>JAWWEU010000001.1:109213693-109290069 GCA_035583155.1 Acropternis orthonyx | reverse complement strand
TGTTAAGATCCAATTTTGCAAAAAAACCAAAACAAAACAAAACAAAACAAACAAAGCACAAGCTAGCAAATGAAATTCCTGATAACCAGAATCTTAGACTCAATAGTATGTGAAACACATGGTGTCACAATGGTATGTGAGACATTACCTCAATCTCACCTTGTTAGATGCTTATCTGTAGCCCTAACCTGGGTTTGATGAAAGTTCTTTATTTACTGTTGTTCTTTTTATCTCTCTGGTAAAATTAGATGAAGTTAAATTTCTGTATGTAATGAACTGCTTCACATGGGCATAGCTTCCTTTATTTTTATATTAAAAATGCTATAATCCCATATTTGTGCTACAATTTTAGAGCAGGAGACAACATGTGAGAAGAGATGCTTTTACTTCAGTTACAATTTACCTCTCATTATAGGTGGAATAAATAAATGTTTTGAAAACAGTAAGTTGAAGTACAGTCTTTCACCAAAACCTAACAGTTCATCTCCTGCTGTTCTGGATTGAATATACCTTAGTATCTAGTTAGTTACTTCCTCCTTCCCCTCTCCTCCCCAAAACCTCTACAAATTTTTCTTTCTCTGTCTTGTAATTAATGTTGGTTGGAAGTAGATTAATTAAAATTTCAGATCTTCAGAAGTCAGCTTGGATTTCTATCTGCCTATGACTACCTATTTGCTTTCAGTTGTATTTCTGTGGAAATTATTTACATTAATATTAAAGCTAGTAAACATTGGAGATTAACATTCAAAACTTGTAAGAAAGATGAAACTAATCTTGTATGAAATTAGGCCAAGGTCTGCATAAATATTGAGTTAACACATAAGGGAAATGAATGCATTTTTAAATGTTTTCTTTCATTTCTGGGGTCATTCTGGAAAAACAGTTTTTATTACATTTGAAAGATTAGGAAGATAGGAAAAGTAATTTTACTCATGGATCAGTTTTTATTAAATAGAATATTATGGAGGACTATAATGAACAACGGAGATAATGTAATATATGGTAAATCAACTTCTTGAATTACAAATATCACTTAAGCACAGTCTATCACAGGCAGAGTATATTTAGAGGGGTTATTTTAGTACCAACAAATCAGTACTATCAAACCAGTTTTTTCAAGAAATGTACATGTCACGAGACAGTTGTGTTCTTTCCATTTGCTCAGATGGTGGTTGTTAGGTTTTAGTAACACTCATTGCTTTCATGACTTGAGTTTAGATTTACTGTCCTCTGAAAAATTTCATCATTAGGGGTTAGAAGTCAGCACAGAGCACTAATATTTCTGTAGCCAGGCAATATGATAGCAATGCTTCCATTAATGCTGCTTAACTTTACAGGCAATTTATATTTTTCATATATCTCATAAGCCTCATGCTTTGCTTCTTTTAAGAGGGTCTCTTTGGTTAAAAATGTGCTTAAAAACATTGAACATTGTGAAATCTTATTTTTTGTGATGTGGAAATCTAGCCATATTTCTTGGCTGATTTTGCTAATGAACTGCAATTGTTTTGTCTCTCTGCCCAGGCCCTATATTTGCTGTTCTGATTTGTTTTATTTTTAAAGTACAGATGGTTTCTCCCCTAGTATATGTTTGCAATGTTTCCCATTGTGTAGTATTGTGACACCTCACCTCTCTAGGTATAGAAAACAATCTGGGAAGGACAGCATGGAGCTTTGTATTGGCGTATTTATTTTCAACCTGTTCCTACATTTACTCCAAGTGCTTCAGTACTGTTGGATTTGAACTACGCCATTCAGTGATTCCTGATTTCTAATACTGTTGGCACAGAAGAATGTGCTTAGTTAAAAATTTGACTGCTTTGAATGCAAATCAGAGAACCAACTGGCCTGATCAGAATTGATGATACATTTCTTCATTATTTTTCTTCACTTTATGCATCTGCTTATGCATATTTGGACCAAACTGACAACTCTAAAGACCTTATAAGAAAATACATGCTTATAAATATCTACATTCAAGAGGTCAAGAGAGGTTAGATTCCATTCAAATGCAAGTTTTCATATTTTCACTGTGTTTTTCCTGATTAAAAATTGACCTTTAAAACAGTTAAAATAGGATACTGAGATAAGAATTTTCCCACCAAAAAAACAAGAAGCCTAAAGCTATGGTTTGATTTTTTTGGAAATTTTTTTTTTTTTAATTTCTTGTATGTACATGTTTTTTGGGGTCTGCTGGGGGTTTTTTTAGGACAGAATGTGTTTCAAATGATTTGCGAGATACTTAGCATAATAGTTTGATTGATGGATCTACCTTTTCTTTCCCTTCTTCTTAAGGGTATATAAAACTTGTATTTTAACATTTTATATAAGTGTATAATCTGTGTAGTGTTAGATTGTTTTGTACTTTGTTTTTTGTTGTTTTGGGTTTTTTCCCCCAAAAAAATAATGGCTTTTGGTATTTTTTCAGGTGTCCAAAGACCTTCCAGGGAAACAAAAAGAAATAGAGATTCTGCTAAAGGATTTCGTTGAACTTGATCAACAACTGAATCAGGTGATATTGTGGGTAACACCTGTCAAGAAACAGCTGGAGCTTTATAACAGAGAGGGTCAGCCAGGAGCCTTTGATATTAAGGTAAATTTTCTTCCATTTTATAAATGCAGTGGAATCTTTAGTGGTCAAAAATTCAGGTGCGGCATCAGCTGCATCAGTTTTATTAATGATGTAACTTTGAGACAAAAGTCAGCAAGAGTCCCCAGAAGTTCAAAGATTTATCAATTAAGGAAATTTTTTTTTCCCAATAAATGGTTTCTAGTGAGAGGGTAGATTAGAACCAATGGTTCCAAGACATAAATTTAATCTATTATTTTTGCCATATCATATACATGAAACAATAGACCCAAAAGTTGATACAGCAAATCTTAATACAAAGCGAACTAAAATTCAGAACTATCAGTGTTTGACCATTTAAGCTATTTCATTAAAACTAATATGACTACACGAAAATTAGAATATTTAGGAACCATATCTTGATTCTTATATCTCAAGGAAGGATATTTAACTGCACAGGTAATATTCCAGGAATCAATAAAGCTGATTGTCTAGTAATTGTGAGAAAAATATTTGTAATCTGTTCCTTGATATGTATTTAAGTATAAAAAAGATGCCTGTGTGTGGGTTGAGTGGGGCCAAAGAAATTAAGGATGAAAAATATTGATTAGAGTCAACTGGTCTGCTGGTTGTACGCTTAGACCTTTTCTCCTTGCATTTTGTCTATGCATATATGATCTTATCTTCACATAAACTGTGAAAATATTTAAAGTACAAGAGATAATCAAAATCTATGAAGTTAAAGCTTATAGTAGCTCAGCGTCTTGTTCACCTAGATAAAGATTAAATTGAAAACACTGAGTTTTGTATGGATTTGATGATGCAACTTTCAGTGAAAAAGGAAAAAATGTAAATATTCAAAACTTGTCCTGTCTTGCATGAAATGGAATAATACCTGCTTCTGAAGATGTGTGGTTTTTCTGAGTGTATTTATTACATTCACTTTAACTTATTTTTTCTTAAGGAACTGTTTTAATTCTCAAACACTTTTTATGTCATACAGTCACATTACATAAAACAGTGAAACTCAAGTCCTGCTGTAGTCCTATAATTGACAGAATGAGTTCAGCAATGACATTCACTCTCTTTCTAAAAGATCAAATTAGTATAGCTCTTTGCAAATGGCTGCATATGTACTGAATGACTGAGGGCATCCTACCTATGGAAGGGATGTGTTCAACAAAGTCTTTTGCTCTGATGTTCCAATCACTGTAAAATTATTCAGTATTTATTCTACAACCATTTTAATTCCTTCACTAATATCCAGAGAACATTGAAGTATCTGCTATGGGATTCCATGACCCCTTTTCTCAGAAACAAGAGTGACTCTGATGACCATCTGAATGAAAAGCATATTATTAATATTCTTAGAAAAGAGACTGGATGAGAAATCTTGCCAAGGATCCTTCTGGAATGTATGAAGAAGAGGCTTAAAATTGACAATCAAACTTGTAAATATAGTACTCAAGTGAAAAGATCAAGTTCACATAAGTCCTCAGGGAAACCAGACTTTTTTTGTTATAGGATTTGTCATAATGGCTTACAAATTTTAACTTTAATTTCATTTGAGACATTGTCTTCTATAAAATTTCTGTCAATGCTCTTCATATTTTTACTAAGCCTCCAAGACAATGTTCTTCTGCTTCCTCCTCAGCCATTAAGTCCTCTTCTGTCTCTTGTTTTTGAAGTTATTTTTTTTTGGAGAAAGGAGTTCCAAAACTAACGTGAGTGACAAAGATTTGGATATAAATTTTAAGTCTTGTAAGGGTATTAATTTCTAAGAGTCACAAAATATTGATTACTAGAAATTTTCTGACCCCAGAAACAGGTGAAAATAAGTAATGGGAAGAACATGTAGGGTCGGATAGGTAGAAGGGAAAGAGGGTGGGAACACGTGTTTGTTTTAAATACATGCCCATGGTGTCTTTAGCTAGTTAGCAATATTATGTCAAAATAGTATGCCTTATTTAAAGCAAGTTTCTTCCTTTCTTTCTTAGCTTTTTCAAATTTCAATTACAAAAATATGTGGTAGCTGAAATTAAAACTCCATACAGAAACTAAAGCACATCTAAAATACCAATTAAAATTATTCTGACAGAATTTTCCAAAATACAGTCATTTATTTCTCTCAAAACCATAGCAACCTTTACTTCTGGCATGCAACTATAATCTGATAACTATCACTGCAGTTTCCTCCATAAATAAAAGAGTATAATAAATGCAGGTCCTTATCAACTAATCTGATTTAACCTTTTAAATAATATTGATATCTATAGTACTTGCATAGTGAGTATATAAAGGAAAATATCTGAGTATTTCACTTGCACAATTCACACTGGTAAATTTAAATTTCTGTGAATTAATATTAATTTAAAAGCTGATACTTTTTTTCCACCTGTGCAAAAATAAGTGAGAAGTCCCTTCAGTTTACTTAGAAGAAAAATTAAATAAAATCACCAGTGGTGATAACCTTTAATGGTGGCACAAAAGCAATTCAGTGAGAGGAACAAAGGTGCAACCAAAGGCAAAATTATTATATATTGTTACAGAGAACTTCACAAAAAGTATGACTTTGAAGACCCAATTTATAATTGGGCTTGGTGACAGGTAGAACAATTAAAATCCCTCCTATGGCTCGTAAAGCTATGTCTCTATTAATAATTAGAAAGTGTTCAGGACCGTTGTTTGGCCTAGGGGTCAGCTGGTGCAGCACAGTTTGCATCCTTTCAGCAACAGTCTTAACCCCCAGAAGAAGACAGCTGCATCCAAATTGCCTGTTGCTGCCTCTGTGGTTGTTGCTGATCCCTGTCCGTGCCTGGGCACTGCCTCAAACTGTGCAGTTTGTCCATGATGAGACCACCGCTCCTGATTTAGTGGTGTGGGCAGTCATGCTGAAGAACTTGACTGTATGCCCTCTCCCTTTTTAGTTCATCGCTCTTGGCACCACATTAAAATTCAGGATGCACACTGGTTATATGAATATGAGAGGCTTGGTGTCACTGGCATCATCCGTTTTCTGTATCAATGGACTCAGCCATGCTTTCAGATCACAGCTCTGTGGATCTGCTGTATGAACTCAATCCAGGGTGCTGACTGTGACCTTCCTTGTAGCATGAGGTTATGAACATGATGGCCACTAATAATGCTAAATTCTTTAATTTAACAGTTTTCATTTCCCAAAGAGTGGTCTCTTACGCCTCTGCCCTTGTACATATTCTTGCAATGTTGAATCCAGACTGTATCAGTCAATGACTGTGATTGTGTCCCACCAAAGCTCTGCAGCCTGGATTTCAAAATCCCATTAGCACAGGTTACCATAACATGTTCTTGCCCAACATGATGCAATCACTTATTTAAGAAAAGGCTCTCTTTCAGTTCCCTCACATTTATTAACCTTTCATTGCAGAGGCACTTGCAAGTGACTAATTACATATCAGCCTCCTCCAACACTACAGAATGGGCCCAGGTGCTCAGTACCAGTTGTTTCCTAGGCTCATACCCTGAGTTTAGTACAAAAATACATAGTGAGACAGTCTCTTTTCTACTTCAGTATAATGCATTGAGAAAACAGAAGAATAGCAGATGCAGACATAAAGAGATTGGACGAATCCAGGATGTTCCTTGGTCACCCTTTTGTAGAAAGACCTTGTGGTGACCAAGAAACACGCTGAACCACTTCGTAGTCCTACAATCCCTGGAACGTTTTGTCATTTGAGGCTTTGGGGAACATCTTAGCATCTAAACTATGTACATATGTCAGTTTAAAAAGCAACACAAATGTTAAGAAAAAATGTGAACACTATGAAATCATTGAAACAAACTTTTTGAAGTTATTCAGTCCTAAAAAAGCGTATTGTACTTTGCAACAGCATATATTATAACACATTTCTTAAAAATACATTCCCTGCTGAATCGAAATTTTTTTCTTTCAGCCTGTTCTGCTATCATAATTCTACACCTACTTCAAATAATTACACTGTGGCTCAGGAAACCCTGATATATTTTATGCCAATATGATTTGTCTTCATAATTTTCTTGACCATAATGTAGAGCCTTAGGACCTGAACCTTTGGTCAAACAGGATAATTTTTAGCAGTGGTGCCAAAAATCATACTTCGGCCTTAATAATTAATTTCTCAGTAAAAAAGAGTAGACAAAGGATTTCTTCATTCTCAGGATTTAGAAAGCATCTGTACCAGTATTGTTTCACTCATTATATTAATCCTTAATTACAGTTTTCTTCCATAAACAGGCAAAGTTTTTGTGTTTTTTTTTTTTTTTTTTAATTTAAGAAACTATATAAATAAATATGGATTTAAATGCATATTTGCAAGGTGCAAATTTAAACTATTAGGATGGATCCTAGTTCTTTGTAAGTTCTGAATATTTTTTTATCACATTGACATGCTCTTCATTTTATATAGTAGCGTAATATAGACTGTGCCTGTGAAATACTTATGTATATGCATGGGGAAGGCATGAAATCTACATCTATAAGAGTGTCTTGACTCCTTTGCTTGAGCACTGGAACTGTTCCAGGTTTGCACTGTATCAGCTTCTCATGCATCTAGAATATATTTAATTTTGTGTTTTTTACAACTCTACTTTTCCTATCTTAACAGTATCACTCTGTCTGCATTTGTTCTTTGACCTGGATTTACCCTCATTCTGATATCTATTTTGCATGATTTAGTATTCATACTTCACAAATTTAGCTGATATCATCATGAATTTCCAGATTTACAAAATGGTGCAAAGACAATAGTACAAAAGTTGTCTACATTATAGCGTAGAAAAAGATTGAAGTACTTAACAGCATAACTTCTGCCAGCACTGGTGTCTCAGTTGTGGGTGTTACAGCCATGGCAGGAGACACCTTCAGCACAGACATGCTGAAGTTCAGCTCTTACTATGTGCTTGTTTTTTATGTACTGGTACTTTTTTTTTGTCCCGGTTAATTCTCTCAATACTGTTGTCTGCCTCTTTTCCTGGTCCTGCTTTCAGTTATGTTGAGCTACTTTATTTTTCTTAGCCAGTTTTTTTTTTTTGTTTGTCAGTAAAAATCCACAGCTAAATATGTGCATTTTTTAATTTCTGAGTATTCAGATGTAATGGTTTTGCTGGTTGTATTGCCACAATTTTTATTCATATAAGTAAACCTGAATATTAGGAATTGATAGCTGCTTTTCAACTGTTAATACAACCATATCCTCTCAGTGCAAAGCTGAAACCCTGCAGGATAACATGGATGATATGAGATACTGTCACCCAGTGAAGGAATTTTGACACAAGTTTTATTTAGCTTTTTCAAATCTGCCTGGTTCTGATCCAAACACCACTATCTCCACTTTTCCCTTGCTTGTTGTGCCTTCTTGCTTCTTTCAAGTCTGTGACAATTTCATAGCATTTTGATACATATTTCTTAGGGTACTTTGGCAGTTTTTTGGGGGCTAGAAATGTATGGGAATGTGGATATCTATCTAACAGCAGGAGATACTAGATTAGCAGCAGAGCAAGCAAGCTGTGTAGCAGTTACTGAAGTGTGGATATGTGCAAACTTCTAATAGGATAGTCTCCACTTTCCCTTTTCCTTTTTATCCTAGACATCATTGACAAACATTCTGCCAGGTATTATTTTTGTCGAAAATAATAATATAAAAAAGAACCCCTAAAACAAGCCCACATATAGTGCTGGCCTATTCAAATGTTACATGAAACCTCTATATAGAAACAGTTACACCTATTGGATAATATATGACAACTCTGCAGCTGACTTTGAACAGACAACTATTTGTCATCTCTGAGATATGCATAGCATTAGTATGGTTGGTTCAGTATAAGGTCAGAATATACCACTCTAGTCATCCAGTCAGACCTGCTTTTCAAAGTCATCCTTTCAGGTTTCTGGATTATTTTCTGTTTGAACTGTAGCACACCTTTCTCAATAATAATAATAATTTAAAAAAAAAACCCAACAAAAAAACCCAAACCAAACCAAACCAAAACAAAACAAAACAAACCAGCCAAGACTGGTTTTTAATTTCCACATATGAACAGTCATCCACATCTTGTGGTAAATCACTTCAACAGTTGAGCTAAAAACCCGCATATTTTTCCTCAGCTAAGTGTATTTAACTTCATCTTTCTGTCACTGCTCTGTTTGCCAAACTAGAGAGAGGTCTAATATACATTAATATACAGTAATCAAGTTATTTCTTAAATTCTGTTCGCCATCAGTACTGTTGTTCTGATTCAGACAAGACAGCAAATATGGAGTATCTAAGTAGTATTAGTTCAAAAAGCAATTCTTGTAGTGGTCAAAGCAGTTATTTTTCTGGTCCTGATAATAATGTGGTTATCTTTAATCACAAGCTTATTTTGGCTAAGTCAGATAATCAGAGTCTAAGTAGGTGGCAAATGTTGCTGTAATGGAAGTTATAGTTGCATTGTCTCCTTAATGGAATATTTAAGGACATACATGAGAACTTTGAAATGTGCTTATTCTGATCCAGCCATCCAAATTTAATATGCTTAAACCTTTTAGGGATATGGTTTCTGAACATGTGGATATAGACCTATACTTTACACTTTGAAACAGCTTTGCCTTCGGCATCAACAATCTGTGGAGCTCCAGAGTTATGGCTAAAGGAAGTTGTGCAAATACTGACCTTTATATCCTCCTACTGACTGTTCTGCTGAGATTTGTTTACTTCACCTGCAAGAAAAAGAAGGAGAATCTTGGAAGGGAGGGCAACAAGTGATGCTCAGCTAGTTAAGAAAATACCTTCAGAAAGTATAACCAACTTTTCCTCTTGATTTATCCTAGTGGTTTTTTTTTTTCTCTAAATATTTATTTCCTCATAGTCCTGTTTGATGCTAATTCTCTGTAGGAAAGGACCCCATGTCATCGAGAATTTTGATTAGAGATTCCCAAATATTTTGCCTACAGTAAGAACCCTAGAAAGCTACAAGGAATGGTTAGATTTAGAAATCAGGTTTCAGAATATCAGAATGGGAATAATAGGGCTTTTTTAAACATATAAAAATCAAAATGACTGGATAAGACAGACCAGAAGTAAGAGCTTTCCAATCACAACCTACTGCAACTGTGACTAAGATAAAATTAACATTCTGCAATCTGGTACAATCAGATTGCACTTTTTAAATGTAGTCCATGTAACATTTGTGGCTTTAGAAAAATACCTTAAGTGGGAGTTAAAAGCTTTTTTTACAGTTAAAAAAGAATCACTTCTTTCTAAAATGTATTTGTGTGCATCTGCACATAGTAAGGATGTTTTATGGTGTTGTCAACAAGATACTATTAGCTAAAATTATTTTTAGAAGTCCAAATCTGTAATGAATTTTAAGTATATTGTCTAGTAAGATAAGAAAAGCTTACAAATAGGCTAATGCTTATATGAGTTTAGTTGCTGCTACATTTTAGCTGTTACTATGGATTATTTGCTTTGGTATTTACTGTTTGAAATCTATGGGTCAGTATTTTATAAAGTAAAACAGTGTAAGTCATCTGAAAAATATTGGTTTACAGGAAAAAGTAGATTTGACTTTCTGAATTTCAATATTGTGGTGGGTTTGGGGTCTTTTAATCAGATAGTATTGCTAAGATTAAATGGAGTTACTATGCCATTTTCACAGAATGTAAGTAAGTAGAATCATAATTTTACAAAGAAACAGTCCTACCTATGGCATAAAATCAAAGATCATTTCAATTATAGGTTTTCTAGTTGTCTTTAGAGAAAATAAGTAGTGTAAGGTTACGTTTATGTTGTTTATCTTTCATGTATATGGGCTACCCTGTATTCATAATTGACTCCAAGTAGACAGCAGTGCATATAATAAATATCAGTATACTGAAATACTTTTTAAATATTATTATTTAACTCAGTAGCCTTGCTCATAATTGAAAATACGGCTCACTCTCTATAGATTAGTGCTAACTCACTGCAGATTGTAGTCTACTGAACTGTGTGAGTTTCAGTGCAGCCTGAGTAATGTCAAAATGATGTCAGAAAGGAAGATGTAGAAAAGAAAAAACAAAAATCAAATTTAGATAGCTTTATAGAATTCTTTTATTGGTTTATCACAATCTTTTTTCTGTTTTAATCCTTGATTCTCTTTCTTATGTATAAATTCTACATAAGCAGTCTCTTTCCTAAGCATTTACTTGCTGGTAGTCCTGGAAATAGAAAGAAAAATGTGGTTAATAACAAAATAAAACCAGTATTGGTAGGCAAATTTTAAATCTACTTTCTAAAGCAGTAGTGTGGTATATTGTGACTGGTGGGCTCTGCTGATTTAACTACCACTAAGGTATCTGTAATTATGTAATTGGAGTGTGAATTGGCAATACCTGTGGTGTGCCAGGTCACTCCCGCCAGTACATACGGCTTTAAGCTGTGGTTCAGAAAGTCATATAGATGGCTTAAAAATTATGTAAAATAAAAATTGGACTGGAAAGTTTGATTATGAGTGGAACAAAAAAAAAAAAAAAAAAAAAAAGGACATATGCTTACAGAATAGTAACCCGAAAACACAAATTAGGACTCATTAAAGAAATATTAAAAGTAAATACACATGCATAACTTCTGTATCTAAACACCCATCAAAGTAATCTTAGTAAAGTGCATTTTAGCTCTGACTCCCATACTTTGGTGTAAAAAAAAAAAGTACTTTGGTGAGAGAATATTGAAAGTTACCAACTTATATTGGAAAAAAAAAAAAAAAAGAGGAAAACATTGTGTATTATAGCTTTTTTACCACTGTCTGTTGTGAAAACTCCTTGAATACTGGATTTCTTAAAAAGTTGCCAGGTTATCTCCTCCCAAGTGAATTTGAGGTGGATAATATTTCTTCTGAGTTTCATTATGTGAATTGAATTTGGGTAAATTTTTAAAAGGAAATGCTAAAATACATAACTGGCAGTATTTTGAAAAACAAAGTCATAAACCCCAAAATATTTTAACCTTTTCTTTAAATATTTGTCTAAAGAGCAAATATTTATAATTTCAAAATAGTTATCAATTTATGCAAGGAATTAATTTGGAGTTACATCCAACATTTGTATGAGTAGAACTCTGTGCTGGGCTGAGTAGAACTCAGTGTTGGGCAGAAGGCTGACATTTTGTTTTCGATCATCCTCTTTTTGAATTTGTCTGATTTTTACATTCAGTGCATATATATATATATATATATATATTGCATTGAGATTCATTATTTTTTCTGCATAATGCTATGAAAAAAAAGTCTCCTCAGCAGTGTGAGGAGCTAAAGATAGTAGAATACTTCAGGACAAATGCCTTTGGTTTGCTCTGGATCTCTGGAAAGTTACAGATTTACTGGCTATACGTGCAAGACTTTGATAGCAACTTGCCAGACAGACAGTGAGTGTCTGGTAAAAATCCTTTTTGATGGTATCTCTTTGTCTGAATTTCACACCTTGAGGTTTTCAACAGGAAGATGTGTCTGCACTGTGACTGACACTATCTGTTAGGCACACAGGTCTTGTGATTGTAGTTCCATGGCTACAGTTTTGTTGAATTCTGCATTTTAAAAGCTTTTTCACCTTATGAGTTATTTATTATATTCTCAAAATCAGTACTTAGTTTTTGATCACAGAATTTATCTTCTTAAATTAGTCAAAGAGTCCCTTAACTAGTTTGGGTCAAGATTTATGTAACACAGGAGCTTTTTTTCCTCTGCCTTATTTTAATTTTTGTCTTTTCCTTTTCTTTTTTCTTTTCCTTTCCCCTTTCCTTTTCTTTCCTTTCTTTCTATATAATGGCAGCAAATGTAAAAAGTACACAGAAAAATACTGATAAGTAAATGAAAATACAGATATTTACCCAACTTCATTCCATATCTCTGGCTGAACAAGCTGCACAGTGTAGTAAAGGGTTTTTTTCATTTGCATTTCTGGATTTTATTTTAATAGTATGGATGCTGCCACTGTATAAGTTTGTGGAGTTTATTTACATTTAATAGTTTCACAAATTCTTTGCCTTTGCAAAGATTTACTGCTTGGGATCAGATGGCCTGGGATGCTCAGCTTGATTCAAATTCCCCTGCTGTTAAAAGAGGAACTGGAGACACTCTGTTCCAACCTGAGCAGACGAGCCTATCCTTCATGTTCTATAAAATGCTGATGGTGCTCTTTACCTCTTCAGGAAAGCTCAGGATGTGTGGGATGGAAGGAAGGATATGGGGAGAGCGCAGGTGGAAGAGGAGGGAGGCAGTAGTGGCTGTTCTCTACCTCCTGCCTCTTAAAAGCCTTGGGAGTCAGCATCCTTTCTCCTAACCATATGAGGAGGTTAAAGCTGCACTTTCTGGAAATTCTTTCAGGTCTTTGTTTCAGCAGTGCCACTTCCAGTCAAAACAGTTTTCCAGGGTGCTTGTGACAGATGTAGGTGACTATAGCTAATGAGGTCATGGAAAGGATGAACAGAAATGCAAATCCCATTTAAGGAGTGGATGGAGAAATAACTCTCTGGATAGGAAATGAGTTGACAGAATGCAGAATTTCATGTTTCTTCTGCTAGCTCACTGAAAATCCTGCTGACCTTTTCAAATCATCTTCTCCAGACAATATTAAAAATCACTTTGTTTTCCAGCCACATTTACTCCAAATCCTCTTTTGGCCTCACTGGTCCTCTCTCACTTACTCAGTTTCCCAATCTGTTCCTTTTACTCCCTGCGTACCTCTGGATTGACACTCACCCCTCCTGTACTCCTCTGTACTTGAATCCTTTTCAAGGCCTATACAACCTTGATTTTTGCTCATACAACTAAGGAAGCCTCAAACCCTCTCTGGGTGTAGAATTTATATATGTTTACTTTCTGTGGTTGTCACTTGTCGTATGCTTAAAATAGCATATTGTGTTCATTTTTGGCAGACAAAAGTTGGCCATCCTTAAAAAAAATTGAATAACTCTATTAAAAAAAAAAAAAACACTTATATTTGGATTTTGTCCTTGTTAACTTTGAATGACAATAAGAAGACTGTCAACTCTTGTCAATCACTTCATTATATACTTGACAAGTTCCAGTTAGAACATAAGAGAAGGGCATGGCTGAGGAGTAGCAAACCTAATTCTAGATAAATAATAGAAAATTCACCCACAGGAGAGAATGCAAATGCCAACTGGACATTGCTGTGTTTTTCCTTCCATCAGCCTTCATTTATCAGCTTCTGCTTGACAGTCTAGGCCAGAAAAGTAAGTTTTTAATGCTTTACTAATTCTTTTACCTTTTCCTTTCGCTAACATGTTTTTAAATGAATAGTTTTTATAGAGAATAAGAGGTACTGTAGTTTATCCATAGGAGCACATTAGGAATATGTACCTCAGAGATCTGTCTTGCTTCATACTGGCATCAATGCCTGATTTGGCAGAAGGCTGAACTGTGAAAACTTCTGATGATGAAATTTAAACTTTATTTAGCTACTCCTATTTTTAATGCACTATTAAGACCTGCTGTAAATGTCAGTCAACTCATAGAACCTATACTTGGTATTCTGTGCTTCTACAGAAATCTATTCCAAGTGCAAGAATATGAAGCAATATTAGCTGCAGATGGACTGTGAAAATGTGGCAAAACTTTCCTTTCCCAATGAGTAGTCCTTGTAAATTGTTTAATCTGTAACAGACTTTGTACCCTTAAAGATGGTTGCGAACACTGTGTCCCAGTGTCTCAGGAGAGGAAAGATTTTTGAAAGACGATTAAGTATTTGATGTGTGGTAGTATTTTTCTAGGAAATGGATAATAAATCAACATGTGATTTCATTATTGAAAGCATAAGCTTTTTAGAAGTATAGGTGAGTTGCTTATAAGTTAATGCATTTGTACCTCAGCTTTGTGTTTTAGCTTCCTCCTGGTACTATTAATAACAGCTCAGGTACTGTTCAGAATCCATGAGAAAAGTGTGGTTAATGTAAACAAGCAAATTAATATAGAAGTAAACTTACAGACATGATAGGGCAGTTTACCAATGCTCTGGTGAAGGCAATACCAAAACTCTATAGCTTGCTTCAGTGTAGTTATGTTTTCTGAGACAGGAAATTTCCTCTCCTTTTCACAAAATACAGTTTTCTAATATTCTCACCAGCTTTTTTCATATGCTCTTTTCTTAATAGAAAACCTTCTTTCTCTTCAAAACATGGTTCTTGAAAGGTCTTAGACAGTCTTCTTCTTGATAATAGCATATTATCTATAAAACAGTAACTCTTCTTTTGTAAGATTATATATTTTGCCGTATTGATTGCATGCAATTTAAAATACTGGAATTTGAAGGAGGGCCAACACAAATGACCACTTATAGCTGCCAAGGTCCTACTAGCTTTGTCTTCATTTGCTTTGAATTTATTGCTCTGTAATAAATATTAGAGGTCAGCAGTGCCTGCATCTCAGGTTTTAGACATTGGAAACTGTATGAATTTTTGATACCTGGTATTATTTTGGCTGATATTTTAGTAAAAATTCATTTGTTTTTTTAATTGCTGTTTCAAGTAAAAATAAAAATTAAAAAGTGATCTTAATTCTTTCTCACAGTAATGTTAGTGATAACGTGGAAATCACTCAGTCCTGTTGCAGATTTTGTGCTAAATGTCAAAGAAAATGTAGCTTTGATATTGGGTACAGTTCAAAACTTAACTCTTGTGAGATACTCCTGTGAGGAAAGTCAATGTGTTGCACAAAAATGTCGCAGTTCAAGATGCTTGGTGGGGCAGGTGGGAATTCTTTCTAAACTATTGTTGGTTAATGATGAGAAGCAGCTCAGCCCCACAGGGCTGCTCACTCACCGCCTGCCCTCCTGCCTCCCACCTTCCCAGTGGGATGGGTGAGAGAATCAGAAGGGCAAAAGTGAGAAAACTGGTGAGTTGAGATAAAGACAGTTTAGCAGGTAAAACAAACCTGCTTGTGCAACCAAAGCAAAACAAGGAATTCATTCAGCAGGTCCAATGAGTAGGCAGGTGCTCAACCACTCCCAGGAAAGCTGGGCTTACGCATGAGTAACAGTTACTTGGAAAGACAAACTCCTTTACTCCAAATGTCTCCCCCTTCATCCTTCCCCACAGCTTTTAGTGCTGAGCATTAAGTCATAACAGTTGGGGATATCCCTTTGGTCAGTCCCAGCTGTGTCTCCTCCCAGTTTGTTGTGCATCCCCCACCTGTTTGCTGGTAGGGCAGTGTGAAAAACAAAGAAGGCCTTGATGGTTTGTAAGTATTGCTCAGCCACATCTAAAAGACCCTTTGGTTATCAACGCTGTTTTCATCATAAATGCAAAACACAGAACTATCTGGGCTGAAATGAGGTTAATGAAGTTCATTTCAGCCACAGCCAATACATCCAGGTAAACCTGTGCTGTGGCTGTTGGGCATTTCTGAATAGCATGTATTTGCGAGTTCTTTTAATTCCTTACTTTATAATTAGAATTTTCTCCTTTCAGACTGAAATAAATAGTTGAGATTCTAAAAAGATCAGCTTCCAGTAACATACTTTTTTATGGAAATTTAAAAAAAAAAAAAAAGTGCCACCACTCAAAGTGTGGATATAACTTATCTGTTCACATTTGCAGACCAGGCAGTTGAAAATTAGTAAACTGGGTATTTCCCAAACTATCTACCCCTGCTTCTGCTGTTGAAGCAATGTATTGCAGCAGTCTTTGCCATTTGTTCCAGTGAAATACGTCACTGTAATAGTTCAAAGACAAATGGGAGAAATAAATCCTCATGGATATTCTTTTTGAATGATATATTAAAGACTAATACCAAAAGATGGGTGTATCTAAAAACATATTACAATCAAGAAACCAATGTTAAAACAGTAATAGATTTTGGGTTTTATTTCTTTTCTAATTTTCTTCTGTAGGCAGAAACTCTGCTGAAAGTGGTTCCTTGTTTACTAAACTTGAAAAGAGAATGAAAATTTGCATAAAAGCCCTGACCTAAGAGAGAAAGTAATAAGCAACCAAGAATAAGCTGGTAAAATAAGTAAATATGTCAGTGCTTCCCTCACAAGTCTAATGATTTTTAAATCAGTTTATTGAATAAAACTGCCATTATTTGTGCAATGAGAGAGAAGAAATTCTGATTTCTCTTTCCTGTTTACAGGAAGAAATAAACAATTTTCATGACTCAATATTTTTATAATTATCACCAAATTTCACTTTTCAGTCAAGATGTTTATTGTGTACTCCATATCTGCTGCTGGGTCAATCTAAGTAACTTTTCTTCCTCTAAAGCTGCTGTCCTTTAGCATCTGAAAGCAGAAAATGTTAAGGGAGAGTTAGCAAAATTATTGGGACTTCCTTTATTTTCTTGCAAGAATTCTCATTATGTTTTTCTTCCAAATTTCCTTTTTCTGTGTCAGTTCTCCTGGGCTTGTTATTATTTCTTTTGTATAATGCACTGAAAATAGGAGGGAATCTGCAGTCTTGGTGGAAAAGGAGAAGCTGTTTCATCCTGTGTCCTGTCCAGTCTCAAAATAAAATATTTTGAATCATATCCAATCTCACAGAATTCTTCTTACTGGGCCTTTTCACAGTCCAACTGGATGATTAACTCAGCTTTATCAATATATGACCACCATAGCCAAATTCTTTTCATATGCCATATCTGCAGGTCATGTCTTTACAGCTAATAATTTCATCTATCTTCAGTACCTTCAGGAAATTTCCTTTTCAGGAGAGACAGCTGCAATGGATAGATAGTGATTTCTCTGTGAGGGAAAAAATTACTATATTTCATCTCCTCTAGAAGTACAGAAGAAGCTCACAAATTTCTGATAGCCAGCAGGAAAACCTGCTTTGGAAAAAAAAAAATCTTTTCACTCTGCAAAATGGTAGGGTTTGCTGTTTCAGGCCCTTTGCATGGCTTAAATTTTGGGATCTTCTTAGTTCCATTTCTTTGTGGAGGATTTCCTGTTTCTTTTTTTTTTTTTTTTTTTTTGGTTGGTTGGTTTTTTTTCATTTTTTGGTCTTTTCTTTCCTACCCGTTTCCAGTACCAGGAGTAAGAGATATTGCAGAGAACGGAATGATGAAAAACACACCAAGTCTTAGAAGACATGGTGTCTGCAATTTTACAAACTGCACAAAGGCTGCACTCATGGGTTTACAGAGTAGTTAAGAAGTCTAAAATTGAAAAGTTGCAATTTTAGAAGGAAGAAATCCTTTGTGTAGTGTTCTTTTCTGTATTAGAATTGTTTTTCCTCTTAAGTATTTAAAAAACTGTTCACATAGGTCAAGAGCTGTAGTTGTGTCAATTTTCCAAACTCATTAAAATCAGATGTCTTTTGTTTCTACATCTGACTTTGAAAAGCTGAATGAATCTCACAGTATTCTTTTCCCCATGAAGATAGCTTCTAACACTGTCTTGGTATCAAATTTTATTCTCATACATTTATAAGATCAGTCATTTAATGTAATGGAGGAAAGAATGGTTATTTTATTTACTCATTAGAATGGCATTTTTAGAGACAGGTGCATAAAATTTTTTGTCCACTAGTTACAGAATATTTTTCATGGTAGAGAAGCGTTACACTACGCTTCTATGTAGGTCACTAATGGAGAGGTCTTTAAATTTAATTACTTGGGAGGGAGGTTGCAGTTTTTTTCATAAAGCCGTAAGACAGGAAGGTGAATTTAAATTCTGTGATTCAGATGCTCACAGAGCACTTTATTTCTATATAGAGATAAGCAAAATATTCAGAAAGTTATCAAACCTTTTCATTTGTGATGTGAGAAAGAACAGAGCTAAGAGCTTGTCTTTCTTTGAATTTTATCAAAATTGATTAAAGACTTTATTCAGGAAGTTTAAATAATGGCAAGTTAAATGGAAGTTAAAAATGACAACTGCGTTTTTCCCCTGGTGGGTTAGGTTCCACCTCAATATGGCCACAGAACTGTTAATAGCATATCTTGAATGTATTCTAATAACACTGTATAAATATCTGAAGTGACTACTGAGAATGCCATTGACTTTACTATCTGACCTACCATTAAGATCTGATGCTTACTCTGATGTAGGTGAACTTTGATGTATTTTAATTAAATCTCCTCTGACCATTCTTCTTTGTGGTGGTTTAGCTTGTTAGTCTGCTCCATGAATGGGAATGTGCAGAGCTGAGTCAAAGGAAAAAGTGAGGTCACTTTTTTAGATTCGGAATTCTTGAAACTGGGAATATATTCATGTTTTCTATCTACTGCCCTTTTCTTGCATGTGAGTTAAAAATGGGGCACTGGGAACCTCACCATTTATTTATAGCTATTTCCTTGATGTGTTGGAATAGTAACCTGAAAGATAGGTGTGAAAGTTTCAATGAACATTGCTGAAATTTCACATTTATGGCTGTTAAGAAAGAAAGCAGGGTAATTGTTGTAGGTGACTCCCTTCTGAGGGAAATTAAAGGCCTGATATGCAACTGGATCCATCCCACAGGGATGTCTGCTGTCTCCCTGGAGCCCAGATAAGAGATATTACTAGGAGACTTCCTGGACTGATTTGGTCCTCTGATTATAACCCAGTGTTGTTTGTCCAAGTCAGCAGTCATGTGAAATCCTAGGGCAATTAAAAAGGACTTCAGGGCACTGGGGTGACTAGCTGACAGCAGCACAGGTGGTTTTCCTCAATTCCTTTGGTAGCAGGGAAGAATGCTACAGGATATGGAGAACCCACCTGATCCAACACATGGCTTAAAGCCTGGTGTCATCAAGGGATTTTTGGCCTTTTTGATCATGGGACAGTTTATATAATGCCAGGCCTGTTGGAGACAGATGGCATTCACTTGTCTAAAAGGGGGAAGAGAATTCTATCCCATGATTTGGCAGGGCTGATTGAAAGGACTTTAAACTAGGCTTGAAGGGGGAGGGGCGATAAGACCAGGCTTGCTAGAGATGAGCCTGAGGGCAGCAGGCCAGTGTTGGGGGTGAAATTGGTAGCCCAGCTGAAGTGCATCTACACCAATGCACAGGGTATGGGTAACAAACAGGATGAACTGGAAGCCAATGTGCAGCAAGGAAAGCTATGATGTAGTCACCACCACAGAAATGTGGTGGGATTACTCACAGGACTGGAGTGCTGCAGTGAATGGCTACAAGCTCTTCAGAAGGGACAGGAGGGGCAGTGGGGTTGGTCTGTATGTTAGGGAGTGTTTTGATTGTATAAAGCTCAAGGACAGTGATGATAAGGTTGAGTCCTATGGCTCAGAAGGGCTGGTGGGAGGTGTGGTGGTTGGAGGCCGTCTTGGGCACAGTGACCATGAAATGATGGCATTTTCAATTCTGGTTGAGTAAAGAAGGGAGTCAACAAAACTTCTGCCTTGGACTTCCAGAGGGCAGACTTTGGCCTGTTCAGAACACTGGTTCAGAGAGTGCCCTGGAAAACAGTTCTTACTGACAAAGGGGTCCAGGAAGGGTGGACATACCTTAAGCAGGAATTCTTAAAGGCACAAAAGCAGACTGTTCCTATGTGCCAAAAGAGGAGCCAGGGTGGAGAATGACCAGCCTGACTGAGCAGGAAGCTTTTGCTGGAACTCAGGATGAAAAAGTGAGGTTATGATCTTTGGAAGAAGGGGCAAGAAACTCAAGAAGAGTACAAGGATGTTATTTCATCATGTAGAGAGAAAATTAGTAGGGTGAAAGCTCAGCTAGAACTCTCCTTGGCCACTGTTGTGAAAGATAACACAAAGAGTTTTTTTAAATACATAAAAAATAACTTTAATATTGATTTAATGTACCATCTTTTTTAAAAGAGGTCATGACTTTTAAAACAACTGAAAATATTATTTTCAAAGGTTGGGTGTTTTTTTAATTCTATTTGAAGATTGTAGTTAAGATTCCATTACATTGTATTTCACCATGAAGAGCTTCTCCTACTCCCCACAGAATATGTCTAATGGATGTAATCCTATTGGAAAATTGATCCCAAAAGTTTTACCAGCATTATCAGAAGGTGAATCAGTGCTTGTGATTCTTAATATAGACCAATACACAGTCAAAAATGCTTCAGATACATTTATAGATAGTTGACTGGGCCTCCTAATATATGTGCGGCATATGTCAAACAGTCTGCCTGTGTTGGCTAGGATAGTCATCATCCCTTGAAATAACATATGCCAAGCCATCAAACTTTATCTTCCATTGGCATACACACCAGAGGTTTAGTCAATATATTGGTTTCAGCTAGGGAATATGAATTTTCTAAGTTCTGAGCTATATCAACAGACTTTCATAGTCCAGATGGGGCTGTAGACAAGTCCTTGCCACTTTTTCCGCCTGTAACTTTGTTCAGCAGGTTGAATTGACATGTTGTTGGAAATGCAGAAGCCAGTGTGGCTTACTCAGCAGCAGGCTTTCATCAGTTTGGATGCACCACTTTAACACCACTGAAAATTCATAGATGGTGCGTCATGGGAAAAAAGGTAGCCTCTGATTCTTGTTTATACATGTTTGAGAAACAGCAGTTTCCAAAGATGATGTATTTTAATTTGCAATATGTGTGAAAAGTTTAATTAGCATTTTCATCACCCAGCCCAGAAGTAGCATTACGATTGCTTTCCCAGGCAGTTCATAAACTGCAGAATTCCAGTAGAGTCAGCTCTGTCTCCCAGAGTTCTGCATCCTCCCACAGCCAGCAGACTGTGGCTGAGAACTTGAATCAGGACTTTTAAAAATATATAACTTTGGTGTTCTCTGTAAATGGACGGACATGAGTATTGACAATTCCTATTAGCTCTAGTAGTAGCTTGGCTGCATGATTAAGATCAGATGTCAGGCCCTGCTCTGGGAGTGTGCCCTTCTCTTGGATCTGCACAGCCTAGATAATAGCCACAGTCTCTGTTGTGAGTGAATCATTGGAGGCCATGATGTGTTCATTACCATTTTCTTCTCTGTGGAAACTGTATGATGGAACAGAATCCTGAAACTACTCTCTTGCCTGTTGACCCATATTAATAGGGTGTCACCCAGCAAATGGATTTGAAACTGCTGTAGACTTTCTCACTGGGCAGAATTCATCAAGGGGCTATCCCATCAGGCAGAGAACTGAGAGTTTCCTTAAAGTTACTACAGCAATTTCATGTCAGGTGTGCACTTATTTAAAACAATTATGTGATGATTTTAATTGATGTTGGGATTAATAAAAACCTAATTGTTGGTCTAACAAATTAAGATACCTGTTAATTTCAGCAGTGCCCAAATGAATGTCAAGATACTGAAATCCTCTTTTTCCCCTGAACTCTTATCTCTATTTGTATTTCCAGATGTATCTCAAATGAAGCATTGTGCTATATTGGCTAGGTCAAGCCCATTGAATTTGAAAGATCAGACTACACAAGATTAGTTCAAGTAGCTCCAGAAAATTTTAGAGCAGAATGAATTGGTGATTTAACAACTAAACACATTGCATTTCTGTTACCTGCCTATGAAAATGTATACCTTTATTCTGTTCATAAAGAACAAATACCTTTTGAATCCAAAAATAATATCTCTTTAAATGTTTATATAATATGTAGAAATGGGATATCTCAGTTTTAATGTGTTGTGTATACTAGTATTAGCATAAAATAATGACAATAATGATGACAAATATCAATGTATTCTATGTTTTTACAGAATGGGGAGTCAAATGTTACCATCAGTTATTCATTTTGCTTTTTTTAATCTCTTAATTCTAAAAGGAAATTAGTCTATTTATATGTGTGCATATGGTAAATCGTGATTCACATTTCAGTATAGAAGGTAGAGTATGAGTAAATACTGAACAGCCAAATTTTGTTAACAGCTACAGGACTTGAGTAGTAACCGCTGCTGTGAATAATCCTCTTGATAAGTTTGAAGTGCCTTTCCTGGCTGAGTTCTTCTGGGTTTGAATTTTCAGTTGCTTGTGGTTAATGGCTGTTATTACAAACCCAGCCTGTTCAAATACATGGCAAAGCATTAGACACCCTCCTGAAAGAGCCTCTGCTTTTCCTCATCTAGAAAATGTGAATGGGAAGTGAGTGACTATGTCCTAGAAAGGACGAGTGATTGCTCAGGTTGGCTCCGTTCTTTTAACAGCTGTTATGCCCTTGCAGGGCTGATGGCTCCTTGAGGAGCCTTCCAGGCATGGCCTGGCAGCCAAGGCATATCCCGCTCCTCAGCCAGGGATACCCATGGGATCACTGGAGCTGCCTGCTGCAGCATCCTTGGGTCAGGGGCTGATGGCACTGGTGGGTGATACGGGGCCCTGGGCTATGGACAAGTGGAGGGAGCCCTGGATAGGAGCTGGGCAAGAGCAGGCAGGGCTGGAGGTGCTATCAAGACCTGGGACTGTGCTGGGTGCCCTCTTAGAGTGCACCTTCCACACTGCTTACAGCCTGAAAGAAACCAGTTTGTGTGCTCCTAGACCAACCCATGGTGGAAACCAAAGTCCAGTGAGTGGGGAACACTGAGAGATGCACTTCAAAGGCACATTGATGCAGCTGGTTAAACCTGCCGTGGAGGCACACCCATGGTATCCTTGATATGCTTGAACTTTGCAGGGTGTTGGAACGTGCTTTTTCTGCTACAGATTTTGTTATGATACTTGATGCTCTTATAAAATGAGTATGTGAGATGTATAGAATAAAAAACCAGAAAATACTGCAAACCAAATACTGCAGATAGCTTAGTTTAAGAAAAATCCAAACCAACCAACCAACTTAAAAAACCCATCAAAACAATAAACAAATACTAAAATGCTATCTTTCATCAGGATAGCCAGAAAATTACCTTTTCATTAGCACTTCTTGATTTTTTTTTTCTTTATATGATGGGAGAGCAAGTATAAAGCTAACCTAGTATTGAAACAGAAGCAAAATACTTTAATGAGGGTTTGATCAACAGGTTAATAAACTCCCACACTGCCCCTGATATCCCAGTTTTGCTGTGCATTGCTTCTCAGTGCTCATTCTCTATGAATCCTTACAGTTATATCTCACTAATATTGAAATGCATAATAAAACACAATTAAATTCAAACATATTTCAAGTATCATTGCAAGAAATCAAATAAGCTTTAATTCAGTTAATTTACTGTTGATAAATAGTATTTGGAGAGAAAAATGAAAGGTAATACTGAATTTATTGACTGTATTTTTACTGATTGTCCATAACTTTTTGCAAGTAAAATTTCAGGCAGCAATATAGATATACTTTATACGTTGAGCTGAAACATAGGAACAAAATGGCCCCTTTTTGAGACTGAAACTGACATAGATTTCAACAAGTTTATTGCAGTAAAAAGAACAGCAGATTTCCTTCAACAGCATGATGTGTTGACTCAGACAGTGCCATACCTGACACACAATCTTGTCTGCTGTCACATTAATGATAACCGAGATTGTGGACAGAAAATTAAGTTGGAGAGTCAGTGGATAGTCAGCAATATTGTTTAGGACAAGGTAGTAAAGCTATAAAGTAGGTCGGTGAAGAGTGGAGAGAGGAAAACAAAAAAATCCCAACCAATTAATTTTGATAACTCAGATATTTTTTTGCTTATATTGCCATAAAAATGAAATAAACTATGAATTTTGGGACTCTGTGTGTAGTTCTTTTACCATTTTCAGTGGGTTTGGGATTTGGTTGCTTGGCTGGTTGGTTTCTCTGTGGGTTTTTGTGGTTTTTTTCCGTTTTAAATATCTACATGTAGTGTTTCACCCATTATTCATTTGATCAGTGCATGACGAAATGAAGCCACTATGTTGGGAAGGGTTGGTTGGAGTTTCCTTATGTTATCACGTAGATTACACCTTTCCAGATTAAAAAAGAAAATTGCTAGAGAACGTGATGTTGTTAATTCAGTAGGGTGTCGTTGTTCATGGTAAATGCCTCCCTGTGCCTCTAGGAACTGTCACTACTGCTGTGCTTTACTTTTTAATTTATTACTGTAAGAGTTTTACTATATAAGTACTAGCTTACTACTCACAGTAGCAATTTTCTTTTAACATTTTTAATCTTTGTAGATTTAGTATCATTGTCACAGCTCATTTTACAGTTTTAATGCGACGTACTGTATGAACAAAATGTTAACCAATGCAATTTTAACTGCTTTTAATGCAAAACAAACAAAAGGACAGAGCTGTTTAAATGAGATTTCATATGCCTGTCTTTCCTACTATTAATTTGTGTTAGCTTTTTAATAATTTTATTGAAACCTTCAGGATGAAGTGACCTATCACTGTGTATTTTGCTCGTATTACTCTTTTCCATCCTTCTTTGCTTTTGTTTTCTCTGGTATTTCTGTCTGTCCTTAGCTGCCACTCTCCATACGTTTACCCACACACCAATTCAGAGCGGAAACTAGTCCACTAGTGTTTTACAGTGTCCCAGGGAGCTTTAGGACTATTCAGTCTTATTGCTTATGCTATGGTTAATCTAGACTGCATGTGTTTTTATTTTTCAGGAAACTGAAGCAGCAGTGCAGGCTAAACAGCCGAATGTGGAAGAGGTTTTGTCTAAAGGGTGTCATTTATATAAGGAAAAACCAGCCACTCATCCAGTAAAGGTAATGAAGCAACCTTTAGCAATATCCATTACTGTGTAATGGGTTTGCTTCCCCTGTTGTACACTTGTCCTTGATGTGCTCTGTTTAAAGTCAATGAAAGAACCTCACAAATGGCATTTGTTCTCTTCTGTGATGGCATAGTCAGGGAAAATGTAATGTTCCCAGATGTAAATGTTTTTCCATATTGTGATGTGAATAGTGTTTTTGACATTAAGGTTTATTCATTCAAGAGTATTTCACACTGAAAGCAAATGTAATATTTGGTGCCTAATTAATGGCAACATATAACATGTTTTTACATGCATTTATTTTTATATATTCAGAAAATTTGTCAAATAAAAAAAAAAAGAATGAACAAGTTTTCTAGAAAAGGTAAGAGTCAAGACATAAAAAGGGTCCTTTGCTTTATTGGGGTTTGTTTGTTTGTTTGTTTTCATTTTGAAGGAAAGAACACATGGCAGCATAGAACTTTTCCACTCAATTTCTCTGCCAAAATTTATCCAGAATGACTGACTTGATTCTGTTGTGGAGCAGAGAACACATTGTTAAGAAGGCTATGCTTCCCAACACTTCTCTTTTAGAAAAACGTACTGTAGAATCCTTTTCCTCAGGATAGAAATTAGTTATAAAGGGATATTTTACACTCTGTTTCCTGAAGACTGTGTGGACCTTCATTGAGACTAGAGTGTCATTTTCCATCCTGTAGAATCTTGAAGCAGAAAGTCATCAGCAAACATCTTCCCTTGTCTAGTTCAGCTACTTTTGGAGTGGGAGACCAAACTAGTAAGGTCACTACCATACCAACCAGTCCTTGGTCTGGTTTGTAGTTTAATAACTTCTAATAAAATATCTGTGAACATGATAATTAAGAGGTCCCAGAAATTGTAATAGTGGCTTATTAATTACACTAAGTATTTGTTGCAATTCCTTCTAAGTCGAGATAGCAAACTTTGTGTTTAGAGCTTTTACAAACATACAGCACTCAAAAACCTCAATTTACAGAGAAAAAACCTTTCTTTACAAAGTTAGGATGTCTGTAGGTGATCTCTGCAGTGCATATCTTGTTTTTCCATCTCTATGTAGTCACTATATTTGTAGTAGCATTTTTCTACTTTTACAAAGTTTCCTCTGAGTTACTTATAAGTCCAACCAGCAGATTTCCATTCACAGGAACACATGAATAAACCTATGTCCACTTTAGAAAATAATACATATTTAAGAATTATTTGGTTCCTCTTTTACTTTCCTAAAAAGAAGTCCTTGAGAGTTATTTTCCCCTTTGCTGTCAGTGCATCTTTAACGATTAGGTTTCCTAAACAGTGGTAAAATGCTAAAAGAGATAAACTCAAGGTGACTTGAGGGGGCAGAAGCAAAGCTTTTACCTTTGTGTTGAGTTTTCCTTAACTAATAAACCCATATTATTGTTGGGAACTAAAACATCATCTGCACAGTGATTGGATGATGGAACAAGAATCACTCTGAAATAACTGTTTACTCATTCTGTGTGACTTCAGCTGCAGTCTTAGGGTATCTTACTCCACGTTTTAATAAGACAAGCACTTGAAACAACACAAAACTAGAGGGTTTAAAAAATTACTTTTTTTAATTGCATGTAAGGAATTTCAGAATGAATACTGCCATTATCAAGGAGAATAAATAATACTTACTTTAAGTACCACTGACAGAAGAATAAATCATATGAAATGATTCTGTTTAGCCCAAAATTCTGACATAGAAGTGTACTCTGTGTCTATAAATTTTAAGTTCTCACACAGACACTGAAACCTGCCAATTTTTGCCAGATATACTGAAAGAGAAAAAAAAGACTCTTCAAAGATTAAAATGTTTCATGAATTGTAGTTTTGACAATAACGTTACGATATGTGTCTATGAGGAATTTAGTAATTAATTACTTGTGGACTACTGCATATTTAATTTCTAGCATTTAATTCCTTTGATTGCATTTTACTTTTTTCATTACACTTAGTATTTCAATTAATTGAGCAACCTGTTAATTTCTGGTTCAATGTCTGTCTTGCACAATAAGTCATAAAGCAGTGGGTGTATCCTGTAAGGACTGTTGAATAGCTTTCTTGATGATGTAGGTAGGTTTCCTTAAGTTTCCACCCATTTATACTGCGTTCATCTTCTGTCATCATTCTTCATGAATTACTGTCAGCACACTCTCCTATTTATATGTTTCAATATACACTTCTTGTTAAACATTGAAATAATTTTCTATACAGAAGTTACCTTGTGAAACCAGAAATATTTTTTACTCAGATTAAGGTGGTTTTAAGAAGCTGTCAGCAAAGTTGCAAAGTTAAGAACTCAAAATCTTAAGAAGTTCTTGAATTAAAATTTCCCTGCTGCCCTTGGTTGAGGCTGAACCCTGCCTAATTCAGTACAGGACCTGGACAACACTCAGTGCAAGCAGCAATTCAGTACTTAGACTCAAAGTCCTCATTTAGTGTGTGGCGCATTAAAAAAAAAGATAAAATTATATGGTCTCTTTAAAAGCATTAATTATTTGCATAGCATTGCGTAACAACTTTGTAGCTTATTTAGTTCTCCAAGGCAGATTTCTCTTAGCTGCTTTTTTTGTCCCTTATTTCCTTAATTCACCACAAATCTTTACATTCTTTTCAGTAAATGAAGTAAAGGTCCTATTGACTTATTCTCACTGCAAGCCTTTCCTGTGCTTTAAAGCAGTATTTGCCAGAAAATTAAAGATATCAGTGCTATTATGTGCATTTCATCTGAAATAATGTTCATAGTTAATGTTGTTCTGGCACTTCCTTATGTTTAGCTGCTTATCTTTGCAACCTTTATAATATATTCTCATTATAGTATTTTGGATGTAAATTAAATCCAATGGATTTATATTGACACATACTTAGTCTTATCTTGTAGTTTTGTCACTGAAATAAGTGTATTTTCACACCTTCACTAAGCATACTAAAATAGAATTTTGCAATGCAAGTCTGTAAAAACATTTTTGTTGGCAAATGAAATCCTAGTATATGCTGATTCAAGAGTCAAGAATGGGATGAGATGTATGATCCTTTAAGCACTAGCACTTTAATAATCAGACCTATTCACTTCTATAAAATGGATTTCATGCTTTTGAAATGCTTTTCTGTAAAGCTTTTGAAGGTGAGGGAGAGAAAGGTTACTGCTGGTGTCAGTGCCAATAGTGAGGATGTAAGTCCCAATCTCATGATTAAAAGCACTTAATCAGAACAGTTTATTCAGGGAAGGATTTCTGTGGCAGTGGAAGAGCTGTGGTTCCTTTGCCAGAGCACTCAGTCTTTTCCTCTGGTGGATAAGAAATAAGTAGTGAGGAATTCATTTTCATTGTCCTCAGTCTTGCATTTAAAAGACATCATATTTAAAAGACATCATTTCTCTTTCCAAATATTCATATCTCTATTTAGTGCTGTCAGTGAGATTAGTTCATGTATGAATGTTAACATCACTTAAATTGCACCAGTCTTGACATTTAAAGAAAATCTATAACATTTATGCTTAATGCAACATATTTTGATATTCATGCCTGTCACCAAAACTCTAGAGTTGCAATTACAGCAAAATTGTTGTGTTCAAAGAAGTCTAACGTTTTAATGCATGCATGCTAACTTATGCCAAATGCAAGATCAAACCATAATTTTGATAGGAGTGTTTAGATCTGGCTACTCTCTTATTAGTGGTGTAGATGTTGCCTCAGACAACCCTCTCTAATGCCTGTGGTGGACATGTTTTATATTTTGTCATTACTGTAAAGAAAGCTCTGGCTGCACATGTATGAATGATAAAGCAGATACTCCTAATGAAGACCGGTATTATAAATATTACATCCACATCTCCTTCCTGAGTTACTGTGAATGTATTGTAAAATGAAAGCAGACTTTGATAGTGTAATCTCTCCAGCTTTTGCTTTTAAAACACTTTGTGCAACTATTGAATTATTAGAGATTGGAGCAGTACTTTGCATTTTAGGTATGGAAGTAGGTTCTTGGGCTAAAGTAGCAGGAGCAAAAAAAAAAAAAGGAACTTTAAAATCTGCCATAAATGTGTCCAAAGTGTGTATTTCTCAGTGACTGTAATCCACACAGGTATAAAACATATCTATGATTGTAAATTGTTGTACAAGTTACATTCATCCCACATGCCCAATTGTTCTGCCTAGTCCTTGTAGTCTACTATCAAGGAGAATCTCTGATATTCATGACTTTTTATTTAATTTAAGTACAATTCTTAAACTGCTTTTAAAGATAAAGTTGGTTTATTCTCTAATGCAGAATTGTATCCTTTCTCTCCTGCTCTATCAAAAAGCATTTGCACAAAAATCTGTCCAGAGTTTACACCAGACAATATTCTGGCCTCCATTGCTGATAGATATAAAACAACTTTTCAGGCTTAGAGCACTTATGGTAAAGCTTAAGGCAAATTCTAGAAATGCTCCCCTGACATATCACAATATAAAATTATGTTTTCTCAAAATCTGTATACGTGTGTACACATTTCAATTTAATGAACATTGCTCCCTATCCCTCTCCTATTGACCCCTGTCCTCTGAAAGTCTAGGTAATTAACATACTTTTCTTAATAGGCATCCTGTTTCTATCATGGCTGGATTATGATTTAGACTATATATCTAGTTGTGGATTGGAACCATAGAATGCTAAAAGCATTCCTGAGTGGCACTGGTACTATGTGCTGCTTTTTGTAGCAGACAGTCAGGGAGAAGCTTGAAAAAGAAATGTAGTCTTCTTTTTAAGAGTTTAGAGATGTCAGCACAGAATTAGCAATGCTTCTTTACAGTCCTTACAGCAAGGAAAAAAGTGAGGTAGAAAGAACATTTTCAAGTCTAAATGCCTCTCAGGGTTATGTGAGGACTGATGTTATTCACAGTCTAGACTTTCAATGTAGGCTTTGCTTAAAAGTAACAGTTTAGCCATTACTGGTCAGGACTGTGCCCACAAACTGAAGTTTATGACTCCCCGAAGACTCCTAAAACTTTCTCTTTTTTTTCTTTTTTTTTTTCCTTTTTTTTTTTTTTTTAAATAGGTGGAATTGCAGAGGTTTTACTGACAAGTTTTTTGAAATACATAACTCATCTTTCTGTTTTAATTTAAAAAATTAGCATCTCAGGTTCATGGTGATTAAAAAACAGACCTCCTTACAATATGTTAAAGCAAAAGTCATCCTATGTGCCTTACAAAGGTGTGAAGGTCTGTGCAGCAGGGAAAGCCTGTGCTCTCTGGGAGCAGGGATGGGCAGGGGCTCCTACTGGGCTGCAGGACAGTCTCACCCACCAGGGCCCCTCCAGCTGCCTCCAGCCAAGAAGCCAAGAAGCGGGAGCTGCCCCTGGGTGGGCATCAGGGTCAGGCTCAGTGAGGGGATCAAGAGTCAAACACAACCCCAGGTGGCTGGGCAGGACCATGGGAAGGGGCTGAGGTTGGCCCAGGAATCAAGCTGTGGCAAGGATGAGGCATCTGTGCTGGTTCTAGGCTGGCCCTGAGCTTCAGCAGCCAAACTTTGAGAAGGAAAGATGCTCTTAGAATCTTGACATCATGGGGCTCTTTTGTAGCCCAGCTGGAACGGATTTTCTCATATCTCTCTCCCATTTGTAAATATTCATTACTATATGTTTCTGTTTTTCTGTTCTTTGGTTTCCTTGGAGTTCTTTAAATTCATCAGAGGGGAAAAAACTTTGCTTTATTTTGCATTTATTTACATTAAGGCCGTTTATTTACATTACAAGGACAGGTTGGATGGGGCCCTGAGCAACCTGATCTTGTGGGTGTCATACTTGCCCATAGTGCGACGGGAAATGATCTTTAAGGTCCCTTCCAACCCAAACCATGCTATAATTCTCTGATACATTAATTTATATATTATAAATTTAATATATTTTTACGTTCTGTTCCAGAAAAAATTAGAAGACTTGAACACTGACTGGAAGGCAATACACCACTTAATTCAACAACTAAAAGAAAAGCCAGCAGTAACAGCATTTGGCCATTTCTCTCCAGGTGTCTGTAAGTGCCTCACTATATATATTTTTTCAATTAATTACAAATCATGCAGTTAAAATGAAAATGGCTGGAAACTGTCTAAATGAATTCTGCATCCTTACAAGTGCTACTAGGCCACTCAACTTGTTTTTTTATCCTTGGCTTTCTATTTTGTGCAGTGTATCCCAGAAGACAAATTAGATTATGATTTGGTGAAAAGGTTGCAGCATGCTTTTCAAATTATTACAGTTTCAAAGTCACGTGTCTTTATTCCATGAAGAGGTGGAATTTTTTACTTTCTACATATAATAGTGGAGGAAATACTACAAAGGGAGGCAAATTACCTAAATTAAAAGATAATAATGCTATAGGTCAAGTGTCTAAATTGGTCACAGAATGAAATTCTGAAATTAAATAAACTGCAATAAAGTGAGACTGTTTCGAGGCAAAGATTATGTATTCATAGAAAAAGTCATATAACAACATGGTAGGAGTAATTCTGCAGTTAAACATTGTCTGTGATATACATCTCTGCATGTCTTGCATTTATGAATACACAACAAGATGCCTGATCTCCATTTCATTTAAATTATTTGGACAAAATTTATATTAGATTCTTCTCATATCTCTTTACACCTGCTTGTTCCCTACAAGGATTACAAACTCATTTTTTTCTCATTGATAAATGGATTTTATTTCCCACTGCTTTCTTCTGAAATGTAGTTAATAAGCATGGGTGGAAAAGAAATACATAACGGAAACATGGGGTTCAATCTGAGTTTCTCAGATTCTGAGATTCTCTACTTGATATTGAACTACCTCAGTTGCTTGGATGAAGAATATTACTCACCTGTACAATTTGGAAAGCTGCTCATCATATGTTGGAGCAGAAGGAAACCCGCCCCTCTCCCCCCAACCCCTGTTAGATTGCCTGTAACTCAGGCTGTGACACAGCTACCATAATCACTTGGATTTTGACTACATGTTTTAGTGGGTAACATTCAAGAAAAACTGAAATTGGAGAATTCTCTACCTTCTACTAGTGACTGTCTAGGAGAGCAAAGCAGGAAAAACTTATTTTCAGAGAAGTACCATTGCACCATAGAAAGGGCTAAATGCCACTAGTATTTTTAAAAATTGTAGTACAACAGTATCCTTGCTTTACAGGATTTTGTTCTAAGGCACTCTATAGATATTCACATAATGACATGGAGGGAATGAAGGAGATGCATAATCATTTTTTGCTGTGCTGGGTCACAAAACTTGCTTTGTCAGTTTTGTATGTGAGCAGGTTATGTCATAATGCAGATGGAAAGAGTGTTGGTGAGTTGGATATTTGCTGTTACAAAAGACATTATAATAATGGAACAAGAGCAAGAACACAGAGTAGTAGTGCAATATACTATTATGTTAACTCATCTTTAGCTGAAGAATTGCAAAATAACTCATGATGTAACTTGTTAACATTTCTAAGACTCAGCAGATGGAATTACGCATGCAGAAAATTAAAGCACTGGTGTTCTATAAAGGATTAAGCAAGAAGTAGGACTGATTTTATAGAATCATAGAATCATACAATCGATTGGGTTGGAAAAGACCTCAGAGATCATTGAGTCCAATCCTTGCTGTTTTCAAGATCACTTAAAATTTTAACCTAATTCATAGTTTTTCTTTATTTGAATCAGTTTTGTGCGATATTATAGGTGTATTGTCAAAGAACTGTAGAGTTCAGAAGGGACCCGGGGAGACATCTATTACTCTTGCTCAAAGCACAGTCAATTATTGCAGGTTGCTCAGGGTCATGTCCAGTCAGGTTTTGATATTATTAAGGATGTAGACTCCATTATCTCTCTGGACATCTTGTTGCAGTGTTGAGCAACTCCAACAGTAAAGAAAAAGTTTCTTCTTTTTGAATAAAATTTCTAGTATTTCAATTTTCGCACGGTGCCTTTGATCCTGTCACTGGGCTTCACTGAAAAGAGTCTGGCTGTGTCTTCTTTACTCCACCAATCAGATGTTTAAACACATGGATATGATCTCCCTGAGCCTTTTCTGCTCCAGACTGAGACAACAGGTTTCCACAAAGATAGGAACTGATATGTGTTACTAAGGTATTTTTGTATTTCATTTTAAGAAATGGGAGTTGGGGAGGGAAGAAATTGAATGTCATGGGTCTTATCTTCCTCTGCTATAAGTTCTTCGGTTATTTTAACCACTTTTGTAATTTTTATGAACTTATTTATTCTCTTCTGCTGATTCTCATGAACCATGTATTGAGGTGCACAGAGACTCAAATTGACTGTGGGAGAGTAAGTGTTAACCAAGCCTCCCAAAAACTAAATCATCTCATTAAAGGTAGTTTTTAAAGATAGATGCACAAAATTGTTTTTGAAGGATTCTGTGAAGGAATGGCAGTATCTCCTTTTGATAATTATTCCCTTCCTGATCCTATAGAGACTTTTAGGGACATCAGAATTTAAGAATGTTGACACCTGTGTTTGAGACCAGGGAATAAAGATGTAACTGGCTAATCACTACTGCCCTGTCCGGTATTATTTGGCTTAGTCTGGCTACGAGAACTCTTGAGAGTCTTACTGAATATACCATACATTGGCAGTTAGAGAGGTAAAGGACCCTGTTTATAATTATTTCTAGGTCTGCATATTGTAGTTTCTTCAGCAGAAAAAGCCCTAAAAAAGTGCTTAATATCACACCAGTCCAGTGTGCCCTCAGGCATAATGAACAAGAAGTACTTTTCCAGCTCAAAAAATGTACTTAGCTGAAGGGTATGCCTAAAACCTTAGCAAAGATTGACTTCCAAGATAAGATGATTCAGAAAGAAAATCACACTTGCTGTCTGTACTTGACAGGACAACGTGAAATTGTGTGAATGTCTCTATCCAAATACCTTGATGCATTGCTTAGCCAGCAGTTTGAAAACATTTTAAACAGAAATGCAGTTCTGGAATGTGCTTTTCCAGGAGAGACAGTTTTTAGTAGCATCATTAGCATTCATATGACATCTTTTGTACTGAAGTGCTATCACAGTATTTACTTAATAAGTTAGGTAAAGTTATACAATGCTTTGTAAACCCATCTGAATACATTGCGGGGTGGGAGGCATTCCTGACTTTGGTCGTGAGGAAGACATTTTCCCTTGTTAGCCTTCATTTAGAGCAATGCTTGAAAATAAACTTTTTTTAAAAGGATGCGTATTTTCAATCATGCTGTACTTGAAATTCATGAAATCTTAAAAATAGCTGCCAAAGAATACAGCTGAAAGTACTTGGTCAACTAATTTTATATTTTGCATTTTCACCTAATAAAACTGTGAATGCTACATTATATTAGTACCCCTGCAGTTTAACTTATTCAGTGAACAGTACTTTGTGTACAGGCAATTTCATTTTTTCCCCTGACTGTTTATACAAGTTTTTGTCTTTTTGTATGAAATCCTAATCAAGTGAAACAGAAAAATGTGTGACTGTGAAATGAAGAAAAAGGTAGAGTGAGAATTAGTATCAATTACAGTGGTGAAATTTCTTCTGAAATTAATGAAGTAGAATTTGTCCCATTTTCCCCAAACTTGTAAAATGTATCAATCTTATTTTGGATCGCTGTTTGTAGCAGATCTAAAAAAAAGAAAGATAAAGGAAAAAAAGGATTGGGTATGTTCTACAAGTTGTAGCAGGGTTGCATTTGACAGAAAGGCTCTGTATCCATTGTTAGTTATTGTATGTTTACTAAAAATAATTTGGAGAAAGCCAAAACATGTCATCAGAACTCATAGCACTCACTATCAGCTTTAGTATCCTTCTTCAAACAGAGACAGTCAACACTCTTCTGTGCTTGCAGTTTAATCTGCTTTCAGATTGGGAGACAGAGACTGTAGACATAGAGCCAAATACTGGGCTTCCCTGTAGAGGATAAGAAGGCTTTTCAGGATTTGGAATGGATAAGGAAGAATGGGAGAGGAATGGGATATCAAGAGTTCATTACATGCAAATTTTAACATGAGAATAGTAAGATCCCCAGCTGCATTGGTGGTGAAGAGAGCTCATCACTTACTGGCCCGTATATTCAACTGGGTGTAGGAAAAAGATTCACAGCAGTCAGACATTTCCAGAGTTTATAATGTCTCGAGTTTTAGGGTTTTAATTAAAAGACTGATATTTATGAATCTGGGGAAACCAGTGACAATAGAATTTCATTTGCTTGTCTTTGATATTTTAGTGGAAGAAGTATGGTATGTCTCCTTCTGTTTGGAAGGTTTAGTTTGTTTTTTCTTTCTCTATGAAACAGGTCCCCAGCTGGACTAGGCATGTTGCTATGTTCTAGGATTGTAAGATCATATAAAACAGTTCTTGAAAAATATCACTATTACTCTGAGTATTTGTACTGCTGTGGCTTAATGCAACTGAAATCATATTCACTGCTCGGAATATATAACATAAGAAACATGTACTGGTGCCAATAAAAATATACAATACATGAGGCTGTAGTTTTTTTAGGAAACAGCAGTAAACAAAAGCATGTATGTGAAAATACATACCTTGAGGAAATAAGTTAAGGTTTAAAACTAAAGTCCAGTGACCTCAGAACCTGAAAGTGTTTCTGTAGTGATAGTGCCTGTAATAGATGCATCTGGAACTTTCTTTCATTTTCATATTAAAGGCATAGTTATCTATTATTCTATATTTGTTACTTCTAAGATAGATAGATGTACAGATGGACATAACAGTATCTTGCATTGTGAAGACTTCCTTGTTAAATATCTGATGTGATATTTGGGTTAATATTCTCAGTGGGGATGAAGGATACTTTGTTTTTGAAACTAAAACCATTGAAATACATTCATTCCGTGGACTTCAGAGCTGAATTGTGTACTGTTCAACTGCTTCTTTAAAAACAAACAAACCATTTGTATTTCAGAGATATTCAGGAGACAATAACAAAAATGTAAGAAGCAAAATGACAACAACTAGCTTTGGACAAAAATGCACAATAGATACATTTCCTTTTTTGTCACATTTCATAGCTAATGTGCTCTGAAGTAGTCATTGTTTATATATTATGCACAGTGTTTGAGTGAACACATATGCTGTAGTTCAGCACTGTGCTTCTCAGAATTTCGAAAAGCAAGTCTTAAAAATGCTTGTGCATTTCATTATGTGCACCTGAGAATATAACAATATGTGTATTCAGAGGGTACATTAAAAACAAATGTACAAATCGGATATTCGAGTGTCTGTATACTTTACAGCAGCTGGCATAGTATAACTGAGACCAAGAATATTCAAAATAATTCCTTGAGAGAGGAATATGTGTGCACATCTACAATGTTATCAGTACTAATGGAAACCTGTTTGATATTTAAAACTATACTGTGCATAATCTTCACCATTTAGAAGAACTGTGCTGTCAGGTATTATAATGCTTTCATAGGGGATGTGGTAGATACTTAGAAGCATTTTTCTAGCAATTTTCTAGAAGCATTCTCCACAGAGTTGAACCGCTGAAAATCCAGAGTGTGCATCTGCTATGATAAGTAGTTCTACACTGAATTAGAGGGCAATGCTACTACCAGTAGTCCATTTTAGTTTAGCTTTAGGTGCCAGTAAAGACCACTATCATGAGAGTTGTAGTAAAGAGAAATATTACTTCCAATAATGATCATGTGTCTAGAAGTGTATTGTTTCTGAAGCTGGTGTATGTTAAATCTAAAGGAAATATCTACTTTTAATATTAGTTATAATGTGGTTTAACTCTCTGAAAAATGCACAAAAATAAAATGCAAGAGAGAAAATGGCCAGAGAACCATGCAGTAGGGAGGTATCATAGAGAATACCTTGCGTTCCTAAATCATTAGAGTGCAGTAAGAGTAGAGTCTTCCTTAAGTCACCTGGCCTAACAAAGATTGCTCACTCTTATATAAAGTGGAATAGTAAAGAAATAGATTACTGTCTTTACCTTTTCTTTTGGTTGCTTCTGGATGAAAGATTTAAAAAAAAGAATTATAATTAATTTTAGTAGACTTGGGTTTGAGTCATTTTACTTTACAGACTTAAGTAGTAAAGAGGTTCATGCATGCCAAACTGAGATGACCCTATTTTATGTACATTGCCATATATTTGTTTTCCCCATTATATTTAGGAAAGAAGTGTCTAATCATTCAATTTGATTTTCACTAAGAAGCGTTTCATTTTTCATGTAAGTGACACATATAACAAATAACAATATGGCACAAAACTGAATCAGTTACCATTTGATTGGAGATTTTTCAAGGTCAGGACCCAGTTTCACAAGCAGTTCTATTTTTCAATACAGCTGACATCAGACACAAGCTGAAGACAAACTTGTCTAATAAAGCTTTCAGATTCAATTTTCTCTCTGCATATAGCTTCAGGAATCTCTGGAGGTCATTCACAGTGTGTGCTGCAACACCAACAGGGAGAAGTAATGAAAAGCATCTAGATAAAAAGCTGACACTATGCCTTCAGAGCTGCATGAATAAAAACATAATAAGCAAGTTTAGAAACGCAAATCTCTGTTATTCTCAGAATTTCTATCTTGATCTTTATAGCCTATCTTGATTTGAGGATTTATGTCTGGATTATCTGACAGGTGAAAAATACATGCAAAATATACCTAAGCCAAAGAAGTCCAACTTGAATAAAAGGTTACACCTTTATATTTAACATCCTGTTTTAGGGGTTTTGCAGTAAGTTTCTCTTTGAAGGTATCTGTAATAAACAAGTGTGACAGTGCAGTTTACAAAGGGAATGTGGACTTCTACTTTAATTTTTCTGGGCTCATTTGATTAAATAAAACTCACTCTGGGTTACTACTCAGAATTTTTATTGTACTCATACCTATGATGAAATGCAAATCAGAAAGTGAAAACAGAAGTTGTCTGCTTTGCTGTTATTAGAAACAATATGGAATCTATGTCTACTTTTTCTATTCTATAACAAGTTGTTCAAAGCACAGCTGTCAAGATTTATGGCATAAATAAGATTAATGCTATCATCAGTCTTTCGAAGGACTGCATTCCCCTATTCCATTTTTAAAATATCGTCTGGTATTTTCTTCTGAGGAGCAGGCTTTGCAGCTTATTTTCTTTCATTTAATTTCTTGATCAATAGTTAGTAGCAGCAGGATATGCAGGATTCGTTTTGATTAAACCCCATGAAATGTAAATTATAGCATACTGTAGAGTTCATCAGACTATTATTGATAAACTATACCAGGTGAGAGCACAGAACTAAGTTGCAGCTAGGGTTGAACTTTTTCACATGGCTCCCATAACATCAGAAACATTCTGCAGGATCCATTGTTAGCAATTTTCAAAAAAATGTGGCAACAACATAATTGTATCATTTTTCAAACACAGATAGAATCAAGAATTTGAATTAGTTCATTCTAGAAGATATGGAAAAACGGATTCTTACTAGAGTTCCTACAAAAGAGTATCAATAGTAAAATGGTAGTTTATGCTCTGTTTCAGTTTTCCTGCCACAGTTTCTAGCTTTACATCTTTGTCACACTTCTTTTTAAAAACTACTTTAAACACACTCTCTCTCTTCTTTTTGTCACAGGAATCTGAATTACTATAATATCTGACTATCTAGATAACACTGGCTTGCAAATAGCAATAATCTTGCTATTGCCTTTCTTTTAATACAGTAATTAAGTCTATTGACAACTACATTCTGTGAAAGTGTCTTTAATTTGCTAGAGTAATAGAAAGTCATAGCTCATTCTGCACATAACCCTCTTGACCTTTGTGCTGTTCTTTGTTGACTTGTCGTTTTTAAAAGAACAGAGCAAGCCAGCTTTCCCTTGTGAAAGGAGCAGGGTTCAGTGACATCCTCATCATTCCTGAGAAATGAACGGGCTCTTTGACATCGTTCCTAATATTTCTGTGGCAATTGAAGCTGCCACAGAGTTAGGTCTGCTCTACCAAGAAACAGCAAACTTAAGAGTGTGAACAAGTGTAATCACAGCTCATGAGCAGAGTGGAGGTCACAGGGAATGAGGAACAAAGCTCATATTTGCTCCTAAAGTTCCTGCTCTAGTCAGAGGGCGAGACATGACAGAAGGACAGACTTTTCCTTAAACTGTAGAAGGCTAAAGTGAGGAAACAATGGCCAATGAAAACCTCTTCTATTCCAGCAAAAAAAATTCTTTACCCTGGTTTACTTGAAGCCTGTCACTGAAATACCAGAATGCTGACTCTGGTTGGAGTGTGGAGAAGCAGGGGACATGCAGTGATGCAGATTTACATTACTGATACTTTGTTTAACAATAGATTGGTGGTCAGGTGACACTTAAGTTCCCAAAGACAATTGTTTGTGGGGTGAAACTAAAAGAGCTAGAAAAGCAATAGAGATGTATTTGACCTGAAGAGTAAGCATTTATAGGTGTTCTCATGAGAAAACTTGATAAGTGTTTCACAAAGTAGTATGAGGCAGGATATTTTAACATTTCTGATGAAAGAACAGAAGGTGTTTGCAGTGTTTTCAGGAATTTGTCAGAAACAAGGTGACAGTGATGATGTTGCCTTTGAGCAGCTGTTTTTAAATCTGCAGAATTTTTCTCTCGAAGAATAAGGGCAGACTTGGAAATTTTTGCATGAATACTGTAATGCTGCTAAATTAGCTACCTGAACTCTGATTATTTCACAGCTTCTTCAAAGCTGTTATGATTTTATTTTTTTTTTAACTGCAAGGTACCTAAAATTCCACTGCTTCCTTGGTATATTGTATCTGTGTACAATTACTTACACCTTTTTTTCAGAGTTCCCCTTGGCTAGGATAGCTATTTGTGCCTGTTGGATCAATTTATAGATCTTACAAAATTAGAAGAGGTGATTTTTATGAGACTGTAAAAGTTGGAGCAATATATGGCAATATATGTTTTTCCTTATATCAAAGAATTAGCTGCCAAAATTCAGTTACATGCCAATAGCAGTACAATGGAAATGCAAATGTTGTCGTATGGATTGACGTCCAGTCGAAAGCTGCATACTAAATCAAGGAACTTGTTACTTTTACTGACAAAAGGAATACTGAGAGGTGCTTGCATCATTTGTGACAGATGTTGTCACAACGTTTTTATAAGGCAAGTATGTGACAGAATTTGATTTTACATCACCACAACTGCTTTAGTACAAAATATTCATTTTCATGAAACCCTTTTGTAACAACTGCAACAACTGCTCACTGAGAAAAGCTCTCATCCTTTGGTAAGCAATAAATGCCTTCTGTAGTGCTACAAATAATACTGCCCTTAAAAAACAACTACAGAAAAAAAGGCTGCTTTCAAAAAATAATTCTTGACTCCTTCAGAGTGCCCAGAAATTATTGTGTGTGTTTCTAGATATCAGAAAACTTAATTAAGGATGCAGCAATAATTTAGTTATAATACTTGGGGGGCGGGGTGGGGGGAAGAGAGTGAATAAATATGAAAAAGGAAATTTTATTTCCTTATTAAAACATTAAAATAACAACAAAAGTACTATTACTAGATGACTTTAAACAATAAAATTGCATATTGACAGTGCCTTAATATTGCCAAAAAGATTCCTTCAATTGATGCTGTCTAACACTTCAAGAGATCCCCAAACAAGCTGGAACATTTTCATCAATACTTCCTTTATTACAAAATTTTACAAGCCAACCAAGTACTTTTATCCTTAAAAAACCAAATACACTAGTAGAACTCACATGGTAAATAGCTTCATGGACTGTACTTTTGCATATGTGGATTATTACTAATTTTTACAGATAAATTAATTTTAAATTGTTTGTAGTAGCATGAATCTCTTTGGCATTCAAAGTGGTGTTTCAGGACTGATTAAGAAAAAGCCCGTGTATCATCTTGAAATATGAAAATTCATATGAATTGAATGCTCTTAACTGTTTTCTTCATTGTCAAATGTAAAACTCTCTATCAGAAAAATGAAAATATTTGTAATGGTTCACCATGAATGAATGTAAATAACAATTTAGTCAAAAGCTTGTATTTACCTTATGAAGAAAATAAGACTTTTGTCCAAAATGTCCATGTGATAATCCACACACAAAAAAAATGCAGAAATAATTTAACATTCAGTATGACAGAAAGAAATTGTTTCTCTCAGCAATAGTCTTCCTGGCACTTCATATCACAATTAAGAAATAAGAAAATATTGAGGGGGGTCCAGGGTGGGGGGGAGGAGGCAAATATTTATTATTATTTATGCTTTTGTTAAAATAAATAAGAGATATTAGCCTTAACATATGTTTACTTTATACTATGCCAGTGTCTCAGCAGTTAAATCAACTTCTAATTTTGTGAAAAACCCACTAGTGACATCAAAAAATGGTTATTTTTGCAATAGTAGAAATATTGGAGTTGTAGATGTTTGTTCAGCTAACCTTTAAACTACTGAACAGAAATTAGTAACAAATGTGATCATGTTTTATATATAGTTTGCATAAACAAGAAAGGGTTTTTGACAGAAGAGGTAAATCTTTAAATCTTAACCATTAATTTGAATGTACTGGGTTGTGAGCGTTCTTTAGTTTGTGGTCTGGCTTTGAGTTGTTTTTTGTTTGGTTTTTTTTCCCCCTTCTGGATTATTTTTTAAAACATTACCTCAATATTTTAAACACTATGCAGTGTTGACACTATGTAATTTCAGAACATTGTTTTAAACCAACTTTGTAACTATATGCTGGTAGTTAAATTAGCTTTGGTGATTTAAATCAGTGATGCTGCTATAAATTGAAAATAGAAACAACTACCTGTACCGAGTATATGAAAGGTTCTTGTGCTACCTTTTTGGAGTTTTTTTCTATTTAATTCTCACACTCACTGAAAGTGATCCGTTCATACCCTAGCCTTTTGCTTTTCAATTTTTAGTGGGCCCATCAATCATGCTGAACTTTGCCTAAGGAAAGGTTCTCAGGGAATGCCATGACAATGCTATATTACTAAAAGGAGACTGAATTTTGGAGTAGTTTATCTTCCAGAAAGGTTTGAATGAAACTGTAGCTCCAAGCAGATTAATACTACCTCTGTTTACAGATATATATTACAATCTTCAATTGGTTTTGTACTGTCTGCCCCTGGTCAAGTCATAGTCTAACTGGATCAAATACTACAGATTTAAAGCTTTTTCCACCACATGCAGAGAAGTCGGTTGAATGTTTACATACACTAGGATTATTCCCGTGTATTATCTTCAGTATTAGCTGCTTCCTTCCCAAATAATTATCTGTCTTTATACTATTTCCACTTTGGTTTTTAGAGAGTGTTTGAAACAGAGAATGTAGTTTTTCAGGACCACGGAATGGTTGAGGTTGGAAGAGACCTCTGGAGGTAATCTGGTCCAACCCCTGTACTCAGGCAGGGTAACCTAGAGGATGATGCCCAGGATCATGTTCATGTGGCTTTTGAGTATTTCCAGGAATGGAAATTCTGCAACCTCTCTGGGGTCAGTCACCCTCACAGTCAAAGCAAAAAGCATTTCCTGATATTCAGGGGGCATCTCCTGTGTTTCAATTGTGGCCATTGCCTCTCTTCCTCTAACAGGGCACCACTGGAAAGAGCTTGGCTCAGTCTTTACACCGTTCCTTCAGATATTTTTACATGTTAATCAGATGCCCCCTGAGTCATCTCCTTCCTAGGCTAAACAGTTCCTACTCTCTCAAGCTTTCCTCATATGAGAGGTGCTTCAGTCTCTTAGTCATCATTGTGATCATTTATCATGTCCAGTAGCTGTATAGCTGTCTTGTGCTGGGCACCCCAGAACTGGATACAGTATTCCAGGTGCTGACCAGAAGGGAAGGATCAGTTCTGTCCCCCTGTTGGCAATGATCCTCCTAAGACACCATCAGCCTCTGTCACAAGGGCACACTGGTGATTCACATTCAACTTGAAGCCCATCAAGACCCCCAGTGGCTTTTCTGCACTGATGGTTGGTCAACCTCCAGCCTGTGCTGGTACAAGGGGTTGTTCCTCACCTGCAGGATTTTGCACTTTCCTTTGCTGAACTTTGTGAGATTCCTGTCAGACCATTTCTCCAGCCTGCCAAAGTCCCCCTGATTGGCAGCACAACCTCCTCTTGCTCTGTCAGCTGCTCCTCACAGCTGTGTGTCATCTGCAAACTCCTTGAGGGTACCCTCTGTCCCAGCATTGAGATCCTTACGGAAGATGTGAAATAGGATTGGATGCAGGAGTGACCTCTGATCATACCACTAGTTACAGGCCTCCAACTAGACTTCATGCCACTAATCACTGCCCCGTAGGCCCAGTGGTTCAGCCAGTTTTCAGTCCACATCCCTCTTTGCTCATCCAGCCCACACTTCTTTAGCTTCTCTGTGAGAATCTTCTGGGAGGCACTGTTGAAAGCCTCACTGAAGTCAAGGCATTTGACCACCACTGTTCTGTCCACATCTGCCAAGCCAGCTCTTCTGTCATAGAATGTGATCAGTTTGGTCAAGCAGAACTTCTGCTTGGGGAATCCATGCTTCCTATTTCTGATCATGTTTTTGTGCTTCATGTAGCTATAGATTGCCAGGATTAGTTTCTCCATCACTTTCCCAGGGTCTGAGGTGAAGCTGGTTGGCCTGTGGTTCCCTGGGTTCTCCATATTATCCTTCTTGAAGATAGAAGTAACATTTGCTTTCCTCTAGCCTTCAGACATTTATCCCATTTGCCATGATCCATCAAAGTTTGTAGAAAGTATCCTTGCAGTGACATCTCCCAGTTCCCTCAGCACTCACAGCACATCCCATCAGGGCCCATGGACTTATTTATGTATGTCCAGTTTACTGAAGTATTCTCCAACTTGATTCTCTTCTACAGAGGGCAGTTTTTTCAAACTCAAACTTCTGTACATGGAAATTACCTTGAAGTGCCTCCTCTAATCAAAGAAACTATTAGCATTCCTCTTCTAGGTATCTTGCATACAGAGAAAGTATTTGCTGAAGCTATTTTCAACAACATGTCATAATCTGAACTTTTTGCTGTGCACTACTAAGTTAACTTCACCTTAATGTTTATTTACATACTTATGTGATTTATATAACTGAAATTCTTTGTGTTTGGCAGACTGCCTTTTTTTCTGAAAGACTGGCATATATTCTTATTCCCATTGCAATCCAGTGTTTGTGATGCAAGAGCTTTTCTTTACAGTGAATGAAAGACATATTGAAACATCTTCCTGTTGTGTTTGGAGGAACCTGAAACAATGCATTTTACAATAAACAACTTAGTCACACTTCTACATTTAAAAATGAGGATGGTAAGAAAATTCTTCCAGATCTCTCCTATGACGGAGAAGCAAAAGTCTGAGAAAGCTGACATCTTTCTACTATAAAGTTCTTATACTGTTTCTTAATCTAGTATTATCAACATATTAGAAAACCTAACTTTTGTATATGTTTCAAATATAGCAGTACACAGTTACTTGTAAATATTTTTCTTTTCTCCTAAGAGGTTTAACCTTGACTTTTTACTTTCTTTTGAATCTCTAAAGGGTCTTTGCATTTGGTTCCTCTCTTCATCTCACGGCACAGACTATTTGAGATCTAAACTTTAATTAGTAATCCCATAAACTCTCAGCTTCTTTTATTTTATCTGTAATAATCAAAATTATATATAAAATCTATAATGATTTGTTAGGAATCATTAAAAGCTTCAGGAATTAAAAGGAAGTGTAGGCACTTACCTTGTATTTTAAACTCATGACAATAACACATAATGTGAATGTTCTCTATGTGTTCATGAAATTAAGTACAAACTGTTACTCATTTATAATCTATAAAAATTACTATATATGAAATATCCCTGATATTATTACCAAGTCTACTTTTTTAGGAATTGTTTTTACTAAATATTGAAGGCTAAGACAATCAGGCAGTACTGTATAAAATAGAAAAATGCTCACTTTGAAACATGTTTTTTGTCTTTAAAAGCTTATTAAAATGTTAAGAAAATTTTAACTCAGAGATACAATGCTCTAAGGATGCATATTTTCCAGATTTAGACTTGTGGGTGGAATTTTGTTGGCAATAATTTTTGATCAAGTAAGGACTTTATTCTGAGTTCAGACCACCAGAAAAAAAACATTCCTTGCTTTCAAATTTCAAAGTTGGTGGGGTCTTTTTGGGTTAAAAAAAAAAACAAATTATGTGATTTATTATAATTAATCAGAGCTCTACTGGCCTATGTATTTCTATTATTTTCCTTTCAGAACTCCTTTGGGGCCCAGAACACTTGGCAGGGACCTGTAGCCCCCCTCTGCAACAAGTGTTACTGGCAGTGAGCACCTTGCATGGGAGGGCTGTACTGCATGGGAGAACTTAATGTGCTCTTAACTTAATTTCCTTTACTTTGAAGGACAGAGAGAGATGAGACCATTTATCACTGGAACAAGTCTAAAGAATAAATGAGTCTCAGAACTGTCTTTCCAGATCTCTCTCTGAGAAGTCTGCTAGGACTTTAAGAATATGATAGTGGACGCTGTAGAAAACTGCTTGCAAATACACAGCGTCAGGAAAAAAACTTTTCAGTACCTAAACAAGGAGTTTCATTTGTTTGGAGTTGTCAGTCTGACCCTCTCTTGAAACACAACACTGAAATAAGCAGAATAAAAGAAGGGGGGTTGGGGAAGCTTTCCTTTCAGTTGACTTATTTATATTTTTCTTATTTTTGCATTTAATATTTTAATTTCAGTTTCATGACACATTCTAGTTATTCTCCCTCTTAAAGTTTAACATTGCAGATAATTTTTAGGGTGCAAAAATGGCCAATATACTCTTGATTTCATCCAATATATTTCAGAATTCAAGAACAAGTTGAAAATCACAGCTATTATTGTGCATTTTATTTTCCCCCCTATTATTGTTCTATGCTGTTTCATTCCTTGTTAAACACCAGAAAGTGGGAAATCACCTTCAAAACTGCACATTTGTGTGGCTTATTGTCTTAAATTATATTTGTCCTTCTGAGTTTGTGATTTATCATATCATAGAAGTAAACCTTTAAATTAGTTTAAAGCTGAAGTGCTTAATTGTTTTTATGATGTGTTGCAGTAGGATAGAATTTAGTACTCAGATATTTGAAAAAAAATTATTGAAGTTTTGTGTTTATAAATTATGTGTTCTGGGGAAAAAACAAACAAACCAACTAAATAACTAAGGGGGGAAAAAAAAAAACGCCAAAACACTAAAACCAAAACCAACAAACTGTCCCCTCTGAGTTACAGAAACTGTCAGTGCAGTTCTGGATAAATTGTTTTAGAATAAGATCTGTTGCTACATATTGTATAGTTAATGTTGATTTATATTTGTCTATTAATTGTAGTTGCTCATTTATACACTTTTGCTGAATGAACCATGTCATATCTGTGCAAGCATGATAAAAGGGTACTAAGGGACAGGTACTGTTTCAAGTGGCATTTCTGTTCTGAGGGGAGATAAATGTCAGAAGTGAAACACTGTGAAAATACTTTCTAAAGGTAATTGTTATAAATAAGTTCATAACACAGTTCTAACTGCTCAAAGTGGAACAGATTATTGCCATCCTCAGGAGATGATGGTAGATAGTGTTAGATCTGGAAGCTTTTAAAGAAGATATTATACCGGACTGTTGCACTTCTGCTACTACCTTACTGTAGTATTTTGAGTTTCTTGATGCAAAAGAACTACATGAAGGGAAAAAAAACCAAACCAAATTGACCAAACTCTGAACAAAAATCCAGAGCAGTAAAACCATGAGCATTAGAAGATCAGCAATACCCTTTTCTGAAATAGTTGCCACTAGAGTCAAAATAAATAGGTATTATTTGGTGAACTCTTGATGGTATGCTCAGGCTAAAGTATGTGAGATGCAAAGAGACGCCAGGCGGCCTTATCAGACACCCCAAGTCTACTCATGGAGGCTATGTAGAGTACCAGTTTAGAAAATTATTTTTTCAATTTACATCAGTATTGATGAGGATGGAAGTTTCCTCTGAGATAAGACAACTTCTGCTTAACCTACAAGAATGCCAAATTAAGCAACTGTTTTCCTGTTGTCTAAGAACCTCTGAAGTCACAGAGGAAATACGAGGCCTTGATTTTCTGGCCAAATTGTTGAACCCTCACCTGCTACTTGAGTTTTCAGATTTCAAGAAGACACTTTGCCAAAAGGAAATACCATCAGACTCTCAGGAGTACTAGAAAGCAAAAATCAAACAAACAAAACCCCGTAAAACTTACTATGTGTGGGGTGACACTGTTTTGAGGGGTTTTTTTCTGTTGAAGACAAGATACCTCACAAGAAGAGAGCAGAAAACTGATTTTCTCTACTCTGTTAGGAGACTGGGGGAAATGCAAACAAACATCTTAGTCCTTTAGAAATTAATTTTTGGTTTTTAGTAACCAAATTTTGCAGTTCAAGGCTAGAAAATGTAAGGCACACTCCACCGAGCTTTATTTCAGCTTTTCTGGTTGAACTATTGTGTTTTTTAGGCAGTTGATTCACATAGAGATTCTATAGCTACTTTAAAGGGTAGATGCTTAGCCTCTTTTCTAATAGTGTAGAACCTCATGTCCTTTTGTTTTCCCTATTTTAGTGTTTTCCTTCTTTGGCTGGTCTTTTTCAAAAATGAGAAAATATTAACAAAATACAGTTCATTGTAGCCTCACCTGCAATAATATTGTCCATGAGGAATTGGTTTTGCTTGATTAACTGGAAGGCAAAAATAACCCAACAGTTCATAGTCATCTATTTGTAAATGGCAAAAATCAGGAAGAAAAAAAATCAGTCTTGATCTTCTGAATGATTTCCTTTTGTATACCTCTCTGTCCAGTGGTAACAGTCTGTGGCACCTCTCATCATTTTTGCTGCAGAGAAAGAAACTGTACTTCAGTGTTGGGGACTTCCCCATTCCAAGCAGTGAATAATTAACAGATTATTTAAAACCCAGGTAACAGATCAGAAAAAGACACTAAGAAGAAGAGGTATCTATTTTCTCCAAACAGAAGGAAAAGAAATTCCACAAATATACAAATAATAGCACATTATATATTTTCAAGTTATGAGATGAGAAAGTAAAGAATTAGTCAAGGCTGAATTTCTTATTGAATCAGCTTCCAGGCTGGTCACAGAGCCTATGGCAAATATTTGGTGGTCCCAGTAAGTGAGAAGATTGTTGGCGAGACAATTTCACAGCTACGGAGTGATTTGAGACATTGGAGGACACCTGTTTCTAGATACATGATCAGGCTGTGATACATTGGATAGTTCAACCAACTCTTTTCAATCTGTCTCTGATCTCAAAAGATCTGACCACACTACCAGATTTTTGGAAAATGACTCGTGTATAGCAGTACTTCAGTGACCTTGAGCGAGGGGTTCTTACGACACTGAGAATTTTGCTTGGTTTTTTTAAGGATGCAGTTTGAACATCCTGTGAATGCTGGATGTTAAGCAGATATTATAATAGAAATGCCATGGAAAGCATGAATTCATATATTCTTTTAATTTTGATTTTCTTATTTTCTGTGGAGATAACATCAAGAAATGAGTTTATTTCTGTGTCACCCTTTCTACTGCATAAATTCTGTTACTGAAATAAACATTGATCATAGTTCATTTATTCAGTAATTTTAGCATTTTTTTTTCTTTCAGTAACTTCTGGTGAAACTGTTGCTGTGGATACACAAACCAGGGTAACCAAGGAAACCATCACCTTCAAACCAGAAATGCCATCTTCTGTGCTTTTGGAGGTTCCAGCCTTGGCTGACTTCAATAAGGCATGGGCAGAACTCACTGACTGGCTTTCTCGACTGGATCGAGAGATAAAAACTCAGAGAGTGATAGTAGGTGATCTTGATGACATCAACGACATGATCATCAAACAAAAGGTATGAGAAACACTGATTTTTCAAGTTGAAAACCTCATGATCTTTATTCTGTCTTCTGTCCTTTCAACAAGGAACATAGGAGAGATGATAGATTGCAATATGTGTAGTTGTTCTACTTTATCCCATAAACACAATTATTGGATGAAATTTTTGATAATTAGTTGATCAGAAAAGGAAGAGTATTTAATATTTGCTCTGTTATTTAAAGCAGATCTCTTTATCTTTCCACTGCTTGTGCTTAAGAGTATGCAAGCCAGTGGGTGAAATGTAAGCATCATGAGAAAGAAGGAATTGAATAGTAAGCTCCAGGCTGCCAGGAGGAAAAAGACATGGTTTCATACCTTTTCTTTTGTTACTTCTGTAATAACTTTCTGAGAGGCTGTTGGTTTATCAAAAGCTCCTCAGCTGTCTTAAAGAAAAAATCAGCTCATTAATGCAATTGTTTTGTCAGCAAAACTGCATCAGTGTTACTTATCTTTGAAAACACAGAAAAATATAGATATACATCTGCAAGGCAAAAAAAAAGGCCAAATTTTAGGTACTCAATAGCAATGAAATTAATTTGGTATTGTACGTCTTGAAAGTAATTACCTGCCTTCTAGATTTAGTATTGTTCAATATAAAAGATTTGGCCTGCCTGTGCAAAACTTTTCAGTACTAAATTTCATTTAGTTCAGTTCTAAACTGAGTTTAGGACTCCCTATTACAAGATTTTCTTCTTTTGTCCCCTCCTTTTCCTCCTCATAAGAAAAAAATCTGATGTATTGTAAGGAAGATGTTGACATTCTTTCTCTTTGCTTAGACTAGAAAGAGGGAGAAAAATTGGATACATTTTACTGAATAGCTGTACTAAGACATTTTATAAGAAGATATGCTGATGTCTCATGGGATTCATTCTGCTTGTTTTCTTATATTTCCCTTCTCCCCCAGAGTTTTAAGCTTTCTATTTTTGAGACTTGGTTTTCTCTATCTTCTAGACAAATAAAATATTTGTTTCATCTTGAGTAATGATCATAATATTTACTAAGTATAATTATATACAGCTTCATTAATTAAAATATCTCTAAAATGGTACATGTATATTTTAATCAATGAGAATTCCAGTGTCACCTACACAGGACATTAAGTTAAAAATGCTCTTATGTCATTGAAAGGGTTGAGGGCCAAAGAAGACTTGTTTATATATAATCTTTTAATCTTTTTCAGAATCACTTTGGTTTTAATATTTTATATTGTCAAATACTTGGTTAATTATTATACAGTTTTCTTACTTATGCCTCACTTTAGCATATTATTCTGGCAGGCAAAATCCATAGCTTGCTTCCTTATGCAGATGTCTTTGACTTAAATATGAGATCAAATTATTAACTCTTAAGAATTTCAGTTAATGTTATAAAATGAACTGCTTCATATTTGCATTTTATCTTAATTCAAGGGTAAAATATTTTAACATTAGTGCAGTCTGTTCCTGGCTGGGTAGCCTTGTCTCTTTTGATACCATGCTGTGCTGGTAACAAAACCAGCAGGAAAACTCTTTTTTGTTGTGCTTACCTCTCTAATTGGCTGTGCAACAAAATGTGACATTTAAGATATTCTCTGATGAAATGGAAGAATCAACGTCTAAATATAGACTGCAGTTCTGTTAACTGTCTCCCTCTTCCCTAATGATAATTTTTAATATCGCTTAATACATGTAAATGAATTTCATGAAATATTCCATTCTTCTAAATCTATCGTTGGATTACTAGGTGAGATTAGCACACAGAATTTACAAAACTGAAAAAGAATTTTAGGTTTCTCAAAAAACCCTCCTGCTTTCTAATGTGTGGAGTGTCTGCGGCAGTATGTGAGCTGATGAAGTTGGACATGTGGGTACTTGACTAATCTGAAAGGTCGGGCCAGATATGATCTAAGTTGGAAATCCAAAGGTAGTGCTTACCTCCCCTGATCTCTATATTGTGTAGCTGACTATAGTCATACCTCTAGTGTGGTTGTGATTTAAAAGTCATTGAAAGTCACAGTATTGCACTGTGGTTTATTTGGAGAGTTTATTGCATCTTTACAGGTGCCTCAGTAAGATTTAATGAAAGATCCATCTTAGTAGATTGACCTGGTTTTTTAAAACAGTTTTTTGACTTTAGGTGTAAATACCATCTTAGCACAGCCAACTGCTTTCCTTGTAAAAATTCATCATTACAGAGATACATGCTCCATGAAGGCTGTTTTATTATAATACATCTCTAGCTGCTCACCCGGAATTTAGAACACTCCAAACAGCTAATCCTATTGGTGTGTTACCAAATTCTTACTGTTTTGGGGCTTTCTTTCCATTTCATATTTCATTCAAAATGCAGAACCATATTCCTAATAAGAAATCAAAATGTCAAAGCAAACCTTTCAAAAGCAAAGAAATCCCATATCCTAGCAATGCCTGTAACAGGCCATTTTCCAAGTCACACAGGTAAAAATAAGTGGCCTTATGTTGTCCTTTCTTTCACAGCAGCATGTAATGTTGTTGAAACTCCATCTCTGAGGGCATTGTGGTTAAGTTCACTTCAATCTGATTGTGTCACAAGATCACAGATGCTAACTCTGCCATTTTTTTCCTCATAAAAGTTTAAGACATCGTTAGCCGTCACTTGAACTTTGCTCGGAGTTGATGACAGTGAATTGGTACTCCTGTGTGAATAGCATGTACACTGGTTAATTATGGAACAATAAAACTCAAAAAAAAAAAAAAAAAAGACAACTATTCTAAAAAAAGTCTTGTTTTAGTGCAACTTCCTCTTAATGGAAGAAACAATACAAATTAAATTCTCCTAAGGGTACACACAATATAGTAAAAGGAATATACTAAAGAGTAGCATAATGAGTGGTCTTTTCAAATACCTATAGTTAATCTTTCAGTCAGTTGAGTGGTATACATTTCCTTCAAGCAAATGCATTATGTATTTTAGTCATTTATGATTGTATATATTTCGTTGAATTCTCTATAATTAAATGAAAAGACACTAAAAATGTGTAGTAAAGATATTTAATACTAGAATTAGTGTCATCCATGTTTTCAGGAAGACTCTTATATTTTGCTCATCTTGAAAACTAATATTTTTCAAGATTTGCTACTTAAGGAAAGAAATGTAAAGCAGGCTGACAAGAGACTCATATGTTGTTTTTTTAGATAACATTAAATAAAGCAAACAAAGTTCATGGGAAATATCGTGGATGTATAATATGCCAAGATGTAACTAGGTAAGGGGCATGACAGAATATGGTTTAACCAGTTACTTCGTTTCACTGTCATTACTTCAAAGCAATCAACATGTGTTATATTTGAAGGTAAGGTGGGTATTCTTCATAAAATTTAAAACTGTGGCCTGAAGAATAGGATGATAAAATACATTTTGCTACATTATAGAAAAATGGAAACCTCACTTAAGATGCCAACAAACATTTACTCAGAAACTCTGCTTTGACATCATTGTATTTTAAGAAAGGTTTGCAGCAGAATAGATTTCTGCTAAAAGTAGTGAATCATGAAGGATATGCAAAGCTTGAAGATAATTAGCAATGCTGTTCAAAGGGACCAAGTGCTGTAATCTCCTTAAATTTTGCATTCTGTCTATGGGTTTCGCCAAGGTATGGTGTCCGTTCAAAGTTTTTGTAACACATGTAATTGAAAATATAGGAGTTTTATTACACTGGATGAACATAGGTTTTATTTAGAAAAAATATTATAATAAGTAATATTATTCATGACTGGGACTACAATTTTCAATGCCTATTTATATCATTCATTCTAAGAGTATAGGTTGAGTCTTCACTGTTACGTGCAATGGGGAGGATTAACCTGAAAATGTATTTACGTAGAATGAGACCTTTAAGCAAAGAAGGAGGAAATATACCTTTAGGTAATATTATATGTCATTCAAAAGAATTCATACAAAAAATAATTTGTCACTATTAAAAAAAAAAAAAGTAGGTTTGATCTTCTGTCAGACAATTAAACAAAATTGAAATGAAATGTTTTCACTATTAATTATGAAGTGATTTTTCAACAGTTGAGAATCTTCTCCAGTTGATGGATATTAAAACAACAGTTAAGGAAAAATATTTGTTTATAAACTGTGCAATTAGCAAATTTCAGAAGAAGGAGTGAACTTAGTTCACATTCCTCTTGTTTCAGGATTTTTTTACCTATCCTTTGCTATTATTACGTACTACGCATTTTAGCATACAACCTTGTAATTATATATGCATTTTCATATGCAGCCTTACAGTTAATATGGTGATAGATCAGAAGAATGGGAAGTTTTCTGTCCAAACTGTTTTCTAAAGTAGTTTTTTTAAAAAATAAAAATATAGTTTTCCAAGTTTGTATCTTATTACAGAAGCGACTGTAAGTTCCAAATTAAAATTTACAGTTCTGTATTACAGGATATGAATCAGTGCACTCTAAATATGCCCATGTTGAATGAAAAGTTGCAGTTACAGCCAGAGACATTTGCATCTGTGCACATAGTTTACGTCACAAGCATATGCTGTAGGCAAAGTGGAGTCCTCAGCCTATTGGATAGTGCACTTTAAGTCTACAGAGTTGTGAAGAAGTTTCATATTAGTGACATGTGCATGAAAATAGCCATGTAGCACACCTTCAGATCATGTACTGTTGAAGAGCACATAGAAGATTTTACACTTGGAGCTGAACCTTTTCCACTTCATGTGATGAGCTTAAAGGCAACAGTTTGCTAGTCTGGAATGCAGGTGTGCTGTCAGTAAGTTGGGAATTTACATTCACACTTTCTGAATCAAGGTTCAAGAGCATATTTGTCCCATCCCTCCCTCTGTGCTGTCATGCTGCTTTGAGGGTTGTTTCCAAAGCTTCTAGGATCTTCTCTTTCCGTATGAATAAACAACTGCTGATGTTCTCTGGGCTGCTGTTGGACCAGGAGAAACCATCTCCCAAAGCAGGGCTGGAGCTGAAACTGATTCTGCAACATCTTGGATGATTTATTGGCATTTTCTTGCTTCCTATCTGATAGCAGAACCCTACATATGACCTTATGCCTTAAATGGTGGACAAAATCTCCTTTACCTCCATGAATTTCACTATAGGATATATTCACTCAGGAGACACTATTGTCATTATTTTATATGTTTTTCAGGGTGTTATTTTTGTTGTATTTAACATGGGGTATCTAGCAGAATTCTTATTTTATACTACCATGATGTTAGACTTCTAAAATTTAGTTTAATTTATAAGAAGTACAGTAAGAATGGTTTCAGTTTGTGAAGTGAATAAAAAACGAATAAATGAACAGATTTCTAAATATATGAGAAAAAAAATTAGAACTAAAAGATTTGTAAGCTGAAAGGTTTGGGCTTTTTTGTAGAGTAGAGGAAAATGCAAAAATGTCTGCCAGCCTTCAAGCTTGTTTCTAAAGGTTAGAAAATGCAGCAGGATGCTCTAGAGGGCCTGGAAATCTGAGTATTTAAAGGCAAAGGGGAGAAAAAAAAATAAGTCTATTAGTCTGAAAATTGGACCTCAAAGGATATAGAATATCTGTCAGGAGACTCTTTTTTTAATACTTTGTTGCACATAAAGACAGGTGATATTTTAAACTAGTTTGGCCAGCTCATTACAGTATGTTAGAGAGTATATTTGTTTCCTGCAACAGTAAAAAACTGTCCAAGCACTGTCTTCTGGAGAGTGATTGACAGCTATTTTTTTATTTCTCAATAATATTAAGCACTAGGACATGGATAAAAATTGTACCTCTAAGGATCTGATTCTAAACTCATTGAAGTAAAAGAGATACTTTCATCATTTTTCAATGAGTTTTCAGTCAGGCTGTAGATCCCCATCCAAACAAAAAATAATACAACAGTTGTGCCTAAAGATAACTTTCCTCTGTTTGCTTTTATTGGCCTATTGTTAAATAATTTGGGGTTTTTCTTCCAATTCCTGACAAATAGCCTCCTGGGAAAAGATAAATTATCATGATTAATTCAACTGGCATCCTGTTAGTTTCAGCAGGGAAGGATAAAAGTGTAGCAACTCATTTTAATTTGCATTTATATGTTGAGTATTAGAAATATGAACTTCTCACTAAGGCTGCATTTTTCGATAGCAATTTTTATTTTTTTTAATTTCTAAATCTGACGTATTTTATAAATATAAATTACCTCTTCCATCAACACTGGGCCTTACCTGACCTACTGTTATATCCAAATGAATCTTTACTTTTGTGTGTTTTCATTTCACCAGTATGTGCAGCTCAGAGACCCCTCTGCATCAGGTCCTCTGCAAACATGTGGGTATGTAAAAACTGTTTACAGTTATGTGCTGTCCACAGAGTGGAGATGGGGAAATCCTGCTGTGCTGGAAAGTGTAAAAACTCTTTAAATCTTCATGAGTTCTATGTGTGCCCAGCCAGCATAAAAAAGCCTAGTCAGATGCTGGGCTGAATTTAATAAGGCCCTAGCCAACATGCTGGGGGAAGTGATCATTCCCCTCTAAGCTGTGAGATCACATCTGGAGTTATGTGTCTGGTTTGGGCTGCCTAGTGTGTAGGAAACACATGGAGGGAGTCCAGTGAAGGGTTGCCAAGGTGGTTGGAGCAGGAGAGCACTTGATAAATGATGAGAATCTGAGAGCTGGGCTTGCTCAGCCTGGAGGGAGCTCAGAAGGCACCTGATTGCTGTCTATAGGGAGACTGTGCAGGAGATAGAGCCAGACTCTTCTCAAAGGTCCATGGCAGAAGGATGAGAGACAACAGACACATGCTGCAACTAATGGAATTCTGATGAGCTATTAGGATAAAAAATGTGCATGATGAACATAATGGAACATCGGAACAGGCTGCCCAGAGATGCTGTGGATTCTCCATCCTTGGAGATACTCATCACAAAACTGGGTAGGGCCCAGTGTGACCTGGTGTGACTGAATTTCTCCCCATTTGAGCAGTAGGTGAGCAAGATGATCACCAAAGGTTCCTTCCTACATAAGTTATTCTTTAATTATATATGAATGCTATTGTCAAATAACAAGATTCTGTGTTCTATACCTTGTCACTGAAACACACTTTGAAGGAAGGAAAACATGGTTTTGTGCCCTGCTTTGTACCCCTCCCACCTCAGCTGTGATTTGCTTTAAGGGCTGGAGAAGTCCTGATAAAATTTTGGAAATCTTTTTATTTCTAAATAGTTGTGAGGATCTGTTAAGACAGTTACACAAGTTTTAGGGGGCTTTTTTATCAATATTAATATACATTATTAATAGTAGTAACAAGGAAAGCTAATAGTTGCTTTGGTGTTATTCAGAAATTGTGGGAAATATAAAAACTGCTAGTTTCTAAGTAACGACGCAATGTATAAAATTCTAATCTAGTTGTAATCATAAAATGTAAATTAAAACTAGAGGGAACAATTGTATATTTGCTCATTTTATGTGTGAGGAGATGGAACTCTTCTTAGAGAAATAAGTTTTCCTCTGTAAGAAAATAAAAGCATCAAATCCCAGCAGAGCTTCCTAATGAAGCTGATCTTGAAACATGGTTCTTTTATGTGGAAAAGAGAATGACCCCAGAATTTTAACAAAAAAAAAAAAAAATCTACGATCTTGAAATGTGCTCTGTTGGTTTCTCAATGTGCCAAGGGTACTCTGATACTTCTATAAACACATCTTAATAATGATATAGATTCAGGGATTTACTAGCAGATGGACAATTCCCTCCTGAGGCAGAGCAGCCAGCAGTGTCATTATCATCCTTTTCCATTAAGGGATTGTTTAAAAAAAGTCACTATATTTTTTAAGCTGTGGGATGTGTCAAATAACTAGTTTCTGGTAACATAACTCTATTGCAGTAAGCAAAATTCTCGGAATTCCTTTTTCTCTTTTCCCAGTAGAATACCATAATAATTTTTTGCACTGAAAGAAGCTCTCATGGAGAGTAATCTGTTGATTTACATGTATATATTGTTTTATAACACTCATGTTAAGTAATGAAAACTACTTAAATAAGTACTTTACTCAAATGTAAGGAGACAGACATCTTAACTCACTAAAGCTCCAGTGCAATATTTAACTTTTATGCCATGTAGAGCTGCTTGCAAGGAAAACGGTAGAAGTTATTTTTTTTTTTCATTCCCTAACCATTGTACACATTTATTTCTTCATGTGAACACACTTGTGGTGTTGTCACCACCTTCATGTATTGTCACTAGATTTAAGATGAATAAACAGTAATTTCCTATGGTTCTGGGAAGGGAGACAAGTAATGGGAGATAGAACTGCATATCTTGGGAAGCAGGCATTACGTGGGGGTTCAGGAGAGAGGACACTGTGTTCGGAACTTGGCTAGTCTTCACTCCCTTGCCCACCTTCTTCACCTTTGAGGAACATGGCCAGCCTGTTTTCTGCTGCCTGGAGTCCCCTTTGACTCATTTCTTCTTCAACATGTTCTCCTTTTCTGTCTACTAAATTGAATTTTGTATGCAGAAGATGTGGACAAAATGTCTGTTTTGCCTAACAGCTCTAAAAGCTGATGTAATTTGTTAACGATGAATGACATGTTGAAGAAACATTAGATTCTAGTGTTTCAAGAGTCTCTTTTCCTTTCACTAATTGGGAATGGTGGTGAGATGGGGTTATATGTTTATTCTTTGTTTTATTTGATATAGAAAAAATCCCTACTTTGTTACTTCAGAAATAATATCTCAAACATTCATATTAGCAAACAAATTTACAACATAAATAGATGAAATATTAACTTTCCAGGTTACTATTGCAATGAAATCCTAGAAAATGGCTGAATGCACATGGATCTTGAAATATGAAAGTACTTCTACTAAAAGTGGTAAGACTATGTCTTCCTCAAGAAAGAGACATTAAAGTATTGTTCCAAATTGAACCAGAGAATTCAGCTCTTCAAACAATCAAGTGCTGAAGGAGGACTTAATTAAAAGAAACTGGTTTTGTAGTAAATGTGGGACATTTCACATTACTCCAACCTGTCATCTGTCTCTGTTTCTAGCTGATACAATAAGCAAGGTAACAAATCAATTTCCAGAACTGTATTTTGCTGCTTTTGTGGAACATTGCTCTTATTGAGCTAAAAGATCAATTTAACTTATCACTGTGGCACTGCTAATGTTCACATGCTTTCTGCACATATGAAAGATTTTGTGCCACCAAATGTGAGTTTCATACACAAGATTTAGTCGCTTCAGTCAGCTCTCAACTTACTTTTTCATGCTTCTGGATTTGTCAGGTTCTCCAGATGAGCTGTTAAATGTGGAATTCACACTGGGGTTCATGCAGTTCAAATATGTACTCTGTTTGCTCAAGAAAAGTTTTCATGTTAGACACTAACATGTAACTCAGTTACTGCGGTTGTGTTCTGCTCACGGAAGTACAGAAAGATAAAAGATAATGCATATCCATGTTTTTCTCATGGGATAATTGTAAAACATTCAGTCAGAAATAGTAGATAAAAGGTAGGAAGACCATTTAGGGTAACAAAATATGACCTAAACTGATCCACCAAGGAAGAAAAATACATAATGTTTACTGTTTATTTTTATGTGCTTAAATAACTAGGCATAACTAGGGTATAACTATCTCAAATGTGCGGTGCTAATTTGTTAGTGACTACTGATATTAAACATTTTGCTAATGTCAAATCTTAAAAATCTAGACTATTAAATGCAATGATAATCTTTGGTAGATTTCCCTTAAAAGAGAATTCGTTGAAGTGGCAATTAGGTAATGGAGTCAACATTGGAAAGATGCTGGAAAGCAAAAGAATTGAGAGCTGTAATTGTTCAGCACCTTACACATCTGACCTTGTTTGTTGATAACAGGAATGTGAAAACTGTGTAAGAAGAAAAGATAAAGATCAATTAAAAAAACAAGTCTAGACCTAACAAAATATCGAAGTAGAGCAATCAGAGTAATGTCAATAATTGTAACTTATTTCTAGACCTGACTTTTTTTTTTTTTTCATATGAGCATAAAGGGTTAAAAAAATTGAGATAAGGGTTTTGTAGTTTTGTGTAGATATAGTCTGATTTATTATTGAGGAGATCATAGATGCCCGAAATTCAAGTAATCTAACTTAATTAGCAACTTGACTGAGACTGATCTGGGTTATCTCCGAATTCAGTAGAAAGAAACTGGCACATCTGTGGTTTACTCTGCCTGGTTCTGAGGAAGATGGGATTGCTTCCAGGAATAGCTTGTTTCTCCCAGTGTGTGCTCATTGACAAGCTCAGGTATAGATTCCTACCTGAGTTTGATCTGACTCATCTCCACCTTTCTGGTGGAGCAGTTTTCTGCTGGAAAATATCTATGTCACAGGCCAGACCATTCCATGAGGAATGAAGCAACTCTGTGATTGTCCCCAGTTAGATTTCTGGCACAACCCAGCAAAACAAGTGATTTTCCTGTATTGTGAAACAGCCGGTTCCTACCATTCATTAGCACAAATAAGCCCCTGGATATCCAGACCGAAGACAGTGATGTTACTCCTTTGGGACACTGAACAACTCCTAGATTTTTCTAAACATCTCTTTTGTCACCCCTGAATTCAATGGTTCCAAGTTTTAGTCTTAATTTTAGTATTAAAAAAACCCCAGCCCAACCCCCCAAAACAAATATTCTAATATTAGCAGAAGTGAAAATCTGTACTTTTGTGCTCAAAGTGGCTCTCTTTTGATGTTTTAACAGAACAGTTTGACACTTTGCTGCTCTGGGAAAAAAAAAAAAAGGATTGTCAGTTGTTTCTAATTAGAGTAGAAACTGGTTTTAATATTTTTGGGGGGGGAAATGGTTCTGAGGTAACACAAAGATCCTGTTTTATTTCACTTTCCTGTTCAGAGAAATATTTGGGGTTTTTTTGGCCAAGAACTAAGGAAGTTAAAATAAATAAATAATAAACAGAAGGTGAATTTAAGCATTTTGCTCTTTGTAGGAAGAAGGATGATTTTTGGGCTATCATGAGTTACCAGAGATATCTTACATATGTCTTATGTAACAGAATCTTTTATTCAAACAGACAGTTTTGAAGGTGGCATGGTGTAGGACTGTATATCAGGAAAAATGTCGAACCTTTTGACATGTATTTGACCATTTTCCTTTCTGGTATCTAATCAGTGTGTCTTAAATTCCTACTATGTATAATGATCAGCAATTACAGCATTTTTCAGTGTTGTTATAAATCCTTCTACCCATTCATATGTGGCCCATATGGCATAATATTTCTGTGATGAAAACTAGTATATGTGACATATCCTGCAATGACATTCAGATGTGGGGTTCAGCTCTGACAAGTGGTGGTGTTTTGCAAAGAATTGATAGTGCATCAGAATGCATAAAAATTATTAATTTTTTGGTGGTGATGTGATTTTAAGTGGGGCTTCCCCCACCCTGACCTGTCATTAAATATCTGATAAAGAACAAGAATACAGATGCCAGGGAATCGATTTATGTCTGTGGCTATTACAATAACTGTCAAAGCTTAGCATTGAAGTTCTGTGAGTCAGTCAAAATCAACTGGCCCAGCCATTTATTTTGTATTTTGTCTTCCTTGACTAATTTAGAGGAAATAAAATTAGTAAATTAAGTACTAATTTACTAAAGAGGGAAATTCTCTGGAGGCAGGAGAAGCTGAGTTGAGCAAAGCCAAGTGGCCCTTCTGGGCAATGACTGTAACATATATGTTGAGCCTGATGTTACGAACCCAAAAATAGCCGTTCTGCTTACTTGTACTAAACTCTGTTCCAGACCTATACACACTTGCAATAATAATCCACAACAGATATTGCTGATAGGATTGATGTAGAGACAGAAGGGTTTACAGAGAAAGAATTAGCTGGGTTTTCTTCCTTTAAATCATACTACTGATTAAATGTATGTGGATGGAAAAACTTGCATATTTATAAGCAATTTCAGTCAGGACTTGGATCATTGTTCTGAGCAAGGGGAAAAGTAGGTCAAATTTTCTCACTGGTCTTATGGTAAAGACAGGAATGATGGATGAAATATAGGTGAAGAGTAAAGGGTAGGAAAAACAGGATAAATATTGAATTGGAGAAGTTTGCAAGACTTAGTCTGCCTTCTTTAAGACATAGTTGTCTAAAGGTCTGTATTGACCTTTAGACAGTGCAAAAATTCAGTGAAGGAGAAGGATTTGTGAGATTGAAATGCTCTTGGTTTTCATCTAGATTAATATATGCAAATTTAATGTCACCGAATTTCCCTTCCCCACTTCCTCCTCTTCGTGCTAGACTGCAGAAGTTTTTAGGTCAAACATCACTCGCCTTCTGAGAATGATATCTAAGTATCTTTCTTTGAAACTTTCTAGCTAAATATGCTTAGATTAAGGAAAATCTTGCATATTGAAAATTCTGTTCAGTCATGTTAGTTCATTCTGTATATTAGTTTCTATTTTTTTATTGAATTTTTTCACAATATTTCCTGTCAAAGTGAGATTCATATATTTTCTGTAGTTATTAGGATTTTTGTATTAATTTCATAATTTTGTATGTCTCTAATAATTAGAATGAATTATACATAACCAGAATTGTCAGTGGAATCTGAGGGAACTGTGCACGTAACTTTTAATTTCCTTGGGTGCTCATTACCCAATTCCTTTGAAATTCCTTCATTAGCCAATCTTAAAATCACAAATCTTAATTAAAATAACAGGACAGCCTCTGGAGACCTTTTAGCGTAGGATACAAAGCACATATATTTTTATTTTTCTTCTGAGAAAATTGGGATATTTTCATTGTAGGGTTCACAGGAAATGTGTTCTCTTGGCTTTGTGTTGGATTATATGCCTATTTCTGAAGTGCATGGGCTATATGCTCATTGTTAGACATTGCTGTAGGATTTTTCTTCAGGGATGCTATTTAACAATATGTAGGTTAAATGATTCTTCAGACTGTTTTGAATGATGGGTAAATTGCCATTTAGGTTATCATTTTCAACTTTCTCTTCTACTTCCATTCCATAATGAGACTTTTTCACTGTAATTATCATTTCCAGCACTAAAACTGTATAAATAGCAGATTATTTTTTAGTATTATCTCAGAAAGAAAAAGAATGAACAGCAGGACTCATTTTCAGTTTCCTGTACATCAAAAGAACTGTAATGGATTATTAAAAATAATGTGAAAACAAGCATTTTTTCACAATACTCAACAGAAAATTATGATCTTTTCATTTTAATGCTTTGCTACCGATTCTTCTCCTTGGAGACATTCTGACTTCATTTCAATCTGCTTCTGTAATTTTTTCCTTTCTTTTCCAAATTTATTTAAATTTGCCCTGTGAGGGATGCACTGTGAGGAAGGTGACACAGCGTAGAGGATGTCAGTTCCTGTGAGGGTTGACCGTGGCATACTGTTCCTGGGCAGCACCCTGCTGCTAGTATTCTGTCTGCTAGTGTTGTATTCTGGGCAGGGAAAGAAAAAGAAAAAAAAATCTAATTGGAAGGAAATTAATTGAAATAATTCAGAAATAACTGCTGAGCAGCTTAGACGTTAAATATTAAAACTAGGTTTTAGTTCTTATTTTACAGTCTGCGCTGAAGTAAGTGTGGTAGTAAAAGCTGGGAGTAACTACACAGCATTTTCTCAAAACAATTTTTTTCCATTGTGCTTGATAAGAACTTTGTTTTTAGTGGCTTTTAGATAAAGCCAAGTGTCCACATCAAAGTGGAAGGCAACTTTTCATGTGAAATTCACTGAGAAATGTAAAAATTAATAGAGTGAGTCACAGTTCTGTCTGCCCCATTGCCAGCCATTCTGGAAAGTACCCTGTTTACATTTCTGAAACAGTCTACTCTACTTTTTCATATTTGTTAATATCCAGTTCTCTCTCATTAAATTATCAATATTAAACATATCTTAGAAATGCAGACTTTTTTTATTGATTGTCCATCTATGTTTTGAAGAGGACATCTAGGATCTGTCTGCAGTGTGATCCAGGTTAAAACCAAATATTTTCAATACAGAAATTCTTAATGCTTAAACCTGACTTCCTTATTTTGGTATGGTTTAATGCAAACAGTCACTTAAAAATAGTTATACAAAAAAAATTCCCAAAACATTATTTAAAATTAAGATCTCCATTATAGTAATCTGGTTAAATTTACACTCCTGTCCTTGCAGTTATGGGAATAATTTTTTGAAGCATAGTATCTGAATTTCATTTTACAATTCAGAGAAAATTCAGTACTTCGGAATTGTTCATGAAATTGTAGAAAAAGTTTTTGCTTTGTTTTGTTAGGTGAATAAGGGAATGGAAAAGACAAAACTGTGTGTGTATAGGATTTTACAGGACAAGTGGGAGGAAAAAAAAATGTTCTCAGATATTTTTGGTCTACTTTTACTGATCGTGCATTCCTGACCATAATATGTACAGAAAGGAAACAAAATGCATTCAGAATACACTTGAAATTTTCCTGGCTTATATACCCACTGCCTCTGAAAATGTAGGATTATAATGTCTAACAAGTCATACATTTAATTTTATCACCCAAATGCAGAGATTTTTATTATCCTCATCATCCTTTCTGCAGTATTCTCATTTACCATTGATACCTGTCAGTTTTGGTAACCCTTAAACTATGGAGATTTTTTACAGGAGTTCTTTGGTAAGAAGATTGTAAACTGTGCAGGGCATGGATCCTGCATTCATATCTCTTTACAAATTATTTAGACACTGTAGATTCTATTACAAAAATACCAAACAAACCCCAACCTGTGGTATTTGTTTTGATCATACTTCAGCTACAACACAAATTCCTGGCATATCTCACTGAGCAATGACAAAATCGTTTGTAATTCTTATTCTTAGACACAAAATTGGGGCAGATTGTAGCACAAATGATTGTATGTTTCTTCCTAGTGAAATGTTAGACGTGTTATCTCAAATTTCCAACCCATTTGGCCATCAAAGAGCAGACTGTTATCTGTTCTGACATTAATCTACTTGCAACAACTACTTTGGTGTGCAGCTTCGAAATGACAACAAACATGCACAGTGCATCATAATTATGTCCTTTTAGAGAATAAGAACTGCAGAAATGTTTCTTGAACTTAAGAAAGTGTCTTTGCATCTGTGGGAACTAATAATATCCTCTTTCAAAATGTGGTTATAAGGTATGTTTCCCAAAATAGTGCACGGGGTTCGCAATATGTTTTTAGGGGTGATAAAATGCAAAATCATATGTATGCATAATATGCAGGAAACACTCTGTGTAAATTCAATCAAGAATGAAATGCTATTACGTGCAAACACCTCCTGGGCTTGTGCAAAGGTAATGGAGCATATGAAATAGATAAAGTGACAGCCAAGAGAGGAAGATATGTGACTTTCCTTGCAACTTTGTTTAATAAAGCTTTCAACATACATTGTGGATATAATGTGTTGTTTTGTCTCCATCCAAATCATCTTAGTTTTTATTCCGTGCATTTTGTAGACTGTAATTTGGTGATAATGGCTTCTTTGCACAGTTCAGGAGTGATGAACAGGAATAACATGTCAGTTAATAGGAGGATGTGCATGTCTTTCCCAATACAGAGCTCTTTATTTGAGTGGATGAAGAAGAAAGTCATATTTTACTCCTAAGAAATATCACTAAGTATGCAGTATTGAATATTTAGGGATAAATATGGGAAGACTGGTTTTAAATCAGTCTGTCTAAGAGCCAGGTGAAATGACTTAGCTATTTTCAGCCTTTTTTTTTTCTCCCTGTTACATGCTTATTACTTGTTTTAAATGGGTCTTATGAAATCTGTAATTCTTTGTCTTGTGCATTATCATTAGATCCAGTGATTCTGGTATATGTTGTAAAGTTCCAAGCCACACTGCCTGAGTGAGGAGCAGATTTGTATTGCGCTGCCTGAGAAGGGCTGCAACTCCAACGTGACCCAAGGAGTCAAGGCATGGTCCCTGTTTCCCCCTTGCTCCAGTTGGAAGCAATCTGTTCAGGAATAGAGAAGTTATACCATTTTACTCCCTAAAGGGAGATGTAGTTGAATTCTCAGATCACAAGGCTGAGGCAACACAAACAGTTCAACTTTTTCAGACTTTCTCATTTCAGTGGAAATTTGTGATGACTAAGTAATTGGAATATGATGCAGACATGGAAAGCATTTTAATGTGTATCGTGTTTACTTTCTTTTTTATTATTCCTTGATTTATCTAAAAGTCAAGTGTCTGGAGGCTCTTCTGAGCAGCAGCTAGAAATATATTATGTATTAGTAACGTAAATAATGCATTATGCCAACATAGTAACAAATCAAACCCTTTTCCTGTTTACAACTGAAAGAGGATCTATTTATAACACTACAGATTTCCCTATAATTTAAGGGGAAAAAAAAAAAAAAAACATCTTGCATAGGATTTGGCATGAATTTGAATGAGCACCACATTACTCTTAAGAAATACTTTGGGTCTCACATAGCTCTCTATTTGCCAGAGATCTTTCAGTATTTTAGGTTACATATTTTGTAGTTTATAGAACTACAGTGAATACAAGAATAGCTAGGTTTTAAATGGAACTAAAAGAGGATCTTGCCACACCTGAGAGCTTTACTGGTCAAAGAAATGCTTTACTGGGTGAAACCAGCATTCTTCTGTGTGTTCCTGGTGGTGACATTAGGACAGGTTGAGCCAAGAGGAGGGACCAGCCTGGCTGCTTTATGCTGACTGTTCACCTCCTTCTGCCCCATCTCTAGCATCCACAGCTGTTAGATTCAGAATATCAGGAGGCGTTACTGCCTCTTCCTTGTAGCATCTGTTTTTCAACCTATTGTTCATGAGGTGGTCCAATCCCTCTCTGAAACTGCTGATTCTCTTGGCCTTCACCACCTCTGTGGCAGCAAGCTTTAGACGCTCACTATCTGCTATGAAAATGTTTTGTTTTTTTTTTTTTAATCTGTCCTAAACCAGTTTCTATTACAATAATGTAGCATACTCCTGCCCACTCTCTTCCAAATGTGCATTGAGAAATAAACCTTTCTTTTTATGTAATGTTGCCAAGTTTCTTTAAACTCTTTTCTGGAGAACTTTATAAAAAAGGTTTCATATATGTTTTTATCCTACCTGAACCAAATAATCCTTCTCTGCATGCTTGTTGACTTCTTTAAAGAAGCCCAGCACTTCCTTTAACAAAAATCTCCATCAGTTTCCTTGTCCCAGTGCAAGAGCAGCATGACTGAAACTGCACACTACAGTCACATCTCCTGCCCTCACAGCCTCTCAGATCTCCCTCCTCATGGGCAGATTGTGTTACTCCTGATTATAGAACCATCTTATTCTTCAGACCTGGAATATGATTTCTGGGTTAATTTTTAGATTAGCTAATTAATCTGATTTTATTTTAAAGTACTTTGTAGTGTATAATAGAGTCACATAATGATACAGTCATAGAATATGTTGAGTTGGAAGAGTCCATCATTTGAGTCCAACTCCTGGAACTGCTCAGGACACCTCAAGAATCTCATGATGTGCCTGGGACTGTTGTCCAAATGCCTCTTGATCTCAGGCAGGTTTGGTGCTGTGACCACTCCTTAGGGAGCCTATTCCAGTGCTCCATGAATCTCTGGGTGAAAAACCTTTTCCTGATATCCAGCCTAAATCTCCCCTCAGTTTCATGCTGTTTCCTTGAGTCCTGTCACTGGTCAACACAGAGAGCGAACCAACACAGCCTTTCTTTCCTGTATAATTTGCATCCATATATTACAGAGAACACCTAGGTATTATTGTGTCACCAAACTTCTGAGAAACTTGATATGTTAGTTAAAGATAAACAAGTTCTTTATGTCTTAGGTAAGAAATTAAAGTGAGCCTTTTTTAGTAGAATCAAAAACAAAGAAAATTAAGTCCTACCCTGTCATTTTTCACTGCCATTCTCTAAAAACATCATACTACACAGAAACTACAATGACAAAGAGAGGCCAATTTCAACATCATTAGGCTAACGTGGGGAAACAATTTAGTAAGTGTTCTTGTTATAGGCAGTCACTCTGCAGATACTGTTTCTCATTCTTCTAGTTTTGTCTTTTTCCATTGTTACCAAGTAATCGAAATAAAAGTTGAAAATGTATTAGCTCTAGGGAATGTACATGATCATGTTTTTATGCAAACCAACATTAAAAGTTCTGTGAAAAATGAAGCTATAAATTAGCATAGGGCTCTATCTTATTCTCCCTGCTGCTTTTTATAGTTGTTTTTTCACAAAGGAATGGTAGGTATAATAAATACGGCTTGAAGGAGATTTGAAAGTCTGTGCAGTCCAGATTTTTGCCCTAGGCAGGATCAACTAGACTTAAATAATTTCTGACCAATTTCTGTCTAAACTGCTCTTTAAGTTAAGATTATGGTTTTGGCTTTTTTGTAGCTTTGCAGAATTTTTTTCCACCACTTTGCAATCCTTGCCATTCAAAAGATGTTTATCTCCAACCCTAATGTCCCCGTCTGCAATTTAAGCTAATTATGTCACCGCGATGAAAATTGAGAACAGTTTACTCTGTCTCAGCAATAACCTCATATACTTGAAGGCTCGTTCTTTGGTTCAATCTTCTCTAGACTAAACAAATCCTGTTTTTTAAAATCTCTGTCCTTATTTCTAGATTTCTGACCATCTGTCCAGTCATTTGCAACCCATTCTGATGTTAATCCATTTTTTTTCAGCTAGTTATTTTAGTGCTTTATACTTATTGAATTCTCAAGTTTTTTTGTGGCCACTTCGAATTGTGTTCCTCTTCACAAGTGCTTGCTGCTGATTGGGTTTTTCATCATTTTGAATGTAAGAATGCTACCCTCTATTCCATCAACCAATAATAGCGATTGATAATAGACACAGGACAAATCTCTATGTAACTTCACTTGATATTGCCTTCCCATGTTCAAGTTATGCTTTTCCATCTGCTTTATGTCCATTTAAATCAAAATTTCTTGCTTGTGGTAACATCACATGGGCAGTATCAGAAACCTTGCTCAGGGCATCAGGCACAGCTTCTACCTGTTGTTTGCTAAAATGGGTAAATCTTACAGCTCCAGAGGAAGGGAAATGCAGTTGCCTGTTTATTGTTTACTCTTGATAAAGGGTTGGCTGTGTTATTACTATTTTCCCTCCTCAAAATTTGTTTAATGAAGTGTTGTAGAAATAAGCTCAGAATAATTCACCTAAAATTTCCTGGGTAGTTTTCTATGCCTCTTTCAAAAGAGAGATATATTCATCCATTGCAGGTTCTCAAATATAACTATCAATACCCATGAGATTCCTTGAGCAAGTTCCTGAGAATTGTAGCTAAAATTCATGAGCTGTCACATAACAATTCATACTGAGCTAGATAAGAACAGTGTCATACCAGTAACAAAGTTAGTGTTGTTTGTTTATTGTCTTTCACACAGAGACCTTCTGTTAACATAAGAATTAGTGCTAGAATAAACCCTTTTTCAGACTATCACTTCACAAGTTTCAATGACTGTTTTATTCTGTTTGGGAAAAAATATTATGATAAAATAAGATTACAAACTTTAGGGCATCTGCAAAAATAATCTCCATCTTGTATAACGTTGCAGAAGGGAAAGGAGCTATAGGTTTGAAACGCATGTCTCCATAAGGGGGATAACAAACACAGTGGATAATAGTACAAAAAGCTATTTAAGCTCTCTATGATGGGTCATAGTCTATCCAAATATTGTCTACTCTTTTATATTACTTCTATATGTGTGTGTGTGAGCATGTGTGCAACATATCTACATTTCAGCTACTTTTTCCTGGTAGAAGATGTAGTGAAGACCCCCATCAAAATAAATCATCAGGTAGCTAGAAGGCTTGGTAACAGCAAATTGTGAGCAATACCCTGGCTAAGCAGTGACTTTGAAGTTGAAATAGTGAACAAATATTTGAAAATATACTTCTAATAAGAGTAGTAGGGAACACTTGCAAGAATAAGTTATGGACAGTTCGTACAAGTATCCTTAGGCTGCTCCATGAGGGTGGTCCAAATTTGCTTTATCTTTTTAAAGAAAGTTATATGGAATATGCAACAATGAAGAGTGGACTCCGACCTCTCTCTTGTGCATACACATACATACACATATGCTTGTAGTGCTGCAATATTGTGGAGGTGTCTTGATTGCAGATAGGCTCATTAAAGCTGTTTTAAATGACATAAAGCTGGGGAGCAGATGCATGAACAGGCAAGTGGTTCTGTATTCAGTCAAGTGAGACTCATCAGGTCTCATTAACTGAGGCTGTTCCTGAAAGACTTTGTACTGCTGAGCTGGCCCCAGAAATTACACAAGTATGTTCACATCATGCTCTGTGAGCATTACTTTAGTCTATCTGACCTAAGCTAGCTCTTTACTGAATCAGCTGTAGAGCCTCTTCCCTATGTTGTATTTAATCCAGAATTGAGGCTAAATCATCTGTAAGTAATTGAGGATTGACTGCCTTTCTGGGGTCTGCAGCTCAAATATCAGTTAGCACCTCTCTTGCATATCACTGCTTTTCCTGTACCTCCAATTCCGCCCTCTCATGCCTCTGTCCTGCTGTTCATGCTCATTCCTGTTTTACACCCTTCATACGCTTGCCTTCATGTATTTGTGCTTGTGCTCAACCTGAAGTATTCACCTTCCTAAACAGGTGAGATGGTGAATATGGTACAGGACACAGTTTGGGTAAACTGGCCAGCAACTACTCTGCCAAGGAATGTGCTTGCATTTTCTGTGGTTTGCTGGAAACCGGGCACTTTCTGATAAGCTCCTGGGTTAATGCTGCTGTGGCAGTTGCTGATTTTCTTGGGTTTTGTTGCTCAATATGAGTAATGAGTGTGATCATGCTTTGTGGCTTTTTTAGGTTTGAGGGATTGCTAATCTGTGGATAGAGCTTCAAATTGCAGTTAATTCAATAAACATGTCCTCAGCCAGAAATTCTCTGCGATTGTGTGCAAGTATAAAAATCTGTCCTAATGCATATCTTATGTGACTTTTGTTGTTTATGGTAGGGAACATTCCTCCAAGAGAGAAACTTGTACGATCTGATTTCCATATGCAATGTCTTACACTGTGGAAGAGAGTTTGAAACAATTTCCTTTGATCTACAGTGACATTAGAGAACAATAAACCATCAAGCCTCAAGAGAACTACCTTGGCATACTAGCTGAATCTGTTATAATTATTTCTTATCTCTTAATGCCTGCACATCTGTAGCAGTGAGTAATTAAAGTTTGAAAGGAAGCTAAAATTCTACAAACTGATTAGGGTCTTTGTTTTTTCAGAACTACATTTGAGTTTGGGGGTGCTTTGTTTTGTTTTGTTTTGTTTTGTTTTGAAGAAACATAGGGAACATATTCAAAAAAGTTAAAACATCCTTCTGTACACACTAATCTACACTTGGAATACAGATGTAAGAAAAAACAGTCCCAGCAGTTATTCCACTGTCAGGAATCGGTTTAAAAAAAGGAAAAATTTGTGACCACACATCCTCCCTATTACCACATTGTTAATTATGTCTGGCACCACTGCTATTGGTGTTGCACTTTGTTTGCATTCTCTTTCAACATCACCTAAATCCAGATGACAATGTTTAACTTTAGGTACCTGTACAGCAACAACTGCCATTCCCCATTCCTCACGTTCCCATCTTCAGTAAAGCAGCCCAGCCATTTTGCTGTTGCTTTTTGCTAGAGCTGTGTCCCTGTTATATCTGTCCTCTGACCTTTCTTGGCACAAGGCAGAGACTGAGAGCAAAAGTAGAATCAAGGGGTAAACTGGCATAGTGCCACTACTGCACCAACTCGAAATGGTCAGCCAGGGGCACCTCTGCAGCCCTTATGGCCCTTTCTGAGGAAACACCTGGTCCAAGCTACGAAGACATGCTGAGGCACAGCTCCTAAACTTGTCAGTACTTCAGTTTTGTTTTGTTTTAAACCAGAATGTATTATGCTGCCATGGATAAATAAACTGATGTTGCTTTTAGTCGGTTTGTCAGAACTGCAAGATAATGGCATCTGTTCAGTCTTATGTATAATATTTCTCCTTTATTTCTTAGTACAGTTACTTATTCTTGGGCTTTTTTATTCAGCCCATGTTTCTAGAGAGTTCTTCAAATCCCTTGGACAAAGGCTACAATTTACATCTTTACATTTTCTAACACTTGGAGTGAACGTGTTTAGAAGCGTACTCTGGAGGGATGAAGTAGAAGGAACAGAAAGGGTAGATTCCTAAACTGTTTTCTTTTGTTAATAATTAATAGCTGACAAAAAAATTTTTGCCTTCAAATGTGGCTCTTAAAGAAAGTAATTCTTACTTTTTCTGTCTGGTGGAAAAAGCCTCTGGAAAGAAATGTGTCTGCATATGTACACATGATAATTTTCAAGAGAAAAGAAGGAACAAGGTCAGAAAGTTGAGAAAGAAAAAATTGCCAAGATAGATACATTTTTTCAGCACCATAGACTGTAAAATACCTCCCGGTTTTGCAGGCTGGTATTTGCAGGAAAAAAAAGTGACCTCAGTCTGGAGTCCTTCCAGGATTCAGCTCTTGAAGAACTGTTTGTCACAGTCTAGCATTTCCATAGAGAGATACAAATCATTAATTTTTAAAAATATAACACTTTTGGAAGCTCTTGTTTCCACCTCCCAATATGGCCTTTCAGTAACTGACTTTGTTATGGTAACAGGCAGGGGGAGAGTGGGAGACATGGTCCAGATGCATCAGAACACCCTCTTAGTTAATTTGAGTTCTTCACCCCTGGAGAACTGACTGCATCCATCCTTAGCTAATCCTCTATATCCTATGACATTTTCTTGCACCTTACTAATTTAGTGAGTAAAAAGTGAAAATATATCAGATAAGGCCAAATTTTCAGGTGTGTTAAACTTGAAAATTATTATTGTAGAATTTTATCTATCTCTCTGTGTTATGTTTCATGACAAATTATGTGTCAATGCTAGTAATGTGGAAATACTTTATTGGTATGGAAAAACTTACTAATCAGTGAAAACCTGAAAATCAAGTTGGATTAACTGGTAAAGATGAGCACTTTTTACTAGTGAGTTGATAGCAGCCAGTGCCATAAGCTCTTGGGTTTAGGAACTGAGGTCTGTGAATTAAAAACAACAAAAAAAGTTACCTTGCCTGTTGAAAAATAACATTAGAAAAATGGATGATATACAGATATTCCATCTTCAGTTATTTTTCAGTCATGACTGACACCATTATGGAACCACATGCAGTGAATTTGTGAGTGTGGTCAGAATTTTTTACACAAAGCAATGTGCAATATCGTTTGTTATTTAGCTAAGGCACATATTTTGTGAGAGCAAATACATGAGAACAGTCTTGCTAAAACCTGGAGATGAGCTTATTTCTTTCTGGAACTGTGGAAGTACATTGTCTATAAAATGTTCATATTTGAAAAACATAAAAGGAACTAAGTGTAAATAAAAATACACTGAAAATTACACGTATTTTCATTCCAGTCTCAGGAAAAAGTTGAGTGGCTAAAAATCAAGTTCTGTTCCTCCAAAGCAAGGGAATTACAGCAAAAAAAAAAATAGTTTCCAATGCACAGAAAATCTTACTTGTGGGAAAATGTCTGTATTTCAATTAATTTTTTATTCTAAGGTTATTTTCATTTTTCCAGTAGCATTTATTACATTCCCCAAGTGTGTTGTCACAGTATCTCAAGAAATCCTCCTCCTCTGTTTCAACCAGATTGTGATGCTCAAGCTCATTGCCCCTCCAGCCTCAGTTACCCTTCAGTTACAGAAGAGAAATCAGAGGAAGGTCATTAATTTTGAAATTTTATTCCTTAGGTTCTGTCTTTGTTATTGCAAAGGCCCACCGTAAAATCAGTGTCTATATCTGCCTATATATAGCCATTTGTGTGTATACGTGAATACACATATAAAGTAAATTATTTCCTTCTTTTATTATAGTAGTATCAATCTACCAGTGATTCTTTATTTTCTATTTATATCAGATATGTTTCTGAAACTGTCATTCATATAATAAAACTCTATTTTCTGAAAAAGGAAAATGCAAATTTTTCTTCCACTGAAGTAGGGTAGCTCTTCAAGCTACTAATCAATGCCTGTATCTTCTGCCTCAAGCAGTGGTTACAGATGAAATACATTAACTTCATAGGAAGATTTCTTCTTGTCTGAACAAGAAATAGCTCCAGTTTTACCCTTAACTTTATGCTTAAACACTGTTCTCAGTCAGAAATTGATTAAATGCATTTAAATTGTAATATATCTGTGTGAGGGAGGGGAACCATGTAGGACTGATACTGATTTGAGGAAACATTGAAAATTAATCTCAGATAAACTGATATTATAGGTGAGTTCAAATTTAATGATACTTTTTTTAATTCCTCACAGATTCATAGATTTCAAGGTGAAAAAGGACAGGTATGTTCATATGCTATATATAAAACCACTCCATGAGATTTTTACAGAGAGATTCCTCTTCCTGCTCTTCTAAATTCTATTAAATTTTTTTTATTATTTTTGGATTTACACTATTCTATTAATGATCTCTCATATTCTGTAATCATCTGTTCTGTATTTAAATTTACTGACTACTAAGAATTTGCATCCTTTCAGTTTAAACTTTATTGTCTTCAGCTTCCAGCCAATATACCTTTTCAATGCTATTGTTTCCACAGTTAATAATTATTGTATTATCAGAAAACTGTCTTAAGTTACTTGCACCATGAGCAAATTTACCCTCTGCAGCAAGATATATTGACCAAGGGGCAGCATCATAAAATGACAAAAAAAATCTAAAATTAGGCCTAATTGCATATTGTAGGTGCTGTCACAGCCTTGACACCCCTGCCCAGCTCTGCTGGTGCTCAGCTCTACAATAGTGCTGTTTGCTTTTGCCTGTGAATAGAAACTCTTCCAACCTGCTTTCAGGGTAAGCCCTCTCCACCTGCCTCTAGTGAATATGTTCTTTAACCTGACAGGAGTTGTCCATCAGCATTTCAATAGGTATTCAATGGAAATGCCGGTGGAAGAGATGATGCCTCTTTCCGTTCCTTTATACCTTTTCTAGACCATAAGGCACCCATCCAGGCAGAGACACACCTGCTTTCAGTCTGTGCCCTTGCGGCCAAGAAGGCCAGTGGTATCCTGGGGTGCATTAGGAAGAGCAGTGCCAGCAGACAGAGGGAGGTGAGCCTGCTCCTCTACTCAGCCCTAGTGAGGCTGCTTCTGGAGTGTTTTGTCCAGTTCTGAACTCCTAAATGCAAGAGAGATATGGAGCTCTTGGAATAGGTCAAGTGGGAGGAAACAAAGATGATTAAGGGACTGGAGAAAAGGCCTTTCCTATGAGGAAAGGCTGAGAGAGTCAGGCTTGAGAAGAGGTGACTGAGAGGGAACCATGTCAATGTCTCTAAGTATCTAAAGGGAAGGTGTCAAGAGGATGAAGTCAGGCTCTTCTCAGTGGTCCCAACCAACAGGACAAGTGGCAAAGGGCAGAAATTGGTGAACAAGAAGTTCTGCCTGATTATGAGGAAGAAGTTCTTTACTGTGCACTGGAAAAGATTGTCCAGAGAGGCTGTGGACTCTCCCTCAGTGGAGATATTCAAGAACTGTCTGCCTGCAGTCCCATGCAATGTGCTCTAGGATGTCTCTGCTTGAGCAGGGAGGTTGACCTACTGTGGTGTGACCCACTTCCAATCTTACCATTCTGTGCTTCTGCGACTTCACTTTTCAGAAAGGCCCTTTACACCAGGCCATCCAGGTCAGTGTTACTCTGTTGAATGGACAACATTATTTAGAAAAGAGCAGAAGGGAGCTGAGAAGTCCAAGGACAGGAAAGTGTCACAATCTGCCCCTGAAGATGAGGATGCCTTGGGTTCTTGTTAATAGATCCCTTGGGGCAGATTAGAGTGAAATGACACTGAATGACTGGTGTTTATATATGGAGAGAGAGAGAGAGAGAGAGGAGAGAGTTTATTTTAGAACAAGTTGGTTTCAGTGGAAAGGAGGTATGTCGCCATTTTGGTTATTATCTGTAAAATTATAGCAATATAAAAGCATAAAGATACCACTTAAGAAAATATATAAGGAAAAAAAAGGATAAGAGTAGAAAGATACCATCACCTGTGGATCCAGTGCCAAGCCTTGATTGTTGCCGTTTAGATGTCCTTTGGTTGAAGTGATGATCCCAGTCTTACCTGTAGGGGATGGGGGAAGCCCAGGAAACCTAGAGTTCCATGGGTTAATATATGTTTAGGTTTATGTGGGAACATCCAGGTACCTCCCCTAGCAGGGGAGGTTTACACTGTTTGATGCAACACTGTGGATCATCTACAGTCCTCTGGTGAAAGGCCCCAGAAATGAGTCTGGTGGCACTTCATGGGTCTTTCATGGCTTGTGACACCTTTTAAGACACGAGAGAGGAGTTTTCAACTGGGCCAGTTGTGTAAGAGAGGACACTGGCATGTTAAAAATCACTATCCCACCTAGCAGGATCTGCTTCTTATCAACCTCTTCCCTTATCTGGCTCAAACTCCAGCTTGCAGCCTGGGTGGTGGGTGTGCCCCCTCTCTGCACCTGGGCACTTACCTTTCACATTGTCAGCAAAGCACCCTGTGCTTTTGTAAATCACCAATTTTTTGAGCCATTAACCATCAGTATTTCAGTCTCTCCCAGAAAAACAAAGTGAGTATCTTGTCACCAGGACACCCATCATCTCCAACAAGATAAGGAGTACTTCTATATTTTTCTATATTATATTTATGCAATGGGTACATGTCTTTCCACACAGCCTACACATGGCAGAGCTCCCTCCTGAAGCATCTACTCTCCACCCTTTTTTCACACTGCAGAATAACTGGGCGACCAAATGCAGCTGCAGCTCCTACTTTACATGTGGTGATGCACAGCTGTGCAACACTTACACCTCTTTCCCAAACTATCCCATAGCTTCTTATATCATGAAGGACAAATAATGGGATTTGAGTGTTAAAAATGGTATTTTCAGAAGGCTGGACTCTTTGTGACACTACCAAGGCAAGATGGTATTATTAATTTACTAACTCCTGATGGCAACTGAGAACTTGAGAGTGCCCCTTTGAAAGTAGTTATAAAGGTAAGTTTTGCCCACATTATGTATATTTCCTTTCTTCCTATGCTATTAATCTTCTCCACGGGCACCCCCTTGTCGTGGGGGAGAAGCTTGCGTGCCCTTATGAGGTTGTGAGCTATGCTGGCAGTGGTTTGTGCCTCCCCTAGGGTCTCCCATGCTAGTCAGGTCTCAACTGAAGGGTCAGACAAAGTGTGTCCACGGGCAGGATGGGCTCACTAGC
>JAWWEU010000001.1:109155146-109213593 GCA_035583155.1 Acropternis orthonyx | reverse complement strand
ACACACCATTCATAATGCTGCTGCTTCCTTTGAGAGCACACGCAGGATCAGTGTTGAAGAAAAAAGACAACGCAGAACAAACTGTGACTCGCCAACACCGCCTGTGGAGACTTTCCACTTTGCCATTTGCAACCGGACTTACCTATCTTGCATTGGCCTTTTTAGCCATCAGCGTGCTTGCAGCAAGCATGGGTAGAGCCCTTCCCAAATGTTTGTTCGCGAAGCCTAGCCATGATGATGATGCTATTAATGAAATATGGACAACATCAGAATTTTTCAAATTTCTACCTTTACCTTCTGTTTTGTTGTTGACCTTAATTAAGTATATAGTTGCAGATATGTGGAGGAATAAAAACTAGAAGTAAATCAAACAAAGAAGCAAGCACAACAAAACAAAGCAATAAAAATGGAAACAAAAGTGAAAGGCAGAAATGTAGCTCTGTGATGCGAGGGAGCTTCCAGAGTCAATGACGAGTCCTCATAGAGGTATGGTCAATGCTCCATTTTATTACTAAATTCTTACAGGTTATATAGGGTTTTTCCAGGGTTTATGCACAGCAAGCTACACAATCATTGGTTAGTGACTACACATCATGCGATATTATGTTAGTATTCCCTCCCATCTATTGTCTACTTTCTCATAACTTTTTCTCATGCGACTTTCTTATGATTTGCTATATAATTATTCTAAATGTATCCTTCAGGAACAGAACCAGCTTCCCTAGATGTTCAGATGGAGGACAGAACAAGCCTCCCCAAAAGTATCACTTTTGCTTTCTGTTCCACAGCCTGTCACGCAGTCTGGCACACAGGCTGGGCCATTGTGCAAACAAGCTTCTATTAGCATGTTTTGCATCAGCTTCTCCAGATCATCCTCTGCAAGGATTTTCCCAACAGCTCTGAGAGTAAAATCTTTCTAAATATACCAGAAAAAGTTATGTAACAAAACTAGACTTGTAACTTCATATGATTCTCATCTTTTAGAATGACAATGAGATTTGAATAAAGGTCCAAGTTACTAGATTTAGGCTAAAGTTATTCTAGAGTTATTCCAACATTTCTTATCAGATGTGGTAAATAAGAAACACTTTCCCTCCCCCTGCCCCTACATACACACACAGGGCTAAATAATACTAAGTTCACTATAAGAAAAAAACATGTAACAGTTTTTGTTTTCTTTTTCAAAAGCAAATCCAAGCAAATCAGATTAAGTCTTCTTTCTTCATTTTACATTATTCTTGAGAAAAATGTCTAGTTTCTGAAGGTACTAAAGAAAAACTTATCTGGCAACTGATGCTCTGTCAATCCATTTTATTCTCCTTAATTGCTATTCACTGGCTATTACTGTAGAAAACTTCCAGTAAAAGTAATCAAAGATTTCCAGAGGCTCTAGTAGAAACTGGGGGGGGGGGGGTTTTGGGAGCATAAAATTGGTTCAGTCTAATCTTTTCCCTATAAAACTGGATAATTTGTGCAGCATCTTTAGTCAAGCTTTTAGCTTTCCTTCACCACAAATCTCCTTTTCTTAAATTAAAAATGAATAGATAGCTAAAAGTACCTGTTTGTTTTGCTTATGTTCATAATGTAAGATTATGTCTACTCAATATTACTTCACTTCTGTCTAAAAATGTGACAAAGTAAAGAATCTGTATCTTTGCCTTTGAAATGCATTGACAAGTATATTTGTCACTGGATCAGTCTCAGAGAAGAAGAGTTCACTGACACCATCAACTGAAAAAATAGTAAAGACTAAAGCTGAAGCTTTGGGAAACAGAGCAGCTGCCCTCAGTTTTCTTGGTAATACATATTTGTTAAGTGCATGGGGGAAATCCTTAATGTGAAAACCCATTAGTTGTTAAAGAAGAGAAATAGAATAGTAAATTTTGCAAATTCACGTTCCACAAATGGTAGCTATGTGCTGAGATATTTCAATTCTGCTGACTGACAGAGAAACTGGGGAAACTCTGTAGCTCCTAACACTGTTTTCCATCCATTAAGTTATTTAGTGTGATGAAAGGATGTAAGATGCTCTGAAATATTTTTACCTGATTGTTTAGATGCTCATACTTTATTGCAAGCAAAAGTAGTACTGGATTTCCACATTGTTTGGGGGCAAAAGGCTCTAATTTCATACACAGCTCACATATAGTGATTTACTGTTAGAGCTGTAATCCTGTTTCAATCTTGAGTTCTTACACGTGATTTTCTAGTTGAATGGATCTCATTATAGCCAAACACCCAAATCTTTAAATGTTGTTCTCCTTCTTACGGTTACTTCTTTAGCTTTATTCCCTTTTCTTTCTGGCAATGGCTTTAAGAGCAAATTCCTTTTGGTCTCCTAGTGATTCATTCACCAACCATGTTAAACTGAAATCTTTTTCCCTCTATCCTCTCCATCCTGTCTGCTGGATGGACTCCAGTGCAGTCCGTCAAGACATCTCTTATAATGAGCAAACTGCTAATGGTTTGACCCTCTTCAAATACCTGCTTTCAAAGTCCTTTCCTAAAGACAAATGTGGAGCAGGGTGAGAGTTATCCCAGCTCCTACCATCACCTTACATTTTTGGTCAACACATGGAGAATCAAATTAAGTACTCCCCGTTCTGTTTGGTTTGATTTCTGTGCATGTACAGCGTGTTGCATGTTCTGCAGTTATAACTTCCTGGTGTGAACCAGACTTCTAAAGTCATAAACGAACAGGCCTCAGACACTTACAATACCACCAACGGCATTTAACGAGTGACTGTCACAAAAAAAAAAAAAAAAAAAAAAAGGGGGGGTACAAAAAGTTTTGTGATGCTTTTTCACACACCTTGTGCAACAGCTGATAAGTTGTCACTGGTGGCTTTCCCACAGATCACTGATGGTGATGGTATATTCACTTTGATGGTGATGAGAGCTGCTTAGGCAGTTCTTGAGATGGCCCTAAGTGGCCAAAAAAGTACATGCTTATGAAAACTTGAACTGCACACAGGGAAAATCATATTTACAGTGTCCAGTCTGTTAACGTTCTGATTTCACTGACAGGCACCAATCAACACTGCTAAATAGTAACTCTAGATCTTTGTAGTTTCCTAAAATTATCCATGCTTCGCAGGGAAAACACAAAACAGTTAATAGTCAAAACAAAAGTTGTTTCAAAAAAGAATACTTCACTGCATTATATTGCTTTCATTGTTTCATAATTTTATGTTTAAATATAGAGAGTATTTAAATGATCATTTTCTCTCATATTCCCTTCCTGCTTAGTGACAAGAAAACAAATTCAAATTGTGTTTGGGAGGAATATCTTAACAAAGCCAATTTTATTATGCAAATGAATTGTAGGTGTTGCATATCTGCATTTTCTGAAATTGTTGGCAAGTTTTTTCCAAAGCTTTCTCTCTTTCTTTTGTATATAGCACATTATATTTAGAGAGCCAACCAGCCTCAAGAAACTCAGTTGTTTTAAGTAAAAGTTGTCATGGCCATACATTGTGGTGAGGAAGTAATGAGTTCATTTTTTGTTTAAATTTAAGGTTTGCAGTCTAAAGTTTTTCAAAATATAAGCACATAACTTCCTGAAGAACTGTTTAATGGAATTATGCTTTTTCTAAGGATATCACAGAGAATTAGTTCAGAGGAACAAATAGCTTTATAAGATTTGAAATATATCTTCCTTCTCCTTTGCATTTCCGGATTAGTCATTCAGTTAATTAATCATCAGAACCAGTTGTGATTCATTGGTTCATTGCATTAAACAAGGTTGGGAGTGGGCCAAAACAAATCATCCCAAACAGTTGCAAAGTCTTAATCTTTGTAAATGACAAAAAGTACTTCCAGTTTGCCCTTAATATGGAAGGTCTTTTCAAAATCCTTTTTTTTTGTCCGAAGATAATTTTTTTTGATCAGTCACTACTAGCATTCTTATATGTAGTATAAAATAGATAATGAACTCTGTTTGACTGGAAGGATGTAAATGCACAGTAAACTTACCACTACAGAGAACTCCTCAGTTAAACATAAAATAGGAAATGTGGGTCCTGCTTTACCCAGTATTATTTCAATTTTTTGTAATGGTATTTTAACATCTGCATTTCCAGAGATGTTTTGCAACCTAGGAATGTAAAATGGTTACCAAGTAGGCTCAGAGCCTTTTTAAAGACTCATACAGACTGAGGCACAGTCATATATAATGTTGCAGAACAGCAACCTTAAGTCTGCTTTATATGTTTGAATTCAGCAAAGGGAGATGAAAAGTCCTGGCTTTGTTGTGAGAAAAGTTGCTTTGGATATTAAAGAGTGAATACCCATAATCAGCACTAGTAAATTATTAGCTGAATGTATAAGACTTGGTAACATCCTGGAATTCAGCTATTCCAGTTTAGTAATGCTTGGCGTGAAGTCAGGACAAAAAGGGGGAAAAATGATTGGATAAATTTTAAAGATCATGTCTTTTATACAGATTACTATACACATGGCTAGAGTGACAAATATGCAGGCTCTAGCATGCTGTACATTTTAAAACTAGAGAATATTTTAATTCTCAGTATCAAACCTTGTAGTCCCACCATGAATTTGTAACACTTCACCTGTTTCACTTTTTCAGTATATTTTTAGCAATTTTTATGCAAGTTATTTCAGTTGCTGACTTGAACACTTTGTTCCATGTCTTGACACCCATTTTGTGTAAGAAAATCATAAAAGTTAGGAACCTGAAAATTGGATTTTTCTTTTGAGCAGCTGCTATCCACAAATGTGAAAAGATTGTTAAAAGTGAATAGCATCACTTTCTACCAAACACTAGGTAGGTTTGATGATTGTATCCCATTGTTCCATTACTGTGTTGTCTCCAAGCATCATTATGTTGGCATTCATAGGTACATGGAGGAAAAAGAAAAGCTCTTATGGGGTTTAAAGATGTGTTTGTATAACAATGGATGTCAATGGCCCTTCACTGCTGACCTACTCGTGGAGTTACATTTATAATTAAACAAAAACTTCTTGATTGAAACATGCTCTATAATGTTTTGCAGAACACATTATTGTACCTTAATGGAGCACTAGGAAAATTAGAGTAGAGGGAAAATATATGCAAAAAACTATTAAGTGTTTATTTAAAAAAAAATAAAAATCAAACAATTTTTAGTTCAGCTGACTCTCTGTCTTTGTACCTGTGCTTTTGGTGGACTAGACAGATTTCTGTTTTATTTATTTTGAAAATACTTTCATTGTAACTTTTATTTCTGTATTTCCCGTTTTTATATAGCACATTTGTTTCAGTGTGCTGACATTCCAAATCACAGGCATCTGGTCTGTTGCATCTGCTGTGCCTCCACCAGGGTGCCACTATTAATGAGTTTTTCTTCCCATGGCTCTTGTAACACTATCTTCTAATAGCAGCCACTTAGTTTTCTGTTGAGGATCCAGTTTTACAACATTAAATATTTGGCTGAATTTGTAAAAGTTCTAAAAAGTATCTCCAGATATGAATTGCTTCTGATTTTGGTTTGGGGCTTTATTGTTTGTTTATTTCAGATCATTTCAGCTAATACTTTAAAGCTATTCAATTTTTATGTTTCCCAAAAATCATATTTAGTAGTCTTTTAATTTGTATTCATCAAACCACTTCTCTTCCTCACATAATTATCTGTGTTTTTGTTAACACACAAAATCAGTTTGTATGATCAGTTTAGCCAGTCACAGAATATTTTTCTGAATTTGATAGTGCTTGAAGTGGAGCTCAAGTGGTGCTGTTTATTTTCATGCTACAGGATCACAGGAAGGCTCAGGAGTGATGTGCTTTAGTAGCTACTGTTCTCCAAGTTTCCATCAGGGTTTGTATGTGTACATGCAATGTATATACCATGTGGAACATATATTTGCTAAGTCTTTAAGATCATGCAAATTGGTAAATATAGACCAATAAATATTGGAGCAATTTTACAATTTTAATTGATAGAATTTTACTGAATAAGATAGAACATTTCTTTCCTAAAGTTCTCAGGCACTATGTATGAAATAAAGGAAAAAATATATTAATTTTAAGAATGTTGCTTTTCCATTGTTCTGAGTGGCCGTCTTTCTAAGAGTGAGAAAAAAAATCTGTTCTATAGTTATGGTTACTGTCTACTGGAAGGTCTAAGAGTCTTCAGATCTGTTTATAGTATGAGAGTTTTAAGGTGTCCTTCTTGACCTTTCAAAAATACATGTTAGTACATCCAGCAAGGCTCACTTTAAAGAGGCATTGTTAGTTTTCCTGAGTGTCCAGTTGAGGAATTGCAGATGGGTCTTTGGGGGTCAATCATTCTGTAAGCCCTTGGACACTCTATTGCCTCATTTTGGTACTGAGCAAATATTTTCTGAGCTGCCCTTACCTATTGCTTTATTTCCTACTAGACTTCATATAACAGTAGCTTTCTTCTATGGTACAAACACAGTATTTAATGTCCAGTTGGAGACTTGGATTGAATCAGATAAATCATTCTATTTGTATATATCCAGTATAAAAATTATACATTAATAAACTTTATGGAGCAGAGTCAGTGTTGGCATAAGACTTTAGAATCATTTGCTTTTCATCTTCTAAACAGCTCCTAGGTAGGGGAAGGAGAGGGAAAGAGAAATATTACTTTGGAAGCCACAGAATTATCTGAGCATCTTGTATGTGTTTTAGTGTTTCTTCTTCACAGTCCATTTTGGCAATGTGTGTAATACAGATGTTGTTCAGATACTGTGGGACTGCTTTTTCCATTGTAAAATTCATGTCATTCATTAACTTGTCTTCCTAGAAAATGGAGTTTAGAAGGCACATAGATATCTAGAGATAGTAACTGCACCAATAGACTTTATTTCTTTTTCTTGAGCACTTTCACTTAAGGAGAGGCTTCTAATGAGAAATTTGTTCTTTGCGTAATTATGCAAGCTGCTGCTTTAACTGGATGTCTCTGTATGCAATCAGTATACAAGCTAAAAAATACCATCCAACCTTTTGGAGATGAATTAGGAAGCCAGTTATAATAGGTTTTCAAAGAACTTCTGATACAGGAGTTCAAGGCAAGAATTTCCCAGGGTGTAGCTAGATGCATATCTTGAAAATTACCTTTTTTCCTGAAGAGTTTGTAACCAAACAAAATAAAACTGTGGAACTTTTAGTTTGGTTTTGATGATATATGCTGTAGTTACTGGAAGTTAGATTCTCATGCTCTTTTGTTATTCTCATTGAAGAGAAAATGATATTAGGCATTTATTTGTCACCTTCAACTTGGTGAAAATTATGCAAGTTGGAGAGTCAAATTCAAGATCAGGTCTTTTTTATCCAGTACAGTCAATGAATAATAGCTTTTTGAAATAAAGTATGATTATTTAGAAGAAAAGCATTTTAAGGAGGAGAGAGTGAAGACTTCTATGACAATAAAATACTCAAGATACATAGTGAACAGCTAGGTGAACATGATAACCAATGTCTGAAAAATAGAAATCCTTCTCAGGCTTTTTTTGCCAGCTTGATAGTTGATATTATGTACTTACTACCTATCTAACAGCATACAGTTCTGTTCTGATGACTAAAAATTTTAGGAAGAAAAAATTAATTTGTTCATAGTTTTGTAATAAATACTATTATTTCAACTCCTAAGAGTGGGAAATTTAATGAACATCTTTTCTGGAAACTACACAATAGGGAGTTGAAGCCTCTAAATTTGGTCAATGTCTTTTAAATACACACTTGAATGCTTCTCATCTGAGACACAATTGTACTGATTCCTTGTTTGCTCTTCCCTAATCCTTCAAACTAAGTTGAAGTAACACATGCATAGGTCTTATATGCCTTACTTTCGTTCAGTTTTCATTTTCATATCTAACGCTATTGTATTTAAGTTTTGATTACCTTCTAAATACCGCAAAGCCCATCTTTTTCCCCATGAGAAACTCTAAATCCACTTCTTGTCTTCTAGTCAGATTGCCTGAAGTTTATGTATGTGTTTAACTAACATATAAATTATTGAGAGTATTAATTATTGTTCTGATAGGCAAGGTGTCAGGACAGAAAAAGTGGCATTAACAATCTTACAATGGCTTTTAACCAATAGATTAAACAATCTTGAATATTAAAAACCAAACATTATTTATTAGACTTCATGATTTACTAGGAAAATCTGCCTAATCTGGTAAGAATGTCAACCTTTAAGTATTTTAAAATACACTGTAAAATCTAAAAGAATATAGAAAAATAGTGCCCTTCTATAGCTTTATACAGGAGAATAGCTTATCCTGCATAATTTGGTGTGTTAAAAATGAAGAATGATTGTCAATTTGTATCTGGTTTTATAGGTTCTTTATTAATTATAGTTACAAGTTATACTTGATATTTTTGTATTTTAGAAGGTCTAGACCAAATTCTTCATGTTATTTGAAATACCCAACAATCTTTTTGCTTTAAATCAAGCTTGCACCAAAAAAAAAAAAAAAGGTCCCTATATGTGGTCTTCTCAAGAGCTCTATATGCATTTTTATTTGTTTTTGTTCAACTAGGCAATACTACAGGATCTGGAGCAAAGACGTCCCCAGCTGGATGAACTAATAACTGCAGCACAAAATCTAAAAAACAAGACGAGTAATCAAGAGGCCAGAACAATAATTACTGACCGCAGTAAGTGGTGATTTTTCTATCATATGACATTTCAGTAAACATGAAAAATGTTGTAATATCTAATAAGTACAGCATTTTTCAGATACTTTATGCCTTTGTCATGAGAAGGAGAGTGCCATCAGGAAACAGTTCTCACACAGATTTTCTAAATTCCTTATAGAAGAAATGTCAGTGAAAGTCACTGATCCCATATTTCAAATTTTTCACCTTAATTTCATATTGCTTGTCTTCATAGTGAAAGGACATTGTACAAAATACAGAAAGTTAGCACTGTAGATAAAGAAATACATTTTTTCTTAAACAAGGAGAAAGAAAGAAGGAATTCACAGAGTATAGCCACAGGCTTGTAAGAAACTTTCAATTCCATCCCCCATAGTACAGCTGCAGGCTCTTCTTTCATCTCCTCTCAGTTGACACACAAGTCTGATGATGCTCTGTATTATTTCTTCAGTTCTGTTTTCCCTTTCCAGAATTAACCAACTAGCTGTGCCTAAGGTGGAAAAATTAGTCAATTAAGTTTTAGAAGTCTGTAGAAGACATAGTGTTATTACCCTTGGATCCTTCCATGTCCTTATGTCCCTCACTATAGGATGAAACACACTCTCAGGGTCATGCTACATGAAGCAGCCCTCTGTGGTGGATTGTTCTATATCTTCAGTTATTATTCTGAGTAGTTAGGACTAGAAACTATGGAAAATTAATTTTTGTGGTCCTCAAAGTCTGCTGTGGGGCTTAGAGAAGACCCAGGCAAAATTCTTTGTATGTGGACACAGGCAATTCACTTTATGTGGATGTAAACTATTCTGTACATTTTGGCCTGACAACCAGGGATTGCTCCCTGAAACTGATGACTGGGATGGTATAAATGTAGGTTTAACCTTTGTATCCCCATAATTAAAAATTAAATATATCTATGTACACATTATCTGTATCTTTTTATTCCATCAGGCAAATACATTCCATAATATGTCAAAGTCACCTTATTTGGACTGCATTGCTACTAGTCACACATATGGATACTGTTTAGACTGTATCTTATGTGAAATAACATTGTTAAACTGCTATTCCCTTCCTTTGCCATGAGAAGAAAATGTACTACTGAGAGTGAAAGAAGCTGTGTTTTAACTGATGTTTGAGAAGAAAAGGATAGTGCTTATATATTACATAAGAACTTGTCCCTGTTTGACATGCAAATGAATTTTAGAATCACATAGTTGAATTCAGATGAAGCATGTACATATACCTTAACTTTACAGCACTTACTCAAAACCAACATATGTAGCACTCCCATCAGTATTTTCTAGTATGTTTTAATTTTTAATTATGAGACAAGTCTTCAGAAGATAAAAATTGTAGACTTACATGAAATGCAAGCATAATTCTTATATGCCTTGATGTGAATTGTATGCATGACTAAATTTTGTTCTGTTGAAAACTGCATTTCACTTTAAGTGAAATTGCCTTTTAAAATAGATTAAATGCTTCTTTCTCATAAAGCAAACAAAGAAGAGCATCTAACGGACTGTAAATCATGAATGGGTATGTGGTAATCCCACTATATCACAGCTTGCATCTGTGGCTAGCAGTGGAGGGAATACATTTTACATTATGATTTCTTAGTTTTTCTCTAGAAGAATTCCCAAAATTGTGAGTTAGTTTTGAACTTAAAGCGTAAAGAAGTCAGTTTTACTGTGATTTAACAATTAATTTTTTATGTTGAAACTGTCGATATCCTTGTCTACAAAAGTGCAGCTTATGAAGCATTAGATACAGGTCATGTTCCTTCATGTTCTTTCAAGTACATCTTGAAGTATGATCAGAGCTAGTTTTGATCCAGTCTTCTGAGGCATTAAACTAAATTAATGAAGGTTTTTCCATGTTTATATAGTTTATATTTGTACAATTGTAGGTAATACTCAACACTATTCAAGAGGTATTTATTACTTTTGAATTCTAAGTAGATTATGATTTTTCCTGGGGTTGAAAAAAGATGCTAGGACTTTACAGTGTGACATGTAAGGTGCTTCTGAATATTCACCACATATACTGTCATCTAAAGTCTTTCTTTTAAAGTACAGTAATTTTTGTATTTTTAATTGCATGACTTTTTCCCTTGTATGTCATATGAAGAAGCTGGAGATTGCTCTGTTTGGTTTGAATTAGACCTGCTGAATACCTGTATAGACAGCATCCATTTGTTCTTGCTGCAACTACCATGGGGGTTTTTCCCCCCTCCCATCCCTTCACAGTGCTATCCTGTCCTGAAATAGGAAACCCCCTTATCCCCAGCAGAGCTGGGCTGCTCAAGCTGTGCACTCTCACTCAGCTCCTCTGAATCCTACTGTGCTGTACAGTGCTCTCACCTAGTGCAGTTGTTCTGCCTTGTCGTCCAGCACATACTGAGCTCAGGCTATTGCACCCAGTGTGTTGTGTCGAAGTCCATTCCTGGCAATCTTGCTAGCAGCCAGAGCTGAACTGTGGACTGGAGAACCTACTCCAGTTGCTGAGGCTTGTGCATTCCCCACAGCGTTAGAGAGTGTCCACTCTGTTATACTTGGACCTTGCACTGAAGTCTTGCTGCAAATCCTCTCTGACTACCTCATCCACAAATTGTTTCCCATTTCCTGAGGTTTTGTCCCTGTACACAAATATAAATAGGTTGCCATGGTTATGTTTTAGCATTTATGAGTACTCATTTAATCTATTCTGTTTCATGACCTGAGCACCGGCACTGTGCCATTGGTGCTCCTCTGCATCAGCTGTGTACCACTGTCACAAGTAGCCTTCTGTACTGTTACACTACCACAGAATCTGCCAAGCTGGAAGGGACTCACAAGGACCATCAAGTCTAACTCTTAGCATTGCACAGAACCATCCCCAAGAGTCACACCATGTGCCTGAGAGTATCATCCAAATGCTTCTTGAACTCTTGCCAGGCTTGGTGCTGTAACCACTTCCCTGAGGAGCCTGTTCCAGTGCCCAACCACCCTCTGGGGAAAGAACCTTTTCCTAATATCCAACCTAAACCTCCCCTGACACAACTTCATGCCATTCCATCAGGTCCTGCCACTGGTCACCACAGAGAAGAGATCAGTGCCTGCCCCTCCTTTCCCCTCACAAGGAAGTTGTAACTGCAGTGAGGTCTCCCTTCAGTCTCCTACAGGCTGAACAGACCAAGTGCCCTCAGCTGCTCCTCAGGCTGCTTCCCCTCAAAGCCCTTCACCATCCTCATGGCCCTTCTTTGGACACTTTCTAGTAGCTTACACTCTCTTACATTGTGGTGACCAAAATTGCTTTATCAGATGCCAAATGCATCAGATCCCATCACAAAGGAAAGGGAATGCAGGACTACAGTGCATTAGTCTGTCACATAGGAGATGATAGACTTGACTATATCTAGTGCTCTTCCTGGACTGAAGCACAGGATCTCACACTTTGGGAAATGAAAAGCTGAGAAGATGAGCTAATTTGTATGAATAGATTCTTTATTGCCTTTTGCTATTATAATGCTAGTAAAAAAGCCCCAACACAGTCATCTGGCCAATATCACTGAAGAGATATATTATAAATACTAAATGAGACTCAGATACTCAACAAGAGTAGAGCTGGGTGCATTCGTCATAAGAGAATGGGTTGGCATGCCATCAAATGGAATTAAACCCTGAAGGTTCTGGCTTCTGTGCTAATATTGCTAATTCTTATGTCATTCTGCTTGCAGAAATATATATATTATGTTTGTTAAAGTCTGACTTTGAAATCTATTTAGAAACATTATTTCCTTTGTGAAGTATTTATAAAAACAAGGAATGTAAACATTTTATACAAAATAAAGAAAATAATAAAACATTTGTTTAAAAGTCTATATGAATTGCAAAAAAAAATCTATAATAATGAGATTATTTTCAACAGAATTGTCATCGTATTGCATAGATTTAGTCTTTCTTTAGGAAAAAAAATAAATAGTAGCTAAAGATTTCCTTTGAACCTTCTTTCCCCACCCTTACTTCATTATCTGCATGAAACTGCTGCAGCTCAGCTATACTACTTAAAAAGACTTTGGCTCTGTCAAGGCTCTATAAAGTGAAGCTTGTGTTATGTTTACAAAATGCTATATTTAAATCTTTGTGTATTCTATGTAAATCATAGTTGGTTTACACCTTATGCATTAGAAAATGCATAAGAATAATAGTTACATTTAGTCTTGTGGAAAAGTTGTGGGAAAAAGCAAGATACCTCTCTGCTCTTTTAATATAGAAGCATTCTGTTCTAACAGAACCATATGCTGTACAATAACATTTTTCTCTACATAATGCATCACAGCTCCAAAACACTTCGTTTTACTGCAGATGAAAACGTTGTTTCTTTAAAATGAATGAGTTTATAAGCAACTTTGAATTTAGTAAAGTAATTAAACTTGGAAAATTCCTCTTATTTTCCATCAGTTCTTATGTATAAACACGTAAAACTGGTAACAAGTCCATATAGAAATATACTGAGAGATAATAAAAACAAATTTACAGTCTTAGAATCAGAAATACCAAAGCAATTACAAAGACTATCACAGACTTTGCTAGATTCTGGAAAAGTAAGAAACTTTAAATAGCAGGCCTTCCTACTGCTGTGTTCACACACATGCAAGAGATAACAGTGCATAAACTTTCTGTGGTTTTACTTTGCTAGTAATTTACATCCCAATTTTGTAATGTGTTTTCTGGCTGTGTAAGTGATAGAGGAGGTAGGGAAATGGATATTTATAGAACTACATGAAGAAATAATCTCTTACTGACCAAAGAATCTCCCTTTTAAGGTTACAAACCAAAGTAACATACATCTTTCTTCAGCAATTGCGTGAAATATAGTGTACTCTCAAAATATCACTGGAGAGGTTAATTAATTTATATTACATTAAATGCATAAGTAATAGCAATAAATATGAGCATTTCAATATACAAGCATTTCAATGAAGACTCTTTTGATCAAGAATTATGTTTTGGGACCAAATGATTCCTTTTGAAATTTTCTTTGACAGTTTTAAAAACCAAGTCCACAAATATATGAATAATTTCTAGAGGATGTCTTTATTTAGTAGTTTGCTGTATTTGACAGTTTTATGGCAAAATCATCAACTTGTCATCACTTTCACAATGAAATGTATGGAAATTCCACAGTGAATTATGGCTGTACTATTGTTCTCAACATCTTAATAAAATAGCCTTTTCCATTGTACTGCCATCCATGTGGTTTTCTCTTAGAGCTATTGAATACAAATGATGAGTTTGCAAGTTGAAAAACTAAATTTATACAATATGGGATTTGTCATTCAGTAGTAAACCCCCTAGTTACCAAGACTAAAAGAAAGTATAAGAGAAAACTGTATTTGTATACAGCTTTACAGTTATCTTGTTGATATTTTTAAGATGACTTATTGAATAAACCCTAGTGTTCTATTGTCTGGATTCCACATATTTGAAGAACTTGTCAGGCACCTGAGTAATAGCTTTACTATGTCATAAACTTGCAAAGTTTACTAATCACCCTGATGTACTACTTTACATGACAACTTGTTTTTCCCATGAGAACTCTATGCCATAGAAGGAAGCAAGGCAGAAGCTGTTGATTTTTAACAAAATGTCAATAACAAGATAAAACTATAGCTCTGAAAGGTACAGAGTGGTGCTGAGAATATTCTATAATTTGAAATCAGTTCCTTGATGCATATTTGCATATTGGATCTGTAAGTAGTGGGACATTTTCAGAAGGAGTAAGTTATTTCGGAACACTGGCTAGAGTTGTCCTTTAAGAATGGGCAATAACAAGCCCCAGAAATGTCTGAATGATGGGGGAATTACAGCTCTATGTGACTTCTCAGTCTATATATACTAGAAGCATATGGCTCAGTGGACAAAGGGCAAGATCTCAGCTGCCTACTTCTGGTGTCATAGTGCTCCAAAACAGGCTGTGAGACTACAAGGTGACTATTCTTTGCTTCTGGTTGTATTCTTGAGTGGGAGTGGCACAGATTTTTTGGTAGCCGCAGAGGTGGTAAGTGTATTAGGTGATATCATTGCTGGTGGCTTGCTCAGATCTCACTTTCTCAATCCTGTGAAGAAAGTTAGATAATTACTAAGCTTGTTTTTCTGTGGTAATTTATGTGGAACTGTCTAGTTCTAGACCAGTTACTTATAGATAAGAGTGTAGATAGAATAGATAAGAAGTTTTATGTTGCTAGAAATCAGTCTGTGTTGCAGGACAGGCACCCTGGATTACTGTGTTCTATAAGAGGCACTTAATTTTGTCCAAATCATAAATATTAGTAAAATTTTGTCATCTATCCTCCAAAAAAACTAAGAGAGCAGAATAGTTGACCAAATCTATCAGGAAAATATGACCACAGAGTGAGCTCTCCGCTAACTGTGAACTTGTGAACAGTAAAGAAAAAGTCCAGTGAGGAGGGTAAGGCTGTGCTGCAGGAAAAGACCTTTCAGAAAGAGTGATATTGAATAATTAATTTATTTTTTTTTAAGTCTAGATTGTTTCAACTAGGGCTAGAAGGGGATGGGGGCGAAGCCACAAACCAACCACCCAGAATAAGGGCAGCATGATTTGGTAGGGGAATGGTTCATATTAACAGGTTGTGCTTTGTTATATGATGTAGCCATGTGTACATGAAGTTAACTGGTTGAAAGACTTGGCATATACCAGCACCTGACAGAAGAACATACCAGTTTAGCGTAGGGAATGATTTAGTACAGCATTGTGGGAGAGCTGCTGTTTGAGTCTGCTTTGTATCTTATTTTGACGTATTGGTCAGCATTTCAGGGCTGTTAGTAGAGGTGGTTAATCAAAATAAAGACAAAAATGTTCTTGTAATTTATAACCTCAAGACAATTCAAGCCTATTTAATATTCTCCAATTCACTCTCCAGTTCTTAAATGTTTGGAGACTAGGTGATAGAGGTGATTTTGGTAAAAGAACCAAAGCTTCTTCAGCCCTCCGCTAATCAACCTTCAACCTACTCAGTCACCAATTAGGTGAAAGTAAGTGTGGCCCAGCACCATGAGCAGACATGAAATGACAGCAAGTTTTGTCAGCAGGTAATTCCTTTCCCCAAGTACTGTTGTCTGCTCCCCTACTCTGGTAAGTGCCATTCATAATGTTGTTAGGGGCATCTCTTCTTTCCTCTATGCTTGAGAGAGGTCATATTTTAACAGACTTGTTTTATGTAACTATGTGCCTTTATTCCTAGAGTCTTTGTGAAAAATCTTCATACATATATTCATTTGAAGGAGCTTCCTTTTTTCAGTTGAGCAAGGCCAGTGTCTCAGTATCTTCAGAAAGAAACAAATTTACTGGCCAAAAGTGATATAAGTAAAACTGCCACACAAGATGAGATGTCAGGTCCTACTCATTTACTCTCTTGCCTCTGAAATGGTTAGTACCATGTCCTTCTATTAAGACTATATAAGAATATGACTTACTGAAGAATTAAGTATGAAAATGTGAAGTAAATTGAGAATACTTCTCAGGATACAAAGTATTTCTTTCATATCTTAATTAGAGAAATTAATTTTTTGAAACATATAATTGACCAAAACTGCCAAGGATATGTAGTCCTTTAAGAAAGCAATCACTGAGTTATTTTAGATTTTTCAACGTATTTAACAGTATATAATGTGATACTTCCTATTTACAGTGTTACAGCAAAAATCTGGTTTTAATTACATGGGATTTCAAAATTGATTTCAGTCTCATTTTGCAAATGTTAATTAACATTTTTATAAAACGCTTTAAAATCTGAAAGTAATAAATGCTGGAGAGATATGACTTACATCTTGTAGATGTAGATGTAGGAGTAGAAGATGTTCCATTGACTTGTGTGGTGGCCAGATAATCAGAAAGGAATATATTTTTATCTTTAGTACTGGAAAGACTCAGTCAATTTGCAGTGTTAAAAGGAATAATATAAATAATTTGACGCTGGAAATATTTATGTCACCTATAACATACTTGTGGCCCATTTCCGTTGCAAGCAAATATCTCAAATTATCAAGCTTCGAAAGTGAAACAACTGCCCATTATTTCTAAATGTATTAGCATTCTCTACTTCAAGAATTATTTTCAAAGTTAAAGATTCTTTTTGTAAGCAACTTGAATTCCCTATGTACTGATGAAATTCCATCACTGGGTTTATATAAGGTCCATTTGGGCAATCAGTGAAGTTACTGACCAACCATTAAATCAGCAAGTCCATAATTATTTAAGATCATGGAAAATTATTGGTTTTATTTTATTTTTTTTAAATATAGTCAGTTTCTATTTCTTGCTTAATACTAGAACTACTTAATATGCTTGAAGTTTGGAAGTCTCAAAGTATTGCACTATATGGTTTCCCTTTTTTATTTAAGAGAAGTTATAAAGCTCAATTTTTAACAAAAATATCCCATTTACCCCCTGAAAAGCTACATTACCTTTCTAGGTTTCACTCTCTATGGAGTTTTAGTATTTTTAGTTTATAACTTCATAATTTTAGTTTAATTGAAGGTTTGATAGTTAAGTTCAGTCAGCCTATAAAAGTATGAAAATTACTTGTATTTTAATATTAAATCTTTTTACTGTTTACTAGGATGTACTTTTTGCAAGAGTGCTCTCTGTGAATGTTGGCATTACAACACTGACATTCTTTGTTAGTGAGCTCAATGTTATCACACACCTGAATATATCTTTTGTCAGAATGCTTGTCAGTAACTGTTAGAAAATAATTTGGATTTGGCATTTAATTTTAGATTTGGCCAGAATGATATATTTAGTGACTAGTTAGCATTTTTGGGAATCATGAGATTCTCAAACATGTTTTATCTGGTAGAAAACCCCTAAAGTACAGAATCCAGGAACTGCACTGTGACAGGTCTCCTGACATTTGTCTCAAAAACATTGGATCTATTTTTCATAGACATGTTGCATTTTTGTGGTTGTCCTTCTGTGTATTTTACGTGTGATTTTAATAATTGGGAGTTTTTTAATAATCTATGAAAATACTGAATACCTAACCTTTTGTATTTACAACTATGAAAACCATTTTGAAGCTGCAGTGTGGCATTAGGAAAAGACATATGAGTGACCACTGGGCTGAGAGTTGCCTATGCCCTTGACTGAGGAGTTTGCTTGTGAAGGCAGGACATGCTGTGAATGCCTCCTTCCAAGTGGGTGCCTTCAGCTGTGTTCCCAACACTGTCCTCTTCCATGGCTCGTCTGTTTTGTTTCTCCAAATGTGCCTCTTCATTCTTCTTCGTGTATCCTCACCAGCCTTGCACTCTTTGCTGTTTTGGTTAGTGCTTCAATGTGGTGTTAGAAATGGTAGCTTGCACATAATACTGTAAATGTAACGAGAAACAGACATGAAAACAGTAAAACTATCAATTTTATTCTATTTTTATCAATGAGGATACAAACAGAAGAGCTGTGTTGCAACAAATTAGTCAAAATGAAAATAAATAGAAATGAAAATTATTCAGAAATTAAGTTTTCAGAATGGGATCACATTATTTGTCCACTGACAGTTTGACGGGCAAACATTTATTGTTCACAGTTATTTTAAAAAATGTGTCAGAGCAGTATATATTCAGTTGTAGCAGACCGTAATTTTCTGTAGTAATTACAGGGCAAATAGGAAACAAAGGTCCTGCTCTGCAGAGATTACAAGCTAAATTTAGATGCCACATAATCAGCCATATCAGGAAAATGCAGATTTTTTGTGTACGTTGTATCATGTGTCTTTCCTAAAATGGATTCAATAGGCAAGGAACTTGTTCTCACACAATCTAGTTAAGCATCTGGGAGTGTGTTTGGCCTAAGGATTTTACTTTGGTTATCCTCAATAAAAATTTATTGTGGTTTTAATTTTGATTGAGTCAGGAATAAACCAATAACAAAAAGAGTGTTTTATGCATCCCCAAAGCTCCTTTGCAAATCCAACCTGAGTAAATACTGGCTTAGTTTGTGTGAGAGAGGTCCTAAGACTTTGGTGAATGGTTGCACCAACTGGTGGTATCATTTTGTTATGTATTATGAAATCCTGCAGAATTACAAGAATTTAGTGTTATTGCTGTTTTCAGGACCAAATGGTGACTCTCAGGCTGTGTTTCATGGGTAACAATGTGTCAGCCTTTATCATGACAAAAAGGGAAGGAAGAAGAAAAAGTATAGAAGTTGTAGAAATTAGCTGCTGAAATTTTATCTTTCTGATCAGCAGGTCTATTGAGTGACAGGTGAGAGAATGACTTGTCAGAGGACAATCCCAGCCAAGTAACAGCAAAGGAGGGTTGATGTTGAGTAGTCTGATATGTAGTGAGAAAGTGATGGCATCTGAGCTTGGTAAAACTTAGAGCCTAAAACAGAATATTTAGGGGAAAAAAAGTATTTTGTTATCTTTTAATTGGATGGGAACTTGTGTACTTTAGAGCAAACGCCTATGCTATGGAAATTTCTGCTGGAAGTGTCAGACTGTGTTTATGTCTGCTTTATCGTCTCAAGTGTAGAAATGAGTGCAGTCTTTCAGATGAAGAGATGTAATAATTTTGCAGAATATTCATTACATTCCCAGTATTATTAGTCTCTCTGAATTTCCACACTTTTGACACTTGGAGTTTTTCACTGCACCATTTTATGAGGATGGCAGCAGTAACAGTTTAATCTGTTCATTGAATACCTTTTCTTTTACCCATTTCATGGGTTTTACTGAAAACATAGTACAATACAGATTCGAACAGAATAGACTATTTCAGTTGGAAAGGACCTACAGTGACCATCTAGTCCACCTGCCTAACCACTTCAGGGCTAATCAAATCTTAAAGTGTTATTCCAGGCATTGTCCAGTTGCCTCCTAACTGCTGACAGACATGGGGCATTGACCACTGTTACAGAGAGGGTTCAGAAGCACGTGAGAACTGAAACTCAAACACCGTTGTGAATGTAACTTAAACAGTATTTTATTACAAAAGGTGGCCAAGTAAGATGGAAACCCTGAGCCAGGGAGAGGGAGAGCAAGGGAGAGAGAGAGAGAGAGAGAAACCCCAACGCCCCATATAAGGACCTGTCCAGGTGCCACTTACACAGACTTATCAACTTTAGAATGCCCAAACTTCCCAAGGCAGAGGCAGTATCCTCAGAGGCTGGCCCGCTGATAGGTGTCCCTGCTGAGACAACGTGGTCCATTCATGAGTAGCAAGTCCCACCCCGAGGACAAGCCTCCCACCCTGTATCATTTTTCCAAAGGGGGCATCTACCTCGGTGGGTGTGACCATCACCCTCCAGGCAGAGGTCCCTGGCCCCTCCCTCTGCCGTGCAAGTGGCCTTCCACTACGCATGTGCGGCAGCATTGAAATTTCCCCTCAAGGACAAAGTTTCTTCCTTTATCAGTGTGTTTTTCCCATAATGTGGTGAGGAACACATAATTTCCTACAGGTGGCTGGGCAAAACACAGACCAAAAATACCAGTATTTACACCAGCATGGCTACAACCACCTCTTCAGAAAGCCTGTTCCACTATTTGACCATCCTCTTGGTAAAGAAATGCTTCCTAATGTCCAATCCAAACCCATGTAGTGTGTTAGGTTCAAAATTTGCTGAATTTAAGCCATATCAGAATAGAGACTTTGAAGTGTGTTGGTCTGAAGGCAATTAAGTTCACTCCATATAGCGTCTCATCAACGTTTTGATCCATGTTGGAGTACCAGAGAGAACATGAATAAAGCACTGACATCTGATTAAAAGGAAACAAAGCAACCCACAACAAAAACCTTCTCAAACAAACAAACAAAACCCCAACAGTAAAAGGCAAGTCATCATGTCTTTCCTTTTCTCAAGATCGGTGTAATTGACATATTACATATTTTTTTTCTTAGCTAAAATGTTGTACTAAGATGATATATGATATGTTATTGGTTGGGCGGTTTTAATTATTATTTTTATATCTATTTAGTTATTAAGAAACAGATATATGTGTATGTCATGCCAGGCTCCACAGCTTGGGACCCTGTTCACGTGACCTTGAGAGTTAGTCCTTTAAATTAAGAATAGGAAACAAATTGTTTGTTCTTTTTTTCTGCATGCTCCTGTGCTTGCAGAGCTGTGTTCCTTTAAAGTTCAAGTACCATGATTTTTATGCTAACACCCTCATTTTCTAATCAGCAATTAGTTTAAAAAAATGGGGCAGTATAACTACAGAGAATGCTCAAAATGATTGAATGTATTGGAATTTTCAGAAGAAACATTTCTTTTCTTCTGCAATGTCTGTTACTTCCTTAGTTGACTCTGTTGGATATTTACTTTGAAGTGTATAAGGCCATTTTTAGCATGAAATTTAGCTACTTCTTTGGTTTTTATTTTAACAAAGTTGAATTTAAGGATTTCAAGTGTTAGGAAGCTAAGATTGTCTTGGAAAAGTATGGATTAAGCAGCATCAGAGTGATAGCATCTGATGGAGTACATAAAAAATAGGTGCAAGTGTGAGAGTGATGATAGAATGGGAAGTAAGACCAGTGGAAATGTCAGTCTGATGTAGAAGCAGGAGCCCCAAGGAATTAACCCACCTTTGGAAATCATTCAACATTAATGTAATTTGTCTAAAAGACTGTAATTTGTCTAAAAGACTGTAATTTTAAATAAAATAATAATAATAATAATAATAATAATTTTATTTTGTCTTGGTAAAAAATAAAGTCTTTAATTCACAGTCTTTTGATATCTGTTGCTTTCCTCCTCTCAGGAAGAGTATTGTAAGAGAATTATTTTACCCAAGTCACCAGTACAATTCATAATCTGTTGTGTAAATGTGACTTTCTTTTGAGTCTGTAAGCGTTTGTCTTTGCTGGAATTTATAGTCAGCTGTCCCTGAAAATATATCCTGGAGGAAGCTGTATATCTGGTGTTTTGCTGCATTATTAAGTTCTGCATCCAGCTCTGGGTTCTCCAGTACAAGCCAGACTGTTAAAGATCTGTTAAACGAGATGCAGAGGAGGCCATGAGGGCTGAAGCACCTCTTCTAGAAATGCAGACTGAGTTGGGGTTGTTCAGCCTGAAGAAGAAAAGGCTCCAGGTACACCTCATTGCCACCTCTCAGTACTTAAAGGAAGTGTTACAGGAAGGCTGGAGAGAAAGTTTTTATGAGGACAGGTAGTGACAGAACATGGGGAATGGCTTTAAACAGAAAGAGGGCAGGTTTAGATTGGATATTAGGAAGAAAATCTTTACTCTGAGGGTAGTGAGGCACTGGAACAGGTTGTCCAGAGAGCTTTGGATACCCCATCCCAGGAAGTGTTCAGGGCCAGACAGGATGGAGGTCTGAGCAACCTGGTCTAGTGGAAGGTTCCCTGCCCATGGCAGGGGTGTTGGAACTTGGTCATCTTTAAAGGGTTTTTCTAACTGAAACCATTTTATGACTCTGGGATTATGAAACTGGTAATTTGTAAATAAAAAAAAATAAATTATACAGTTTCCTATTTCTGTTGTGAAATAAAAAAATACTAAGTTTTTTTCAGATGTACTGTTAAGTCAGTATAAAATACCTGAAATTGATGCTTAAAGTTGAATATAGAAATACTTTAAAAAGAAGCACTTTTATTGCTTTGATTTTAAATCTATTCTTGCTCATTTGGAAGTTTTCTTTGCTTTCAAAGGCAAAAATAAAAGACAAAGCTGGGAAGTTTTTGATTTGGCCTATTTTAGTTTTTTTCCTCATGCATGCATGGCTTTTTTTGGTTGATCCCCTGGGCTAAGCTCAGTATGGTTGCCAGGACCCTGCTATCTGTGATTGTTGCATGGTCATGAAGCTCCAGAGTTGTCTCCCAGCAGATGTCCAGTGAGAGGCACATGCTGTGGAGGTACAGCAACACTGGGCAGGTTTGGTACCGTCAGAAGAGGCACAGCAAAAGATCCATGATATAATATTCAATACCAGATAACAGAAGGAAGAGATTGCTGTTTATCCATTGTAAAATGAATCAAAGCTTTATGGTGCTTGTGGGGAGTAAAGGTTCTCCTGAAGAAGTTATCTTGTTTCTCAAGGAAGAAAATAGAAATACAAGCAGTCTACAAAACTTTGCTTCAATAACTTGGAGCCTGATAGCTGAAGTCCTAAGTCCATTTTCGTTTTCTAGCTGCTTTAGTACTCTTAAGATCTTCCAAAGTCTTGCTCCTGCAGTTAGAGCGGGATCTATTAAATCAAAACCAAAGAATATCAGTGCACAGAATAACAAATGCAGAGATATTTGAAAAGCAAGTCTCAGCCCAGACTCAGTAGGAGTTAGTAGGCTGATGCCATTAAAAATACGTGGTGTAAGTATGAATGTATGATAGCAACACAAAGTTATGTGGTAATAAGAATTCTGAATTTCATTGTCTATATGCTTCATTAGGTAGGTAATGAATTTCACACATTTCAGCACTTAAACTACCAGACCTACCATTATACTTTTGAATCAGTAAGTTATGTAAGTCTATGAAAGCATTAGTAAATGAAAGCTGATATACTTTAATAATACTAATAGCATTCTTAATTATGTTCAGAGAAAGTAGAATACAATTTCACTAATTTAATGTCCCGTTTTTAAGTACAGGCACAGAAAAGTCATTTCTTCTGGAAAAATAAATATTTTCTTAAATATTTTGTAGGTGGGTTATTATCACAAAATCTAGCATCATCCATGAACAGAAATTAGATACATAACTATAACTTGTTTTCCTTTTAATAACTTGAGTCAGCAAAACAGAAATTTGGGCAAAGATGAATACTAAAATACCTAGTTACTTTTAATTAATCCATACAACACTTAGAAAATACAGAAATTAGGCTTTTTTCTATTAAGTTCTTTGAAAACTTTTCTATAAATTTTAAACTGAAACAGTTGAATTGCCTACATATTCACTCATCTAGTTAATCAGATTAGTCTTCATTCTGTGGTTTCAGTTTGGGTACTTTCCATCAGTCTAAATATAATTTCTAAATCTAATATAAGTCATCATAATTATATTATGAATATTTAAGAAAGTAACTAAATTCAATAATGCAGTACATATTTTCTACATACAACAAAGGAAATTGAATAAATCAAATATTTTGAAAGATAATTAAATTATTCCAGCAAGGAAACCCCTTGTTTTTTCAATTAGTACAATGTTACTGTGAAGTTATGTTTTTATATCAAGTAAATGTGAGAGTCTCTGCAGAAAAAAATAATGTAGTTAACTTCTAGCATCATGTCCATCTGCATCCTGGTTCTGGGTTCATGGAAGAATCCCTGCTGACTCTGCACCCTGCCTGGTCAGTGGGACTGACAGTGCTAGTCCATTTCTCCATAAGTGTCCTTCTCTACATCTTACAGCTCTGAAGGCAACAGAGAGGAATCAGAAGATCGTTCCCTAACCTGTCTGTCTCCCTAGTCAACCCTTTATGTATATGCAGATACATGGTTTTTTTCCTGTAGGTTTCTAGCAAAACTACAAGTAGGTTTGTTACCTGTTTCATGCTAAATCCTAAAGAATGTTACTTCTCTTTAGGGTAAGACTTTATTTCTCACATCAGAATTTTACAGATTGTGTAACATTTTAAAATGAAAAGTAAATGCTCTTCTCCATCATGCATACCCTTTCTCACTTAGTGAAAAAAATTATCATGAAAACTTCATTTGAGAGGTGATAAGTGTTATACACATAAATACTTCTTTAAAATCTTGCCAAACTGGTGAATGGTTTCTGAAGGACCTGCTTTCCAAATAATAAGCTCTTGCTTGCCCTTCTCAGTGCTCAGCCATGGAAGTTGCTTTTTGCTTAGTGTAAGAAACCGATTTCTTTAGATGTGCTACCAGCTTACTCTGGTCTCCAACTCCCACTCTCTACAGCAAGGTATAAAACATGCTTAACAGTGTTGAAGAATTACACACTCGGTGCTTAGCGGAAACCACTTGACAGTTTTCAGTTCAATCTGTTTGATCTGACACTTCTAAAGGAACAGAGTGACCTTCATTAGTATGATCATATGGAAGTGGTTTTTAGATGAAAGAAAATAAGCTCTGTCCTAGTGAAACAAAACAAAGTTAAGTCAGACTTGCAGTGGTTGGAAATAATTACCCCCCATAAGTATCAAACTACAAAATGAGATTATTGACTGCCTCTGTTTAAAGAAAAAATAAACACATTTAAATCTGTTGAAGTCTGGTTTTGCCTCACCTTCTTAGCCTCTGAGAGGCCAAGGAAGGTAACATTCTTTCCCTCAGGGCTTTCATTCATTTTCATTCTGTTCATTGCCCAAAAATAACAACTAAAGGCTCTGAGTGCCTCTTTTTCCTGGTTCCCCTTGTAATACCTTTTTTCCTACCTCTTAGAAAATATATTAATGCACAATAGTGTAGATGATTGCAGTTCTTTCCTTCTTCCCAAGTATTATTCATTCCCTTGTTTATATGCAACTTAGTTTGTGTACATACTTTATGTTCTGCTTAATTCTTTGTAAGACATGGGCTTTTTAAAAAAATCTGTCATTATGCATTATGATACATGTATGATAAGAAATAATCTTTCTATAAATACCTTAATATCTTAATGGTGCATAAAAGCTACATCTGACGTCTTACTGGCATAAATGGCTGACTTCACATTAGGCTGGATATTCTATGTTGCCACTCTGCCATTAATTTGGGGTTTAATGGCTAAATCTTCTCATCACTTTACTAAGGGACCATCTAAGGGAGACATAAAATGTCTTAGATGACACATTATTAGTATTTTTCCATGTATATGTACATTAAATGTTGCCATAATTTTCTAAGGTCATTGTTTAAATATGTTAAATTATGACTTTTATAAGCCACTGAAAAAGGTTAAGAGAAATACAAGGAAATTTACAGGGAAACATAAAGGACAGCTGAAGCATAAATGACTACCTGAGCAAGCTGGCTCCGACTGTTCTCTACTGTATACCCCGTCCCATCCAGCTCCAAAATGATAGCCTACAGGCAGCAACTTAGGGGATGGTATAACTGTTCCTGCAACTCCTTAAGTACTTCAGCAATTAAAAAGGAAATGTTTCAAACTTATCCTCTCTTGACTCTGCATCTACAATCCAAATGTTCTCCCTAGGCCGGTCTCTCACAGATTTACGAATTGTTCATAAGAACAGACACAGCATCCTTTTGTCAAGGGATGTTGTATGATAGGCTTTATCAAAGTGAGTCCTCATTGAAGAATAAGACTCAAGTCAAACACCTCCTGTTCTGGAAGGCAGCAGAAGAGAAAGTAGAGCACATTCAGAGAGAAATAACTGACAAATGTGGAACTTTAACTGCATCCTTTCCAAGTTTAAAAAAAAAAAAAAAAAGTTAGTTTAGCTTATTTGCTTAGAAAAAGACAATAATAGAAAGCAAGGTAACCACAAGATAAGACAAAATTTAAGTGGTATTTTGGCTGTGATTCCACTAACGTGGTTTACAGAAGACTGAGCCAAAACTGAAAAGCATCAGAAAGTCTTGTATTCTGTGCATTGTTGATGTGCTTTCTGAATGGTCTTGTAGCCCTATAAAAGCATCCCTTTTTCCTCACAATTTTTTTTAATCCTTATTATGTGGGAAATTATACTGATTAGTGGAAGAAAGGGGAAAAAAAAAGGTGCAGTAACCTAGAATATCTGCTTAAATCCATATTTTCTTGTTTCTCCGTCATGCCTCTCATAAAACCAGCACACTGTTCAGTAAGACTAAAGATTTTGAGGACTGGAAAAAGCTAGTGTTCTGTACAGTCACAAAAGTTTAACTAAACTAAATTTTGGATGGATAAATGCATAGATTAGTGAAAAGCATATAAAGTAAGATGAAATACATAACAATTAACTATCCAGAACATTCAAAGGAAAGTATAGTACAGGGCTGCAACTCCAAGAGAAATTAATGCAACCTGAAAATCCTTGCATCAGCAGCTTTGGTAATATGAATTATTACTTTCTATAATTCTGCTCTTCTCCAGCAGGTCAGATAGTATTAGTCCTGTTAGTCTTCAAATCTATAAAATTACAGTGAAAGAATTACTTTTATAGAAAAATGTCAATATATTGACAATGATGCTTTTGAAAAGCACTCTCCGATAGAGCAAAATGAGTGTCGTTTAGGTAATTTGTTGGACAAAGAAAGTAGAGGTTTTCTGCCTCACAAATTCTATTCACTTGTTCACTTTTTCGGAGTGTGTACTAGATTCAATGGACTTACCAAAATGGCATGGAATGAATCCTTTTTTCATCTTTGCCTAGGCTAAATATAACTTCTAGTAACATGAACCCTATTCTTCCTGTGACTGAAAACTTCTTCTCAGACTCCTTTTCTGTTGTTTCCAATGTGGTTATATTATAAACAGTAGAAAGTAAATTCTCTCAGTGAAGTTATATTTGCCTTATCAATTATATGAACTTTTAATAAAGAAAAAGAGATTATTTTTTTGTTTCTCTATTGTATCTAAAGTATAAGAAAACTTATAAAAATTGTTGCTAATAAAACTAGATAAGGCAGCAGTCTTCTTCACTGAGTGTTCTTTCCTCGATATACTAAATTAATGATAACCAGATTGAAGAATAGATATCCTATGTTTGACTACTTTAGATGCTGTTTTATGCATTGTTGTTGCTTCTAATAACTTACTAACTCTGTGGTCAGTTCAGCAGAATTTCTTTTGTCCATCTTATTATATAATCACTATTGAATATCTGGGGACTCATAGAGATAGAAAAAAGATAAGAAATTGAATAGCAGCCTTGAAATTACTGGTAGCATCTGAACATGCCCTAAATTACTCATTTGAGAGAGTTTAGTGTTTAACTGGGACTAGCTGGGACACTTACCAGTAAGCAAGAGCAAAACTTCTGTAGGTAAAGTATAATTAAGACTTCTACCTGGAGCAGTGTGATTGGGAAATGGATGGGGCTTCACCTTGGGAAGTAACCTGTTGTATATATTTTCGGTTTCTGGCACAATTTAGATTTGTTGATTGTCATTTTTTTGTGATTTTTATTCATATAAAACTAGTTAATGACCACACAGATTGATAAATTATTTCTTTTCACTAAGTCTGTAGGGAAAATGTCCTGCTTTTTCCAACTTGTCCCTTTGCAGATTGATTGGTAAATAATTTCTATACTGAATAATTAAGATTCCTCTAGAGATAATTTGAAATACTGATTCTTAACATAAAGATACTGTGCTGTTGTCAGATATAGGGTGAGAGAGGAAAGGGGGAAAATCGGATACAAAAGGGCTATGACACACTAAATATTCATTTTTTCTTGAATTCTCCTAAACATTGGCAAATACTTTTCTGGAACAATTTTGTTCACATGCCATTGATTCTTCTATTTTTCTGAGTTTGTAACTCTGTTTCTTATTTATAAGATTGTCTTACTAGTTCCTGGTAAGAGTGATTAAACCTCAGAAGAAATTAATTTTGCCTATGTTGAATCCCTGTCATGGCATAACCCCAGACATCAACCACACCCCACGCAGCCACTCTCACTCCCCCACCAGTGGGATCAGGCAGAGAATTGGAAGGATAGAAGCTAGAAAATTTGAGGGTTGAGATAAAGATGGTTTAATGGGAATAGGAAAAGCAAAAGCAAAGCAAAACAAGGAATTAATGCACTCCTCCCCAAGGTCGGGCAGGTGTTCAGCTGTCCCCAGGAGAGCAGGGTTTCATCATGAGCAACAGTTACCTGGGAAGACAAATGCCATCACTCCAAACAAGCCCCTTTTCCTCCTTCTTCCCCTTGACTTTATTTACTGAGCATGATGTCATATGGTCTGGAGTATCCCTTTGGTCAGTTGGAGTCAACTGTTCCAGCTGTGTCTGTTCCCAACCTCCCATGCACCCCCCGCCCCCTCACCAGTGTGGCAGTATGAAAGGCAGAAAAGGCCTTGGCTCTGTGCAAGTATCAATAAACAATAACAAAAATATCTCTATATTATCAACCCTGTGTTCAGGACAAATCCAAAACACAGCCCCATATCAGCCACTGTGAAGAAAATTAAGTCTATCTCAGCCAAAACCAGCTAAGCGTGTTACCCTGAAAGCACTTTGTATTGAGATTCCTCACTGCTATCTTATTTAAGAATGTTTTATGTGTTGATAAACCTATTCCTGTTAGTAGCCAGTCAGAGAAAGCCCTTGTATAAAACCCCTGTGGTGTTCAGAATACATTAAAAGTTGTCTTTCTACTATTCAACATTATTTAATAGCAATTCTCTGGCCCTTCTCATCTGCAGTCAGTAACTCATTAGATGCAGGTGAGGGTTTGTGGGTTTCTGTGAACAGTTCTGACACAATATACCTTCAAACTGGATTTTTTGAACTTTTTTGTTTGGCATAAACTAAAAGTGGTATTCACCTTTCCTTCTGTGGGAAACCTCCTCCTAAAGACTGAACACGAACAAAGTACATACTTAAGAGACACTGATTTACACTGTGGTTTTCATTTTGGAAGCAAACGTCATACTTTAAGCATTAGAACCTTGAGGCTTTTTAATTCAAAAATAGATCAATAGTCCACATTCAGATTGGAGCATCATTTAGAAGTTGTAAACATATGTAATGGAGGGATTTTTACATTACATTAAACTGAATTATATTGTCGTAATTATGCAGGCCTCTCTAATAAATTATTTCTACATATTTTGTCTTACATACTACTGCACTCTTTAGTATATTCTGGCTTAGAAAGGCTAGATTAATTATGTAGATATCACGTTGTGTTTAGCCACAAGTGAAGTACTTTGCTAAGTGAGTTTGGTCACTCATTGGTTCAAGAAAACAACATTTTAATTTTTTTTTTATTGTTTAGATTACCTACTAACTTCCCGACCTCTTCATTCCAGTATATTCCAACCCTAATAAAATGCCTGGGGTTTTTGTTACTTGGGGTTTTGGGGTTTTTTTTGAGTGGGATCAGCCAAGTATTTTCATGAAGAAATGTTTTTCATAGATTTGAAGCTTGTGTATTCAGAGTCACTTCTGTAAATGGGCTCCTGAGATGTCCTGAATCCAGTTTTCATTATGCATCCTCATTCTCGTCTTGGATGGGAGAATTGGTCATCACAGAATCCCAGGACTGTGGTAGCTAATGAAAAACAGTCTTGTTGCAAAAAGCACAGCCCCTAGAGGAGAACTGCTAATATGTCTTACTTAGATACAAACTCCATGAGACATTATGGAACCAATACATCTATAAATATTTTGATTTTTGGTTCTAGGAAATACCAGTATTTGTTATTAAAAGCAGTTATTATTAAAAATGAATATAATTGTAGACCCAGTTTTCTTTTGAAGCAGTTCAACAGTTTTCATTCATTCCTCTCTCCTCCCCCCCTCAAAAAAACCCCAAATCCTCAAATCACCCACACCAGCAAGGAAACTTAAAATGAAACAAAAATAGATGGGATTCGTGTAAATAATTTTTTCATGGACAGTTGACAATGTACCAAAATCTTGAGTTTGCCAGGAATCAGAAGATAATGCTGAATGTCTCAGAGTCTAAGGGGGGAAGGAACTCAGGTAGTGATTTGCAAGAAATTGGTGGCAGCTGTTTTCTATATGCCAGTGACACTGTGGAAAGTGTTTGGGCAGTCTTTGTTTCCTAAACCTCCAGCACCATCCTTGAGCCACAACACTGTAGCCACAGCAGGGAGATTTTGCTCAATTGGTTCACTTCTGTTATTCGCCCTTCCTGTGGACCACAACCTCTTTGTTGTTTCAAGTATACCCTAAAGCTTTCACCAGAAATCCCTGCCACAGAAACGAGTTTTGTGACAGGAGTATACAGCTTCCTAAAATGAGGGGTTAGATTTGCTTCAGATTAAAGTATTTGGGCCTTAGGCTATCCTTGCTGTGCTCTGATTGTGCCTTGTGTTTTCCAGTTCTGTTTCTTCAGTTCCTTTTGCTTTTCCTTTGACTTGAACATGCTGCTATGTGTGCTTACTCACAGTTTTTCTCCCTAGGCTTGAGCAGGGGATGCTGAAAGGTTTTCTTCTCTCTCTCTAAACCTCAGCTGAGCCCATGGAAAGATCTTTATCCCTTCTTCTGGAAGAAGGAACAACACTGATAGGTAGAAGTCTCTTTTCCCTGCTGAAGCATTTCTCATTCAGATCTTTCGACTGCACCATTCTGGAATCAGCCTTTCAGTGAGAGATGCAGTGCTGGAACGACCACTCTGATAATTTCAACTGCCTTCTGAGTACTATAGAAATCAATGTTCCCCTCCCTAGAAGGCCTGTGAATTTTCAATATAGTGAGGCAGTCTTCAAGAAAATATTGAGAATGTAGTTTGTGCTAACTAAACTCAGGGAATTAAATATATATATATAAACTGCCAATTTCTTCATGCAGTGCACAGATTTTATTGTTTGTGGAGTTTTGGTTTTTTGTTTATATTTTGTCAAACTTCAACTGCTTGGAAAACTAGGTCTCTTGGTGTTTTTATTCTACTATGGATGAATCTGATGCTGGATGCTAGCCAATACTTATTATCAGTGATTTTAGTGATTCTTAAGTTTTCATAAATCATATTTCTTTCTGATAGTGAATAAAGCTAATTGTTATTTTATAATCAACATGAGCATTGAGAAAGTTTTTTAGCCTTTGCAGTTTGCTAACATTTACCTTACTGAAATAAGAAACTATACCCCTTAATTGTATCTTGCAATAAATCTTTAATACTACTGATGTCCCTAAAAGACTTTTTCTTCAGAAAGTCTTAAACCTTGTGTTGGTCTGGTAAGAATGAAGGATTACTGCTGATGCTTTTTCTCAATTATGATCCTGTTTCATAATGCTTTTTGAGGCATGAACCTGTCATTTCTGGCTGCATATGCATCGAAACACATGCTGTGTACCATAGTGTCATACTGTGTGACCCAGAACAGTTTATCTGTTCTTTTTTGTTAAACTAAACTTAGATGCTATTGCAGCCTAAAAGTACAGGAACTTTTCAATATAGTCAGTTCTAGAAAGAATTGAATATTATTTTTAACTCCTTTTAGAAAAAGGAAAAAAAAAAAGGGAAGAAAAAAATCTTTTAAGTGATTCAGCTTTTGTTTTTCCTTTGTGTTTCACCAGTTGAAAAGATACAGAGCCAATGGGATGAAGTGCATGGATACCTCCAAAGCCGGAGACAGCAGCTTCATGAGATGTCAAAGGATTCAACACAGTGGTTGGAAGCTAAACAAGAAGCTGAGCAGGTTCTTGAACAAGCAAAAGCTAAGCTTGAGTCATGGAAAGAAATTTCCTACACCGTGGAAGCTCTGAAAAAGCAGAACACTGAGCTTAAGGTCAGTGACTATTAAAATATTTCCATTTGATTTAATCAGATCATTACAGAAAATGTCCTCCAACTGTTGTCCTCTAACCATGGGCACTGCACCTTGAGAACAGTCTTCCACAACAAATTAGAAAGAAATTAACTTACAAAGTCTAAAATATGTGTCACGTAACCCTTGAATATGAAATCGGTCTTAACTTATCAGTCATAACAAATAGCTGACTGATCTTGCAGGAAGAATACCTACCTTTCCAGCACAAGTGTTTCTCGTCTCCTCTGCTCAGCAGTCTCAGCTGGGCTTGTCCTGAAGACCAGGAAATCCTATAGTGTTGGTTTCACTGTCTGCACTGTTAATGGAGCTGTAGAGGTTGTCTGGAAGTAGCTGAGAAAAAGAGGAAAAAACCCCAAGTGTAATGGATTATATGGACATACTTTGAAAATCAAGCATTTTAAATTTTCCAGGAGATAGTCTCACTGGGTTCAGCCTTGGCAGGGTTATTAACTGAAAAAAACTTGAATTGTCTGCTCTTATGATTTTAGCACACATGTTGCCACATTCTAGGTGCTAAAACATATGCCTCAGTTAACTTATATAGCTGAGCTATACCTCAAGTAGCAATGCAAATACTCTCTTTTGCATCAGTTTTAAAGTTTCCTGTACTGGAAACAGTCATACTTTGGTGACATTCTTCATGAATAAATTTTGAGAACAGCTGTTTAAGATTAATATCTCATTTTCTAGTTGGGGAAAACCAATATTGAAACCAACCAATTGATCAGCCTTTTAAAGTATGTCCTGCCTCTATGGGAAAATAGTTACATAAATATTTGCTGGTATATTCTCCTCTCCTGCACATCAGATTTTTGTGGGTTTTTCTCTAATTTCTACCACTCAACTGTTTGGTTAAAGTTTGTGGACTTAAAACAGTCTTGTTTACACAGCTGAATGGTAATGAACTGCTGTGAATAGTGGTTTTGCTGCAGGGGAAAATATATGTATAACGTCATGATTGGTCTTCAGCTATCTCTATTCAGTTTGTTATTGCCTTTCTGATATTTAGAAGCAGATACAAAATGGATTGGGGGTTTTACTTGCCTTTTTTTTTTTTTTTCTTTTTTCTTTTTGTTTTTTTTTTTTTTTTTTTTTTTTGGCTTGCCTGTAAGAGGCATAAAAATGTTCATGAACCCATTGTTTTAGGGCTGACATGTGGTTAAGTTTTCTCATTTAAGACTGTAACATAAGGGTCCTTGCTTGGGAAGGGTGGATTATGGTAAACAAGGGCAATCACTCACTAATGTATCGGAAAGAGTTATAGATCATGTATACCACTGTCATTCAGCATAGAGTACTCCCATTTGTCACTGTCTTCCTGCAGAGATAGAGTCCTGGCTTCTGCCCAGTGTTTGTTTAAAAAAAGAAAGAAAAGCTTCAACAAAGTCAATGCCCCAGCTCTGCAAAGACTCAATTAACAAAAAGAAACAGTTCTGTGCAAACACAGTCTTATGTCATTGTGTTGGACGTGTCTTGTCTCGAACACAAATTACTTAACTAGGAGAACAATTGAAAAGATTGCTTTAGAAATGGATTTTATGTCCACTTTTTTACAAGAATATGTGAAGTTTAGATTAAGTCCCTCAAAGGGTTTATGCTTTTTGAAAAGATTATTATGGGGTTTTTTTGGACCAGCATTATCCAAGGAGAGAAATAAGAACATATAATTTCTCCTCCATCCCCAAAGTTATAGAGAAAGAATACTACTATACTTACTTAAGAAATGTATCTCTATATATAACAGTTTCTGAATAATGACCTGCAGACTCTTTTCCCTTTTTCCTTGTAGCACTTGGGCTATCTGTATCCTCAGCCATTCCCATCACAGTCTGCATTCAATGTGATGTGTTGTGTCAAGTTACAGACATTAATCTATAATTATAATTTCAGTGTCACAGCTAGTCCATCTTAATTTGTGCCCTCATGACGATTTGAACATCAACAGACTCTACTCTTCCAGGGTTGTTTACTTTCATTCATTTGGTTTTGCCTAGCCTTTCTGCCCTAAGTCTAGAAGAAATTCACCTCTGTCTTAGTGAATGGGAAGTAGGTGGGGTAAGGGTTTTCCTTTTTTTTTTTTTCCAATCTCTTTTTTGTGTTTCTTTTTGTGCCAGCTTTCCTAGAGGAACTATCTTTGTCTGCCGTAATTCCTGTTGTGTCAAATCCCTCATGAAAGCCTCTCAGATGTGACAGCATCAGCTGTTATGTTCATGCTTGAGATAAGGGGTCATGGATTCTGAGGAAAATGGAATTTTTTATTTTTTTTTTTTAGTTCAGTAGTTTTATGTTTCTTCTGTATATTATTATCTAAACTGAAGGACCTAGAGATACATCAAGTTATCAAAATAAATGCTTTCCAGGCTTCTGTGCCAAACACATATATTTGGATGATGTCCCCTGAAGCTGTAGAATAAGTGTGCTGTCTTCTGGCTTGCTGTCACACTGATGAGAGGGAAGCTGTCATTTCTATTCATTTGTTTTGAGGGAAAGAGAGAGGTCAGTGTGAGACTTATATGAATTCTTCAAATGTATTAATTTTGTCAGCTTTGTATCTCAACACAGCTTGGTGTAAGAAAGTAGTCACCGAATACTCTTCTGATTTGCTTGTTAAATGTTACAGGTCTGCCTAAAGACAGCTGGGTCAATGTGTAAGTTCCCCTCGACTCCAGAGGGAACTCTTAATCAGTGCTTGTGGTAGTACATTTCTGTAAGGGCATCCTTACGCATGAGTAAATGGTAAACTCAGCAATACCACTCTTTTGATTATTTAGTTTTTTACAATGCCAGTATAAACCAAGTCTGTAACTGGCTTGCATTTGACCAGTGATGTTTTTAATAGAATTTGACAATTTTGTTTCTGACATTTAAAAGAGAAGTAATGTGGTACTATAGCTAATAATTAAAAATATTATTCATTTGAATCAGAAATTAATTCAGAGCTAATTTTTTGAGGATTAAAGCTTTTTCTTTTTTTTTTTCTTTTTTTTGCCTTTTTTTTTTTTTTTTTTTTTTTATTTTTTTTTTTAAGAAATAAAATTGTTTTAGTTTGGGAGAATCAGAATATGGCAGTCTGGCCAATGAAAGTCTTTACCCATTAAGCCCTCTTTGTTATTGTTCGTTAGGTGATGACTGCAGATGGTTAACTCAGCAGGCTGAAGGTTATAGGTGTATAAATAGTACACAATCACACCTCAGCTCCTTCCATCATCAAATCATCAGAACATAAGCTAGTGTAAAACTAACCTTTTCTTAATAGGACTGAGGTGCTGTTTAAAAGAGGGGGAAAAAAAACAAAACCAAAACTCACCAAACCCCCAAATCTAACAAAACTACTATGTTTACCTATTCACTCCTTGGCTCCTTGTTTTGGTAAGAGCCACTGAGTCGTCTGTTCTCCCTCTGTACCAGTTTAGTTGGGATGGCCAAAGAGAAGAGGAAGGATGGAGACCATGTTTCATTCCTTTCCTTCACTGACCACTTATTTCTCATTCATCTAAACAGGAAATTAAATAGCAGGTTGGTTACACTCCCTGCTCTGTTGGGACTCAAGAGGCCAGGCAGCTTTCCACGGGCATAGCCCTGAATTTGGGGATAAGACAGGCTGTCCTTGCCTTTGTCGGCTTCTTGCAGGGGAGGAACTTACTAGGTACTATTTTACCACTCCATGTGTACTCCTGTAAGATGAATTACAGTCTCAGCATTTTGTAGATTTTTATTATTCCAGAGCTGACAGTGTACTGCTTTGATTTTAGTAAGACAATTAACAATTAAGTAAATGTTACTGAAAATGAAGCAGACATTGAAATAAAAATTCTTGATTTAAAGAAAAGTAATCTTTAATTATATAAATAAAACTGCTACAGATATACAGAAAAAGGAAAGAAAGACAGCCTGAGTTTCCAGATTTGTGATATATACACAGGCCTGGATTATGCTGTACACACATTTTGCTGTATTTGAACTACTGTGCATCATTGATTTTGTTCCAGTGGGCAATCCTGGGATAGAAGAAAGCCCAGCTCTAAATTCATTACTTGTTTTCAATCAAGTATCCTTAATTACACAGACCTTCTTCCTATTAAAATCAACTAGTGTTTTCTAATTAAAAATTATAAATAAATTTATACCTAAGTAACAGGATAAATACACAAGCTTAATTCTTTAAGCCTTTTAATAAACTCAGCAAATTCCAGTGATAACACAGACAAAACAAAGAGAGTGCTTTAAAAAATGTAAAAAAGAAATTCAGGTAATGAAACATTTTCCTTTAAAAAAAACTAAATATGTTCACAAGTAGCTAAAAGATAAATGAGGCCCAAGAGAAAAAGAGGGGGAAAAATAATGCCCTAAATTTAATTCTGAAGTAGATATTATAGTCATGTAAGATGGCAGGTAGTGGGTCTCTGGTAGGACAGACAGGTAAAACATGTGTCACAACACTTTGTTCTCAGTGTCTGTGCGCAGAGCAAAGTTGAAGCATGCACTCCTCAGAGCTGTTGAAAAATTACAGACCAATTTCCAGTAAAATAGAAAATACAAGTTGTTTCCATCAGCAAATCTCTCTATATTCATCATTTGTTTCCTGAGTGATGACCTAGTGTTGTAGTGTCAGGAAGTTAATGGATTAATGTCAAAGTTAATGGTGAGAATAACACATTTGGAAATAAACTTGTAATGGATCTTTCCCTTCTTTTTTTTTTTAATATAAAACAAGGTTTGAAAGCTTTTATAAGGTCATTTATTTTCACATGGGACTGAGCTAAAGGAACTTATTTTCAAAATAAAGTTTACAGACCATTAATTTACAATCCAGGTAAAATGTTCTCATAACTTTGCTAGGTAAAGCAATGAAGAGTCTGCTGTGATTCTTTGGCTGGAACAAAAGTAGCTGCATGCCTGTGTAATATTAAACAAAGAGAAAGGTAGAGTATAGAGATGGATAGACCTAGATGTAGAATAGATGCTTGCTATAAAAAATTTTAAAACTTGAAATAATTACTGTAGAATTTATTTAGTTTTTTATTATATATATTATTATATTTGTGTAAATATCAACATTTGTGTATTTTTTGTACATAATTCTGGCAGGAAAGGAGCTCAGTTGGGAGTCTATTTCCAAAGCAACCACCTGCCTGTATCCTCCTCAAAGAAATAGTGGTTTTCCACAAAATTTTCACCTCTCCTGGCTACATCTCCTGCTTAACAGAGGGGAATGACCTCAAAAAATTGTTTCAGCACAAGTAAGCCTAACTATAGGATGTTCAGATGGTTTTGGAGATTGGGGCTAGTAGCCTTCTTCTAATGCTTGATTGGTGGAAAAGGAATCCCTTGTTCAAAACATCCAAGTTGCTGTTTGAGTACCTGAGGTTTTCTGGTGCACAGTAACTGAGTGATCTGCCCTCTCAGGAAGGAATAATACAGGAAATAGAGGAAATACATGTTTACAGTTTTAAATTATGGAGAGGACCTAAAGATGTTGAAGCAGATTTTTAAAAGGTAAGAGTTTGAGAATAAAATTAAACACCTCCAAAAATCCATCTGGACTCTATTCAAAGATCAAGTACATTTTCATCCCAGTCTTAATCAAAATAGTTTTACAGACCTTCAGAGAGTAAATCATAAAGACATAAAATATTCAAAATTTATTTATTTTTACTTAGTATTTAGACTCTTTCATCAGGGATTACATATATAAATTCAGATTTCTGTGGAGAATTCCTTATCTGAGTCAAAACAAGATTTCAAAAGGAATACTGCTTTGGGAGAATGAGGGAAAAAAGCTATTTTTTTCTTACAGGCATTTCCCAATTTGTGTATGAAAGCACAAGAATAAAGATGGTCAGATCTTACTGTTTGGTTTATTGGTTTTTGGGGTTTTTTTTTGTCGATAGCTTCAAATGTTTCCTTCCAACTCATTATTTCTATTTACAAATGCAAACTTTTTTCTACTTGAGTTGTCCATTTCATCGGCTAGTTTCAGTCTGCCTAGCACAAAAATATAAGTAGACAATGGATTAGCTTTGCTCTTTCATGTTGTTGTTGTTACACATTAAGGATTAAATATACAGTTTCAGTGCATTTATATGGAAATTTGCTCTGGGAAAGAGACTAACAAGAAAGATGCAGGGGAGCTGGCTGCTGGCTGAATGAGCGTTCTGGTCCCTGGCCTGCTTCTGTAGTGAGGCAGCTGGCAGAGGTGGAGAGGAGAGGAGGAAAAGGAGAGGGAAGGGGGAAACAAAGAATTAGAAGATTTAAAAATCCTGCTTAATACTGAGAAGCATAAATTAGAATTGCAAGGAAATTGATAGGTTTGCTAGTATTTTGCTGTATTGCAGGTTTAGTGCTGTTCCAGTAGATGGCACTAATTACATAAACAATTTGCTAAAATGAACGAAATTATAAGAAATAACCTGAAAGCACAGGTCTTAATTGTCCAAATCTCACTATCATTTCACAGTATAAAAGAGAAAATGAGTCAGAACATAATATTTCACTGTATTTCCCATCTAGTATAATTCAGTGTCACAAACGATCATGATTTGCATAATACATAGTGCTGTGTCCCTCTATTTGTGTCTCAGAAAATTATAATCAGCGTTCCAATCTGTGTTTATCAATTCCTGCTGTCATGTCTTAACCAACATTTAGGAATTTTTTGCTTAGTCCTTTCAGAGTTTAGAAGTAGTCCTGTTGCCTTACAACTAAAAGAACTTAAAACATTTAAAAAGATTGACCTTCGTTACCAGTAAACCTGAGGAAATCCTTTTTTTTTTTTCATATTGATGGTGTAAGTTGTTCATCTCCTTCTCTAATAACCATACCATTTATGTGATCATTTTATGTTGCTCTGAGTTTTATTCTTTCTTTCTCTTTTTACTTCAGCAATTTTCAAAAGAAATACGACAATGGCAAATAAATGTAGATGTGGCAAATGACATGGCACTTAAGCTGCTCCGTGATTATTCAGGAGATGACACCAGGAAAGTACAGCTGATGACAGATAACATCAATGCGACCTGGGCTGCCATTAATAAAAGGTAGGATATGAATTCTGCTATTAGATTTGTTGTTAAACTTCATTAAAATTCATTGTCCAGCCTTGGCTGGAGATTATAGATGTAACTTTGTGAATGACATGACTATACTATAGAGGATTACGACTCTTCTGTAGAATTTTTTGGAAATATGTCTTTGAAATGCCATTTAATTCTCTCAAATAACATTTTGCTTCCTGCCAATTCTCCTCTGATGTAAAGAGCTGCTAACTAACTTCAGCTGATAGGTTATATATTTTAAATATTTAAAATGAAGTGTTTCCTATATCTAAGTACCATCTCCACATCACAATCACGGTAGTGATTTTTACTCATAAACCTGAAAATGACAGACATATCCTACAGAAGCAGATTCAAAGTAGAAATGTTGTCCTCTACCTTTGAAGCAAATCTCTAGTCAAGAAAGTTTGTATTAAATCCTTGACCACATTCTTTATTACATTTCACAGTCTTTCAGTGTTTGGGTCAGATACCAATTCCTTTCTAAAAGCAATTTTTTTTTGCAGTTTGTCACCAAATTGTGAATCATCCAATATGTAATCTAAAAAATTAGAACATATTGCAATAAAAATTGCTTTCTTTAAAGTAGTAAAAGAGTTTTATGTCATTGCACATGAGATGTGTAAAAATTCTATGAAAGTTGTTTCAATCAGTATCATGGAATAAGCTTTTCAGCTTATGACTGAAACGAGAAATTAATTAGATCTTAACATGTTTTTAATTAAAGTCTATGAACAAGGCCAGAAAAGTCAGTTTAGCTAAATATGCAGTGATTTCAGTAGATCGTCTTGATCAATGGCAGTTACTTAAATCACTGATGATTACAGAAATGTATTGACACTTTTTGTTAATTTGATATTTGAATGAATGACACACTTTAACAGCATTTTTTATGAAGCAGACTTACCACTGACTTAAGACCATCTTTGAAGGAGAGAAGGGATACTCTTGATGTTCACTAAAACAAAGGCACACAGTATTTTGAAAGCTTTTTATTTTAACTAGAGCAGTAACTAAACCAAGAACTTAGTATAAACATTCCATTAGTATCAGCTTGCATTTCTCCTGTTATAATAGTAGGCATTTTTGCTCTATTAGTTGTAGTCATATTTTCAAGAAAAAATGTTTTGCTCTCTGTGGTGTGAGAAGCAGTTTGAGGGAAACATCTGTTCCTGGATGAGAAAGGCTAGGTGTCTAATGCTCAAAACCATTCCCCATGAGTAGCTAAAACCAGCAGCTCAGAAGGGTCAGATGGGAGAAAAAAAGCCAAGTGCTTTGCCTGTATTTAGAACTACAACCCCTGCTTGGTGAGAAGTCCAGTGTATGTCTGTAGCTGCTGTGGATGCTCAAGTAGTAATTGTAGCTAAGAGAGCATCTTTAAATCTGTTAATGCTGCAGGCACAAGCCCAGGTATGTCTAATGTTGCCCAAATGTGAGAATTGTCAAATATTAGGCTAAGAGAAAGTACAAAATCTTCAAGACACATTCCTTGCAAGCTTCTACAAAATGCACAGGCGTTAGATGTTAGATGAAATAATGTAATACATGTTTTATATCTGAGAAGAGAGCTCTGTAGGTGACCGAGTTGACATTTCCATTTAAGAATTACAAAAGGATAGGAGTAAACTTGGACAGGTCACTTTGAAAATAGAGATTCCTAGTTTTTGATAGTATGATATTACTACCTTTCTAACATGTTTTTAATTCAGTGTTTTGTATATCATTTTGGTAAGACTTCTCATGATTTGGGAACTTGAAAAATAGGGATGCTGCAGACAGTAGTTGATAAGTCTCTCTAAGGGCTGTATCACATTTCTGTCTGTCCTTTGTAAGACTGATAAATGTGGACATACTAAGGTGTCAAGTCAGCACAAGACTTTTACTTGGAAGATTTTCTGCATATGTAGATTTTTCAGGTTTCTTTGTAGCAGTATCCAGGACTTTTGCTTCTACAGCAGCTCCTGAGTGAGGTCCTTAAAGAACCTCCTAGATTTCTGGAGGGATTTGAAAGCTGTGTAGATGTGAGACTTAGTTAGGCCATGGTTTAGTGGTGGGTTTGGCAGCACTGGGTTAACAGCTGGCCTAGATAATCTCAGAGGTCTTTGCCAACCTAAATGATTCTGTGATTCTTTTGTAAAACAGCCCTGTGGAAAGAGATGGTGGAATCTATGATGACTTAAATACCAGTTTGTTCTGGTTTCTTGGAGGATTTTCCACTTTGGTTCTTCTATGCTTCAGCTTTCAGATTATTGCATAGAGGGGGAAAAAAATATGGGTTTTTATTGTTTGGGGGGTCTTTTGAACAGTAGAAGATGATTTACTGAGTAGAAAGGAGACACATGAATTGTTTTGTCACAGTCTCCAAGAAAGGTTAGTCTTCCACTGAGATTGGAATGCAATAATTTCAGATATATTCGTGTATGTTATTTTCATCTAGACCATGAGTACTTCTCTGATGACTTGGTGACCTCACAGTGATGCAGAATTACATTTCAAGTAATGTTCTTGACCATTTCTCCAGTATTTTAGAAACAGTTTTATCACTGTTTATTCATGTCTTAAGTGCCAAGAGGAAATACTCAGCTAAAGATTTTTGCTTTCTGCTCTCTATATTGCTAATTTAAATAGCCTTATTAATTTGTTAATATTTTATTTTAAAAAGAAAAACTAAGAGTTGCTTAAATTGTTTTGAACTGGTTTTTCTTTAACCTGTCATTAATATCAGAATTGTATGTCAGTGTAAAAAAAATTTGAAACCTGCTTGTCCATGAACCAGGTTACTAAAACAGGCAGGCAAGCAGCAGTAAAATTCCACTTTGCCTGTTGGTAATAGTTGCCAAGGCAAGTACTTCAGTCATTAAGGCAACAACTGCTAGCTTGTGTTTTGTTTTGCTTAAGTAGATTTGCAGCTGATTGCTGTGTGTTTACCCTTTGCCTTACTGTTGTGTTTTATAACACTGAACTATAAGGAATACCATTCTAGCTCCTGTAATAGCTGAGGTGGTGAATGCTTGATGGTTGCTTCACTTTTTTCCTTCTCTTTAGAAGCATTGACTTTCCAAGAAATAACTATAATATTTAAGATGAGGCAATTAAAGAGAAAGTGATTTGTATCACCTGCATTAACAAAAATAAATCTAAGAGATGAACTGAAGTGCTCTCAAGAGCAAAAAAAATGCAATGATGGAAGCAACCATTAGAAATTTACTATATTAAAAAATGTTTGTTATGGTAGTGTTATGTTACTACCTCTATTTGTGGGCACTCATATTTTATGTGAATTATTATATAAAACCATAAACAGTTTCTTAAATTTTCCTTTCCTGGGAACCCACCAAATGTGCTGAATATCACTTGCTTAAATATAAAGCTAAAAAGGGACTTAGATCTTTCTTACATGGAGTATATATTATGACAATAATTGCATAACTTACTCTGAGAGTTGTTTAATATTCCAACCCACCACTGTCTAATAGACATCTTCGAATACTCACATTGCCCACCAGTTCCTGTGCTGTTTCAGTGGAGCTCAGGCCACATAGTAGGTGTTGAGAGCTTTTTCACCACTCAAGATGCTTTTTTAGGCAGACCTGCATCAATCAAAACATAATAAGTAACTTCCTTTTCCATGTTGCAGAATATGGACATAAAATTACTTTTATGTTGCTGCTAGTTTAAGTTGTAGGGAGTTAGAGAGGGAGTGGCAAGGAGCTGTTTCTAAACCTGTTTGAAAGACCTGAGATACCAGCTCCCATATTTAAGTAAGAATGGTGTTAATTCTCCAGTGCAGCTGTTTCATAAACACCTTGATTTTGCATGTCAGCAGGACAGTATGAAACACAAATGGCCAAACAAATTAGGGACATAAATAGTACAAAAGTATGATGCATATATGGTTCCTATGTAAATGCATAATATAACAGTAATTATAAGAATTAAAGAGGTCATAATCTAGATTTGGTCTTTGAGCAGGAAACTTTTCATTATCAGTGGCTACTTGTTATAAAAATACAATTTTTAGAATGTAAGCTTTATCTGAAGTATGTAAGTATAATGTTATAGCCTGCGTAGAAAGAGCTCAATCATTCTGCTGGAGACAGGTTTCCTTTATATACTCTAACTGTCCTAATACTACTTTACTTTATGCTACTTGTGGAAGTAATCACATTTACTTTACAGTTGAATTGCATTCTGGGTGAGAAAAACTGCATTTACACATGAGGAACAGCCAGAAGTGTGAATTATTGAGTTGCACTGAAGATTCATGGTTGGTTTCAGTATCTAGGAGCCACCTCTAAAGAGTTTATTTACTCATTTAGGCTTGGACTGCTCAAGTGAAGCAGCAAAGGGTTCACAGTCTCCAAGCAAACTTATTCTTTTCCTTTCCATTCTTCTGTTGTTTTGAAACTTGGTTGGCATTCCTAAAATCAGCATAGATCCATGAGTATGAATGGCTCTTATAATTCTTTGTGCAGGCACACTTTCTTTGAGCACAGTGGAACAATAAAATTGAAAATATAAGTGGCCATGGGAACCTTATTTACATGGGAAGTCTGTTTACACGTCTGTGCCTCCAGTTGCTGTGCTGGCTATAGAGCTGCATCTGTGTGGGTGTGAACAAGGAATCCTCGCAAATGTACAACTTCAGATGAAGACAAATATCATTTTTTGGTGTAAATTTATCCCCCCACCCCCCGCAAAAAAAAAAAAAAAAAAATTTTTAAAAGAAGTTTTCAACTCCAAACAAAAGAAAAAGCTTCTTCATCTCTACACTATTTAAGAAAACATGTCTTCCCATGGATAAATGCCTTGAAGCAAGAGTGCCTTCAGCAATTAGGTAACTTTCCTCATAACAGAGAGGCCTGTAAGCTTCTGAACATTGCCCATTTATGACAACATAATGCAAGCCTTACAGAAAGGTTCATCAAGAAGATCTAAATCCTTGTGGCTAGTTCTTAAATGGGAAAGAAAGTGCTTCCCTATTTATAATGCTGAAGCTGCTGGGCAAGACACAGTGGAAGACTTAAATTAAATGTCAAATCATTAGGCACTAACAATAAATAATGAACAGATTTCTGTTGCTTGTGGTGGTTGCAGAGAAGACACTGGATAAACTATTTACTGCAGGTTGGTTGAGCAGTCCTAGATGGATCATTCTGTCCTAGACGGATCATCCCTGTGTTTTGTTACTTGGATGTGCAAACAGACTGGTGTGAGCCTGTGCTGCCCACACCATTCAGGTCCCAGACCCTGTCTGTACTGTAAAATAGCTGGCAGTGTGCCAAAATTTCAAAAGCAAACCTCTCTCATCTCTTCTCTTTATGTAATATAGACCCATATAGTGCAATTGCCTTCCCTGCATCATATGACCATGAGAGGGGCTACAAGAAGTCACCCTGTAGTGTGGTTCATCTCTATGCATCAGCATCAGGTAGACACTGTTCTGGAAAAAAAATAGTCTATGGGACCTGATTAGTTGCAAGAGATCACAGTAACCCTCAGTGTATGTTTTGTCTGTGACTGTGAGGGGGGAAGAAGCTGAAAATTTCCCCATTTGCACCTGGACACTGATGTAGTGATACCTAATTCTATCTTTTTCTTCCCAGTATCTTTCCTTTGTACCCAGGTCCACACTTGCTGGTTTGTTCTTTAAGACAGTGGTGTGTCATAAGAACATTGAGGTTGCTTCTTGGGCTCAAGAATCTGCACAGAAAACCCAGTCCTGATGACAGAGCATTGAGTAACTATTTCCCACAGCAGAGTGATATTTAGGAAGGTGTCTCTATGGGAAAGCCATGAAAAGTTCAGTTTAGATATCATCAGCTATTCTAAGTGAAAGAGAGAATTGGACATGCTTACAGAGTGCCAATGAGGCTGCTGAGAGGAGTTAGTGCCATGGGGAAAAGCAGAATAAATGTGTAGTATTTGCTGGCTCTTCTTCGGTACAGAGGAATAGGACTTGAAATCTTATTTGTTCCACAAGATTTTGACACTTGTCAGTTCCTGCCATGGTTATGTCACAACTCATGTGAAAGTGAGTTTCTTCAGCTTAAATGAGATGTTGTCTGAAAGTCTAGGGATAACTTTCTGGCTGCAGGCCCACCTCCATCCATTTCTCCTGCTCTTTTCCTCTGTAGGGGTTGAAATATTATTTGCAATTAGCAAAAGAAGTTACTGAGGGAATACAAAAAACATTGTAAATAAAAAAAAATAGGTTTTATCCTTCCTGTCCCAGTCCACCAAGACCAGCACCAAGCACAGTATAATGGATAATTTGAATATTCTGGGGAGGTGAGTATTTCAAATGTAAACTTAGAGACTGCTCATCTTCTAAAGGCCTGGAGTGAGCATGGCGTAGCCTGTAATTTTGCAAACACTTTAAGAATCAATTGCTTCAATTTTTAATAGCACATTCTAAAGTGAACTGTGAGCCTAGAACCACTGTGGTGGAGGAATCATGTAGAGCCCAATTAAAAGGAAATGCTTGTCTTGAAACCCACTGTGGGAGTCTATCAGACTCAGATCCTGCCTTAGTTTTGTCTGTCTAGTGCTCTTAAAGTTTTTTTAACTCACTGAAACTACAGCCTTTGTTATTTGTTCTAATCAATTTTCTATTGCCATTGTAAATGACCTTGCTCTTTGCCTGAGTGAGAAACCTGATGTAAAAGGGTTCTGAAGGAGAAAGCTGAAAACTGGATGAATCCTGCAGGCAAGAGAGAGGAGATTCGAATTAAGTTGTAAAAAGAGTTATCTTTCTGCCTGTTTACCATCTGTTTATTATCCAGAGGAGTTCCCATCCAAGCAGCTGCAATATTGCAATGCCTGTATGCTGATAGCTGAGCACCAGGGATCTTTTTTTCCACATTCATACCATGGCCATTGGAAGAGGTCTCATGGAACCCAGTATATTGCAGATTTAATCTTTCTTTCACTCTTCTGCAGGGCTTTCACATGCTTATAAGAGAATAGCATCTCAATGCCACATACAATTACATGAAGCATTAATCACAACAGACAGCAACTTCTGCTCCTTTCTTCTTGCACATGGTGACCCTGCAAGCCATTCTAGGATAAAACTGAGATCAGGAGAACAGATTCCTGATTATTTTGTCATAAGAAGGTGCCTCTTGTAATGATTAAGAGATAAAGACATTGAGGAAATGAAACCTGATAAAAGCAAACAGTAAGTGTATTGCACGGGTGAAGGAGAGAACATGAGAGATAGGAAACGCAAGATATTAATGCAAATACAGCCAGTACTTACCACAGTTGGACTCTGGACTTGAGGTGTGGCTGATTGCAGTGAAATAACAGCTTGGGTTTAGAGTGCTTTCTTCTCCCTTCTGAACAACTCTTCTGCAAGTCCAAAGCACTTACAATGCTGCTCACACATAAAAAAGATTTCTTGGTTGGCAACCCAAAACGATGATATGTATCAGATTCTAGATGAAGATAGGAAGGTTATTACTCTATCAGCTGAGTTCATAAGAAGACTTTCTATTAAATATTTTCCTAAATCAGAATATATCTATCTACTTGGAATTTAGGTTGAAGAGACTATGCCTTCCTCCAGTTCATTAAAATAATTCAAATATATTACACACATTTATATAGATTCTGATTCATATTATTGTGAAGAAATTTCTTATCAATGCTGTTACATCAACTTAGCTCCTTAAGAAATGTACGTGATTAGGATCTATTTTATGTCTGATTGAGAAAAATGCCTTTTAGGACACTCTTTCATTGAGAAAACCACCTTCTCTGGAGAAAAGCATATTTCTTGATGAAAATTCTACCTTTGTTATGATGGCTTGTTGAAGTCCTGGTTTCTTCTGAGTCTCAGTTTGAAGAAGATCCTGACACAGAATGTTTTATTCCAGCCTTTTGCATATCTTTCTAATCCTTTTCATTAGCCATGCATTTTAATATTTTTTGTGACTGCTTTGTGCTCAGTGGATTTGCTTCTTCAAAATGGTTCTTTCTTTGAAATCTGCTGCTCTGCTGCATACAGTGGTCTCAGGATTCACTTTCTCTTGACGTTTTATAAGGACTGGAAGAATAATAAATCATTTAATGGAAACTGCAAGGTCCAGAGCAGACAAAACTGTTTCCTTTGCTCAACTACAGATTTCTTGGAACCAAATAAAAATCAAGGAAGCTTCTACAAATATAGGTACCAGATGCTTAATACCTTAAAGGAAGGAATGTTAATGCTTAATCGTTCCTATCAGACTGATGCATGTTTTCTAATCCTTGTGGATTGGCATCTATTAATTTTTAAAAATTCCGTCTCCATTATTTCTCATCTTTATTTGACATGACCGTAGTTGACAATTTTTTTCATATTATTTTTTGGAGAACCTTTTCACCTGCATGAGTGAGAGTGTTTTTCCTGATTTTAAACAGGTACATAATCAAAACCTCTTCCCCTTGCCAAATATAGAAGTTTGTTAGAGCTGTAGGGTTAGACTACTATGTTAGATTAATGGCTCACTGCAGAGAACACTTCAAATTCAATTCCAATTAATATATGCTTCAACCTTTAGAAGTGTAGTCTTACTAGCAACCCCATAACCTCCAAGTTCTAGGAACTGACTTCCCTTTAAGAATATATAGGCAGAAGGTAAACTTATGTGAGCATTTTTATCCCTACGGAGGACAACCTGGACTGGGTCTCTCTCACTTAAAAGGTCAGTGAGTCTGTGTATATACAAAGTACTTGAGATCTGAGCATCCCAGATTATTTATGAAATATAACAGGAATGCAAGATAAGGAATTCTATCCTCTCACCTATCATGAACTTTCATATAGCTTTAGTCATCAAAAATTCATAATGATGTTTTGCAATACTAATCACTTTATTCACAGTAAATCATAAATTGGTATATTAATTTAAAAGCACCAGTTTCTTGTCTTGAATTCCAACTAAAGTGTTAGAAGAATACTTCCATGAAAAAAGGTATATGCTACTGGAATAGATGATAAAGCATTATTTATTAAATAATACAGTATTTAGTAATTACTCCTTTAAGTATTAATAAATCAGACACTGGCAGTGGATGAATGGGACATCCCCTCTCAGCAGAAATCGCTTAGTATGTTTTTCCTGGGACAGGAACAGTTTCAGGAAGGGAGTTGTCTATTTTCATGTCCTTCAAGCACTGTGTGCACACTTTGGGTGCCTTCTTGATCCATTTTTCCATGGCTTGGGATACTTAGAGAGGTTCTGCCTAAGAACAGAAGAGGTCCAAATATAGATCAAAGATCAGATTAGATTTAAATTCTGTTTTCAGGAGAATCTGAAAGCAGATGCTTATGTCTAGTATTATTTGTGTGTTATCTAATCTAGTTTCCAGCTCTTAATCACCAACTATTGATGGACTTTCTAAGATATTATTGTATTTGGACCATCACTTTCATTGTTTGTATTTTATACTCCACATTGGGCTGAGCTGTACTGATATATTTATATTGTTTTTATTAAATGAATAAAACCAACAGCTACATGGCCAGTTCATTCACACAGCTGATATAGCCATTTGCTGGAGCAAACACTCCCTTCTGGTTTCCTCTCTGATAAGTTCACAGCTGGGCAACAGCTATGCTCAGTAATTCACACATCTCCAGGCCTGCCCTGCTCTCCTTGCCTGGATACTGTGGGATGCCCACCTCTGTCCCTAGTAACCAAACGGTCCTTGCTGCTCTCTGGCAGTCTGACTCTGTCCTGGCTGGATCCAGACAGGTTGTGAGGGGTAAGAGAAAGGTTTGACTGGAGGGAAACTAAGATAGCTGGGGATGGAGATGGTCCTGGATTTCGCCATGGCCTACTTGAATGTTATTTCCTTCATTAGCACTGAAAATAGTTTCATTTTCCCTGACCACTGCTGAATCCTGAATGAGGATACCCTAATGAGGTATCCTCATTCAGCAGCTGTAATGCCTGCACTGCTACAGCAGGAACTCTGCTTGGACCTCTCTCAAGTTGGTGGAGGGTCAAACACCTTGCCAGGCTCCAGTGAATAGGTCCTGCCAAGCTGTCCTTTGCCATGCTAGGCTTTTTGGCTTTCACTTTCTTAAGAAAAGGAGTTTAAAAAGGGGATGAAGGAGGTAAATGGTCTGTCTCATGTGCCAGGTGCTATAAGACGGGTAGCAATGAGAAGTACATTCCTGCTAGGTTTTATGCTTCTGTAGTGTTCTGTCCTCTTGTCCTGTGTTCCTATAGAAGGTGATGGTCAGGATCAGCTGTAGGTTTGTTTACAGGGCTAAACCTAGGTCAGGATGAAGATTAAGAAGAATAGATCAAACAAGATTTTTGTCAAAAATCTTTTTTTACAAAGCTTGCTGTACAGTGCAGGAATTCTGTTCATAATTGTGAGGGGAAATATGGTGTGTGCCTGTATTTGTAGTGTAGGTTGTTTGGAGATCAATTTCCTGGAGATTGATTATCTAACATAATGGTTTTTAAACTTGGCAACTTTTGCTTCCTTTCTCCATGTAAAATAATTCCAAATGATTTCTATTTTAATTTTCTCAGTCATTGTATTTTTTCTCTCTTGCAGTGGACAGGAATCAGAGTCATAAAGATACTATAATGTTAATAGATCTGTCTCAGAGTTCATGAGGTCAAACTTCTTGTTCTTATCATATGACTAACAGTGCAAAAACCTGGAATCAACTCAGTTAATCTTGGGCATAAAATGATCGGCACTAAAGAATTGCATACCCATAAATCAATAGAGAATGAACTCTAATTTATTTCTTTTTGGGTGACATGTTCTACTTTTGCCACAAAAGCAGGTAAGGTAACTATAATTAAAATGTCTATTTCCTTGTCTCCTATTTGTGTTAACATTCATGCTATTGAGTATACCCCTTTCATAATACTATATTTTTTCAGTATTCTACAGTTATTGTTTCATTAAAAATACCCCTGTGATATTAACTGTATAATAAATTACTATTCAAAATAAAATATCAGCTATTTCATCTATGAGAATAATAAAGCATAATAAAAAATAATAAAGTTTAGCAATATGATAATGTAGCATGAAGTTTTTATAGACTCCATGTAAATGTTAAAATCTATAAATTTTTTATATTGTGTAAAACTGTAACAAATAGTAGCAAAAGGGGAGGGGGAAAAAAGCAGCAGTAACAGGCTGGCTTCATCCTGAAATTTTCTGATTTCTTTTTATAATCTGAAAAACAGTGTAAAAAAATTATTATGCTTATTAATTTATTTGTTTGTGGCCTATCTTATTGAGTACAGGTATTAAAGGTAAATTGAAAAAGGAAAACTCCATCACTCCACTTTCCAGCCCACAGTATTGGCAAGTGAAGAAACACTAAATCCTAATCACCTCTCTCCTTGCCTTCCTTTGCTCACACCTTGTACCCTTGTATAGACTCTGCTCTTAATTTTCCAACTATGCTTTAAACAACTTCTTTATTTGGCTTCTTTTTATGTATTTGAGATTTAACAAAAGGTAGCAGGATATGCAAATATGGGAAGAGGAGGGGAGGAGAGGGAAGAAGAGGAGAGGGAGAGGGAGAGGAGATCCTCCTTGCAACCATTTTCTTCTTGTTGCATCAACCTTCACACCACACTAGTGGAATATGAATTTAAAACCTTTTTCTTGTAGGCTAATGATAATTTATTTAATTGTACTAGTCCAATACTTAATATGTCTTCTGACAGCAGATTGCACGAGGCATATGCAATTTGATTTAAATGAAAAACTGTCTTAATTTTTTTTATTTCAGTAAAGGAGAAAATATATACACAACAAGACTATGGATTTCTGAAACAGGTTCAAACCAGGTACAAATAATTAGTTTAAAAACCTGAGGTTTTTTGACTCTTGACACTGGTCAGTCAGCCTTGTTTTCTTGTATTGTGCTGGTCTAGAGACAGCACAACAAAATGTACTTGATACGCCCTAGAACATGCTGACTTTTACAATATGGGGGTACTTACTATCCTTTCATGATGAAGCTGCTTCCATTCAGTTGACAGGTAGCTTGTCACTGACAAGGACATCTTGGATTCTATGTCCATAATCAAGATTCTTGTTGGATTACCAAAAAGGAGGACAGGAAGTAGAGAGGAAATAAAGATACACTGTTAAAAATAAGGAACTGGCTGAGCGCCTGCATTTTTGAAACAAGAAGTCTCTTTCTTCTGTAAACCTAAAACTTTGTGTTCATGTGTGGGTCTTTAAAACAACAGCAGGGAAAGGCCTGGTTGGATGGAGCTTTGAGCAACCTAGTTTTGTGGAAGGTGTCCCTCCCCATGGCAGAGGGTTTGTAACTAGACGATCTTTAACATCACTTCCAACTCAAACCACTCTATGAGTCTAAGACGGTATGAGACTAGATGAAAAGATGCTCAAGAGAACATAAAAATATGAGTCAGAGCACATGGTCTGAAAACATTTAAGGACAACCACAGATTTAATCTCTTGATCTGCCACTCTACCTCCACTGCCAGTGTTCAACATTTTTTGTCTAAAAGAAATATGGGGGTTTCTGGCCCTTTACAGGAGCCTGCCAGCTTAGGATGGCTTCAGTCTGTCTAGGATCAACATGCCAGCAGTTGGGGTCCACCAGATATCTCAGGAACTCTACCCTGTGGTGTTGAAAACAGTTGATTTCTGGGGTATGACACAGAATCACCACTGCTGCAAGTGACTCAGGACTTCCCTGGCATATCCAGTGTGCCTGTTCAGTGCTGGAGAACATGAAGATCCCAAGAATACCACTACACAGTTATCAAGAAGGCTTTTCAGTACATTATGTACAAAATGATGGAAGGTGGTCAGAAATAGGAGAAACCAAACAGTATCACAAGATCATAGTATCTCTATCTGGTTCAGAAAGGAGTTTTCCACTTATACCCTTCTAGCATGGAGGAAGTGCAGAGTTTCTTAGAATTTACCAACTTCTTTTGATGATTCATAATAGGGTTTTCCAGTATCACTGCTTTTGTAACAGCACCTACTTGCAAGGGACCTCACTTCCCATGGGCATGAGAAGCACGTGCAGTTCCTGAGAGACAGAAACAGTCATTCATCACAGCTTGCCCCACTGTCCTGCTGAGGTCTCGGCTGGCATTTTGTTGTGGTAGCAGATGTCTCTGGGCCATAGGGGCCATACTTTCCCAGAATCTGGCCCAAAGCAGGAGCTGTGACCTTATGTCTTTTTGTCTAGGCAGATCACTCCCACAAACAGGAATTATGACATCTGAGATAAACGGCACCTGAAAATCAAAGCTGCCTCTGAGGAGTGGTAGCACACTCTTGAGGCAGCAGCAGAACTAACAGTGGTGTTGACCTAACACCAGAGTCCAACTGAGGGGTTAGTTGATGCTCTCCCGACATTGTCTGATAGACTTCCCTCTCTCCATACTTTAATTGTCCATTAACTGTCACTATGGTTTCCAAATTAAAAGTCTGACAGCCATACCAACTTCCTCATATGTGCCTCCACCAAACCACTGGCAAAGCAGGTGCTTTTTTGTTTAACTGACAATGCAGTTGCCATCTCTACCATAAAGCAATCCCATTTTCTCCATCTATGTTCTCATTCTTGGGCTGAGGGAGGTGGATGGTGCCTATGTCCATATACCCCTCCTCTGGGGATAATATGGAAGGTGGAGCAAAACACGGTGGAGCTCTTCCAAAGTTATGCATATGCTCTTCTTGACCAAGCCAGGTGCTTCTCCAGTGACAGGCCAGCCTCGTAAGACTGCCCCAGGCTCTGAGGCAGGCCAGTCCTAGCCATCTCATTTTAAGGGTTGCAGATAGACAGACTTTAAAGGGCCATAAAGGGGTTGCTCTTCACACCTGGATTTGTGTATTTAGGGGCCAGCTACTTTCCCTGATGAAGCTCCAGCATTTCAGTGTGCTTGGCCATTGCACAGTTGTGGTCCCTCCAAAAACAGCTTCAAAGCAGTAAGTCATCTGGTTTTGGACCATAGGGCCATTGTCTTCTACATGGTCACAGTCCACTCACAGGTTGCTCTGGGAGATTACTGCTGGGATATAAAGCACCTGAACAGGCTGTAAAGATTAGCCACATCTAACAAATAAATCCTAATACAATTATGCAGTCCCCACTGAATGGTTCTGTGAGAACCATAGAATGGTTTGGGTTGGAATGGACCTCTAAAGACCATTTAGTCCAACCCTTCAGTCACAGGCAGGGACATCTTACTGGATGAGGTTTCTCAAGATGGGGAGCACAGCCTGCAGTGCTGTGCTACACCTCTACATGCTCATCGTAGCTTCCTGAAGGAATCTTAGGTTGACCTGCAGCTGACAGGGAGCCTGAAGGCAAGACTGGGGCTGTTCTGCAAGGGATGACAGTGAAAAGCTGGAGATCACATCACAGGACAGTGATCTCACTGACCAGGGCACAGTACCCAAGCAGGGCAGCCTGTTGACAGTAGCAGCTGTTGACAGTCCCAGTGATCACCAGGTAAATGCAAGATGACAGGTCAAGTGCAAGTGCAATCCATGAAATCCAGTGAACAGGAGCAGCAGGGTACAGGGTGAGGCACATGCCTGCCAGCAGCAGAGCTCAGGAGAGGGCTGGAGGCCAAGGCTGGAGCAGAAATGAAGCTGCAGCTATGCTGGCAAGTGTGTACTGGCATATATCTTAGGCTCCAGGTTAACTCCAGTAAAATCAGAAGAGAAGAATGTAAAATAAACTAAGCAACTGCAGGAACTGGTCCCAGCCACCTTGTACCTTCCCATTGGAGCTTAAAAACCAGACCAAACTGTCTTGAGGGTGTTAATCTGACCACAGATTGTTTTCACACTGTCTCTCCCAAGTCCTTCAGTCACCCACTGCTATACTCATCCTGCAAAAATTGCACAAAGATTTAGGAAAACTTTTAAGGGGTGGGGAAGGAGCACAAATGCAGGAACAGGCATGACAGATAATAGATTCAGGATTGCCATTCTTCTGACATGAAGAGAAACATTGGAAATAGGGCCTGTGAGACCACCGGTTCCCATTTGATCATGAATAAGAATTATAGTATCCCAACTTCCTAATTAAAGACAAGGACAAACTTTGTTCATGAATTTTTGTTTTACTTCAAATAAAAGCTTTATAATTACACTGAGACCTGGGTTGCAGTCCTAAGTAGCAGAAAGAATGGTCTCTGTGCTGAAGTACTAAATGTGGAAATGCCCAAAACTACCTTAAATAGAAATTGCAGAATTCAGATTGCAAATTGCATTTCATATCAGACTACAAATTGTATTTTATAGATAACACTGGATTTCAAAGAATTAGGAAACTGCTGTTACTCAATCTATTTTCAGACTTAAAATTCAACTGTATGGATTATATAAATGTGTCATAATCAAACAGAACAAACAACTAATAAAGATGTTCTAGATGAGTGGTAGATGAAAAAAAAATTAAATCAAGATATTCCTTGCCCCCAACCAGCTAAAAAATCACATTACTGCCACATGTGCACTCACTGCATTAGGATACATAAAGTTACCACTAAATTTGGCAAAACAAAATGTATTTATTGATTCAGATTAAGACCTTTTTTAAAAGTGTGTTGTCATATAGAATGAAACGTTAAATATAGGCGGTATCACTCCAGTCTCTACAAACCAGAAATTCTCAAAGTAAAATCACATCTTTAAGCACTGCAGATACAGAACAAATACAGAATTTGATCACTAATGTTTTCACCTGACGTAGTCTGGTACCCTTGGTGTTCCTCTAGTCTCAACTTCCTTCCTCCTGCTCAAACACCTGGATGCTTTTTTATGACACCCAGTGTGACTACATGATGCAATTTGACAAGTATTCAGTAGTTTTGAAACCATACCGTTCATATCCCTAACACTGTTGGTTTTTTAAAACATGCAGTTGGTTGGGCTGTGCAATTCTCTCCATACTTCAGGTGAGACAACTCTTTAAAAATTACCAGTGAACATTTTAAACACACAAAAAAACAGCTGTGCATGTCTTATCTTTACAAATCCACATTTTGGAAATGGAATCAGCCATACAGTAACATAGAGTATTAAAGTAGAACATGCAGTAATTTCCTAGTAAGTTACTGCCATTTAACTATGCATTTTTGCAGGGCACAGTACACAAAAGAGCTCCTACAATGGCAGATCAGTCTACTAAATGAAAATCTTAACCTTCCAATGAGACAGTGGGACATGTTGTGCTTGTTCTTTATGTCAAGTGAAAGAAGGCAGCACAAGAAGCACAGGGAAATTCAGACATCCCCAGTTCTTCATCTTAGTCACAAGGAATACTGGTCCCCTACACAAATGAGAGATACACAGTTGCAAAAGACACTACTGGAACATAATTTTATTCTGTTAATCTTCGTATGTATTGGTACAGCTGTTCTGAAAAGGCTTCTGAGGAAAATTTTTCCATAACTCTCATTTTCCCAGCTGCTCCCATTGTGTCCTTTAGGAGAGGATCTCTCACAATTTTTTCCATGGCCTCAGCGAATTGGGTTGGCTCAGGATCACACAAAAATCCTGTAACATTATGCAAGATTGATTCTAAAGGACCACCTGAATTAACTGCTATAACTGGACATCTCATATACATTGCCTCTAAAGGGACAATGCCAAAATGTTCATTGCTCGGTGTATAAAGCACACATACAGAGTTACTAAAAAGGGAGATTTTCTGCTCATCTGAGAACGACCTCAGAAAAGTCACATCATCATTAACACCAAGCTTGGCTGCGAGTCTCCTCAGCTCTTCATAGTGCTCCACATTTTCCAGAACTCGCTTATCATAACCACCTGCCATAACCAGGTGAACTTCATCCCACTTATGAGAATCCAGTCTTTCTCGAAGTTCACGCAAAGCTTCAAGAGCCAATGCTAGATTCTTTTTTCTCTCATACCTATTAATGGAAAGAAACAAGAACTTTTTCTTTTTCGGAATCAGGTCAGCTATGTCTGCAGGAATGATTGTTTCAAAGCTACTGATGTTGAGTGATGGATAGAGCACATCTGGGTCTATGTGAGACAGGGATTTAAATGTGTCCTTGAACACACTGGCAGTAAACTTGCTGTTCACAACAATACAGTCTGCCATGCCAGTTGTGTACTCTTCCAGCCAGTCGAGAGGCCATCGGTAGAGTCGCTTCAAGAATGATTCTCTCTTGGTCAGGAGCTGATCAGGAAAGTGACAGTAAAACAAAACCTTCTTACGGGTTCTGGCCAGTCTAAGGATGGGAATGCAAGCAGACACCTAGTGCAACCAGGAGAGACAGGACAAGAGGAGACATTAATTATCTGTGTTAGTGCCACCTGTGCATACATGTGATTTCAAAGCCATACCCTGAGAGCCAGTTCAGTGTAACCCAAGCGCCTTCTCCCTCTCCCTTCCACAAGCACATCAAGCTGCACTCCCTCACCCAGGATCTCTTGTTGAGGCCCTAGATTTCCTCCCACACAAAGACAAGGCACCCTGGCCCCATCAAGCCCCAGGACTTCTCCATGCATCTCCTCCTGCCACTACCAGGGGAGCTGGGAACCGAGCCAAAGCAGCAGTGGTACCCTCTCCCTCCAGCTGCTCCAGAACACAAGAGTGTTGCAAAATGTGGAATATGCCAAGATTATCTTAGGTCAGGATGTTCTTTGATGTAAGATCTTTGTGTAGTTTCAAACCTAACTAGCAAGAAAGGCCTAATCAGTGGAACAGGTAGAAGCCAGCAACACTTGGTCAAAGACATCCTGGAACTAACAAGCTTTAAGGATGTAGTACATCAAGATGTATAATCTATGTATATATTGCTAACTGGCAATATACTCAAGGTCCATGTATTCTATAGCTGAACTATGTTCATTATAATACTAAAAATCACACCTACAGATCAAAAAGACTCCTACCCAGGTGAAGATTCTTCCCTTGAGCACACGTAGAAGTTAGCTGGGGTTGCATAACTTGTATGCAATCACAGGATCAGGTTGGAAAGGACCTCTGAGATTATTGAGGCCAACATATGACCAAACACCACCCTGTCAACCAGACCATGTAGTCTTTCCTTAAACACCTCCAGGGACAGTGATCCCACCACCTCCCTGGGCAGTCTGTTCCAATGCCTAATCACCCTTTCTGTGAAGAAATTCTTCTTAATGTGTAACATAAACCTCCCCTGGCACAGCTTGGGACTTTGTCCTCTCATCCTGTTGCTTGCTGCCCGGGTGAAGAGATCGACCCCCACCTGCCCACACCCTCCTTTCAGGCACTTGTAGAGATTGATAAGGTCACTCCGAGCCTCCTCTTCTCCAGGCTAAACAACCCCAGCTCCCTCAGCCACTTGTGCTCCAGACCCTTCACCCTCCCTCTCTGGAAATTACTAACCAATCATAACTGAGGGGCTGCACTTGGAAAGTTACGAACTCTGACTCTCTGTGTATAAATAACGGTGAGGAAACCCCGATGGGACGAGCTTGATCTGTGGAACACCACCGAGCAGCCAGCCTTGCACAACTCTGAAATAAACAATCAATATCTTTCTCTGGAGTGTCTAAATATTGGCTGGCTTGTTGCACACCGTGTAACGAATCTGGTCGTGGGGATTTGACGCTCCAGGGGTATGGAGCGTTTCTCTTACGAGGAGAGGTTGTGGCAGCTGGGCCTGTTTAGTCTGGAGAAGAGCAGACTGAGAAAGGATTTCATTAATGCATGTAAGTATCTCCAAGGTGGGTGCCAAGAGGACGGTGCCAGGCTCTTTTTGGTGGTGCCCAGTGACAGGACGAGGAGCAATGGCCATAGACCTCAATACATGAAGTTCCACTTCAACATGAGGACGAACTTCTCTAGGCTGAGGGTGGCAGAGCACTGGAACAGGCTGTCCTGGAGACGTTCCAAACTCACCCGGACCCGTTCCTGGTGCAACCGCCCGGCCCTACGAGTCCCGTGGCCCCGTGAACACCCCGTGGGGGGGCCATGCCCGTGCCCGTGCCCGCCCGCCCGTACCTGGTCGCAGACGAAGGCGTCGCAGCGCTCCCCGCTGAGCAGCAGCACGTACAGCGCCAGCCAGGCCATGCGCAGGGCGGCGCACAGCGCGTGCGCGCGCCCGCACAGGGAGCGCGGCACCCACGCGCCCGCGCTCCGCACCGACAGCGCGCGCGCCTCCGCGAAGCAGCGCGCGGGGTCGTAGTGCGCGGTCCAGAGCCGCACGCGGCAGCCGCGCGCGCGCAGCGCCAGCGCCGCGTCCAGCACGAGCCGCTCCGCGCCTCCCAGGCCCAGGTCCGGGTGCAGGAACGCCACGCACGGGCCCCGCTCCGCGCCCGCGGCCGCCGCCTCACCCATGGCCGCCGCCGCCCGCCCGCATGCGCGGCCCGCCGGGACA
>JAWWEU010000001.1:109130471-109147207 GCA_035583155.1 Acropternis orthonyx | reverse complement strand
CAGCATCGTCAGCAAAAAGCAGCTCACGGACAAGGTGATTGAGGGTCTTAGTGTGGGCCTTCAGTCGCCTTAGGTTGGATAGGCTTCCATCGGTATGATATCGGATGTAGATGCAATTGTCTTCATCGAGAATATATAGAGAATGCTCAAATTACAGTGAATACAAAATGGTAAGTCACAAGCCAAATCAAACCTGAAAACTACTTCAAATTTTATTAGAGTATGAAAACATTGCAAATCATGCACTCTTCAGGAGTTAGATTTGGATTATGCTGCCAGAATTGCACATGAACACACAGAATTCCAGGTATACCCATTTTTGTCTTGGCTTTTCATAGCAGAATAGTCAGACTTCCTCACTCTAGTGTTGTCGTGTATTTGTGTCCCTCTCCACTGTTAAGTTGTTCAGAATTGTAGTTGAAGAGTTAGAATTTATTCTGCTAAGAATTTTTGTCTTTGAAATTCAGTAAAGAAAAATAATTGAGGGAGAGCTATCACAGAACATCCTGTTCCCTTTGAAGTCAGTTGAAGTTCAGCCATTCATCTCAGTGAAGTTAGGCTTTCTCTGTAAGGCTTTTGCATCAAACACATACTGAACTTCTGTTGTACTGACTGTGAGTTGAACATCATCTGAATTTGCTGAATTGGGCTCTGTAATTTCATTCTTTAATTATTTATTTATATTTACGTGATCCTGAGGAGCAGAGGAACAGAACTAGAGCTGTAGTTTCTTCCCAAAGTTGTTGAAATTGCGTAATAATAAATTATTAGTATTACTCTGTATTCCTGTATTATCTCTGGTTTTAGTTCCTGTTTTACAATCTTTCTGCAGCAGATCTATTTTAGTAACATCATCTCCTTATAGTGGAGAACTTATTCTATATTTCAATTTTCTGTAGAAGTCTGAAACCTCCTGAATAGTGAAGAATAACTATATAAGATACAGAGTGGTTCTTTACAACTAATATGATTGCATTAGATTGAATAGATGTAGCCAGGCTGCCTTCTTTCCTTCTTACTCAGATGCTAACCAGTTTTTGTTACCAGCTGCTTCTGATCTGAATATGACAGAGCTGGTATTTTTTCTTAGCATTTTATGCTTCTTAAAATAAACAGATGTATTAGAATAGATGTTTTAAAATATATTGAGCCAATCTGATCTGTCAGCATCTTTGTGTAATGCAACTACTACTTGAGGCCCATGTTTTAGAGGGGGAAAAAATCATGTGCATGTTTATTTAAGTCTTTATTTAGTGTTACTCTCACTTAACTTAGGATGATGCATGGTACAATAAGAACTGTAAGTGCTGCCAGAGAACTTTTCCAGCCTGGGAACTGAGTCTTCTCTCTCTTGCATGGTAGCAAATTGCTGTTCTGCTAAACCACTGAGCTCAGCCCTCAGAGGCTGACGCTTTAAATGAAAACTACACTAACAGTTTAATAGTATCCTTTGTGGGACCTAATTGATTTCATGTAATGCCATCAGTGCATTTCACAGTCTTATTAAATCTAGTTGTTTCTACAGTAAGTAAGGCTAAGAAAACAAGTGCCTTTAGAATATAATTATTTTCATAATCAGTTTTAATTATACTTCTCTGTCTTAGAAAGCAAAGATTTTTATCTTACTAAATTGTATTTGATTAATTAATATGCTGTTTATTAGATGGCACTGTTGACTGCCTTGGAATTTCAATATAATTAAATGTTTTGGAATGCAAGGAAAAACTTAATTCTGCACATTTTGGACCATGAAGTGTGAAGAAGATTTAAGCAGAACAGTAATCTTTTTTCTTCTTTTGGTAGAATAAAAGACCAGTTTTGTCTGTTTGGTTTTAATTTTGATTTTAAGATTTCTTCTTTTTCTGAGTTCTCTCTTCAGCAGGAATACTAGAAGTATTATATAGTATCTTCCCGTGTTTTGTTGGGGCATTACTTGAATGATACGAGGATAAGACTGGAATCTGTTCCGTGAGTTCAGAGAATCGGGGAGGGGGTGGTAGTGGGCTTTGCAGGGTTGTTTGTTCTGGTTTTGTGTCTTTCTTTTCCTTTGAAATTTTTTTCTGTTTCCTTGTTTTGTGTTTTAAGATTACTTTTAAGCTTTCACTAAGGCCTGTTTAGAAAAGGTTCTTGAGTGAGTCCGTCAAAATAGTATTCGGTATCTACAAGTAATTTTTAATGAAACTTTATATGTCTGTGATTGTGACATTTTATATGTCTGTGATTTTGACATTTTATATGCCTGTGATTCCCTTTTCTTTAACCTGCTGGCTGTGAAGATTTACTCTCTGGAAAGGCATTGCTTTGAATGAAAATTTATCAGGAGATTAGAAATCACAAATACACATAGACTGTTTTCAATAGTATAAAAGACAATCTGTAATTAATTTTAATTGTAGGGGAATACCCTTCATTCCATTACTGATTTTTCTGTAACTTGTCATGTGTGATAATCTGTGGTTATGATGAACATTAAGAAAATGTACACTTATGTTTTTATATGTTCTCAACCTATGCCAGGGCATAGGCAGGGAAAAAGAGACAAGAGCGAGCAATGGGTGCAAGAAGAGCGTGTCAGAAAAATTCCCTCTAACTCTCTCTCTGTTTCTCATCCCATTAAGAGGCATTTTGGGAATGTGGGAGCCCAGAAGTGAATGGAGTATAAGAGAGATGGAAATTATTTTTAAAAAGGTTGATGAGATAACACAGATCCCCTGTGCTGATGTTGGCAGGTGCTTTTTTTAAAGGATCTTGTTCAAAGGTCCCATATAGAAATCCATGTATGTGATTTTGTGCCCCAGGGTGTGATATATCCTTTGCTTTTAGCAACCCTACTCAGTCTGACTAATAATCATGTAGAAGAGATGGGGATTAATATCCAAGGCTGATCTGAAACTTCACAAATAAACACAAGTTGGGGTTTTTTCCCCTTTTTGCCATTAAATATCAATGGTACTTTACAAGGAAATGTAAGGAACAAACAATCTAAATTCAAAAATATGTTTTCAAATTGATTGAGTATCTTTAGTGACAAAGAGAGAAGTTCAAAGTAAATATGGGGCAGGGGGTGGGGGAGGGGGAAGAGGGGTTTGATTAGTTTTGTAATTTTCACACCGGTCTTGGCTATTTCATGAAAGTCTATGACAGGCATAAGACTAGAAACAAGCCAGCCAATGAGTAATAGCAAAATAAATATTTTCTCTCTCTTGTTGCATTCATTTTCCTAAGTATATAAATATGTTTTTTAATACAGAAACATTTTTTAATGCAACATATTTTCTGCTTTTCTGGAGTTGTATAATAGAATAACTGTTAAGGAAAAAAAAAAAAAAGAACATGACTGTACATTTGAAGACAGTCTGAGTTCCAATTGGAGAATGCAGGACATTGAGAAGTTTTGTTCTTCCTTCCTGCAGAAGTAAAGAGAATCAGCAGAGAGCTGCCTTTGTGTGTTTATTTTGAAGCAGCTGTTGCACTTAATCTCTCTGTGTGTGCACAATTACATCTGGAATTTAAAATTATTTCACTAGTTATTCATTCCTTATAAATATGGATAATGCAGCCAAGGCAGGGATGACCTTCAAGTTATCTGAAGACACCGAGAGTCAGCTCTCAGCCAGTAGATCATATTGTTGAGAAATAAATGTAAGGCAGAGAGAATTCCTGCACTGTCATGGTATAACCCCAGCCTGCAACCAAGGACCAGACAGCCACTCACACACTCCCCCCAATTTGGGAGAGGAATCAGAAAGAAAAGGTTGATATAAGAACAATTTAATAGTTGAAACAAAATAGAATAATAATTATGATACTAAATATGCTAATAATATTATTAATGATAATTATAATTATAGGGAGAGAGAGTAGCAGAACCCAAGAGAAACAAGTGATGCACAATCCAACTGCCCACCACCACACACAAACTGATACCCAGCCCATCCCCAAGCAGGGATTGGCAGCCCCCAGCCAACTCTTGCCAGTTCACATACTGGGCGTGGTGTTCTGTGGTATGTAGTAGCCCTTTGGCCAGTTCAGGTCACCTGTCCTGGCTTTGTTCCCTCACAGCTTTTTGTGCATCTGCTCACTGGCAGAGCATGAGACACTGAGAAGTCCTTGACTTAGGGTAAGCCCTGCTCAGCAGCAACTAAATATCAGTGTGTTATCAACGTTAGTCTCATACTAACTCCAAAACGCACACTGTACCAGCTACTGAGAAGAAGATTAACTCTATCCCAGCTGAAAGCAGGACATGCATATAGAAATAGGAAAAGAATTATGTCATTGGTAGAAATCCTGTTTATATGCAGTAGAGTAGTACCTGTATGTCCCCACCAAGCTCCATAAAAGGCATTTTTGCTTGTTTATTCAAAGACCTTTCCACCTGTGAAATGAAATCTTTCTCTAAGTTCTGCACATCAGCTGTGTTCTGGAAGATATTAGTGGTTATAAAGATTAGATAAAGAGTTCTAGAAAGTCACAATTGCCTTTTTAGTGGTAGCTTTTTCATCAGGTTTGTCCCTTACTCCTTACAATAAGGTACAGAACACAAAATAGTTTAAAAAAAAACCCTGAAAGACTGTCTTTAGAGTACAAAATTCTATATCAGCACACCAAAGCTTTCCTGGTTCCTCATTCAATAAGGGGAGCATAAGGGAGAAGCATGAGATCCAGAAAACCACATGAAAGCACTGCTTAAAATGCTACCTCAATATAGTTTTCCCTGCTGAATGTTGTATCAGCCGTTCCAGCATTAATATGCATATTAATCACTTATGAGCAGGCATTAATAACTTTAACTGACAGTATAGAATATAGTCCCTAGATCCTGGAAGAAAGTTCTTCTAAGCAGCATTCCCAAAATTAATGAACATGATTTATTTTGAATTTGCATTTCAAAATTATAATAGTTATTTTAAGAAATTCATGTTTAAGAATTTCACCTTATTTTCATATCTGTGACATCTCTTTGTGTTTCCACTTTTTCTGAGGTTAAATTATTCTGCCTCTTCAATAGGTTCCTTATCAGTCCAAGTTAAAGCAGCTGAAGAAAGATTGTCAGTAAGAGCTTAAACTTCTTCAATAGTAAAAATTAAATGCTCCAATAAAGTTTTGCAATTGTTCCTTTGTCATACTAACAGAAGCTATATAAACCTCATGAAAAAATGCAAACTGCTTCCAGTATTAGCAGAAAGACACATGTAGTTCAAATTCTCTGTGATAGTTGGCGCCAGAAAAGGAAAATTCAGGTAACTTTTTCTTTCTCTAATTTTTATCGTATGGAATTGTAATATCAGGAAAGAGAAAGTAGAGTTATAGAGTTCCAGAGAGAGAATCACAGGAACTATAGATGTAAAACCATTTACTGGTACTTTCCAGTAGTCCAGGGTATTTTATTTTACATCTCAGTGTGATAACTTTAGATCACTACAGTCTGCAGATGGAGGTGAGATTTAGTGATCTATTGAACACTGAATGATACAGACTTTCTTCACCTTTATTTCTCTTAAAGAAATACCTGGGGAACAGAAAGGTGTTAGTTTGTGCTCTGCACTTACTATATGTCCTGTTAGCTGGGCACCTCAAAGCATTATTTAAATACTGACCCTTGTAATGTATCTTGCAACCTGAATAAGCATTGCAATTTCAAATAGACAAACAAATACTCATAAAATGTGAATGACTCATTTCAAATTATGTAGCAAATTCTACAGCTGAAGAAAAATCTGATAATCACACTCATGGAGCCCCTCCAAACATGCTGCTTGGGATTTCTGCCCTGCAACAAAGCTCATGTGACAACTAGAGTTGGTCAGTCTACTGACACTGATCCCAGTAGTTCCTAAAAATCAAATTTACAGTGAAGATTGGTGACCATCTTATCTACTTTTAAACACACAGCATTTAGGCTTGTGTAAAATTAAGTGTCTAAGCTTTAGGTGATTTACTGTTGTAGTCAAGAGAAAAAAAAATTTTTTTGTGACCTTGATGTGGTACAACAGATGTTGTAGATGCATAGACAAGGGAGGAGAAACTGAATTCCAGAAATGCTAGTGTCCATGTTTTGCAGAGGGCGTGTAGTTACTTGACTTCTGGGTGTCTGGAAGAAAATAAGATGAATCCCACCTTTAGTGTTTCTCCCTTGGATAACAAGATTTTGGTTATACACTATATGCATTTGTTTTTATATCATAGTAGACCAGATAAAAACAGGATTATTCCATTAAAATATTTTTTTATTACCTTAAAGTATTTCAGAAGTACTTTGCAGTGCTTCTACTGCGCAGTTTTCCATTTACACTAAAATATATTTCTGCTTACTTCATGTTATTTTTTTACAGCTTGCATTCACTATGGAATTAAACATATTTGGATGATACAAACAAAAGAAAAAGGATCTTTATTTTGGTTTTGTGCAGTAATTTCTTGTTCAATATATCTTTTTTTGTCTCCCCTATAATTTTGTGCAATTTATCTTATCATATGCTGGGTTTGATACTCAGTTTTAGTCTTCATGTTTAGACCTTCTTTTCTCTATTTTAACCTCATAATTTTGAATTAGTTAGAAAGCCAAGTAGAGTGAAGCTTATTGATATGCTGCAGAACTGTCAGTGTAGTTGAATGTTTATTGCATGTCAACTGTATCAAAATTTAAAATTCAAAGTACTAGATACTTTCTGGTGGGTGTATTAGTATGTTTATAAATAAGAAACACATTTCTGGAGACTGAAAGAATTATGTGCCATAAGATTTCTGTGCATCATAGAAGTGCCAGAAGATTCTTCATAATGAAAATTTCATTCTTTACCCAGATCAATAAAAAGCTGTATTTTTTCATGAAGTCTGAGAGTTTCTCTAAAACATAAATTCTGGTTTTAAGTAATCCTTGCAATAGCTCTTCCCTTGAATATCTTTTTCATATCTGTGCTTGTGTTGCTTTTTGAATCTCACCATGTATTTGCAGAATGCTATTATTAGAGCATTGCTGTGTATTTATAGGAATTGAGGTGTATGGTAGTTAAAAATGTGCCTTTAATGTTCTGAAGAAACTGCAGAGAAAAAAGTGTTATACCTGATTCTGATACTGTTATTAACTATCATATTGCACACTGTAAATTGAATTAGAATAATGCTATAAAGCATATCTTATAATGAAACTGTGCTCTGAAGAACTGGATAAAATATAGTTAGCTTATGCAAGTTTATTCCGTTTCCAAGTTGTATCAAATAAATGTGATGCTATTTTTGAGCTACAAGCAGTAAACAGGTCAATACAATATTTTCCAGGTAAAAAATTTTCTGTGACTTATTGTCTTTTTTCTAAGTTTATATTGTTTTAATGTATAATGATAGTGTATTTAGATGTAATTTCTATGTAATTATTCTTTAGTTTAACCAAAGAGTACAAAATTTTTCGATTGAAGTTGTTTTAGATTTGAACCACAAGCCATGTTTATGTCCAGGTAGAATAAAGCTGGGAAAGAGATCATGTTCATTTTTCTGAAGTGAAGTGTTTCCTACTGACAGCCCCCTGGGGACACATCGTAATACAGGCTGAGCAGTGCCATGATGTGGAGAATTCTTGTAGACAGCAACAGGTGCAAATGAGATAAAAATCCAGTCCATTTACAGACTTTAAAAAAATTGGTTGATGACTTTGTACTGAGGCATTCGATAGCTTTCTCCTTTTTTGAATGAAAAATTCATGTCTTTTCTAACCAAATGTTAGGGGAAAGAAAATAAGGTGTTAAAGGATTAACAATATGATAGAAATATGTAGCTGTAGACATTTGAAGATTTATTTTTTATCTGAAATTATTGTCCTTGCCTATCCTCAGAATTTTTCTATCCTTACTATCCTCTACTGAAATTTATTTATATGCTTGTCAAAAAACATATTGAGTCAGTGCCATTTTGCAAAACTTGTGTTGTTGTTTTGGTTTTTTTCTCACTTCCACCAGCGTACTAGGTTTTAGGGTGATACCATTACCTATCAAGAGTACAACCTCTTCATGACAGGAAACATGATCTGAAAGAGAAATTGCACTTAAGAATTTCATGACCTTCTCTGATAAATTACAACTTGAGAAATTATATCCGCTAAAATCTAGTATCTTAGTCTCTACCTAAATAACTATAAAACTAAACAGGAAATCTATCAAGATACATGCAGACCACCACAGATTTGTAGACTTAACATAGGTGTGCATGAAATTGCATTCATTGCACTTGAAGTAGTACCAATTACCAAATGACTTCACTATATATTTTCAGACCTTAAAAAATTGTTGCGTTATCATGTTGATATTAAACAAACACACATGGAATATGATAGCTAAGTAGCCTTGGCAGACTCATGTTAATGAACAATATGTCATACTTAACTGATCATGTTTTCAAATCCCTGTTTTGCTCAAGTTCAATGCAAAAAATCAGTCATTACATGTGACACCTACATTGCACATGAATGCTGATAGAACACAGATCTGCATCAATGTTTTCTTCAGCATCAGAGTTCCTGGAGTCTTTAGCGTTCTTTCTTAATCCATGAGTTAGAACTTCCCCAAAGATAAGATAGCCTTGATCTTTAAAAATTGTATTTTATCATGTAGCTGATAGAGACTGTCATTGTAATTTATCACATTCATATTTTAAAAAAAGAAAAAAAGAGAGAAACCACAGAACGCTCCAGAAATTTCAGTGTTACTAGGTTTAAGGTGTTGAACAGAGTCTTCAAAGGTTTCAGGTCATAAAAGCTAATCATTAAATTCATCATATCTTACAGTGGCCAGGAACTATTTCATGATTTCTGAAAATAAACAAGTTTTCAGACTGTAGTGTTAATGACAAATAAGAAAATAAATCTTTGATTAAACAAATCAGGGAATTACTTCTGATTTATTTTTTGTTTTTGCTTTCAGTTGTGCATGTTTTAGACATAGTACTTTGAAAGAGGTGCTTTTGCTTTATTTTCTCTCACAAGGATTCCAGTTACTACTTCTCAGGTGAAAAGATAAAAAAGGAACCCTACCTGCCAAACATACCATGCAAGCTCTGTAGCTAATGTATCTGCACCCTTACCTTGATTGGTACATGAAAAATATTTAGCATGTCTTTATTATATTTTGTTTTAATGATTAAGATTTGTTTCCTTCCAAAGAGTGCTGCATTTGACTATTTGTATTTGTGCAGGGTTTGTGAGCGTGAAGCAGCACTGGAATCAGCCCTGAGAATGTTGCAGCAATTCTACCTGGATCTTGAAAAGTTCCTTGCTTGGCTTACAGAAGCTGAAACGACTGCAAATGTCCTGCAGGATGCTACACACAAAGAAAAGATGCTAGAGGATGCCAAAATGGTTCGGGAGCTCATGAAACAGTGGCAGGTAAGTGAAGCACTTTAGAGGCACTTGACAAACATGAGAGTTTATCAAGCATGTCTGTTATTTATAGAAGTTATATAATTTGCATCAAGTTTATTCTGTGTAGCTTAACTGAATTAGTTTTTCTCCATTACTTTCAAATACTTGAGAAATGTTAATTTTCTAGTCTTTTGTCAGTGTGCTCTGTTGTGGTAATAAAAAGAGATAATGATGCAAATTTTCATAGTGAATAGCTGGACAGTTTTCATATAGCTATTTTCCTTCGGAGAAAAAAAAAAATCTTAAAAAGAGAGAATGTTGTATTTAGCGTTCCAGAGAATCTTGAGGAGAAAGAAAATTAATTAGTTGAGATGGTCCTTCTGAACTATGTTGTTATAGTTTCATTGTACTTTCTTCACAATACTGATTGATAGGAATACAGATATGTCTGTTTGAGGTCTTAAATTTCTTAAATATGAAGTTGGTTGGCTCTTTAGAAGGCAGGGCCCTTTTTTCCAATATTCACAGAATCATAGAATAGTTTAGGTTGAAAAAGACCTTTAGATCATCAAGTCCAACTGTTAACCCAGCACTGCCAAGCCCACCACTAAACCATGTCCTTAAGTGCAACATCTACATGTCTTTTAAATACCTCCAGGGATGGTGACTCCACCACTTCCTTGGGCAGCCTGTTCCAATGCTCAACAACCTTACTGGTGAAGAAATTTCTTGCATTCTTTCATAGCGTATGAATTTCATGTTGATGAAAAGTTCAAAACTGGAAATTTCAGGCAATGGATACTCTGTGCCTGAATTTATTTATGAAAAACGTACTGTGAAAAATTTAGTTATAAGTGATGTTGAGTAAGTGCATTGGATGGAAATACTTCTTTTGGCACTGCTGTATTAATACATGATTTTAACTATTTACTGAACTGCTGCTAGATTCCGTTATATTATACTCTGCTTTAAAATTGTTGCACTGTACAAAAATGAAGTCTGAACCATACTTTTAATACTGATCCCTCTTTATGCTACTTTGGTTTTGTAGTAATGTACCTAAGTGCCCATGTGTTTCTGAATTTAGTTACATTATTCTTAGATAAAGTTTTCCATTAAAGATATATAAATTACATAAGAATATAATTCAAAAGAAAAAAAAATTATATAATAGTTATAGAGTGCTTAGCTGCAAAATAAATTAATTTATTATTATGTGTAATATTTGCAGTAGTCACAACACAGTGCTCCATATCAATAGTCTTTATTGCGAAAGTTTTTTGTCCAAACAGGTACAGTTTCCTGATAGTGGTGCAAATATTGGCTGCCTGTGTTGCTGCAAAACTGGATAATGAAGCACAATTTTGTCTATAGGACAATTTTATGATGTCAGCTGAGTGGTCAGGAAAGAGAGTATGGCTTTTCATCCTGTTTGTCAGGTATTGTTGCATCAATTCTTCCAGGCTTCATACCCCGTCTGTAAGACCTCTCTCACAATTCACTTCAATGGATAAGGATGAAAAGCAAGAACATGACAGAAGTGTGGAGTTTGCACACAGCTTGTGCATATAAAAGAGTCAAACAAAAAGGAGCTTTAACAAGTCACAGAAGACTCAGAAATATGCATTTATATACTTTATGGAAAGGAGTTATTGCTCACTAATCCATACAATGAGCCCCATAAAAGATAAATAGTTTAATAAGCCTTGTTTTTTCTTTTCTACTGTGGGCCAGAAATAGACTTGCTGTCCATAACATGTCATACAATGACTTGTATTCCAGGAAACTCACTGTAAATTGTTCATGTATAAAACATTCAAATACAGGACATGTCCTTAATATGTTTTTTTTAACACACAATATATGTGAGTGCTAACTATAAGCCTGGCCTCAGAATAAAAAAGATCCTAAATGCTTTCAGTCAGGATTAGAGTTTTCCAAACTACTTTTCGTTTTCTGCATGAAGTCTTTTTTTTTCCCTTTTAATCTCATTAACCAGGCTGAATCCAGATCCCAGGAAGTAAAATAAAATGGTGGCTTCTGATTAAAGATCACTGTCTCATGGGTGTTTAGAAAGCAACTTTGACTCCCTAGGTTTATAGAATTTGTAGAAGTTATGGTCAAATATGACATATGGACTTAGATCTGCAGTCTGTCTTACTCTTTCTACAGTTGCATAGACTTGGATAGTGTGAAAATAGTCACTAGGAGTCCTGAAATGTTATAATTCTGTTTTAATCTGATATTTTTAGGTACTAGATATAAAACAGGGTTTTGATAAATAATTCTCTACACAAATAATGAAAACCTACATTTCTGAATTCAGTAGTAGCTTTTTATCCTTGTCACTACAGGTGTTTATCTCATCTTTAGTGATCCAGCAGTTTTCTGCTTTACTCTCTCAAATTTTATTTTATTTTTTCAAACAAGTAGGAAAATAATGACTTTCTATATAAAAACTTTTTACAGAGAAGAAGTTTCTTGTCTAGGAGAATCTCCCATTCTTAGGCATTAGCTTTCCTCTTGTTCGGAAACGATTAACTCAAATGTCACTAATAAAGATTAATCTTTCCCTAGCAGTTAGCTGTACATTCAGTAGCAGAAGGAGAAAGGTGAGACTTATATAACTGCACATTCTAATTACCTGATGATGTAATTATATTAAAATGTTGCATTATAAACACATAGTTTGTTTGTATAAGCATGTATTTGCATGCATCATTTGTCTGAACTGACAGCAATGTAATAGTTGAGGCGATTCACACAGCTGGAATACTTTCTGGAGAATTTCAAGGATACAAACCCATTACTCCATGGAGTTGTGTAATTATGTGCTGCTTTTTATTGTCTAGTTGAAATACATCATGTGTTCTCATGAGGCCTGGTTTGATAAGTAACCATATGAGGGAGATGAAAATAATTAACTTTACTTTCTGCTTTCGTGCTTCTAATGATATGAGCCCTCCACTGTGTTAATTATAATCAGGGATCGGTTTACATGACACCAGGCCTGCTGGTGACAGATGGGGTACACCTGTCTCAAAGGGGGAAAAGGATCTTTGCACAGGAGTTATCATGGTTTAGTGAAGAGCTTTAAACTGGATTTGAGAAGAAAGGTATAAAACCAGGCTCACTGGAGATAAGCCTGGGGACACAGCATGCCAGTGTTTGAGGGATGATGTGCTAGCGAGGCCTTTTGGTCTGATATCTCAATGGAGAGAGAGGATGGAGATTCATGTGGCTGCAAAGAAGACACAAGAGCTATTGATGTGTTAGGCAATGTGGAAGTATCATGAGAATAGTCATATAGCAATTAGGGGTTCTCCCCTGCAAAAAGTGGCAGGATCAATAGCCCAAGGTCCACCTACACCAAAGCATCCAACACGGGCAACAAACAGGAGGAGCTGGAATCCATTGTGCAGCTGGAGAACTATGATGTCACAGAGATATGGTGGGATGACTCGCACAACTGCAGTGCTGCAATGGATGGCCATGAACTCTTCAGAAGGGGCAGGCAAGGAGGGAGAGGTGACAGGGCAGCCCTGTATGTTTGGGAGTGTTTTGGTTGTCTAGGACTTGATGATGGTGATGGTAGTGTTGGGGCTTTAAGGGGGGAAGGCCAAGGAAGCAGATATCCTGGTGAGAGTCTTTTATAGATCCCCCACCCAGGAAGAAGAAGAAGATGAAATATTCTGTAAGCAAATGGGAGAAGTCTCATAATCACTAACCCTTTTTTTCATGGAGGACTTCAACTTACATATTTCTGCTGGAAATACAGAAACACAGTAGAGAAGACGCAGTCTAGGACGTTCCTGGGGTGTGTGAAAGATGACTTCCTGATGCAGCTGGTGAAGGCTTCCGAGCTGGCTCCCAACAGACTGGACTTGTCTGTGAACAGAGAGGGACTGGTGGGTTATGTGGTGGTTGGAGGCCTTCTCGTGAACAGTGATCAGGAAATGATAGAGTTTTCAATTCTCAGAGAAGTAAGGAGAGGTGCCAGCAGAACTGCCACCTTGGATTTCTGAAGGGCAGACTTCAACCTCTTTGAGACTGGTTGACAATGTTCCTTGGAAGGCAGTCCTGAAGGGCAGAGGAATCTTGGAACATTAGACATTCTTCAAGTTGCAGGCTATTTCCATGTGCCAAAAGACAAGACAGATGGGAAGAAGACCAGCCTGGCTGAACACAGAGCTTTCACTAGAACTTGGTAGGGGAAGAAAAGGGTATTTTAGGACCTTGGGAAGAAAGCAACTGTTGCAGGGAGAAAATTAGAAGGGCCAAAGCCCAACTAGGTTCTAATTTGTCTGCTGCTGTAAAAGACAATAAAAATGTTTGTATATATACAGTAGCAACAAAAGACAGCCTAGGGAGGATCTCCATCTTTTACTGGATATGAGGAAAGACGAAAAGTCTGAGATACTTAATGCCTTCTTTTCTTCAGTCTGTAGTAGTAAGATCAGTTGTTCTCTGGGTACCCAACCCCCTGAACTGGAAGACTGGAAAGGGAACCAGAAGGAAGTCCCTGTATTCCAAGGGGAAGTGGCCAGTTATACCCCTGACACACACACACAAGTCTATGGGGTTAGATAGAATCTTTCTGAGGGTACTGAGGGAGCTGGTGGATGAGCTTCCTGAGCCTCTCTCTGTCACGTATCAGCTAAGGTCCTAGTTGACTGGAGGTCAGCATATTGACACCCATCTGCAAGGGCTGGAAGGAGGATCCAGGGAACTACAGGGCTGTAAGCCTGACCTGGGTGCCAGGGAAGGACATAGCACATGAAGAACAACCAGGGGATCAGACCAAGCCAGTATGGGTTTATGCAAGGTAGGTTGTGCTTCAGTGGCCTGATCTTCTATGACAAGGTGGCACACTTAGCTCATGAAGAAAAGGCTGTGGATGCTGTCTACCTGGACTTCAGTAAAGTCTTTGACACTGTCTCCCACAGCATTCTCCTGGAGAAACTGGCTGCCCATGCCTTGGACAGGTGCACTGTTTGCTGGGTAAAAAACTGACTGGACATCCAGACCCAGAGCGTGGTGGGGAATGGAGTTACATCCTGCTGCGCATCCAGTCATCAGTGGTGTTCCCCAGGGCTCAGTCTTTGGGCCAGTTCTTTTTAATAACTTTATCAATGACCTGGGTGAGGGGATTGAGGACACACCCAGTCAGTTTGCAGGTGACACCAAGTTGGCAGGAGTGTTGAACTGCTGGAGAGTAGAAAGGCTCCGTGGAGGCTGGATTGATGGGCCAAGGCCAATTGTATGAAGTTCAACAAGACCAAGTTCCAGGTCCTGCACTTCGAATGCAACCCCATGAAACATTCCAGGCTGGGGGCAAGAGTGTCTGGAAAGCGGGTGCTGGTAAACAGCTGGCTGAACATGAGCCAGTGTGTGTCCAGGTGTCCAAGAAGGCCAATGGCATCCTGAACTATATCAGAAATAGTGTAGCCAGCAGGACCAGGGCAGTGACTGTCCTCCTGTACTCAGCACTGGCGAGGCTGCACTTCAAATCCTGTGCTCATTTTTGGGTCTCCCACTGCAAGAAAGAAATGGAGTTGCTGGAGTGTGTCCAGAGAAGAGCGACAGAGTTGCTGAAGAGGGTGGACAGGAAGTCTTATGAGGAGCTGCAGAGGGAGCTGGGGGTATTTAGTCTGGAGAAAAGGAGACTCGGGGAGACCTTATCACTCTCTACATCTACCTGAAAGGAGGTTGTAGCAAGATGGGAGTCAATCTCTTTGCCCAAGAGGAAATGTTGTGCCAGGGGAGGTTTAGACTGGGTATTAGAAAAAACTTTTCTCACAGGAAAGGTTGTCAAGTTTTGGAACAAGCATTGGCTTCTCAGGGAAGTAGTTGAGTCACAATCCCCAGATCCCTGTCACTTAAGGACATGATGTAGAGGTGAAATTGGTGGTACTAAATTAATGGTTGGCCCTGATTATCTTAGAGGCCTTTTCCAACCTTAAGAATTCAATTATCCTATGAAGTATTCTTTTGGTCTGTCTTTTTAGCAATAATTGTATGTGACACTTTACACAGCTTATGTAACATTAGATTAGTGAGCATTTACCCTGTTATTTTATGAATGAAATCAGTTAATATTAAGCCTACAGGTGAATACAATCACAGAGATTTTAACTGAAATTTGGCAAAGGATACTGCATGTGACACCTAGTTAAACATTAGCTGGAGAATGCTTCTATACTGTACACACAGGTTACCAAAAGTATCTGTAATAATCTATGATGACTGATGAATTGTTTGCAGTGGAGACAGGATATGATAAGTGGATCAAAGTCAACACTTTGGCATGAAATGCATAGCAGATTTATTGGTCAAGGGAGGGGATTGTCCTGCTCTGCTCTGCACTGGGGTGGCCTCACCTTGAATATTGTGGCAGTTTTGGGCACCACAATACAAGAAAGATATCAAGGTGTTAGAAAGTGTCCAAAGGAGGGCAAAGACAGTGAAGGGCTTTGAGGAGAAGCCATGTGAGGAGCGACTGAGGGCACTTGATGTACTCAGCTGGAGGAGAGGAGATTGAGGGGAGACCTCCTTGCAGTTACAACTTCCTTGTGAGGGGAAGAGGAGGGGCAGGCACTGATCTCTTCTCTGTGGAGACCTGTGGCAGGACCTGAGGGAATGGCCTGAAGAGGTTTAGGCTTGGTATTAGAAAAAGATTCTTCACTCAGAAGGTGGTTGGGCACTGAACAGGCTCCCCAGGACAGTGGTCACAGCACCAAGCCTGACAGAGCTCAAGAGCGTCTGTGAAATAATTTAGATCTAATTGCCCAGCACAGTTAATTTTGTGACATGATATATGGATTCGATGATGAATCTCACTAACAGGGAAGAGAGAAATATCTGTAATATTCTTGCTCAATTCAATTGACTTTACTCAAAAATATTTAATAGTAATTAATTTTCAAGTACTTCCATTCTCTGTTCTGAAACACTTTGTCACTCTCTTCTCTGAAACACTTTTCCAATCCCTTTTGCTTAAAATTGTTCTTCAAAAGCTTTAAAAATAACACATAATACTTTTCCCTCACCTATTTTTTTAAAAGTTTCATTCTCCAGATTTGCCTTTTATACTAATTTGTTGCCAATTCTAAAATAAAATCTGTTCCACAGTACCTGCAACGGAATAGCAGCTGTCAGAGCCCTCTTACTCCACTGAGTAGTAGAAGAGAAATTCCAAAATCTTACACTATAACACAAATGCTATTACAGGCTTATCTGAGACAGGCAAGATAGCATTTCAGAGGGTTTTTTTTTTCTCAGAGGGAATTTTTTGAAATATTGGATAGTCATCATGGCTAGGCTTCACGAACGAAGATTTGGGAAGGGCTCTACCCATGCTTGCTGCAAGCACGCTGATGGCTAA
>JAWWEU010000001.1:109101821-109130371 GCA_035583155.1 Acropternis orthonyx | reverse complement strand
GTACTTTTCTTCAGGTGTTTATTGCGCCAGACTCTTTTATGGAGCTTTCCAAAAGCACTGTATGCCTTTGCTAACCTCTTGTCTATCTCTTTGTCAATCTTACCATCTGAGGAAATGATGCTTCCCAGATAGTATTGCTTTGAAAACATATGGTCAAGAATTTTTCAGTATTGCAATTAGTAGTCATGAGGAAGGGGCATAATGTTTCTTAGTTGTTAACAGAAAGTGTCAAGTACTGAATACTTTGACAGGAAGACTCAAGTGCTGATTCTCAATGGGAAAGATAACACTACAGCTGTTGTTCTTAGCTGGGTATCAAAGAGAAGTGGTCAGAAATCAGCGATAAAGCAGATAGGTAGATGTTGCTGCTTTTTGTCAAATATTTTGTCTCAGTTTACTTTGGATTATCTGTATCATAAAACCAGAAAGGTATTGCTTCTGCAGCTTATCTAGGAATGGATACATTAATGTGTATTCTGCTTCTGCTGTCCCTGTTTCTGAACTTAGAATGAGCCTCTAATCAGTGATAATTTTCTTATGGAATGTAAAAAGCTTGTTTTATCGAGTGATCTAGTACTTTGTTACTAGAGTGAGATGTAAGTACTCTTAAAACATATTCTCATGAAAATAAACAGCTCTCAGTTGTCAGAAATCTCACATATAAAGAGGGTGTTTTCAAATAAGAAGGTAAATGTCTTCCTTTAATTTCTCTTTTGCGTATGTTCTCATAATCAAGGTAGAAGAAAAATCCCTTTTTTCGAATGTGCTAAGTAGCCTTGTATATGCCCATTTGGTTGATTTATATATTTCCTCTGTAAAAGTTTATTGAGCACACCAGAGGGATGGTCCTAAATTTTTACTTGCAGATCAGAATTCAAACCCTACCAGCTTTAGACACCAATTTTTCAAGCACGGATTAGAGGGGGGAAAGCTTTTTTAGCGTTAATTGTGAGGTTCTGTTGTATTGAGTAAGATTATTAGAGGAGAGCATGGAAAATCCCAAGTAGAAATTGAATAGGAGGGATAAGATGGTTTGCCATTATTCCTGAGTAGATTCCAATTCCTACATTTTCTCCTGACCTTACCATTTCCATAGGATACCTTATTGCTGTTGGTGTAGGCTTTTCTAAAACAGCTTCTCCCACATCCAAAGAAGTGGATGAATAGGCTCGCTCATAACCTTTCTAAGTATATGTCATATTTCACTGTAGCCCATCAATTTGAAATGAGGGGTTACCAAAACTTTGAAATCTTCTGCCAATTGATCTTCCTGCGGCCATCAGTATGTACTAGTACAGTCTAATCCGACATTTAATTTTTCTATTTGGTTTTTATTCTTTATAGCAGATTTATTTGAAAAAAAATAAATAATCAGTAAAAACTGTCTGCATAAACCCAGTGGTAGCTTTTAATGTATTCTGATGATGAGTTTAAAAGGGTGTCTGTGCCTTTTGCAATTATGCCTCATACAAGAATTTTCAAAACACATGGCTGAAGAACACATAATTTTTCATTAGTGAGACCAGATGTGTTTTCCCAAGGCAGGTAAAAAGAAAAAGTGCTTGTATTGTGATTATTAACATGTTAATATAAAAAGGATAAATTATATAGTGCATAACTGAGGAAAAGTATTAATTCTGGCTTAGGGCAGATATCTTCCTGAATATATAAAAAGTCAATGACCTACAAAGAATACAAATAAGGAACAAAATAAAAGCACACATTATATTCAGGGACAAGTTATACTGGTTTTGTGAATGGTTTCAGACTGTAGTGAGGGAAAAAAATAAAAAAGTTGTCTTCTAAGAAATACTTAAAACTTTTCTTTTTTGTGAGTATATAGCTTACATGGCACAGGTTTTCTGCATGTGAATTTACACTTTCTCACAATACTAGCTACTCTGTATTATGCCCTGTGCAGCAGTCAAATGCTGTAGCAACTCCCACTATCTAAACTGACAGCATGTTTGACAAAAAAAAGTTTATATCGTCATCAAGTGAGTGCCCCATTTCATTTTCTGTCAGAAGTTTAGACTTCCTTTCTTTCAACTGCTGACAAGGAATTGAATCTCTTCTGTCAGTACAAAGTTCCACATGTGCATTTTTTTATCCTTGTGTGCCACATTTTTCATTTCAATCTTTTATTTTCCCTGGAAACTGTTTCATTTTTCACGTTTTGTCTTGGATACATGATTTCAATTGATTGACGTTCACCACATAAACTGCCATTTATCCCACATATGGAAAAAAAGACTACTTTTTTGATTAGGAGTACAGAATTATTATCTCAGTATGTTTTGCAATGATTGCAGTGGGTTTTTTCACTGGTAATATTAGCAACTTTCTGGAGGAGGACCTTTGCTCTCCTTTGTGGCAGTGCTGTATTATGTTAGGAGATTCTAAACTGGTGTTTGGGATTTTCTATTTCGTTAAAATGCATGTTGTTTGGGAATTCAGGAAATTCAGATGAAAATTACAGTAGCTTATCACAGTTTTGCTACATTTTGTCTCAGTAAATTTAACTAGACTTGGGCTTATCTTTGAAATTGTTAGTATAATAATTGCTTGTTCAGTGGTTGAATATTGTAACAAAAATATATAGCTACTTAAGTGTGCACCAGTACTCTTTCTAGGGTTTGTAATTCCTATTTTTGTGGTCTCAGTTCTCTAATTTTATATGTATTTTTATGTGTTGGGGGTAATCATCTGATGTTATGATGCCTACCAAATACCCTAATATAACAGTATTGTGCTGCTTCACATGAGATTGAATAACATTATTTAGAGCCTATGACACTGGAAATCAGATGTAGGTTCACATAAATTCTATCATATAGGTTCTTCTGTTATATGTATTGTATTTATATATCTGTTAGATTATCCTCCATATATATTCTTATGTGGGTTTAGGTGTATATAGTTTAAAATAACCTGTTCACTTTGTGGGCTACCTAATTTTTTTCAAATAACCTTACCACCTGTGAATTTTCTTTAGGTGAAGTCAGCAGGATGCAAACACTGGTGCAAGCAGCCACAAGCTCTGCTGTTTGTATCCAAGTATGAGTTGTTAAGTACTGAGTAACAAGATAATAGAAGTACAGTATTGTCATCTCTCCAGTGTTTTGTTTGCCTTTACCTTTTTTAGAGGCCATTTAACCAGTTTGTTGTGTATCTGCCATCTGTTCATACTGGAATACTGCAAGTGATGAAGAGTTGATTTCTGACACCAACTTTAAAGTCTCAGTGGTGTGTGAGCTGTTTAAGTTCCTGTTTAAGAGCTGGTGGAATCTAGAAAGTTATGCAGCTGGCCAAATGTAGTTATCCCATTGTCTTCACCTCCCCAGCAATGCAAGACCAGCTGTATTTGTATCACACCATGAAGAAGTGTCCAAGAGGTGTTTCTGCACATGTTTTACTGCAGGTCTTTCTGCCATGCAGCTTGTTTGCAATACCTTGTCTTCCTAGTTCTACATAGACAAGGTTAAGAGAGATGCTCTTCCAGAGGGCAGTTGAGCCCAGCTGAGCTGGGGCTATTTGCCTTCTGCAGACACATATTCCTCTCCTCTGACTTAGAGAGGACCTAGGAAGAGTATCTAAATAACTCACTGGCTACTGTCGCTACCTGAACTTTGTGTAAAATGTGTGTATATTCTCTCTCTCACACAAGCATGTAAACACGGTGGGGGATTTGTATTTTGGTTTTGTTTTTGTTTTTTTTAGTTCTCCATCTACATAAAACAGGTTAAAGAGCTTATAGTTTCATGTAGGTCCTGCCACTCAGTATATTTCTAAATCATCTAATTGTTCATGAGGTGATAGAAGAGAACCAGTATGTAAATTCAGATTGCTGAGATGTTTTCCCCCAAATGATGACTGTGAATTTAATCATAAGTGACTATGAAGGTATGTGAAAATATGTCTAGAAAGTTTCTTCTGCCAGATCAGTCCAGGTTTTAAGATGTGTCTTCTGCTGACCCCCCTGTCCACATGAATGTCTCATAAGTGTTGAGGGCAGTGATATTTGTTCTGTTTTTCTCTGCCTCACTGAGAAATGTTTATGCCTGATGTTGTTCTGGCTTGTCTTGCCTCTTGTTGTCACCAGGTGGGAAAGGTGTTAATGTTTTCTTGACTTTGTGTTTCTTTTTCATATAAAATGTCCTTGAAACTAAATATTTAGTCATTTAGGGAAAGGAATTTGGCTCCTTTATGCAATTCTCACTGCTACAGAAAAGGGTTTTCACTGTCTCAGTTCAGTTGGTGTAGTTGTCAGGACATCTGAGTGGTCACAGCTATGAAACAGCTCTGTGGCTACCACAGTCAGACTTTTGCCCTTTGTGCAATTCCTCTGCATGTAGGATGGCCGCTGCTTCTGAGGAGAGGGAGCAGGACGAAGAGAGCCCACACCAGAGTGTGGACATCCATGGGCTCTCTGTTTCTGTAGCCCATGAGCTGTTCTTTGGTAGCAGTCCTTCACTGAGCCCAAGGAAACCGTTTTGGTTAGTACTAAAAATGGAGGAAAACAGGCCTCAAGAAGGGAAGCATGGTGGGCAGTAGTATGCTTATCTGCTGTCCTCTGCATACAAAAGGCAGATCTCTTTCTCTTCAGGTATGTGTAAGAGACACGATGCTCATTTTCTTCAGATTTTCAGAATCCCTATTCTCTCATCTCTGCCTCTGTGTTTACTGTCTCCTGCCACTTTTATTTTAGGTGCTTTGGTCCTGGAGACAAGCAGGAGTCTTTTAAGGGTTCTGCTATTTTTCAAGTTTTTTATGCCAAACTATTCTCAAGAGTATGGTTTTGCAGTTCACCTGCAAAGGTGTGTGATTACTGTTTAGATATGCTAATATAGGGCCTGCTCTGATTTAAAGTTTGGGTTGAAGTGGCCCCAATAACAGTAGGTTTTTGTATTATCTTTTTGTGTGGAATAACTCTGCTGAATCAGAATAGTTGGAAGAGGATGCCAGGAGAGATCTGAAATTTAACTGTCCATTTTTGCCTCTGTCAGTTAGCAGCTTTCAACTGACCATATTATGCATCTAAAGCAGAAAACAGTATTTATGAAAAACATAACAGAGAAAATAATACCTTGCTTATCATCTGGTTATTTAGATTGGATTTAGTATGACACACTAAAAGTCACCAGACGTGTTGGTATGTGAGTGAAAATGTCTGGACTTGTTTTTAAATAAATGACTTCAATTCTGCACTGCCTATATAGTTGAAAAGATAATGCAAAACTAAAAGAGGACAAGAAGCCATGCATATTAATCAGTTCTGAAGGTGAACATTTTTATTTTCTTACTTTGTACAATTTTTTTCATGTTAGAAATCTTTATAGCTTATAGCAGCTTGATTGAAAAATTTGTATCAGTCTGAAAGATCTTTTGCCAGGTTACACGGATAATTTGTTGTTAAATAATTAACCCTAAAAAGAGACCTTGAGACTTCCTTTTATTAAAGCCAGAATTTTAATTTCCAAAGTCAGATATTACAGATTTTTAGGGGAACTTTGCCAACAGAGCAAATGTCAGCACCAACTAGTAACTAAGCAAATTAAAGATATAAATTATATCCTCTACAGAAATACCATACATTGTCTACTGTATTAAACCTACTTAATTTTAATTTCTGCCTCAGTCTGCTGGGCTACACACAATTTTAATGACCTTTTTTTTTTCTGCAACTACTTCATAGGTAACAAAACAAAAGAGCAAGACACACTTACTAGAGGACTAAGTATAAAACTCAAAAGAAAAGATTGAGTCACTTAATTTCATTGTTGAACTTCAAAGGTCTTTTTCTGGGGAAAGCTTACAGTTGTCCTGCCTTCTTTTTTTTTTTCTTTTTTTTTTTTTTCTGGTTATATCCAAGTGTATTTCCCTGATCTATAAATGAAGTGTCAAATCCTTTCTTCCCATAACCTGGAAACCTGCTGGAAGCTGTGAGATCAAAGCTATGAAATAAACCTGTTCTCACTTATGTTACACCTATTTCAGACACAACAGTGGATTAACCTCAATAGATCATCTCTTTTTTCTGTTTTCCTTTTTTTCTAACTGTTATATCGTAATTCCATGCTTCGTGAGTAAGCGTTGCAGCAGTGTTTAAATCCCAGCTTGTTGGTTTCCTTTAAAAAATAAAATTAGTTGTTTTATTTCAACCTTTGATTTGTGGGACATGGAATGCTACGGAGGGTTAACACTGCCTGAAAGATAATGCCAAGAAATGTTATTTCTGCAGTGGGAGCTATTACATGGCAGCTTGTTATTTCATTATCTTGTGTTTCCTGTTAGATATTGAACATACACGTTTTACATCCGGGTGTTGCCGAGCTCGTGCTGCCTCAGGTGAAAACAGGGACCAGTTTTAATCCAGTTCTGGGATCAGGGCACAAAAGAAGAAATGCCACATGTTGTCCTTAGAGCAAACTTGCAGCTGCCGATCTATTGGCACAGCTATGAATTCCTTGCACTAAGCCTAATCCGGGGAGACCCAAGTCCTGTTGATGGCAAAAGGAATTTTACAGATCAACACTTACTGTTGCTGATTCAGGAAGGGACTCTGCACCAGGTGTTTGGGTGAGATGGAGGAAAGGGTCATGAAGCTATGAGGATTTTGAAACTATTTTATTTATCTTATTTCTATTTTGATGCTGGTTTGCTTAATTTAATTTTTATATATATATATATTTTTTTTTTTTTTTTTTCCCCCTAAGATCTTTACAACCAGACTGGAGGTTGGCATTTCCCATATTAGACGGGGGCAGATATTTTGAATATATATTAATATAAATCAGATTTACTTAAAATAAAAATATTTTTTATTCTCAGTTTCTTTGTTCTTGTGTTTCTGCTTTTTCATTGTTATATAATTTTCACTCCATACTTGGAAACAAATAGAGGCAACATGGACCTGACAGAAATAAAAAAAATTATTTTATGAGTTTAGTTAAAAAACTTTGTGGAAATCTGTCTTTATTAGCATGCTGTTTTGCTGATGATTTCTCTGTTTTCATTATGGCTTGTAGCACTGTAAATTAATTTAACATGAAAGGATGAAAATATTGCTTTTAAATTTTTTCTCATTAAATTATGAAAAAATATTACAATAAATAATAGAAAAGAATGCCTCTGGTAGAGGTTTCTGTTTACTCAATCATTGCTGTAGCAAGAGTGAATTATTGCAGAGCTAACTCAGAGGCAATATTTTTGCAGTTACATTACATAAAAGAGATGATCTCAAAACTTCAAAAACAGCACAGAAAGGAAAGCACAGGCTGGATCCTTTGAAAGTTAAACATCTGTTAATATTTCGGGGCAAGACAGTTAGATGGAATTGAAGCTACTCACATCTCGAGTGTTGTGGTAACAAAGTGAGGAGCAAATGTGGTAAAGTTCATTGAAACCCTGTGTGCACCAGCTGGGGATGCCGACAGATGGAAGTCAGGATATGCTACATATATGGTGCCAGGATGATTTTGAGCACAGTGGAGCACTTTACCCATGATCTGTAAGGTGTCCGGGTAGGTAGAAAATAATTTTCTAAGTTACCAGAGGGATGTTGTTCTTATTGTCGCTCTTTCTAAAATATCTGCAATTTTGCGTTACCTGACAAGAGCATCTTTTATTTAATTTTGGCCTTGGCTTTGTATTTTGGTCTCCATATGGCTGGTATAGGATATTTTCTATATAACTCTGAGTTACCTGGGGTGCTAACAACATTCCTTCTGCTTGGGTCTTTCACTTCTCATTTGTAAAACAACATTCCCAAGGCATTTCTCACATCTCAGTTCCATCCCTTTGCAATAATCTGCTGTATCTTCAAGCCTGGGTTGTTCCAAACTTATTCCTCTGTACTCTCTCTGTTTAGTCCTTAAATTAATTTAAAGGGTTGTTGTACCATACAAGGTGGGCATTAGGGGAAGAAACTGGACCTGAAATTACTGATGTGTTGTGTGTCTCACCCATCGAAAATAAAATGATAGAACAGAAGATATATCAAACGATTGACAGTCAGATATCTTGGAAATTAACACAAATGTTCTTAATTACTGTAATGGTAATAATTCCTTTGATACTTAGTTTTATGTAAGGGATTATCTATAAATTAAAAAAGTAGCGATAAAATACACAAGCCATAGAAATGCAATAAAGTACAATACAGAATGGCTATAGTGATACCATCATGCATTTGGGTTTTTTCTCAGAGTTGTTATCAGAGATTTCTGGTCATTATTCTGAAACTGGTAAGCTGCCTTGGGAATACTGATTTACAACTGAGAAGTAAAAAAGCCAAGAAATTGTTCCTTTCCAGGGCACTTCTCGGTGTTTTAGTGATCTTGTGATTTCTTAATTTTCTTCTGCAAGACAAGTAGAAGTGTTACCTGCTTGCTGTTGCTAGATGTATTAAACAGTTGTTATTTATGAAGCATTTATGCATGTCATCTAGAGAACGTATATTAAGAATGTTATGTTAGATTGTGATTCTCTGTGAACCAAGGAAATCAGGAAGGTCTTTTAAAAGTCTTTAGACATTTAGCGAGCCACAGATAAATGTATAATAAACTTGCTAAATTTGCACATATTTATATGTATAATTTTCTGTATATTTAGTTCTAGAATGTAGTATTTGTATTTGTCTGTCAGTCTCCAGAATGTATTCTAGCTAGGATAGCATTTATAATACAGTACTGACGCTGCGCAGCCTGATTTCAAAATTAGACCTATTAGAAAATCAACCATCACTTCTTCTGGAATTTTGTTGATGATATCTGCAGTTGTGAAGATAAAAAGTTTTCAAGTTTTTCAAAGTGTTGGGTTAAGTCATGCCTTCCTACAGGCCTTAAGGAATGACTGCTCTGCAGCAGACAATGGCAAGACAACACAGTGTAAGACAGATATTACTGAGAGTCCTTGAATGCTTTCCAGAATCTGCAGGCACAGTCTTCCCATGCCACTTCCTTCCCACTGTCTTGTAAAGGGTGTTTGTGTGCAGTTGGTCTGGGTTATTCCCAGTCCTTTTAGGTTTGGGTGTTTTACTAAATGAGGGAAGTAGAAGAGAGAAACTTGTCTTTTCCCAAAAGTTTGCTATTCCTGCTGACTTACACCTGGGCAATCAAAAAAACCCCAAATTCTGTTTGTTTGGCTGTCTTCAAGATTGTATTTTCTGAAAACAAACCTTCAAAATTATGTTATACTTAGGAAATCCTATTTAGGAGCCACATATCCACTTGGGCAGACAAGAAGCATTATGGCTCCTGTATCAAACCAAGTGATGCTGCTCCTGTTAGGGATAATGAATGTTGTTAATAAACTGTTTCAGCATGTTCTACAGAGCAAAATTATTTGCTAAAATTATTTTATAATTTAAATAAATTATTTTGAGTCTATCGTAATTGTCTCATGGAATATTAATGAAGAGAGAGACACTAAATTTAACAATTACCTTATCATCGTGTTCAGGCACAGAGAAATACTGTGCTGTTTTAAGTTATTTGGTGCTGCACTTCTCATATGGATTTTGAGTTAAAGCAACTGTAAAATTCATATTTTTCTTCTTTTTTTCTTTTTTTGTCTTTATTCCTTAAATTTTGCCCTCGCACTTGCACCACTCAAAGAAAAAATTCTAGAAACAAATTTTCAAATCTTGTTTAGTACCAGTATTTTGCTGATGTCAATGTAGATATTACCAGAATACATAAGTCTTGTAAAAGCAAAATAGTACATACATAGGGATAAGTGTGGTTGTTATAAACTGGTGATATGAGTAGCTGATATTACTCTTTATTTACTGGATAGTTGTTTAGCTTCTGTTAGGGCATTAGCATCTGGGGGGTAGGGACAATAGCACTGATATTCATGTTAGCAGAGGAAATAAATGCAGCAGTGTTGGAAAAAGAAAGTAAAAAAACCTATGTATGTAAGGTTATATTCTAAGGTTATAAAAATAAAAAATGTTCTTTGAAATTAAAAATTTACTGATCTTTTTAAAGGTTGATCTATTTCAAGCTCCAGCCTTTGAGTTCAGAATGCACCCAGGCCAGATTCTGTTTAGGCACCGTGGGTGTAACCACAGATACATTCATTAACCACAGATTGTTCATTAGTGGGGTCAGTTTGCAAACCTAGTATCCTTGTTGGGTATTACCCTAAGCCATACTTTTGGAATTCTGTTGCTATGAAATGCTTAGAACTTAATGCTCTGCAAAGAAGCATTTTGTTCCATATGTCCTTCAGAACTCGGAGTCTCTGGGCTTAGTCTAAACCGTTGTTTGTGCTAAATGAATTTGGCAGTTCTGAAATTGGATTTTTTAATTCATTTTACATTATATTCCCAAGCCATCATGCTGATTAATTGTATTACCATTTTAAAGAATATACTTGGTCTCCCAGGTGTGGAGGGGAGACAGAACAAATTGATGTTCCATAGCCTCTAGACCAGTCTTCTGACATTACTAAGATGAAGTGGAGCTTTCTGCAGAAATGGTTCCCAGGCTTGAACCAGATGTCAGCACTTATATTTTAATGTTAATAGGCTGACAAAGTCGACAAAAGCCAGGAAATCAGAACTTACATACTCCTCCTGCTGTCCAGAAAGTGTTTTAGTGTTTCATATCATGGTGATATTGCTGTCCCAAATCTGTGAATTTCAGAGACAGTGATAGCCTTAATTGTTTGAATCATTACAGATTTTGCAGTCAAACAAGTCTTTACCATGATTGTTTTCCTATGAATTTAGAGATGCAACTAGATTAAGGACTGTTCTGTGCTGTTCCAGCTGAATGTGAAGAGAGATACTTATTATGTATTTGTCATTAATATGGCAGGAAAATTGTTACTATAAGAGGGTGAAGAGCCAGCATAGCAGCAATATCATAACTTCTTTTTTAAGCGGTGAGGAAATCTTTTCTGATGAAGATCACATTTGCATGGAATGGCTGCATGAGGTCTCTGTGAGCTGTTCAACATCATTCCTGAGGCTTTTTTGCTAGACTCTCCTAGTTATCTCAGGATTTATTTTTTGCAAAGTACAATGAACACACTAGTGTCTTATGGTTTAAGCTAATTACATAAAATATCAGAAGATTAACTGCTAGAAAATACATCAAAATTAGATAATAGAGAATTATCCTTACCTTGGAAAATTGATCCTGAAAGCATGTAAATCTCATTGGCTTTAATACTGGGGTTAGAGGAATATAAAGGTTCAGATTTTGGTTTGTCTAGACTAAATAAGGTTGCATTCAGTGCCCAAATGTATCAGTTAAGGCTATTTTTAGAGCTGGTTGACTTCCTTTGATAGAAATGAATATTTTCAAAATAAAATTTTTCAGAGCAATTAATGAATTTGAATGTAATTTTAATAGGAAAATGTTGAATAAGTTTCATTATGGTGATTTGGTTTTAGGAAATACATTACTTTTTGATGTGCATGCTGTAGAAAAATATCATTTTATGGCATGCATACAGTATATTAATATTCTGTTTTATGATTTTGTGATTATATCAAAATAAAATATGACATAGTTCTGAGTCATAGCTGTCTCCCTCAATCCGTGAGATACTGTACCTCCAAGGTTTCAATAATTCAGTATTCAGACACTCAGAAGTCTTACTCATAGATCAGAAGTCTTCTTGAAAGTCCCAGAATGTGCTTAAATGAAAGAAAGAAGTCACAACAGACCAAGAATAGTGTTTAATATCTTATTATTTATGTGTTCTTCCAAAAGCTACAGAGAACTAGGGAGAAGTGAAGCAGATCAATGAAGACGAAATAAATAAAAGTGTAACTCAGGCCAGATAAAAGCTGGTGAAAGGAGGAGAGTGGTTGGAGATGCAAATAAATAACTAAATAAATTCTCCCCATCTGTTTCTAGTGCTTAATCCTTGTGTAATAACTGGAAAGGCAATGTCTTTTATGCTGAGTCTATCCAAAAAAAAAGGACATGAAAAACAACACACATCAGTTGTGCTTTTCTTGAATTTAAAATAGGTTTGTGTGTGTAGTATAGAAAAATGCATGATTTTTTATGTAGTCATTAACCTGTCTTTAGCATAGCAATGATATAACAGTTACCATTTTAGTCGCATTTCAATAAAATCACTTTTGCATACTAAAATACTGCACATAAATAGAACTAACATGAAGTTGCAGTTGTATCAGTGAATGCTTTCTCTACAGTTATCAGTGTGTGAGTTGTCTTCCACAGGGACATAATTATTTTTGCATCATAAAAACATCACTAAAACCAATCCTGGGTCTAGAATATAAGTACTAGCTTTTAAGTGCACTGTAGTGCAGTAAACAACTAGAAAATTCAAAGGTTTATATTTGAAACTACAAAGAAACCCTGCCTACTCTTTTTCTGGATTGCCAGTGTATTTCTTGAAGTTGACAGCTGCGACCAATATCCCTCTATGTTTCTTTTACTGGCTTTGGAATTCCAAAGCAGAGACAGCAATAAGCAGAACTTTTAAAAGTGTATTTTAGCAATCCTTTATATGTGTACAGTCTTGTGTATATTATACCTTTCACACTGCCTTCTGAAACTTATGCTTTATAAACCCTTGGGGAAATTTCACTGTTAAGAATAATCCTGTCAGACTTAAGAGGGAAAAAAAAAAAAAAGCCATGAAGTTTAACTGTGAGAAATATTATTTTTTCGCATTGAACTGAGCATACAGAAATTGCCTGAAGACCAAGATCCTGCTCTGAGTTGTTGGAACGTGTGTTTTGACCTCTGCAATCTGTAACTTATTAATGTGGGTCTTTTTAATTGCAGTTAGGCTGTTCATGAGTGCCTGTTACACTGTCAGATTTGAAACTGGTGCTATAAAGTTGGTGTTATAACACAGGGGGTTTTTGTATGTCTGATCACTTCTTCTTTGACTTGCTTGCTTGATTATTATACTTTTGCAGGAAAGAAAAGAAAATGTTGAGGCATTTTCATTTCCCTTCCCAAAGGGACACTGCATGTCTTCAGCACTTGGCAAAATGATGCAAGGTGGTTTTGGTATTAAATCCAACAAGCCCCTTCTGATTCTCCACAGAGTGTCAGCAGTGTTAAGTGTCTGTTCTGAACATTCCATGTTCAGCACTGGGACTTTTTGGTGTGATACAACTCTTTGCTGGTTGCACTGGAATTGCAGTAGAAGCATATGGTGTTTTGTAATGCTATTATAAAGAATACCATTGAAATAAGAAAGATTTTATATTTCCTGTAAAGGATAACTGTCATGCAGGCTATTGGAAACTTGTAATTCTACAAGTAGATATTAATTAATGCTGTATCACAATGGGATTCTTACTGAACTGTTTATTATACATAAAAAAGGGTAAAGCAAAGTGCTTGATTTAATGTTATTTCAGTCAGTTATCAACAAATTAATAATGATTATCTAAATTTTGGAATAACTTTATTATGAGATGCTTACTCTGGTTTATTAAACTATAAGAATATCACCAGGGAAAGATTTTAACACATACATTCTTTGCTGTTGTTAGCTAACATACGTATTTTTCTATGCAAATGACTTCAAGATAGTAATGTTTCCATTTTGATAGTACAAATCTATTAATAATTTATATTTATTCCCATGTAGAAGAATTGATAGAATGTCTAAATGCTGTCAAGGTAATATCAACTGATTCCCAGGAGAAATAAAAACAGAACTTGATTTTGATCCTCACAGTTTTGGAATTTGGGACTAAATATTAAGAAACATCTACTTAGAGAATTTGCTAAAAGTTATAGAAGCAGAACTAAATCTTTCATATGCTGTTTCTGAAGTGTAATTGAGCATACAAATATGAAGGTGGATATAAATTCAGGCTCTTTCAATGAAGAGAGCTTTCTCATGAAAATACTAGATTTGAAAATTGCTATAGCAACAGTGCTGTTTCAGAAAGGCAGTAACACTATGTATTTTCACTGTTATATTTCCATTTCAATAAATTTTCTTTAAATTTATGCATTTCCTGGATTTTGTAATGTTAAGGGAGTGTCATACATGTGTGCTGGCTCTGGGGTCTCTGAAGAAAAATATTTAGCTAAAAGAAATTGATGTGCAAAGCCATAAAATGGCAACTCTAGCCTTTCAGAAGGAGCATGTATCAGAATAAAAAGCAGTGGTAATGCAGCAGAGAAAAAGCAGAGTGAGATTTTTAGTGTAAGTACTTACCCTATTTATCTCATTTTAAATTATTTAATATAATTAACCTGCAAGGTTACACCGTTTTGGATTTGTTGGAGACAAAAGGAAATAATTTTGGCAATTAGTAATAATTTTGAGTTTAAAGAGGAAAAAAAGACAAAGTTTTGCCATTTATTAGTCTAATTAATTTAGCACTTAAAGCATTAACCTTTGACATCTTTTGAGAATATTCTTTACATAAGGATTAGCTATTTTTGTTTGTGTGTCTTATATGGTATAAATAAATGAGTTTTCTTTTAACATTTGGAAGATGTTCACTTTACTTTTGTTCTCAAGAACTATTTTCCAAACATTCTGTCCAATTTTGCCCTCAAACATGTGTGTGCATATATATATATATGTATATATATATATATGTGTGTGTATATATATATATATATATATATATATATATATATATAAAATTAACTAGTGCATCCTATTTGCTCTAGTTACATTTTTAAGTTTAAAAGGTGTGGCAAAGACCATCCCTTTTGATGGTCCATAGACTGGCTCAAATGGCTCACAAAATGACACTCACAAAAAAGAAAGATATGTCTGATTTTTAATCACATTCTATATTTGCAGTTCTCTAATCTGGAATTTGTATCTCTTCTGTTAAGTCAGTAGATGTTTCATTTTTTATCTTTCTCATAGGTTTTAGTTTGGTGGTTTTGCTCCACCCCTTTTGTATCCTGGACATGGAAAAAGCAGGTTATAGTCATGTCCATTTCCTACTGCTGTGGGACCTCTGGTAGTAGAAAAAGTTATCTGCCTTTACAAAACAATCTGATTTCCATAAGACATAAAGAATGTCCGAACTGAAGTTAGTTGCAGAATTATAAAATAACTTTAGTGTTCTTTTATAGACACCACCAATATTGAAGTAGCAAAGACAGAATAACCTGAAAAGACAGCATTAAATTCTCTTTAGCTGACTTTTTAAATTTTTTTCTTATGAAGTACATGCAGAGGGAAATTCCGCAATGGGAAAAATTTGTGTATTTATTCTAAACAGCAACCAGAACCTCCTCTTTTGTGTAGTGAGAGTTCTTGTTTCTTAGCCACAAAAATAGGTTCCTTCTTTTGAAATGTATTCTGAGATCTGGTAGACCTTAGCTGCTTGCTAGTGCAGGTTGTTCATTCAATATGAGACTTTGCTAAGGGCTCTGGCCTTCCGATTCCTGAATTTCTGACTTTGTGTTCTACATAGACTTGACATACAGCATGTCTTTACTTCCTTAGCCTGACCACAAGTTAGCTTGAGTTAGGTATTTGATCAAAAGCCAACTTGTTTTTTGGGGAGTGAAAATAAAGCATTTCTAGCCTATAGAAACTGTCTGTTTCCCACAACTGATGCAGTTACATAAAGGTAAACTGAGAGGCAAAAAAGAAAGCATTTATTTATTTGATAGCGTATTTTTATTTTCAATGAGGACAACTCAAGAGCTCTAAAAGGGGCACAAACAATGCCTTATCAAACCAGAACCTACTTAGGTATAACACCTGACTGAAATAAATTCAATCCTGAATATGAAAAAGAATCCTTTTTCCTTTTAAAAGGAAATTCACTGGCTACATACACATGCATGAATGCACATACTTCTGCTAGTGTGTGAGGTGCTTACACTAAGACTGTAATAAAAGCAAATGAAATTAAGGAGACTTGAAAAATCGTTTTAAAAGGTACTATCATAAAGCATGTTCATTCCTGCTGTGTCACATGCAATGGTGGAAGTAAGACTTTTATTGTTTTCTGTACTCCTGGTTTCATTGTCCTCCTCTTAACTCTGCATAACTCATCACCTTTACAGATGTTGTGGAGTTGCAGATATGTCTAATTAATAATAAAACACAGCACCAGCCTAATAGCAGACTTTCTGTGCCATCACTTAGAGGATCCTGGCAAAGTTTGTGTGCTCTGGGCAGTTGTTACAGCTGGTGCCAAGTGTCAGGGCATTGACATGTCCCTGTGGCTCTGATGGCATTTGGAGAGGGCCACACTGTTTCAACTTGTGTACATGAATCAAGTCCACTTACACATCCGGCCAGTTGCTGCTCTTCTGAAAGACAAGGCTATGTTTGCACAATTGACCCAAGGCTACTTGGGTCACTCCTACTTTTTGAGTGGCTTTTTGTTTGGTTATATCTGTAAGTGATAAACCAGGTGCTTTGCCATCTGTTGTTTGTGTGCCAGGTGCTTATTTTAGGGAAATATGCTGAGCATCTTGAATAAAAGCACTTCTATTAAAAATCATATTATACTCCTGTTTTCCAAGCACGTCTTGGTAGGTAGAGCTGAGCTAAGTTTTAGTCCTCTTGAAGTTATTGTGATTACACCAGCCTTGGTGGTCTGAAGAAAAGCAAACAGTAGCAGATGGATTTGAAATCAGAATTTCATTTCAGTGTCAGTCTTTACTGTCTTTGTCTAGAGTCAAAGCAAGTATTAGATAGAACTCCAAAAATTGCTCTAAAACATCTAATAGATACCTTAAGTTTTTTGACTTTTTTTTTTTTTTTCACTTTTAATCAGGAAGGACACCTAATAACTATAGAAGGTAGTTTCTTGGCATGAGTTGGAAGCTGCATTTTGTCATTAAAGATGCTAACTTTGGAAAAGCATTTTAAATACTTTCCATATAAATTTGATTTTGTAAGTTTCTGAAGATTAAACAGACAGTAAAGAATCTTAGAGTAGACTATTAAACAAAACAAAACAAAAAAAAAAAAAAGAGAAGGTTGATTATCTTCTCTGCTTTTTCATATCTTAGAATGCAGTGGTTAGCAAACTGGGACAGGGGGAGGAGAAAACTCAACCAGCTCCCATCCTTTCCCACTCTTAAAAGGGTGTACATTTCATGTGGTTGGGCCTCAAGATTTGGCAAAAAAAAAAAAAAAAGAAACAGAATTTCCAGTTCACAAAGAAAAGTTTCAATTTGGTATTGAGCCAAATCAGACACGAATGAAAAATACTCTAAATTACCTTGAAATTAAGTGTGCTCTAAAGCCTATCAATTTCTCTACTCACTTTCAAAAACCTTTAGTAGTCACCAGGACCATCACCAGGACTAGAAACCACAAATTCCAGAACTTTCAATTCTAGAAGAAACCCACCAACCTTCAGTTGCATCTTTTGTCCCACTTACGCTGAGGTGAACTGGGAGGAGCAGACATTGGGGAAGGAATGTCCTGGCGGGGCTGCAGTTCCTAGAAGCAGGAGGTTTGTGTGTTAACAACCTAGTTAGGGCTTCATCAAAACCTTATATTGGAACTGCCAAAAGGTCATTGAGCCTGAGGCATTTCTAGAAATGCATTTCTGACAGTGTGAGTGGTGAATGCCTATGAGAAAGCATGACTACAGAAGATTTTGTGATCAGAAAACATACCATTTGATTTGCCAAGCAGGTTGTCTGGTCTTCTCTTTCATTTGAATGTGACAAGTAAAGCAGTCTCCATTAATCATATACATTTCTTAATCATATAAGTGTACATATTTTGGCATCTTGATTCAGTGAGAATGATGGAATGCTTGCAGACCGATGGCAAATAAAACAGATTTGAGCATTACATTAGTGCTGTGCCCATGGATTCCAGGCTGGACAGGCTGCACAAGAACAGGGATTTAAAAGATACTCCAGAAATTTTTAAAGAAATATCCCTTCTACCATCTGTTCCCAGACTGCTGGATGCTGAAGTCGGGAGTGCTACTATCACTATTGATGTTAGATTTTTAAAAGGTTGTGAGTACATGGCACCTTTTAACCTGACCTTTCAGAGATTTCATATTGTAAAGCCAGTGACTATATTGCAGCTTACTGCTCCTGTTCATTGTGGGCTGGCTTTTTTCCCTCAGTCTTTGGTAGAAGTGTTATCCAAGCTACATTTCTGCTCTTTGTTGCCCTTCTGCTTTTTGTTCTTTCTTATGCAATAGCTGCACTACAATACTCTTCTACCCAGAATGAAGATTTTATGGATTTAAAAAGGCTTAAAAAAATTTGTCCTTATTTTTAAAACATGAAATAAGGGAAAGAAAAAACCCAAAAATCGTAGAGTTTGTGTGGCTGCTGACTTAATTCTAGATATTTCTTCTCTAGTTCAATTTGTAAGAAACACTTAAATGCCATAAGTTGAAGTATGGAATATATGGGGGTTATATTTATTTTTTTATATGTACATTAAATATTTGAATTACGTTTGTTTCAAAGTTTTCTCATTACATGCTGCATCATCAGAAGAAAGCCCTTAAAATGTATACTCTTGTGATCTAAAGTTGCCTTGCTTCCCTAAATATGCCAGCATGTGCAAGATATGCTTTGAAATTAATAATATTGAAAAACAACTCAGCAGTTGTATTTGCCTTATTTAATTCCTGCTGAGATGATTATGCTTCTATTAGCTGTGCAATTATATTGCACAGCTCACTTGAAGTATCTCAAGCTGTAGCTTTTTTGATTCTGACTATTTTTGTACTTCACAGAAAACTTCAAAGGTTGAACCACTGTGAGTAGATCTTACCAAACAATTCGTATTTCTGACTTTGAATTACATTGGCTAACTTCTGTCTTATTTACTTTTAATAAGTGTAGTATTTAAATGTCATATTTTTTCATGTGAAGAAATGCATGCAGACAAATATAACACTGTAGGGTTTAGATACATAGAAATAGCCATGTGACAATTTAAGATTTTTATGAATTTCTATATGAAAGTCTATTTTGAAAAAATATTCTGTTTACATGTCTTTTGGTTTGGTTCTATTAAAAAAATAATTCTGTGTAGAAATGAGAGCCTAAAAAAGTGGATGTTTGGGAAATGCATGAACAGAAGTGGAGGTGGAAAACCTCTTTAGGAGACTCATTCAAGGCAGGGATCGTTTGCGGAAATTCAGTTTAGAAATGTTGGTGCACCTTGCAGTTGTACAACAAGGTTCCATTGATTAAATTTCAAAGTACCAAATTAGTTGGATATTGGTTTGGGATTTGTGTGATTTTAATTTAGGTGAATACTCCACATGGAGCAATAGTGTTTTGGAGGATGACAGCCAAATTGTGTCGTAGTAAGGTCTGTTAGCAACATATAAACATTATGACCTCCTAACAAAATACCATTGCACTTCTGGGGGTTTTGTGTGGTGTTTGTTTTTTGGTCTTTGTTTCACCAGTTTCTGTCTTTTTGTTCATTTTATTCAATACTGGACAAAAATGTGACTTCAAACAAGAGAAATAAGTATGTAAATCTGTGCGAGACATAATCTGCATGAATTCTTTAGCATAGATATCAAAAATAACATTGATATGAAACAAGATCTATAAAATGTAGTCAGGATGGGTTTTAAAAAGTCGGTATAAGGAAGATTTTACTGCTCCGTGACACAAGTGGCTAAATTTCCAGTTTCTGAACTTTTTATAGTGAGAAAAAATTTTGGTGAAGGCATCTGTATACTCCATATTATGTAATCGTGAGATCTTAGAGTTAATACCCAAACAGAATCACTTTATAAATAAACTATCTAAAGGCATATTTTTAACACGCTGTCAGAAATAGTCCCTTCTGATTGGATTTAACTATCTGAAGCTTATACCTTTTTTATTTTGTGAATTGTATGCACTTTTGAGAAAATATATTGTATTTCCACTTGCATTTTGAATGTGACTATAAATTGTGTGTGGCAAACTATCAGAAGTTTTGAGAAGTGACTTTAAGTAAATAGTGTAATAAGTAAATTTTCAGAAATTCTTGGACCTTTCACACATGAACAGAGTGGGCACAGTAGCTTATATGGTGTAAATCCTACATTTCCTGGCTGAATCAGTCTTGCTGTGCATATACTTTGAGACTACACAGCACATGAGCAGAGGTTATTTAGGATTTCTTTCTCTGCTGCCCTTGATAAAGGCACTTAGACAAGCACACTGCACCGCATACTATATACAGGCTGACATTGCATACTTAATGAAGACTAAGGTGATTTATCCCTGCAAATTGTGGGCAAGAAAAATGGTATTCTTACACTTACAGGTACAGATTTCACAATGAAAATGAAGAACACAGAAGAAAAATGGGTGTAAGCTGGACTAAGCCAACATATCAACAACACACTTTGAACAATATTTCCTCGAGATGAGGAAGTTTGTGGAAGCTTCAGGCTTGAAATTTTCAGTTGAATCTCATGGGCATAAAAATTATCAGAGATTTATTTAAAGAAAGAATACTTCAAATGGAAAAGTAGCTATGACACAGTCAGGAGCAAAACCTGCAGATATTTCTGCCGGGAGCAACAGCTTTGGTGAGACCATGAAGGCAACTACATAGATTTTAGTTTATGCAGACCCATAAAAAAAATGCACTCTTGCGTTGTCTGTCCTTCCCTGTTGGCTGGGATTAGGGGACCTTTTGGTTGGGTGGGTTATTTTGAAGGCAGTGTAGCGTGTGTGCGCCGGGAAACTTATGGGTTATGGGCTTGACAGCCACTTTCAGGACATAAAGGAACTGGAACCCATTGGAAGGGTTCTTGGGGGCACTGTGATGGCTGAAGGCTCTGCTGAACCACCCCCAGGTATATGTGGCTGAATAGTAAAAGCCCTGGTGTGGGCTTTGAAACACCTCAAATGTCAAAGAGGAAGTTTCCACTCGAGAAGATGTGAGAGAGGATGGACTTCTGAATGACATCAAGTGTGTTAAGGCCATTTAAGGATATGTCGGAGTCAAGAGATGAATCTAATCAAACCCAGCTCTATTCTGAGGCTAAGACTGCAAGGAGTTATGACAGCAGGCATTGCTTCCAAGTGTAGGAAGATTTTACTGCTTTATGACACAGGTGGCTAAAGGAATAAAAATTTGGAATTTGATATTCGTATGCATCATCTATATAGGATGCTTTTTTATTGGTAAGGAAGTTTTGGAGAAAAAAAATCTAAAAATTTGTCTAAGAGGTGTCTAATGAAGATATGAAAAAGGATGGAAGGCAAAGCCCAAGCTGATATGAGTAGTTGTCAGTGTTGAATCTTGATATGGTAAAGTGAGGACAACGAATCTGTGATTGATATCTCTTAAATGATCAGGACTAGGAATAACAGCAGAGTACTTTGACACATTGCAGTTAGAAGAATAAAGCAAAATATACCAAATTATGCTTTTGCAATGTGTGTCATGCTTTTAAATTAGTCAAATTATGAACTTGCCAGAGGAAGAAAGTAAATGAGATATTTTATGATGCTATGTGTGGGAGAGTTTATTGCTAAGTCTTACAGCAGTGTACCTACTTGCTTCCAACAAGCCATTTTGAAGTTGCTGGGGTATAACTTATTGCTGATGGTGGAAAGGAATTCTAATTTAAGGAAATATTTTACAAATCAGTTAAAAATTAACCTAATCTTGAACATTTGTTAAGAAAGTAAATTTTATATTCATGATTAAGTCCAGGATAGTTGACAGAGCTTTATTTGAAAATAATTAAAATATTTCAAAAGGTTTCATATTGTGAAAAACAATTAATATAGGGACATAGACAACCCAAATTAAGAAGACTGAACAAGCTCAAACTCTGTCATGTAATGTAGGAATATATCAAAATGGACAGTTATAAAGTAGAAAGTTTTTTCTCCCAGCTGTACAAGCTTTTCTTAAATTTATTTCCATACACATATATTTTAAAAAGTGTGCTTCCTACAAGTTAATCTTCTTGTAACTATTTTTTCTATCTGTCAGCTATGGTGTATGAAACTATATGGATTTTTCTGTTTTGTATGAGTAAATAAATATTCCAAACAGTCTTCAGGACAGATTGCTAAAATTCAACATCAACACTAAATGTTCTTTTGAACATTTTAATCAAGTTTAAAATAAATCTTGCATTTCCAAGAAGTTGGCAAATACTGCAGGGAAGGACAAGTCCAAAAGGAAATCTAAGATTAAAATTGTTGCTGAATCCAATACATGTTAGTAATTAAAAAAAACCCAGTTGGTTGCTTTTTTTTTTTCCTTTTTTTTTAAGCTTAAGAACCCACTCCTGCTGTGCAGAGTTGGAAGTCCATCATGCTACCTTATTTGTCATCAGTACTTTTGCATACACTTACAGACACAGATTTAACTTTTGGGGGCTATTGGAAGAGCCTATAAAGCTATAGAGCCTAAGATCTACAAAGATGGAGTGTCTTGTAATCAACAATTTCTTTATACCCTTGTCATATAAAGCTAAACTTCTTTTAGAAAATGAAGTGAGCTAAGTGATTCATGTACTGACCTCCATTTATTATCTGTAACCTTACTGTGGTGTTTTTGGGGTTTTTTTGTTTGTTTGTTTGTTGTTGTTTTTTTTTTTTTTTGTTTAGATGCATTTAGTCTTTTTTATTTTGAGTGCAGTTCCTCTTCTCGGTAGATGAAAAACCTCAATTTGATAACAAATGCAGTTTCTCGTAACTTACTTCTGTCTTGAATCATCCTGAATAAAATATGTTGAATTAATTTTCTGTTTTCTTAATTATTTTTCAGTTCCATCCCCAAAGAGATACAAAGACAAATTAGTTTCTGCTGCGTTACTTAAGTAAGGATGTAACTGCTATAGAACTGTAGCAAACAAAGTGGTCTGAGCAAGTGTGTTTAGAAAAGCAGGATTAATAGTGGTAGGCTTTTAAAAGATCAAAACTTGACAAGACAAAATTGGTTATTTGACAGTTACAGAACTGGCAATTAAAAAGAACACAGTAAGTATCCCATTTCTGAAGACAGGAACATGCACTGCTGTTTGATTAAAAGCTGCTTGTAGACTTTATACGTCACTCAGTCTTTGCCACTTTGTATAGAAAGGTCCAAAGAGAAATAGTTGTCCACTGAATTTGAAGGGTGAAGCAAGAAGATGGAAAGAAAATTGTTTACAGTGAAACAAGAGGTCAACAGAAGCTAAATGGTTATATCATGAAAAAAAAAGAAAAGTTAAATATCAGGGGGAAAAAATGACAGACAGAGTCTTACCAAACAATAAATAAATCTTGTTTCTATAAAGGTGATGACTGTTTGCTAATAACATGGAATTATGTGGGTGGTTTTATGCCGTGATGTGGCAACACAAGCTTTATGTAGTTTGCTTTTTGCCTTTCTCCTTCTCTCTTGTCCGGTTTTACTGGAGTGCTGAGCTGCGAATTATATTGTTCAAAGGAGTCCATTTGGATGTTTCAGTGTTATGTTATGGAAATGTTACCTGACTGATGTAACACCTTCAATGATGTTCATTTTCCATTTTTATAAATTCTGGAAAATCTTATTCATGGCTAGTGGATGCTGTGAGCCCAACACAATGTTGGTCTCAATCATTATTTTAAGTTCAGATCTCAGACATGTAACTTCAGGAAAAATTTACATAGGATGAGTCATTTTCAAACGTTTTCAATCACAGGTGAAAGAAGTCTCATTTGTGAAACAAATCGCTGTCTCTTGCTGTTTATTTGGTTTGTATAAGATGAAAATTTGTAAAAGCTAAACAGTTCTAAAGCATTCTTCAGATGATTTTTTTTTGTCGCTGATTATTATGAAAGGCAACTTGAACTGTTGCATCTCCAAGTCAGTCATTCATAAAATGTTCCTATCTTGACCTGTATAATTTTCAAGTATAATGTCAAGTGAAACTTGGAGAAAAATAGTTTCCAGGTCTGAAGTGCCCCAAACAAGTCAATTAAAAAGAACTGAATATTACACAGCATTCAAGTAATTTTCCTCTCTTCTTTTTGTGCTGCATTTTGTATTGTTTTTTTTTTTTTATATCCTAGCAATCAGTAGTAACTTCAGATAACTTCATTTAAGTGTCAGCTTGTTAAAAAAAAAAAAAGTAGTATTAATTTTAATTAACTTTTTTTAAGAGAGAGCTGCATGAATGTAAGCTTTTTACATAGCATATTACTGAATCATTGACTTGCTAGCTGTCAGCTTTCAAGGTTTTAGGAAGTAACTAAAACCAAAACACCTTAAGTTTATTCCAAGTCAAAATGAATTCCAAGAATCTAGCTTTTTCATGAAGCAAAGTTGCTGGGCTTTTACCACTCTGCCAGAAATAGTTCTAATACTGTAGCTGCATCATTCTGAGTACTGTATATATCTCCACATGACTTTTAGAGAATGCAGTCACACAGAAATATTGACATTAATTTTAAATCCCTAAAAAATGGTGTTTAGACTAACTATATTTAAATAAAGACAACATGCAAAGTTAGATTACATAGAACAATACATGTACAGTAGGCTAAAGATTTATTGTCCCTGTTTTGAGAGGACCTGCTATGGAAGTTATAGAAGTCTATTTTCTGTTTTAAAGGAATTGGACCCAGGACATTTCTGTGTTATCCAGGGATGAAAGAGATCTCCTTGGTTTAAGCTGGCATTGACCTGCAGGAGGTCTGAAGGATGACTTGCACAGGTCCTAATGGTGTTCCTCTGCTAAAATAGCTAGCCTACAGCTGTCACAACCAAGGAGAGCTCAAGTTTTGGAGTTACTACAAAGGCAGAATAAAATATATTGCAATAGGCAGACAGAGTACTGCATCTCTTCTAAAGCAAGCCTTGTGTGTACAGGGGGATTCATCAGACAGATTTAACCTGAGGAACTAGTAAGAACAGCAGGGAAAAGTTGGTGCATCCAGTTTCACAGTTCCTTCAAACAACTCTCTTTTTGCTACAGAAGCTTGTCTTGACTGTTCAGTGCCCATCAAACATTTTCCTTCCTGCTCTTGTATCCTTTTGAACAGACCCTTAATCCTTCTGATTTGATGGTTTTCTCAACAGGGATTAAAGCACCACTGATTGATAGGAAGTTAATCCAGGGCAATGGTTACTTTTCTATCCCTGAATTGGGATGCTGTCTTGAGGTCTTAGGGATCACCTGCTGTTGTTGGTAAATCAGTGCAGGCTGCGCTTCAAAGCTCATATCCCATCTGCATAGAGCTTGGTGTTGTGCTGAACAGATTGTGTGTGTCTGACTCTTGGAATTAACTGTGACAGCAAGATCATTTCGGCAGATGGCTGCTGTGGCATGTGTATAGGTATATTTGAAGGATGATGGTGATATTCTATTTCCTGACCATCATACCTTTGCTTATGGAAGAGTCTTTCATTTTGCTTGTTTTTCTTTTTAATTAAATATGCAAATATATAAATTGTAAAGTTGTTACTTGGGTTTTTTTGTTTGGTTGGGGTTCTTTTTGCTTTTTTTCATTTGCTTTAATCCAAGATAAATTCTGCGTGCCAAGCATGTCCTTTGGCAAGTAAATGAATGTAAAAAAGAGGAAATGTAAATGATTTGCCATATTTCCTCTTTCATCAGCTTCTGAAATTTCCTCCTACAGACTATTTTATTTCATTTTGTTCCTTATAAGGCTGAGTCCCCTTGAGATATTGTTTAAGCAGCAACTCGTGTCTGTCCTCACTTGTGTGTGCCCTTGGCAAACAGACGTGATTGCTGAGTAACACACGTCAGAACTCTTAGTGTCAGTGTTTGGTTTTGAGGCTTTCAGCAAGATTGCAAAGGGAACACAAAGCTCCACTGGGAGACTGAGCATCAGTATTTCATTTAGCTATACAGTTAGATTATGAAGCACTGTATGTGAAACAGTATTTATTTCAGAAAACTCACTGATGGGTAAAGAAAATTCTGAATTTTCTCTATTACCAAGTCAAATGTATAGAAGCTATTTGAAGACTACAAACAAAATCTCAGATTTTGAATTCTAGATCTTCTTTTTTTCTTCTTTTATTTTTTTCATTGGGTTGGTCAGTCATGAAGTTTTCTCATGTTTAAGAGAGGAAAGTAAGCTTTTCACTGCTATACACTAGTGTTAATCAGGTGAATTTCAGTTTAACCCAGTAGGCATTTCAGATAAAAACAGTATATGTGAAAGGAAGTTTTAATCTTGATGAGACCTAGCACTGAATGAGTGTGTGATGCAGGTGCACTATTATCCCTTGTTCAGTGAGTATTTATTGAATAGTGACATTACGCTGTCAGAGTTATAAATAGATTTATGTCACAAGAATGATTTCTACCCAAAATTGATTATATGTCAAAAATGTGTAGATAGAAGACAATAAGTGGCATTACACTGAATAGTGTAAGTGGCTATTGCTCTGAGTACCTTGAGGAATATTACACCTACCTTATTTCAGCTGTAGGTTGCCTAATTTCATCCTTTAAGTTTCTGGGATTTCTTCTGTTCATTTTGTGTGTTGTCAAAAATATCTTTGTACCATAGAAGTCATGAGACTTTTACATGCCAGTTGTTGCAGCAAGGATACAAAGAGGCCACAAGCTCTGCTGAGGACTGCGCAGTGACTGTGTTGATTTGCAAGAGCGTGGTGCAGCAAGAACAGCTGAAAGAACTGTCCTCAGCACATCAGTCTTTGTCTCAGAAAGATGTCCTGAGGGAAGTGCATTTTGGGTGCCTGGTTTGTCTCCTAGGGCAGGAGACACGGGTGTCCTTACCTGTAGGAGATAGGCTGTGGTTGTAGGAGTTTGCTGCAGGAGGTGAACAGCCTGGGTACCATCTAGGGAAGGCAAGCAGGACATCAACAAGGTCTTCACAGAGGGATGTGAAGGGCAATGACAGAGGCTTCTGTAAGTGCATTGGCAGCAAAAGGAAAGCTAAAGAAAATGTGGACCCACTGCTTGGGGCAAGGGGAAACCTGATAACCAAGGGCACACAAATGTTTGAGGTACTGAATGCCTTTCTTACATCATTTTTTACTGGCAATGTCTGATTTTTGGAGTCCAAGTCCCCAGGCCTAACTACTAACAGAGAATGACCTACTAAGAGAGAATGAAACTTTGCTCAGTATAGAAAAAGATCAAGTTGGGGAGCATTAACCCAGTCATCAGTACAGACTGGAGCCAACCAGCCAGAAAGCAGCCTTCCAGAAAATGATATGAAGGACCTTGTCAACAATAACTTGAAAATGAACCAGCAGGATGCCTTTGCAGGGAAGTGAAAGAAAAAAGAGAAGAAAAAAAAGAAAAAAAATAAAATAAAGGGGGTTCTTCTGGATTGCTGCATCCAGTTTTGGGCTCCCCAATATAAGAAAGATGTGGACATACTAAAGGGAGTTCAGTACAGGGCCACCAGGTACTTGGGGATGTAGCACTTGATAGTCTTAGAGCTGAACTTGCTTAGTCTCACGTGGAGATGGCTAATAAATACTATATTTTTATATAAATATATAAAATTATATGAACTTTACATATTTTATATTTTATGTTTATGTAGGAAAATATGAAGGAAGCTACAGATTTGCTTTATATACAGAGCAGAAATAGTGGGCATCAATCCCCAGGGAATGCAAAGTAGTTTGTTTTTTTCTAAAAATGATAAGTTATTACTGATGCTTCTTTTTCTGAGCTTGATATAGACAGATGTGAGAGCTAATAGGTGTATATATTCAGTTTATGTGGCCAGGGTTTGGCAACAGGGGTTGCAGGGTGGCTTCTGTGAGTGTTGATTTAGTGTGGATATAAGGATGACTTTTTTACAGTGGGGGTGGTAAAACACTGGAACAGGTTGCCCAGAGAGGTGTTGGATGCCCCATCCCTGGAAACAGTCAGTGCCAGACTTGACAGGTCTCTGAGAAACATGATCTGGTTGAAGATACCTCTGCCCATTGAACAGGGTTTGGACTAGATGGTCTGTAAAGGTCCCTTGAAACCCAAGCCATTCTCTGATTCTGTGAAGGAACGAAAGGAAGATGTTTTAAGAGCTGCTTTTATTTCTTCTTAACCTAATCTGATTTGATTGATAATAAATTAAACTAATTTCCCCTGGCCAAGTTTGTTTTGGCCACGATGGTAGCCAGTGAGTGATCTCTCCCTGTCCTTATCTTCATCCATGAATCTTTCATTATATTTTCTCCCCTCAACCATCTGAGGAGGAGAGTGATTGGCGTTGGTGGGCAACTGGCATATAGCCAGAGTCAACCCACCACAGTGCACATAAACAAAGTGTATTTTTTGCAGAATTAAATTAAATGTGGTACTAGCTTTGCTTTTGGTTTTAGTTTTAGGGGTTTTTTTAATGTATTGTTTGTGATCTGATTGAATCTGAAGAGAATCTGGTAGGACCATTTCCAGATGGCAGCAGTCCTGTTTAAATTCAACTTACATTATTTCTCCTACCCATTGTGAGCAGGGCTCATACAGAAGCAGCCATTATCAGTATTTTGGGTATTTTATATGAATGTCATTCAGAAACCTCTCATATATACAGCTGCTGTGTGCTGCTTTAAAGGTAAACCAGCAGGAGGAATGAATCCAACACACAAACAGATTACAAGTCAGAATTACAGTTTAGTAAAAAGATCACAATAAGTACAAGGGTACAGAGGAAAAG
>JAWWEU010000001.1:109055041-109094318 GCA_035583155.1 Acropternis orthonyx | reverse complement strand
CCCCCCCCACCCCGCCCCCCCCCCCCCCCCCCCCCGTACCTCAGTCCATGTCATTTATTTCATTAATAACTTTGTACAGTACTTAGAAAATGTAAAATGCTTCACTGGAAATTAAAAACACAAGTCCAAGGATAGAACTGAGTTAGTGGGGGAGGATTTAAGTCCTTTAATTTCTTTAAATTATTACACTTTTTTTCAACCTTGTTTAAAAGGGAAATGTTTTGTCAGCTGTGTTGCATTAATTTCCATGTTTTAGTATGATTCATCAATAGTCCAAGACGTATAACTACTTCCTTCTTTCTAGAACTTCATTTTACTTCCAGACTGCCAATCCCTCTCTGATGTAGTGCCAAAATAATGTCAGATTTTGACATGTCTCGTGTCCTTTATATGTCACGTCTATGTGTTGCATGTGGGATATGAAGGATATTGACACTGATTAATTATTCCTTCTAAATTATCTCAAACCATATTGAATTCTTAGAGGACTAGCTCTGCTGTGTGGAAGCTGACAGAGCTTGTAATGCATTAGATTTCACAGCAACAGCTCTGGTGTGCTTAGCAGGGCTCTGTGTCAAATGACACTTGTGGAGCCACAGGTGACTTTTTTTTACCTACTAAAAGAATTAGGGCAATGAGGATGTGTGCTCCTATGGGGAATGCTAGCAGTAGTTCCAAGGAGGACAACTGAATTGGACAAGTACCATGCCCTAGCTTTAGGGCAGTATTGGATGTGCTGTCTTAAAATCCCAGTGTACTTCTCCCCTGGAATCATGCAGGACAAAAGTGAAACAGCCAGAGCAAATTACCTCACCCTGTTTCATCCAAGAAGATTTTTTCCCTCAAGACAAGTGTATTTCATCTCTTTATCATTCCAGTTCTGTGTCTTATTTCCAGATTTAGTCTATATAGTAAAAGAATATTAATACACATTTTTAAATGTGTAGAAACTTCTAATAGCTATTCAGCTAGGTTTCTAGAAACTAATATTGTGGTACCTTTTATCATCTAACTTTATAATTCATCCTAATAAAGGAGGATTTCACTCTGAAATTCTTAGGTAAATCTGTGCCTGGTGGAGTTGCAGCTCTTTCCAAGCAGTTCAGCTCACTCTAAGAAGTAACTTGTGATCAAAAAGATGCTTTTCATTTTGTTCTCTGCTTTTTTTAAGAGCAGATAGAAATCTTTCTCCACACAGCCTCCGTAATAACCACTACAGCAAAAATGCAGCATACAGTCCAGCTGTAACTCAATAGAATTATACCAAGATTGACTTTTTTTTATCCTTTGCAGTCCCTCCAGGTGTTTGAACACATTAGAAATGATGAAAATGCAATAAATAATATATATTTAGTCTATATGCTGTGCTTCTTGGTATGATGTGGAATCACCACATACTTTTGCAAATAACTTAGCAGTTTTTGAGATTAAAGAAATCTTCCTACTTTACTGTTGTCAAAAAAAAAAAATCTACTTCATATTGTATTTTTGAAACATGGAAATTATTTATTTCAGAAAACAAATAAAAAGTGTGTAGATCTTTTTCTTATACGCTCTCTGCTTCTCTCGGGATGTGAAAGAGTCGCAAAGAAAGGGTCTGAAATGCACCAAACAAAACAGAGTAAATACCTTTGTTGTTGTCTTGCTTCTGTGTAGGCTTCCTGCATAGCTGGAATAAACTCCTTCTGGGAGCATTAGAAGTACTGCAATATACACAAGTAATTTGGAATAAGGAAAACCAGGTCTGAATACTAAGCTTTGAGATGAATACTCCACTTTTCGTGCTTGTTGCCCACTTAACTAACTCTCCAGATATATTGTGATTCTACATAGTATTCTGAAATAAAAATTCATGGCTTAATTTTATTTTCAGAATTATGTTTCTGTCCAGAGAAAAACACAAAATGTAAACTACAAGTCACTTTTTCTAAAAACAAGAAAAATGTAGAAAAGCGTTTTTTTAAATTTTGTCTTACAAAATGCCATGACTGTATTTGTGGTAAAACACCAAGAGGGCATAGATTTGACAGCTTCCTACTGTGAATCATTACTGAACATGTTTCATGGCACATGTTCGTTCAGAGGAAAAAGAGCTGTTTCCGTCCTAAAACCTAAGGACTTTGTGCAACAGGTAGAGCATATAATTCTTTCACCCTTTTATTCTTTCTAATCGAAATAGACTTATCATTTTTTAAATGTGAAAGCACTTTAAAAGTATACAGACATTTAAAGCTGACTTTTTTACTGTGAACTTTATCCTTTCTTACATGTTGTCTTGGCTGTTTACATCAGGCTAGTGATATTTAACCTAGCTTAAATAAAATCTCCAAATGCATACATGGAGAGAAAGAAATTTGGTAATAGAGCATTCTTCAGTCAATCAAAAAAAATAAAGTATCACAGATAGAAGCTGAAGCTAGCAAGATTCAGACTTGAAATCAAGTACAAATAAATACAAACAAAGCATTCATACCTGTAATACAATACAGTTATAATACAATACCTTTATAATGGCATTTTTAAAAATATAAATTGCCTATTTAACACCAAAAAATAAATACACTATAATACACCTGAATTCTGCAGAGTTACCTCTGATGTACACGAAACTTCTTTACTGCTAGGATGACCATAGATAAGTAAAATAGTTGGATGAAAACTCCTATAGTGTGCAAAGGACATTGTTAGCCCACCTTAAAATTTCCCCAAATACTTTGCTAGTCTTTGCTGTGCAAAGAATAGGTATCCAGTTAAGGACATTTGGAACAGCAGTAGGTGAACAAGGACAATCTCCTCATGATTCAGTGCAGCTAACATTGCACTTAAAATATCAAATAAAACCAATTCAATTAGGAACACACCAAGTAGACAGATTGTGTGCTCCCCTCCTTCAAAGTCATTCTTCTAAAGAAAATTGCAGCAAAATTCCACTGGGGGCTATCTGTGATGTTCAGTTAGTGCTTGGTCTTGCTCTCCAATGCCACAAATCATTCGCTCTTTCACACTTCATCCCTAGCCCTCCCATTTCAGGAAGCAAGAAACCACCACCAAAAAACTTAGTTCCCAAGCGTCCCAAGAGAAAACATGGAGCTTTGTTCACTAGGTCATTTTCTTTGTGTCTTTGTGTGCTTCTTTGTTTGAAGGTAAAAGTACTTTTGTGCAAATATGGCTGCATATAGAGTACATGTGTGCTCGTGCACATACGTGTTTAAATTATTGTTGTTATTATTTTTGTTCTCTTTAATGAGCTTGATTAAAGCACCGTTCTCTGCGAATGAATCTGACCTTGTGGAGCTGCAGCGTGCAAACGCCTTGGAGAAGGGCAGCCAGCGTACAAAGGCTGCATTGAGTGTGTGGGCAGGCAGGAATGCTGGTACCAGGCAGCTCTCTAAAGAATGTTCTTTTGGCAGAAACACCCGTGCTAAAAATGAGGGGGGAAAATGAATTCAAAATGTAGAGCTGGCCTGCAGTTGCGAAGCGATAAGAGAAGTTGGCTGTTCAACATGAGCTGCCAGTTGCATATTCTGGGTCCTTGCTATTCTCAGGCCCTCCTACAGCCGTGGCCCCATCCAGTGTTTTGATATAGCACAAAGTGGCTGTTTATTGCTATTGACTGCTGAGGCCCATGCTCCAAAATGCGTTCTGTCAACAGAATGTAAGTGAACTTGGCATTTTAAAGCTGTTGCAGACGCCTAGATTTCTTGGAATTGCCATGCAGCAGGACGGGTGTTGCAGTCCCCAGCTGAAACTGAAAATGCTGCACAGGAAGACGTATCATGTGAAGGTCAGATTTACCTGAGATCCTGGGGATTTTGTGTTTGTTTTTCCCTCATAAGCACAGTAAATATATCTTGTCCTTCCTTTGTTGCCTGTCAAAGGCTACACTTTTAACTGTCTAAATTTTGGTCAATATGCTCTGTATGGCAAAAGGGTCGTATTCAATGCAAATGGCCTTCATGTGAAAGGCAAACATGGCTGTGGGTCATAAAAGTAGTAATCAAAACCCGTGCTCTGTGTTGCACTGAGGATTTTCACACTCTTTAGAAGAATTACAGTTTCTGTGAACTTTTAAGAAATCGCATGTATTGTTTTCTATTGCTTCCATAGGAACTACAGGCAGAAATTGATGCTCACACTGACATCTTTCACAACCTGGATGAGAATGGGCAGAAAATCCTGAGGTCCCTGGAAGGCTCTGAGGATGCAACCCTGCTGCAGAGACGCCTGGATAACATGAACCTCAGATGGAGTGAACTTAGGAAGAAATCTCTAAACATTAGGTAGGACCTGAACGTGAGCAAAAGCCCACCATTGGTGTGTAGGATGGAATTATGCATTTCACAAGCAAAAAGGTTTAATTTTGTTTCTGATAGCACTATTTTTGTCTATTTTAAATTATTTGTGATACTTTGAATGTTGGCTTAACTATGTAAGAATGATTAGGTTTTTTGGTGTGAAAGTGATAGTAGAGGATTAGGATTTGAGGCATATGATGTTTTGTAATTACAGAGGGAGAGATTAGCATGTTCAAACAGTAACTGTAGCCCCTCTAAATGTAGGCTTTTTCTAGACCTGGGGATGACTTATCAATGAGTCATGAAAGAAAGTGATTAAATAACCAATATTTATGATAAGCTTAATTTTGAAGGCTGCTATTTCCAGCGCAAAACTAAAAATAGCCTTGCAATTGGGAAGACAATTGATTTGAGGTTTTAGCTGTTGTCTGGAGAGTGGACAGAATTGCCCAACAAAATCCAAGAGTAAAAGAAATCTGTAGTGTCATGAGAGGAAAAACTTTTGCTTGCAAGGAAAAATATAATAAATGGTAGCATTACAAATGATCAAGTGGTCACTCAGGCTTCAATGGGCTGAAGACTTCTTTTGAAAAGAAACTGTCAAGGAAACTTTGCTTCAGAAATATGAGTTTTACAATAGGCAACCCAGCTCTGTTGCATTCAATCTCAGGCATTTTTTCATTTGTTCACTTGCTGTGTGTTGGTGGTAGTTCAGAGGGCAGCAAAAGGCAGAATTGTTTTCCAAAGTAATGTATGAAATATTAGCTTATTTCAGCTCAAGTCCTGAGGGAGGTCAGGATGTGTAATGACAAAAGCCATCTTCATATCATCAATCATTAAAAATAAATGAAGTATGTGAGGTTGAAAAGATGTTAGTAGCTAAAGAAAAAAAGACACATTCCTCCTTTTTTTTTTTCCCAAGGAGCAAAAGAAGAGAGATAAAAGCCTTCAAGTCTCTGAGAATTTTTTCTTCACGTGAATTTTACCCATGAACTTGCTCAAATGCAGTGATGTTTGAGATAAAAAATGGTCAGTTGGCCAAATACCAGGAATTAAATATATAGGACTTTCTGTATTTCCTTGTTCACAGTTTAACGTATCGATGTCATTAATCGAGTCAGAAGCAGTAACCCTACTTATTGATTAGGATAAGAAACAATTCTTAAATTCTAAGGTGTTCAGTTTAAATGTTGCTGGCCACCCGACTAAATGTAGAGGCTATTCCCAGTCTGCCTGTTTGGAATTTTTTCTATCCATTGCACAGTATGAAATGGATTTCATCATAACTAGAAATGCTTATACAAAAAAGGTATTAGAGAAGATATATGAAACATTCGCCAGGCACCAACCCTATGAGTCTAGAGTAAGTTTTAGTCTGCTGAAGCAGAAGACCCATGCCATCGCTTGGCTTAGGGGGGCATTCTTTTCTAAATACATTATATAAAAAATATGGTAGATAATTAAGAGAAGCCAAGTTAATTTTCCTCATTACCTTTCTTTTGTTCTGATAAGTCAGCACAGTTTATCCTGAGAAACACTTTCTTTCTCATGAATAACTTTTTTAAACTGTTTCCCTGTTACCTGTTTTTGCTGCACATCTTGAACACGGTCATAAATGTGTGAGTGTATACATCTGAGGTACACTAGTGTGTGCATACATAAACATATTTCTGCAGCAGAAAGAAGGGCAGAAGAAGACAGGTTCTGGGAAAACGTTCACCTAACTGGGGAAGATCAGGGCACAGCAGCAGTAATGAAACTGCTTTGGGTCACTCTTTTTGCACTTCCTCCCTGTAAAGGCAGACCTGGAGAAGCAGGGAAGTGAAGACCTTAGTGTTTGCCTCCAGTTGCTGCCCTTCTCCGGATGAGATGGAAGCTTGCATATGCCAAGATAAACATGGGACAAGGGAGTTAGCCTGATTCAGAAACTTGGTTCCTTGACCGTGTCCCCTCCTAAAGCCCTGTGGTTCTTGCTCTGGCTGTCACTTCCTGCAACCCTCCATACAAATCCCCTCTTCTCTTCCCCCTCGCTGCCTTCAGAGCTATCACAGAACCATAGAATGGCTTGGTTTGGAAGGGACCTTACAGATCATCTAGTTCCAACCCTCCTGCCATGGGCAGGGATGCTATTCACTTGATCAGGTTGCTCAAAGCCCCATCCAACCTGGTCTCGAACAATTCCAGGGTGGGGCATCCTCACCTTCTCTGGACAATCTATTCTAGTGCCTCACCACACTCACAGTAAACAATTTCTTCAGAAGAGTTAATCTAAATCTACCCTCTTTTGGCATCTAGGGGCTTCTCTAGCCTTCAGTGACTGCAGGGCTGGCCTCCCCTTGCTGTGAAGCAGTATTACCCCAGCTCACAGATGCCCTTCAGAGCAGAGATCAAAAGGCAGCGTGGCCCATGTGTGTCCCTCACATGTAGCATTGAAGTTAGAAAAGGGACAAAATTTTACATTGGCTCACATGCTATGAGAACAGCTGAGCTTTCTGCCAGCCTATGGCTGATCTGTCCCTTTTCTTTCTCTTTTCTTGTCACTTCAATTACCTGATGTAAGAAATTGGGAAGAAGACAGGATTCATAGAGCATTTCAGAGAAATACAACTGTCTTTACCTTCAGCAATTCTTCATTTCCATACCCAAACCAACTAAAAATCTCTGCAAAACACTGATTCCATATTTATCACATTTCTTTATAGATCATTCCATATAAGGTATAAAAGCAGAATTCTCAGTGTCAGAAAATAAATGATTTTATATGCAATCACTGTAGAAGAAGAGAAATGTTTAACAAAGCTAGGACTTAAAGAGGAAAATGTATGAAATGAAAGAAAGTCTGTCTTTGTTCTCAAGTACATTTTTTTCACTTTACTGTTATGTAATACTCCTTTTGGTTTGAATTATTAAGAGGATTTCTTATGTTACCTGGAAGGGAATTAGGAATTTCTTCCCAACCAGCAATTAAACAATAGCATATTTTTAAGTCTAGAAAGACAAAACTTTAATGTGCTTTATCTATGGCACAAAGAAAATTGAAGATTTTCTCAGTCCAGTCACAGAAAACAGTTGCTAAAATTTAGTTGTTCAATACTTGATCCCAGTATCAAAAAAACCACATTTACACGTACACAGAGGAAATACTGAGAAGATGTCCTCATGATGGAGATCTTTTTTGAGTAAAGTGGTATTCTGTCTTTTAATTTTTCCAGTGATTCAATTAGTTTCATTCCCATCTCTATTCAAATGGCACAGACATTTGGCTCAGTAGTGTATGGGGATTCTGTTGGCTTTAATAATTTCCTCTTGACTTTTTTTTTTTTTTAATGCCATTAGTTCTCTTATTTCAAAGAAATAAGAGAACGAATCTTGTGTGAGTCGAATGGTATATGTAAGTGGTTTAAAGAAATGCTTGCTCGTCTCTGAGTTGGAAAACTACATTTTAGTTAATTAATCTCCCAGCAATCCTAAGTGATGATTGTGCTACTCTCATGCTAGTACTGCATAATATTTGTGCACTTCTGGGGAGACTGACAATTCAATGCAGCTATTACTCACTGCTGAAGAGGAAAACTTGGAAAAAAAAACACAACAAACCAAACAACCAAAACCAAAAAACAAGATGTGAAAAAAAGCCAGGACTGCAGAACCAAATTTAAATTGGTTTTGCCAGAGTCTAATTCAAAGCTACTGAACCTATTTAAAAATCATTAAGTTAATGAAGCACTAGGATCTCCCTTAGTAAACAAGCTTGTACAATTTGGGGTTTACTTTTACTGTGCCTGAATCTAACTTATATTTAACACATGCTTTCAGATCCCATTTGGAAGCCAGTACCGACCAGTGGAAGCGATTACATCTCTCTCTTCAGGAACTTTTGGCATGGCTGCAATTGAAGGAGGATGAATTAAAACAGCAAGCGCCCATTGGCGGAGATCTTCCCACTGTGCAGAAACAGAATGACATTCATCGGGTATGGCGTTTTTTCAAATGATCTTTTGGTCATTGCTTTTTGTTTGGCAGGTTGGTGCTGCATGACACAGTCCTTGTTGGAAAAAGCAAGGCACCCTTTAAAATACATTTTAGAATGAAAACCAAAAGTCTTCCTTGAGAGTAATAGCTACAATTTTCAAACACAGCAGAGAAAATCAGCCTTTTGGAGAAGAGAGTGTTTACTACCCTGCCCTTCACAGACCTATCACAGACAGGCAGATTTCATGGCCAGAACAATTACTAACCTCGTATTTTTTTAAGGTTTAAATAAATAGTTCTGAAAATTTTTCTAGATCAGGCATTTAAACTTCATGTGTACTTTTTGAAACCCTATTTTTTTTGTTGAAAAGGGTCACTGGTGCACAGCTCTGCATCATTGTGATAACTGTCTATGGCTCATACTGGTTTCATCAGGGAATTCTTAGGAAAAGGCAGTAGCAGAGTATCATATGTGGATTGTTCTAGACTAAGATTTGCACTAAAAATTAACCTAAATTGAATGTTTATATGAGAAATTGATTTTTTTAAAACTCACCAAATGAACAACCACCAAAATAACACAATACTTCTGCATAATTCTTCATACAAAGATTCACATAGATTTAATTTTTATTGTGGTAAAAGTATGCTTTAAGTATGTCTCCTGTGTTGAATCAAGTTCTCACCTGTCTGATGCTAACCTGGTATCTGCTTTCAGGTAAATAGCTTTTAATTTACTATGCCATTGAGGTCTATTCAGGTGTGAGTGTGAAATCACAGTTCTAGTACCTCCACTATACACTATTCCTTTTTGTGGAATTTACTTGGATGTAGTATTCAAACTCCTCTGCTCCATCCATGTGTGTCTTTATTTAAAATAATGACATTATGTGAGGTTTTCTACCTCCTCTTTGGTGTCCAATTGTACTTCAGTGTGGTACCTGAAAAGTTAGTTTGAATTAATGTATTTTTTATTGAAGAATTTAAATTGTCAGTCAGATGACTTGCTTCCACAAGAAGAGACTATTTCAAAACCAGTGATCTTCTCAAAGCACTGAGCTGCATATATGTAACTTTCAGGTTGTGAAACTTGCCACAAAAGGTATTGTTTCTGAAGCTCCTAAATCTCTGATTTTATTGCTTACTGAAGAAGTTTGAAATGGTACTGTAAAATGAGATTGGATCTGTGTTTTTGCATTCATCATGTAGCAGTATATAAATATTGCTCTAATATATTGCCCTTTCTCATGCAGAAGGACATCTTTGAGAATAAGTAGTGAGCTGAGACTTGGAAAGAGAACTTGACATATATTGCTGCTTCAAGTTATTTGGAACCCTGAGTTTGTGAAAAATCAGAAAGTATCATATTCAGCCAGACATGGATTTTGCCATAGTCAAGCAGGCATTCATCTGCAGTAGCAGACTGATGGGAAGTAGTGCCAATATGGTTTCTCAAGCACCTATCTTCACCTAATGGCTGAGAAAGTCAAAGAGGAACAAACCCATCTCTCTGTCAGTGCCAAATGCTTTTCTAAGACAATATAATGCTTTGCTGCAAGGTGCAGCTTGGTCACATTTCTTAGGTCTTTCTCCTGGAGATGTGATGTGTTCAATGTGTCTTTCTCATAAAACTTTACACAAGATTTAAAACATTATCACAGAAACAGTGAGGCAAAAACATCCATGATTTTACAGAGCAGTACCATTCATTTTTTCACCTTTCCCCCATGAAAGCTAAGATATATGATATGCTCGAGGTCTGTTCTAGCCAGCTGTCTGTAGCAACTTTCATAAAGTGGTTTTAAAGCCCAGAATACCAGGATGAAAGAAACAATATAGATGTTGCTTTAACTTAGCATGACATTAACGCAGCCCCTTTCTCCAATTACGGTTGAGCCAAAATAAGACTTAGAGAACGATTTTTGTAGAAAAAAAAACCCAAAACTTTTCTCATCTAAATAACATTTGAGTCTTTGAAGATGTTTTTTTTCTTCTAGACAGAAGAAATATTTTTTTTCATCTAGTGAAATTCTCTCATAAAATGTTAGTATTGTGTATTGTTCCATATGCTGTTTGAAGGTTTCCCAGAATTCATCACAAAGGTGGCAATAATTCAATGATGAACTAAGTCATCTCTCTCTCACTTACCAAGCAAATTAATTTTTAGGGATGAAAAGTGTTGCATAAAAGATACCATGAATAGGTACAAAATGGCTTTACAAAATAGATCTCCTTCTCATTTCTCTTTTTTATCTTCTCTGCCACTTGTAGATACAGAACAACACAGATCTTTGGTCATCCTGTCTAGCATCGAAGTTAGAACATTTTAGTTCCTTTTAGAAATACGTCTTCTTTTCTTTTCCCATTCTGTAGCACTTCAGGAGCTTAATGTGCAGCCTTTACAGTTGTAGGTGTTCTGTTTCCCTGTGGAAAAAAGAACAAAACAGAATACTGAATTTAATTTATCCTATCTGATCCTCAAGTATCTCTCATAAAGGAGAGAAAAACAATCAGTACAGAAGTCTGTATCCTGTTCATCAAAACATTATTTAATTATCTAACGGTTTTCTTTGCTTTACTCAATATCATAATATTGTTTTATTGAAATTTTATTAACTGTGTACTTGATACTGTTACTCTCACTTAAGTAACTTAGACATCCTGCAGGTAGCCTGCTATATCTTTCATTCTTTTAAGAGTTGCCTCATTTTCTGTGCAGTGATTTTATTAACAGCATAAACAGCTTTTATGAACATAGAAGGTAGTCATTAACAATTCCATGGAAAACCTTTCACATGAATTCTATAGCACCACAGCCTAAGGAGGAGTACAGTTCCAACATCAACACACTAACCTTTTCTGGTGACACAGTTGATATCTACTTTTAACAACTGAAGTAAAAACCCCTTTTTTTGAAAAGCATTCTGGTTGGCAAACATCTTGAATTAGTCTAATTGCACTCTTTGCTTTGCAATTCATTGAAAGCAAAAATACCTTTTTCTTTTAATAGCAGAGATTAATGTTAGTTTTACTAGTGTAACTCATTTCTCATTATATTTACATTTTTCGACTTAAACAATCTTTTTTTCTTCATTTAAAGAGCTTTAAGGACACCCATGAGGAGATAGTGGAGGTCTGAGATAAGCTGATCAATATATGCATTATTAAAATGGTGGACAGAATGCCATTACTGCTGTAGTGTTGATGACAAATAGACATGCTTAAATAAAGTAGTTTACTTACTTTTTTGTCAGGTCATACATTATGCATATTCGATTTCCTCTACAGTCACCACAAAGTGTGGAAGAAGTTAAGGAATTCAATGAAATTAGCCTGAAATCATTAGCTGGACATTAGACATCCATTTAGGCTAATTCTGCATTCAGTGATGGTCCGGTTGTTATAAAGATGTATTTGTCAGGATTCTAGACAGATAAATTTGGGTTTTTTCCTCCAAAAGAAGAGAAAGTGCAGTTTATTGCTGCTTGTGATTTTTATTGGTGGTGTATGTATTTCACAACAAAACTTTAATCAAAAAAGCAGCTTTACCTTCTTAAAGCAAGAACTTCTTTTGGAATGGGTTAGTATGAAATGAGCATTCATTATTTTTAATGCTGTTCTGTGCTACTGCTTCAGCCTCATGTTTTTTTAATCCTTTCCTTTTCAAATTTCTTATACTGAAACATATTTTAACTTGCTCAGTAGAAGTCTGCAGATCAACACCAGGGAAGGAGATGAGAATTGTAAATAGATCTCAACACCACACTGTGTACTATTCTGTAACTCAGGATTTACAGACTGTAATCGCCTCTACCAGCTCCAACATTCAGGATGGAAAAGTTGGGGGAAAGAATTAACACATTGGCTGACTGTTTTCTTTAATTGATAAAGAGACTTCTAGTTGTGACTAAATACAAAATATACAATCAGAAAGTTCTCATCAGCATTTCTCTATTATGTTGAGAAAGAGACAATGATTCCTGCTCCCACACTTTATGGGATGCAGTGCACATATCTGATTATGCTCTCCTGTTGCACAAGACACAGGAGAAATGTGGCTTTAAACCTCCTCTGCAAGTATAATGTCACTAGGTGTATTTGATTGCTGTAGTTTCCTGCAAAAGCAGAACAAGCTGAAAGCAGGTATTTTGTGTCTTTCTCATGGTATGCACACGTACACAGCTAGGGGTGACCTGCTTCAGCAGCAGCACAAGTTACAGCAGGACTACTCACTCCCAGATGCATAGCTCAGAGGTGTATCTGGCTTTTAACTACCCTTTTTAACTATCCATCAGTGTATTCCTATATTCCCCTGGAATATCTGTGACTCTCTCCTGCTGTGGGTGTGTGTTGGCAGAGCAGACCTCTGTGCATGTGCCTCCTCTTGGACTGGTTTTGGGCACAGAGATTTCTCAGAAATAGTTTCACTTTGTTTATAAAGCATCTTGTACCTTTAAGCTGCTATACCATTTAGCATTTGAAAAACACTGGTTTAAGTGAATTTGACTGTTGATGTTACTTTTAACACTACCAGATGAGAGCAAAGCTCACAGTCCATGGGGACTACCATGCTGCCTTTTAAGTTATACTACCTGCTGGCTTACATGAGCTGCAGACCTGCCACACCATTCTAGTGGGACAGAATGATGTAATGTGAGGTGAGCACAAAGGCTAATTAAAGCAACAGATTTTCCTCATTTGGAGGCATGAAAAAGGCTTTTTTCCTCTTTCCATTGCACGTCCTGCAAAAGTCAAGTATGAATTACAAGAATCATAGACCTAAAAATGTCTAAGTTAAAGTTTCAACCCTGTAGTAAATACTCAGATTTTGAGCAGAGCAATGTCCAGTGGTAGTTTACTTGTTAGCATATATAGTCTACTTTATTTGTGAAAATCAATGTTGGTTTTAAAGGTCAGCATGATTCTGTAAAACATTTATCACAGATATTAATCAAACAAAAGATTCTCTTAAGACAGCAGATGCACTCTACAAAAAGATTTCAGTCTTATTAATGTACTTGGCACAAAATGAAGATTTTTTTGCTTTATTTCCTTCAACAGGGCAGACTTTACTAAGGGATTCTCCCAAGTACAAGTACAAACTTCATGGTCAGTTCTTGACCATTTATTAAAAAGTGTATTTAAATATTTAAAGTAGAATGATATAGTAATTTCCTGAAGTTTACTTTCCTGAAATGTGTTAAGAACATTTTACCTATGAGTGCTCATATTATAAACTGAGGTGTTCTCATTATTAGTTCTGGTAAGTATTTCCTGTACAGAGAGTTGCATATCAAATATAATTCAAAGTGTAATGAACTTTTTAATACTGAATTTATAATCCTTCATTATTTTGCATAGAAATACAAATTTTGTTTAATAATGAATTTAACTGAATTGGTGAATTTATTATGTTGGAAGCTTATATAATGCCAGCATTGTAAAAAGAATTTTCTAATCTCTTGAGCACAATATCTATTTCTCCTCATGGCATATGGCTGTCCTTATTGCAGTATTGTGTTTTGTGTTACACTGTGCTATAATTGCCTGCATAATTTACCTCTATGCTACTTGCAAACAGTGTGCATTCAACATTGCTTCATAAATACAGAAGAAAATGTTGAAATGAAACCATGGTAAGGACCATTTAGAAAAGTTCAATACAACATGCAAAAGACCCAACCCAACATGCAGACCACAGGTTGGGTTTCATCTACATGTTTGTGCAGAGAACATTTGGATTCCAACTAACAGAATCTTCCATTCTCTTTAACAAAATTAGATTAATTAATAAATAAATACTGAGATATGTATATTTTCAATACCTACCAAAATGTCAATATTAATCTTGAGAAACTTACTCATGGTCATTTTAAAAGCAGGGAGTAGAGGAGAGATAGTAGAAGGAGCTGTTGCTGAAGGAAATGTGACACACCGGCAGCACAGTCACTCCTTTGAATGCAATGTGATTTCAGGTTAAGCAAAAGCTGATTATCTCTTTTATATCTCTTTTTTGTTGCTACTTGTCATACACTCACAGAAGCTATTGTTGGAAATTTTGTTCTTAAATTGATGCAAACAAGGTATTTCATTATAGATCCACTTACGTTAATTTTGTTTCTTAGACTTTCAAGAGGGAGCTAAAAACAAAAGAACCTGTTGTGAGGAGTGCACTTGAGACTGTGCGTATCTTCCTCACCGAGCAGCCTGTGGAGGGACTGGAGAAGATCTGCACAGAACCTAGAGGTAATTGAAGAAAGAACAGGGTGATAACACATTGCTAGAAAGATCAGTGATGATCAGCGATGATTAAATAAATTCTGCCGGCCACTCTGAAAGAATTCCTTTTACACTCCAAGCTGAATGCCAGTATTCAGAAACTAAGCTAAAAATATAGATGAAAGCAAGCCTTAGCAATCCTTCTGAACACTGTGGTACTAAATAAACATGCATATTTATAAGCTGATTTTGAAAGTGCCTTTAAACCTTCAGGATCTGTCTATAGCTACAGCTTATTTGAGGTCTCAAAGCTGCAATTTAAGCTAAAATTCACCTTGTAGCTCAGTACTACAGGAGCTCCCAAATCCACTCAATTGCAGCAAAAGCTTCACAGTGATTAATATTTATCTATGTGCAGAAATATTGTGCTCATAAACTTTTAGCTATGGCTTGCATGTTTCAAAATGCCTTTAAGTACTTAAATGCATGTTTTGGTGATCTTTATGGTGTCAAGATTTAAATTTTTTAAGAGATTTTCAAACAAGAATACACTAATAAATTTCACAGGTGCATTTGGTTATGAGTAGTTTCTTACTGAGATTTGAACTTACGCATATGACAACTGTTTTAGTTCTAAGACAGAATGTGGGTTAAAAGCCTTTTGACTTTCACATTTAGATCTGCCACCTGAGGAAAGAGCCCACCATGTCACTAAACTTCTCCAAAGGCAGACAGATGAGGTCAGAACTGAGTGGGACAAGCTGAATCTGCAGTCTGCTGATTGGCAAAAGAAGATAGATGACGCTCTTGAAAGACTGCAGGGCCTTCAAGAGGCAATGGATGAACTGGACCTGAAACTACGCCAGGCTGAAGCATTCAAGGGATCCTGGCAGCCAGTGGGGGATCTGCTAATTGACTCTCTGCAGGATCACTTAGAAAAAGTCAAGGTATGTGTCAGTATATCAATACTTCTGAGTATGAAATTGTTCATTGCGTGAACCCCCAGGTTCAAGAATTATCTTGTAGAATGAGAAATTGATGGCTTTGTACCACAGTGACTTATATTAAAAAAACCATATAAGGAGTTCTATAACTTCAGCAATTAAAATGCAATCAAATCAACATTGAGAATGTACATTGCTGACATGGGCAAAAGCACTGCATAAATGTGTAAAAATCCTCAGCACACTAACTGCTAACTCAGGAGATTCAGAGTTAACAGTTAAAAAAGGCAAACTGGAATAGATAGAATATATGACTAAAGTGTATAAAATGAATTTTGTTCTTTGTTATGATACCTTTTTAAGTATGATGACTACATAATTATGTCTATACTCTTAGAGTAGGATTTAAATAATTTAAAATATCTGGTTTTATTGGATTTTGTTCATGATGATGGTATTTGCTATCTGCCTTTTTTTTGATAACTAGGCTTCATAACCAAAGATAGTCTAAAAAAAAAAAAAAAAAAAAGGCAGCAAACCTGGAAAACCTATCATTATTTTCTATAACTTAATGCTTATCTGCTTTCAGTGGTTGTTTCATAAAATCATTGCTTACTGAGAAACTCAGGTGGACTTGCCCTCTTTCAGCATGACTACCATGGCCAGATTTGATAAATACTACAGGATTGCTTCAGCTAGAGCACAATAGAGACAGTTGCCATTTTGATAAGAATAAAGTGCCTCTGTTCCAGTCACATAAATGGGAATCATCAGTCATTTTGAAAGAGACCTGAGCTAACTGTTATTTTCTCTAGCAGAACATTAGGATTTAAGAAAGAGGAAATAGAATGACTAATGGCAAGAAAAGAATGCCTTTAAAAATCAAATGTAGTTTATTAAAATAAAAGTCCTCGAGTTTTAATCACAGAGAAAGTTTAATGAGTATTCTGTACAAATACTATACAAGAACAAATGAAATACTTGTTAGCTGATGAAGAGCTAGCTTCAAAATTTGTTTATCTTCATTTAAATTCATAAATGAACAGAAGAGATATATTTATAAATTCTCAGAAAGTGCTATTACAGCCATGGGGAACTTTTTTGTAAATTTTGAAGAAGATATTCTGAATAGAAACACTGAATGTCTGATATTACAGGAAAGCAATGTAAGTTGTGTAATTCTAAATTGTGACCAGAACTGTTGCATCCATAATTATAGTTCTGAATTCTGTTATGGTTTAAAAAATCCATCCTAGATAATATAATGAATGTCTTATTAGTTGGTTCACTTAAGGGTTAAATACTTTTCCTTTGCAAGTGTTTCAATTAAAAGTTATATTTGTTGAAGAAGACACAATTATGTAGCCTTCAGTTAAAAGCTGTTAGTGAACAAAAAGGTTTTTTCTTTATAAATTATATTATCAGTCAACATTATCAAATTGATGTATTCTATGTCTCACCCTTGCTTTGGTTTTTTATAATGTGCATCACAATGACTGATGATATTATAGTGTGAGAGAAAGTACCTATTTCTCTCTATATATCTAAGAACCCCAAATGCCTTCTGAGCAGATCTTCAAAATCTTGGTCATATGTGATTGCACGTCTTGCAAATCCTTCTCCTAACTGGGGTCACAGAGGCTTTCCCAAAGCTAAGCTGATGAATAACTTCCTAGGGGATGTGTTTAACCTAGGGCCATTTGTCACTGTTCTCTGTAGTTATAGTTGCTGGAGCTCTTAAGGTCATGGTATAAAGTTGAACTCCCACAAAATAGTGGAACCTTGAGCAGTATTAATGGATTATTATTATTACAGATCCTTGAACTGTATTAATGTTCATATCTGATTATGAGGACAAGATACTTTCACACATCTACCCCAAAGGATGCGACCTAGACTGCAGATGATCTATAATCAAAATATTCTTCAGACTTCTCTGCTGCCATCTGTTATTCTCCCTTTTTTCTTATCTTGTATGAGTAATCTTATCTTCAGACTGAAATATAACTTAATTTCTTAATAACACACATTTGCTACCCCTTCCAAGCATACTTTTCTGTCCAGTAAAATCCAAACCTTCATTTAACTGTCTTAAATTCAGTTCAAACCCAAATGAATCTATTTTATGTCCCCTCATATCCCTTGCCTGATCAGTTTGATTGTAGCTCAGATCATATATTCGACATGGCCTATGATTTCTACTCCTCTCTGCTTTCTTCTTGCAATCACTAACAAAATGTTCTCCTTTTCATCAGAATGCCTGGAACTATTAGGTTCTCGTGAGACCACCACTCAATTTTTATATTAAGCTTTCCTTGGTATTCAACTGAGTTGCAGTTGTGCCTACCTCATCCATTTGGTGTCTAATTCAAAGACCTATTCCAGGAATTGGCAGTGGATCCACTTTGCCTCTCTTTTTTTCCCCGAAGACTCCTTTGCTCCATACCATGCAAAACCTTGATAATGGTTATGGCTGGCAGCTTTCAGCAATCATTGCATGTCATGCTGAAACCTTCTCACTGATTTGTTGTCTGTCTGTAAACATCTGCTGAGAAATACAAATAGGAATTAGTACCCATAGAAAGTTTCAGATTTTTATAATTTCCACTCTGAAAAATTCAATTTTTTTTAAACTAATAGCCACTGTTTTGGGGTGTTGTGCACAGTTTGTGGCTGGGAAGGCAGTTTTAGCAGTGTGGTTTATCTGTTGCTAAAGGTTAGTTCCCAGCACACTTACAAGAGCACAATGCAAAAAACTTTCTTGTGCCAGTGATATTTTACCATATCACTGTGACATATAAGTGGTTCAGTTTTCTCTCATACACAGCACTGAAAGGCAACAGCAGAGTGTCTAGACTCCATGGGGTATGTAACTAATTTTCGATTTTTTTTCTTTTTTTAACCACTGTAAAAAAAAAAAAAAAAATCAGGAACCAGCAATAGTGTCTGTAGTTTCTTTAGTTCAAGGTAAAAGTGCATATCTCAAGAACACCTACCAAATAAAAGCTGAATTGTGTAGGCATGTTTTAAATTAACTTCATTCTGCTATATGATAATTTGTTCTCCTTCACTGTCACATAAAGAGGGCACCTTGACTCAATATGATGATTGATAACTGTAAAAAGCAGAACAGAATTTAGTGAGATAAGTCTTGTATTTTCCTGTAAGGAATTTTCATGAAAGTCTTACTCTTCTTATTAAGAACTGGTTGTTGTTCTTCAAGATTCACTTTTACAGGTGCGAGTAAAGCAGTTACACGAACTTTTGCCTATAGAGTATGGATTTTAATGTATTTAGTGTAACAAGGGTATTTGCAAAGGCTGCAAGTATCCTTTTAATTTTTTTTTGTCACAGCCTACTTATAATTTTTCTTGAGCTGTTTATTTCTGACTTTATTCAGCATAATTGACAGTTGTAGCCAATTGTATGTCACTAACAAATATTCACTGGAAAATGTCAACCTGAAACTTATTTCTTATTTGTAAGCTGAACAGAGTTTGCAGTTAGGCATACATCAGAAGTGAACTGATCACTGATCTGCTCATCATCTAGTCCAAAATTACTTTCTGCAGGGACTGAGGACACTCTTCCTCAAAATGAGAAAAAAAATTAAGATAATTAGCTAAATTTCAGTGTTGTTCATATACAGCCATAAAAAGAAAATTTGGCAAAGTTAAAATCCCATATTATTACAAACATTTTAATACTATATTAGTAACCTCAATTACTAGACAATGAATGAGGATAGGTAGTTCATTTAAATAATAATATTTAAGAAAAAGCCCTATATATTCTTCTGTTGTTCATTTTGGTACTGTTCACTTACTGCTGAGATGAAAAGAGGTGTTTCAGAAAAGTGGATTCTTGCAGTGCTGCTATGAGGGAACTGTGCTGACAGCTGCCTACAATGGGGATTCTGACAGAAAAGTGAGTTGTTGAATTTCTAACTTGTGTTTTCATTTCAAAAATATTTGAAATGCATAGGTAATTGATAATTTCCTATTCTACCTGAAAAAAAAGAAAAGAAAAAAGAATTATTTTCATAAGGAAAATTAATGACATCTGAAAGCAAGCCAATAGTCCACAGTCATCCCTTCCTAGCAATGAAAATGTATGCTGGAGATCAGTTTTAAATAGACCAATAGAATCGATGCAAGAAATAATTACCTGGAAGATGTATTGAATAACCAGAGTTTCCAAACAGGTCAATATCAGTAGCAGTTCTATGTTCATGTTAAAGCAAATTGTGGTCAGATTGCAATGTGATGCCTATTCTCCTGTGTGCTGGTTTAAAGATAAACCAGCAGGAGAAATGAACCCTACTCAAGAGAGATTACAAGTGAAAGTTACAGTTTACTAAAAAGATTACAATAAATACAATGATCCAGAGAAAAATTGGTTTTAACTCACAAAAAACCAGACATATAAGCCAGCACTCTGGGGCATTAAAAGAATGCTGTTCTTTAGCCCCTGTGCTGAGTGCCACGTGGTCCCCCTGACTACAAAGTAAAAGGAAAGGAACCTGCTGATGAGGATGATGGTCACAGTCTGGTCAAGAGTGGCAGTCGCAATCCTGTTGAGGTTCTGGTCCTCCTCTGGATCCAACGAGTGGTACCATAAGTCCCAAAACCCCAAGATTATATATGCTCAGGTTCAGGTGGAAATGCCCAGTACCTCTCCCCCAGGGTGAGGAGTTTCACAATGGGTGAATTAACTCTGTGAGTTGTGGGGTATTTTCAGAATCTTTGATGGCCCACTAGCAGACATGACCCCTCAGGCTGGGTGTGAAGGTGGTGATGACTCCCCTGAGGGGAGTTATTACGGCTGAGTTATTGGTGTGAAGACAGAAACATTCCCCTGCCTCTCAGGCGTCTTTAACACCCAGCTTTGTAGCCTGAGGAGTCAGGTGTGCCCTGGGCAGTTGCTGCAAACGATCCATTATTAACAGTTCATCAAAAATTACATAGAGGGTGTAGAATACACAGTTTTGGTTACACTCGCACAGTGATAAGCCGGTCCCAGGCCCTGTAACTGGGACATCCTGTTAACTTTTTGCTAACATAAAATTAAACCATGCACTGAATTAAGCTAGCAGAGCTCATACAGTTCAGTCTGTAAAGTAAAATGACATGACACATACAGCAACTTCTGAGATCTTTTTAATTATCTTTCTTTATTGATAGACTTTACATTACTGAGAAAAAAAAATTGCAAACAAAACCAAACCAACAACAACAGACAATATTTATTTTTAGTATGGAGGTCTTAAATTATACAAACAGCTAATTACTGCTATATGGAAGTAAGTTAACCGATATATATATAGATATATATATATATATATATATATAGGTAATATACTGCCTGGTATACCAAACAAACTTACTCTTACAATTTTTTCACATTGCCCTAAATAGCTTCCTACATTATTCAAAGACCAACTCCTTTTCTTTTTTTTTTTTTTGCTTCAAATTTCTATAATGTGTAATCACCTTCTTTTTTTTTTCCTCCATGTGCAACATACTGATTGATTTCTCTGCTGTTACAGAAATTTTGGGGAGAAAATTTCTATTAGCAGAGTTTTCAGTAGGCAAGCCTACAGAAGTGGCCCTAAACTTTTGTTTCAGTAGTTTCAATGCTCATAGACTAGGAAGTATTTTGGCAATTTACAGGCATTACTCCCCACTGTAGCTACACTCCTTATTATTCTTAGTTTTAAATCCCTGAAAATACTAAAGCATTCCATATGCACAATTTTAGACTGTAAATTATAATTTGATTAAGTGTTTTTAAATTGCACAATTAAAAGATGATTGCATCCATTGGTTCATAGCTGAATGGGAAACTATTTGCCTGCAGTGCAGGAGATGGAACTATTAATGTTTTCTTCAGACTACAACTAAAGTAATTGCTGTTACAAATGCTTCTCAAGTTTACCATTTCATACATATGTCATTCTGCCAATAAATCATACAATAGTTATTATGTTATTTTATTAAACTACTTCAAAATGAATGTATATTTTTTTAGTTTAATTTGAAGCCAGCTGTTACCACCGAAGAGTATAATCAATATGAATTAAATTGTCCTATTTCCTTTAGTGAGTTTCTTAAAAAGTTTTTCTGCTGGACTCTGTGACTTTTAAAACTGTTCTATATAGAACAGCCATTTCCTCATAATTTATTTTCCAGCTTTCCAAAGACAAACAAAACACCAAATTGTCAGTAAAAGAATTAGAGACAGTATTAATAAACAGATTTTGTATGTGTAAAATATGTGTAGTTCAGAGATTGTTCTAAGCAAGACACTATAAAAGGAGGAGATGATCTAATGGCATACTGGAGGACTTTGAGGTTTTAAATACAATTATGGTCTATAAAACCAGATTTTACAAAATGTCAACTCTTCATCAACTGTTTTACTGCTAATATAAAGTAAAACAATGATAGAGTATTTAAGAGAATAATAAACTGGATTTTAAAATAAATTGAAACCATACTGAAATTCACTGGAACACTTTGACATCCTATAGATGTCCTTATCTTATATAATATTCTTGTGAATTTAAAACTTTGTGGAGTTTACTATAATGAAAAAATAGTTGAAGTTTGCTCAATTTGCTAATGGATCAACTTTCAGGATCTTGTTATACATCAAAGACACTTCAGCTAACTACATTACCTAATTGGTAACAGTCTATGATGTTGGTTTTACCTTTTTTAAAATACATTTTTATGCAATGGATAATTTTGTAGGGTTGTTTGGTTGTCACAGTTGAGGGCAAGTTTAATTTGCTAAGGTTTGTCTTAAATATTAAACTGAGTTAAAAACCATGGAGTGTTTCATCATGTAGTTGTACCAGCTGATTTTAGTTCTGCTATGCTTCTTAGCTTGTAGGAGATGAAAGTTACTCAGTTGTGTCCTGTGGTGTCTTAATCTCATTTTAACAGCTTATGAATCAATTTATTTTCTCATATGAAAAGAAATATATTCACAAGTGGTTATTTAACTTGTAATGATCATGTATTTGCTACTCATACAAATTTAATCTAAAAGTCTCATCTACCTTATGTTGTTGCTATGTAATCAGTCAGATAAGACTGGAGAGTTTACAATGGCAATAACTATGGCAATAGCCTGCATCGAAGCCCATTTCAAATTCCTGAAGCAAACCATCATTCCCTCTGGTGACTTCTTTTGCAATAAGTTATACATTTTTTATCTCATATTTAGATGTAATTATAGTGAATGTTTTACAGAGACTAGATTACATAGGTTTTCTGTCTATATCAAGTTATCTATTTTAAGGGAAAATGCAAAATTTTTTTTTACATAAGAATAGTAAGAAAATGATGAGAAAGCAGAGAAATTAATTCTTAGTGTTTTAAAATTAAGACTGTTCTTGACCATACCACTTATTGGGAAACAGTAGCATAGTTGTAATACAGAAGCAATAATGTTGCTCTGCTAACAAAGAACAAAATAAATTACTATTCTTTAACTAAATTTTTGGGGAATCACAACTAGTGTGAGAAGTAGCTTCTTACAGACCATTTCTCAAAAGAACAAGCACCTGGGAAAGAGCAGCAGCAGATTTAACTTGATTTGTATGAGATTTGTGCTAACCGTATTAACAAAATTATTAATACAACATACTTTGACCTTTGGGCTAAAGAACACTGATATCTTTTCCCTGACAGCAAGTGCAGGAAAATTCCTGAACTCTAAAAAAGAAAAAAAGGTGACCAGTAAAAGTGGAAATCTTTTCTATTATTAGATCAACAGATTTCATTTCGAGCCAGATTTTTCCATGAACTCACCCTGCTGATTTCAGTGAGAGTTCAACATGCACATCAACAGGCAGAATTTGACTTTTTAAGTATTGGCAATCTCTGATCTGGGTTTCTGACAGCCTGCTGAGAGAACTGACTAATACATGTATAAAGACTTGTCTGTCTTTTTATGCCTCTGAAGTTCAGAATTGAGGTCAGACCAGAACACTTGTCAGAGATTGCTCTTTATCAATTTATCAGAAATAAGAATGGGACTTGAGCTTTTAGAAGGAGAATTAAACATTAATGTATTAAGTACCTAAGTGGCATGATTATTGCAGGGACTCTAGCATTTAGCATGGCTTTTTTAAGTTTGCCATATAAATGCAGCACGCATAGATATTAGTCTGATGATGAAGTATTAACATTCCCATATATGACATTAAATCAAAGATGCTCTTGAACTGTTTTAGGTCTGTTCAAAAGCTTTCTTTTTCTTGTAACCTGAAAATGTAAATATTTAGACAATGTGGAAAAAATATGGTGCAAGTAACACATTTCTTCTTACCAGGGGACCATTTTATTCTGGCTTTCCTAAGTGAGTGTGGCACAGGGAGGTGAGTGGTTAAAGGGAGCAAAAGTATATCTAAGGAGTATTTATAACAGAAATATGATCTGCTATATATAGTCTGCTTTTGAAACATTTCTATATGAAGGAAGAGGACATACCAGAACTGAATATATAATCAGAGACATGGATGTTCAGTGAGACAAGAGAGCATGGAAAAGGGAGTAGTACTAGAAATGAATTTTAATGTTGTTTGTTTCTGTGAGGAGGCAATTTTTCCATGAAGAGAAGTCTGCCAGTACTGTGTTTCTAATGAAATCTTTTCTTAAAACATTGACAAAATACATTCCTGGGAACTATCAAGTGTGCAGATTCTGTAATGATAATGTTTGTGTGACATGGACAAATCAATGAGCAAAGTAAAATCAATTTATCAAGCTCCTGTGCTGGTACACTGTAATTATTTAGGGACTGCTTGATGTAGAGAGTGCAATGAATGTTAGATTGCCTGGAATGTATATTAGCTACCCATTGCATTACACTATTCTCATTTTAATCTTTATCTATTTAAATCCTAATAGAGTGTTATTTCATTTTTTGTCCAAGATTAACCCATAATAAAACATTGTAATTGCTACTTAGCACTTTTATAGTGCTTCTCATGTTCCAGATTGTATGAGTTAATTTCATCTTCTTTCTGAGACTGCAATAGAAGTATTACCCCCAGTTTACAAATAGGGCAATTGTTTCAGTGAAACTAATTTGTCCAGACAGCAATTCCACTTGAATTATTCTTATTCTCTTTATATTTTACCTGCAAATTGTTTTATTTTAGTTTGGTTCAATTATTCAGAGGATTAAGAATGACAATTTCCATGGGTCTCAGCAGGAGCCACAGCTGCTCATTTCCCAGAGCCATGGCCTCCTCTACCCAAGACATGGCATGGCAGCCTCAGCCACCCAGAAGGATTTCAGCCTTAATGCCTGCGAAGGTGGGCACTGCTCATGACATTTTCCCAGCCTGCATCTTGCGCTCCTGTAAAAACCCTGGATGTGTTTGTTTTGTTTTGGTTTGGTTTTTTTTTTAAAGTTTTAACTGTCTCCTTTTCAGCATTTTATTTTAATATTCTTTCTTCCTACTTTAGCTTAAAAAGTAAATAATTCTTACTTGTAGTTTGCTAAAATCTACTGTTAGAACAGACTCCCCTTGTCTGGCATTGCTGAAGGATGGTCTTCTTAGATATAAGTAGTCTAAAAATTTGCAAGAAGCAGGCCCATGGGAATCTCATGTGAGTTAACAACACCAAGTTACAAGGTGCTATACCTGGGTTGGGACAACCCCCGGTATCAATCCAGGCCGGGGGATGAACACATGGAGAGCAGCCCTGCTGAAAAGGACTTGGGAGTGCTGGTGAAAGAGAGGCTGGACATGAGCTGATGATGTGGACTCACAGCCCAGAAAACCAGCCATGTCCTGGGCTGCATCCAGGGCAGTGTGGGCAGTGGGGCGAGGGAGGGGATTCTGCCCTCATGAGACCCCACCTGGAGCTCTGCATCCAGCTCTGCCATCCTCAGCACAGGAAGGACATCAACCTGTTGGAGTGAGTCCAGAGGAGGCCACCAAGATGATTAGAGGGATGAAGCACCTCCATCCCTCTAATCACCACCCTCAGCACAGAGGAAAGACTGGGAGAATTGGAATTGTTCAGCCCAGAAAAGAGAAGGCTTTGGGGTCACCTAACTGGGGCCTTACAGTTCTTGTAGGGAGCCAACATGAAAAATGGAGAGAGACTATTTACAAGGGCCTGTAGTGACAGGACAAGGGGGAATGGCTTCAAACTGAAAGAGTGTAGGTTTAGATTAGATATTAGGAAGAAATTCTTTACTGTGAGGGTGGTGAGACACTGGAACAGTTTGCCCAGAGAAGCTGAAGATGTCCCACCCCTTGAAGTGTTCAAGGCCAAGGCTGGATGAAGCTCTGAGCAACCTGGTGTAGTGGAAAGTGTCCCTGCAAGGGGGTTGGAATGAGATGATCTTTAGGGTCCCTTCCAACCCAAACCATTCTATGATTCTGTGTTGTCTTGGGGTCACATCCACGCCCATTCCATACACATCATACAGTGGTGGTGAAAAGGTGGGGATGGGAATTTCAATATTAATTCAAGAGCTGGAACACAGAGCTTTCAACAAAACAGTTGAACAGTCCGTCTAATCTGCTTTCTTCTAAATGTTAGAGACTGGATGGACTGTAATAACTCCTTTTGACCTTAAGTTCTGCAAAATATTTTGTCCCCCTTGCTAAAGGTAGTAGATATCAACTTTATGAGGCTAAACATTATGAAATACTTACAGGGTAAATTTAAAGACCTGAGAGGAGAAAATAAAAATTTCTTTTAAAATTAAAATTATGATCTCTATACTCTTTTTGTTCGAAAAGACAAGGAGTTTCTGAAGCTTCATCTGCATTGTTTAATGTTGATTGAGTGTCAGAATACAATCTGAGTCTTAGTAGTGTCTTTGTATGGCCATGCAAAGAATCCATATTTCTCCTCCTGAGCTACAGGTCTGCCTGCTGGTGTCTGAAAGTCTGAGGTGTTCTGTAATACTGTAATATTATGATACAGCCATTGCAATCTTTCTGGTTTAAACTGCTTTCTTTTTTTTTCTTTTTTTTTTTTTTTTTTTGTCAGTGAAATACTACGTTTGCCTTTTAAAATGCCAAACTTATTTACAGCACAACAGATATTTACTTTGTAGAAAGTATTTTCTGAGAACAAGGAGAACTTCTGTGAGTCTCTGTTACCTGAAAGGGCTTTTGGTAATGAACACAGGTTATCATTCAGCCTTTTATGTTTGTGTATGTCTAATATACATTGTTCAGAAGTTAACTAATAGACAGTGTGTTATTAATAGTTTAAAACCAGTTTTGACTGAGGCTACAGCCTAAATATATATATCTTTTCAAGTGCTTTTAGCTTTCATAATGCTGAATAAAACCATACTAAAGGAAAAAATTTCCTTTTCAAAAATTCTTTTATATTTTCTGTGTTCTTTGTGTAGTGGGTGTTAAACTTTCAGATTACACTTTGAAATCCTTCAAGTTACTTACAGTTCCTGGGTACTTCATCTCTTCTTGGCTGCAAAGTAACTGAGTAACTGACTTTGATTATATGAAAAAATTGGTGTGGGACTGTTTATGACACTTCAGCAGTGATGGGCTCTGTCATGATGTGGGGAAAGTGATGCAGAACAACTCTAACCATGTATTCTTGTAGAGAGAATTACAAACTCAATTTGCTTATTTACTTTTCCCCTTCCATAGAGGAGAACACAATTTCGGAATAAATGGCAAGGCAGTGGCATATGTTGCATCTGTTCAGGGATCATAAAGCTGCATATCAGCTGTTGATTTTAAAGAAATAGATAAATAAAAATTTACAATAACCAAGTGATATATGTTTCAGGATAACTACATCTATTTATTAATGTGCTTCTGGTTATTAAATTAGACATCCTAATAAATAAATATTTTCTCCTAGGTATAACATTTCTACAGATCATAGCTTTTTCCCTTGACAGTTGAGAAAAGAAGAAAATTAATACCTGGCATTAGTTCATTTTTTATTTTTTCTGTTCAAATTTTAATATCCTTGTTTTTAAGGAAATACTGAGTTAGTCTTCCAAACTGGAGAAAATAAATTTTGAAAAATGTAGTGTTTTACTGATTCAGAAATACAGAAGTCAGAATGGGATAGGACTTGAAGGGAATTTGATTTTCCTTCTCCCCTGATATTTTCTGTTTGAACTATTTTTATCCCAGAAGAGGATTTATATTCTACTCTACTGTGCTCTTGCTTGGTCATTTCTGAGTTTATAAAAATATATAGGATGGAAAATCAAATCAGCTAAAATCCATTTTGTTTCAACACTGCCTGTCCCCAGGAGCGCTAGAATCAAATAAAAATACAGGGTGAGTTTAAAAGGAAGCTAAGTGTAGCATATTGAACTAGCAGCTGACAATCCCAGGTTTCAATGAAATTTGAACCAGAATACACTAAACCCATCAGAGAAGAAACTAACTCAGTTTGAACAAAAAAGATAGAGATTCTTGAACTGTCCTGGGATAATTCAACCTTGTACAGTTCTAAATACCAAAGCAAAAGAAATACCCTGACCTGTGAAAGGTTCTGCACTTGGGCACTAAGTGAGATGAGGGGCAGAACCGTCAGCACTGGGGACAACCTGTCATTGCCCAAGTAGGGCAGCCACTCACCTTGCTGTGCAATTGATCCTGCTCTGATTTAGCTGCAGCTGGTGCTGGTATAAAAACTCCCAGCAGAAATTCATCTGACACAGGAGAACTTTTCTCCTAAGTCATCTCATATTTTCTTCACAGTGCCAGATGTTCTTTTCTGTCTCTTTCGCTGGTGATGAGAATTGAGGTTTAACATAAGCCAGTGCTAGCAGGAGTATCTTTTATAAGAGGGAATTCTTCAAGAAAATGTCAGGCTGGCATGAGGCCACTGCCTTATATAAGTGCTGCTCACAGACCAGGGAAACAGACTTTCTTCTCTGTAGGCACAGTTGGCCTCTTCTTGAAATCTGCTTCATATTAAGTGTCAGATATACCCACAGTGGAACATATAAGGGGATGGACTTTTCATGCTCATAGTTCTGGTCATACCTAAGTTCTGATGGGATGCAGCCATGAGTGCTGACTGAGTTGATAGATGTTACTGAGAGGCCACTATCAGTTGCCTTTGGAAGTTACGGCAACTTGGAGAAATTCTTGGATCCTGGAAGAGAGGAAGTGCCACTTCAAGGACAGGAAGAAGGACACAGGGACCTACAGGTCAGTCAGCCTCACCTCAATCCCTGGCAAAGTGATGAACAACTAATCTTTGAAACCATCTGCAGGCACATGATGGACAAGAAAGTTGCATTGGAGGCAGTTCATTAGTGGAGTATCACAGTGGTTGATACTGGGTCAATATCATTTAACATCTGCATTAATGAACTGCTCCCTGGGACAAAGGTCACCCTCAGTAGTTTCACAGCTGATGCAAAAATGGGAGGAACACTAATACGCTGGGTGGTTGTGCTGTCATTCAGATTGACCTTGCCAGCATGAAGAATTACACTGAGAAGAATCTCATGAAGTTTAACAAAGTCCAAGTCCCGTGTCCTGGGAGAAAGAACCCCAGGGAACAGTACACACTCAGTACCAATTGGCCAGAAAGCAACCCTGCAGAGAAGAGCCTTGGAGTCCTGGTAGAGAAGAAGCTGACTGTAAGCAGAAACACACCCTCATGTCAAAGAAGGCCAACAGCACCCTGGGGTGCCTTAGGCAACACACTTCCAGCAGGTTGAGGGAGGTGATCCTTCCTCTCTACTCAGCCCTGGTGTTGCCAAATATGGAGTATTGGGTCCAGTTCTGGGTTCCCAGGTGCAAGAGAAATATGGACTTCACTGGAGTAAGTCCAGTGCAGGGCCACAAATTACAGTACTGAAGCATCTTTCCTGTGAGAAGAGGCTGAGGGAACTGGGATAGCTCAGCCTTGAGGCTCAAGGCAGCTCAGGATCTTATCAATGCATGTAAATTCCTGATGGAATGGAATGAAGAAAGAAAACTGGACTCTTCTCAGGGCTCTCCACTCTCAGAATGGGCACAAACTAAAACCCCTGAAATTCCATCTGAATATGAGAAGAGAGACTTGGTGTTCAAACACCAGCACAGGTTGCCCAGAGGAGCAGTGGAGTTTCCATCCTTGGAGATATTCAAAACTTGCATCTCACCAGCCCTGCTCTGAGAAGAAGGGGTGGCCTAGATGATCTCAAGAGGTGCCTTCCAGCTTCGGCCAGTCTGTGATCGTGTGTTTCTGCAACAGCACTGTTTTTAGGAGTTCTGTATCTGGTACTTCATTTGTTATTTCCTCTTAGAGAAAGTTAGGCTTGTATGTTCAAATGAAAGGACATGCTATAAAAATTGATTAAAGTTTCCTAGGCTATAACATGTCTACAAAATAATCAATAAATAAAACCATATTACCCATCCACAAAACCAGGAGATTAATGACAAACCAATTATCTATTTACTCTTTCTAAGTATTAAGTATTTCTACTTAGAATATTTTTCAATTTTATAGCATATTTTTCAGGACAGTTTAGAGTTTTGTGAAAGTGAAAGCATTTTTTTTAGTGCATGCCCTTGCAATGATTTTCAGTAGACATAAAAAAAAATATTTAGAAATACTTATAGATTGAATCGCTAATAACTGTAAGACGTGTTTTCTAGCCTTCAGTTTTTGTACACGTCCAAGCTTGCATGTTCTTGAAAAGTTTATTAAAAAGTGAAAAACATTTAATTTCTAAATATTGCTTCTATAACATTTAGTCCTGTGTAAAGTCTAGATATGAACTGCCTAAGTAGTAAATACCATTGCTGAAAAACTAGAGATGACTTGCCATGATTTTCAAATTATTTCAATTTTTTCCCTTACTTTTTAAAAGGGTAAAAAAAAATATTTTAAATTCCTTGGTTTTAGCTTGTAGAAAAGAACATTATTGAAAGAGGATACTATCTGCCAAAGCCTTGGATATATTACCTCTGGGAGAAACTAACTTTGGGATCAATTTTAATTTCTGATGTTGTGCTCTAAGCAAACCTACATAGTGTTCAAATCAAAGGCTGGTGTAGTTATACTTGCCAGTCCATAAAATCAGAGCAGATAAAAAAGTTAGAGATCGCACCAAATTGCCTTTAACATCTCAGACAGACACTGTTCCTGCTTTATCCATAACCAATAGAGGCGCATTTCCATCAGCTAGTGCTGTACATTGAAACTGTTTGATGGAATGGAGAAATGAACTTTAATGTCTCCTTCAGCTTCTCTTTCCAGCAAGGGAGGGGTATTGCCGTATATGTTCTGTGAGATTCATGGTCATCCCTCCCATGAGTATGGGTAACACTAATGGGTGTTTATGTGTTCAGGGTCACTGAGGACAATGTAGCTGGGAAACAATGTTATGCTGCAGTGGTGGAATAATTGTTCATGCTGGTCTCACAGAGATGTTTCTAAACTTATAAACATAAGTCCAAGTGTTGTTAAGGCATATGAAGGACAAAACGGCACCAAAAACAACACCCAAGCTATTTTTCACTCCAGAAATAATTTGGATAACTAGGAGCCAGTAGGAATACTGACTGTATTTTAAATCATAAATTGGAAGCTTATTTGCTGGTTTTAATTTTAGGATTGAACAAATGCTTAAAAATTGCAAGTAAATAATTATCAGATGGTAACTGTTTATTGAATGTAATTTTTAAGACAAATACAGCTAAACTCAATCTCTACTACTGTGGTGTACATAAGAATATATGACTTTGTATGTGGGTGCTGTTATTTTCCTTTAGTCAGTGTGGTGAATGCTGAGCAACAAGGATTTTGTACTCGAAATACAGCTGCATAATTGCTATTTGTTCTGACAAGGCACTGAGGTTGTCTGTTGTGGACTACATCTACACATATGTGGTAGGTATTTGGATCAGTAGGAATAAGCACTGTAAGAGTAAAAAAGCAATTTCAGTGACCCACTGATATTTTGCAGTAGCAAACAATAAATAAAAAACAGCCTGGATTTTAGTTTTTCTCTGTGCATAAGGAATGGGTACTGTTCTGAGAACACACTTCCTCTTCAGGGTGTGTTTTCCAATGGCATAATGGGATTTAGTCTCACTACTCCATCAGCATCAGTGAGCCAAAAGTTACAGGCACTTGATTCAGTTTTGGTTGGATTCCTGAACTCTGTGTTTGACTTGTTAGCAAGCTGTTGCACATGTGGTTGGGGGAGACATGGGTTAAGATAGGTGAAGAAAATGTGCATTTTAGTCAATGTTCCTTCCTGAACTTTATTTTGAATTCTGCAGTGGAAATTTCCGGAAGCTAGAAAAGTATGTAATATCTCTATTGTTATTGAAATAAGCTTGTTTACCTTTTTTTACTCTTCTACTCAAATGACTAGTGAATTTCCTTTCAGATTTTATGGAACCGATCTATGAATTCTAAAAGAAAAAACAAATATTTTCATGGCATTGAAATAAGTCATCTCCCTCTGGTGAATCCTGAAATAAAAATATCTAGATTTTTTTTATTTTATCTCTCTTCTGAACATTGGGCAGCCTTGCAAAGAGGAAGTGTGTTAGGGTTCCCTAAATAAAAAAGAGGATAAAACCATCAGTATGTCATGTGAAATACTGAAGAAAAGACATCTGAAAAAACCCTAATCATCAAATTTTCATTGACAGAGTTGGTATTCTGTAAACAGGTGAGGGTTTTCTGGTGACTTTTACTGGCTTGGAATAGACTATCCAAAGCATAAGCACATTTAATGGAAAATATGCAGAAAAGGACTTGCAAATAATTTCTGGGGACTTAGCCTGAATCTTTTAAAATATATTAGAAACTGGTCTGTAATTACAGGCAGTAGCCTAAAATCCCTTTGGAATTTAAGTTGCAGCACTAAATACAAAATACATAATGTTAAGAAACTCCTAGAGGATAACGGGTAGGGAAAAGATTTGGCTTAGTATTGAGCACTGCAAGTTCAAAACGTTGCTATCATAATAGGGATCATTATGAACTAAAGGTCAGCATCTCTGCAGGGACAAAAAATAACCTGAAAAATGCAGCACAGCAATGTTCAGTTTTCAGAAAGAAAGCTGCACACAAAGGGGGAAGCCTGACAGAAAGGAACTGAATGGACAAAGTGTGTGAAGACACTGGATACTGAGAACCAATCCATACCATCAAAATGGGCTCATAAACACCTAGAAAGATGGGGTGGCTAAAGAAAATAATAAAGAAAGCTATTTGAAGCAAAAATACAATGAACAAAGTGACGTTGAAGAGCACCAAATCACCAGAAGCAGTCAGCTATTTGGTCAAGTGTTCTAATGGAAGTGTAAAATACCTGTGTCTACTAGTAGTGTTTTCTTATTTAAAATTGGGTTTTTTATGAGGAATGGAACAGGGCAAAGATGGGGATAATTTTTGATAGTAGTTCTAGTCAGGCCTGTGGACCTACAGACCAGGAAATCTGGGAAGAATATACTGTAGAAAAGATAAGAGATCGTTTTGTAAAAGTAGATGTTCTTTACACCTCAGTGTGCCTTGAAGGAAACAGTACCATATTGTTAAGGGGTATAGGCCATTTGGTATTCACCAAGGATATTAAGAAAGTCTTCCAGCAAAGAAACTATGTTCCTGTGAGATAATAGAGATGGTCTTCATGTGGATATTGCCTGGTCCTATGAAATATGGAAAGGTAAAACCACAGATCAGTTTTCCCAGAGGGAGATGATTGTGCTCCAAAAGGTCTACTGTGCAGCATGTTACATAAGTGATCTGGAAAGGAAAATTATTAATGCAGTGGCACATCTTGATGATACAAACCTATTCAAAGTACTTAAGGTGTGGACAGACTGCAAACAGCTATAGAAAAACTTCACAGTACTGACTGTCAGCAAAGTGATGGCAGATGAAATCAAGTGCTTATAAATCTCAAGCAAAACATGGAAAAAGCTATCCCAAATTTATGTGCACAGTAATGAGCTCTTTAGGCCTTTCAAACATTCCTTTAGCACTCATGAAAGAGGCCTTGGAATCATAACAGACAGTCCTCTGAAAACATCACATCAATACTCAGGACTGTTCATAGAGCCAAATGAAATGCTAGGAGTTACTGAAAAAGGCAGAAAATATCATGATGCCATAGTGTAAGTCCCTGTTGTACCAGTATCATGTAAATAGTAGGAAAGGGTTTGGATCCCAAATTTAAAAAAGGATTATAGCAGATTAGATAAAAGGTATCCAAGGACAGAATAAATGGTGTAGGAGTCAGGCTTGTCTTGTGTAATTTCTCATCTGTCATAGCTGTCTGCATGTGAGCTGGTTGCCTGAGCTCACAGTATAGTCAATGAAAATCTGCTCACTTCTGTTGCAATTCAGAGTGTGGTTCATGCCATCTTATAGTAAAACCTTACATAATGTTCAACTTCTGGTTTTTGTTAGCTATTGAATATAAAGGGACCACGTGGCAACTTGCTCAGATGTAAATACCTTATAGATATCCACATTTAATCAAATATATCCCAGTCTTTGTATCTTAAACATGGAGAAGGGAAAAATAAGATGGAGGGTTTGTAGATCCTGCAACAGCAGAGAGCCCACTAGGAATGGTTGATCATTGTCTCTCCTGAGCTAAGAATCACGGACATCTCAAGTGGGTCTCTAGTGATAGGTTTAAAAAAATCAAAAAAGAGATGACCCTTTAACCTGAATATTGAGCTTACTACAGGCTATTTTGGATCATAAAAGCATATGTTAGTCCAAAAATCAGATATATAATTTCATGGGAAAAGATTCCATCAAGATCTATTTGACATAAAAATACAGTTTCTAGCTCCATAATCTCTGAGACTGAAATTGCTGAGCAGGAAGAGTACGGCAAGGAACAGGGATGCTGATGCTTTCCCTTGCCTTCTTCCCTAAGCAGTTGTATCGGCTACTGTCAGACAAGAGACTGGGTGAGATGAGCTTTTCATCTCACTGATTATGGCCACTGTGTGTTCTCTAGACTTTTAATATAGGTCTGGTTAGGGTGTCTGTGGTGTGGGTCTTCTAGAGCCCTTACTAATTTTCCAAGGCATTTTAAAATACTTTCTAACAGGACTGTATGGTAATCATTTAAAATCCAATCTACCACCTACAGTATCACAAACTGTTGAAATTCTTTCTTGCATAAGGGCAATTATAATGAAGATAATTTGGGACTGGTTGTCCTATTGCTGTTCACACTGTGAACTCATTTACATCCTGAGCAATTTAATGGATTCAGACACGTCTCCTTATGATACTAATACACTACTACTCACCATGTGTGTTTGTTTTTTAAATTATCAACAATATAGTTCTCTAAATTTTTCTAATATAAACCTTTTATATGTGTAGTGATCTTCATGCAGAAGGAAAAAAATAGAAAAAATTAATCAATCTTATACTATACCAATCAATTATTAAAAATATAAATACTTCTGTTAAACATTTCAGTCACACTGATGAAAATCACAATCCAGTAAAAATTCCAAATTTCTGCTTCTACAGATGCCAAATACTGTAGAAAATATAGGAATTATTACTATTCATTAAACTTGTTTGAACACTTGTTATGAAAATATAAGAACTCACATTGGATTTCGCTTACTCTGAAACAAAAGCTGAGCTCTGAAATCATTTTGACTGATGGACTGGCTGTCTGTGATAAACTGCTGCTTAAAGAAGTCTTCTAGTCCCTGACTTCTTAACTGTGCAATGTGTTATGCCAGTTCTTCCTTATTGGTTCTTTTTTTCTGTCTACAATTCTTAATGCTAAGCCTAGTTGTATTAATGAGATAGATTCCTTGACTAGCATTCTTTTTATGTTTTTGCTCTTTGTTATGTTTTGATTTGTCCAACTAATAAAAATGTTAGTAAAAATTCAGGCTTAAGAATAATAGAATGCAGAATGTCGAATTTAAAGATGGAGCAAAAGCAGTTGTATTTTGTACATTGGAAAATTAGCACCACACTGCACAGATCATTGTCCTTGCAGCACAGAAAACAATTAATAAAGAAATCGATTGGAGAGGGGACAGAAAATAAGCTTTCTTCTTTCCTTCCATGTCTATTTCTATGATTTGATTTCTTTCTGTGTGACTTGCTTATGTGCTGTAGGCTTTCTGGTATGTAAAATAACTTACAGTGAAAAAAACATGTTGACTGATTTATGAAGGGTCTTCTATTTCACCTTAGTATAGTGATTGTGTGATTTACCTAATCATTTATATCAGTATTCAAGTGAGACTGGTGCTTTCAAGTCAACATTGCAGATATAAATAATTGGTATGAAATCAGCCAGATACTTAAATATGTTTAAAAACAAGTGCTTGATAAGCTTGGGCCTGTGTGCTTTGCCTAAGCAGTGAAGTTTTTCAATTAAAACCCTGTTCCTATTGGCATACAAATAATAGAAAATCAAATTGATTTAATGCAGGAACTGCTTTAAAGTGCATTGTAGTGTGGGAACTGATCTTTGTATATATTGATCTGCATTTATGCTATCAGGGTTTTTTATTTTTTATATATACTTATTGTGTCTAATTTTTATTATATATCATATATTGTCATATATAATATATATACACATGTATATTTATAATTATATGCAATGTGGGCATTGGTGACACTAGTTAAGAGGTGTTGCCTCTTCTTGGAAACCAAGCAACACTAGAGGAACTGAGTTGATCATCCCAAATACAAGGCACAGAGTCATGTCCAGGGACCTTGAGCCATGAAACTAGCAGATCACAGGGAAAAAAAAAAAAAAAAAGCAGTAAAATAGCTATTTGCAAGTGAAGTGTTCACAGGGTGGTATACATATGTCTTCAGCCTTTGAGGTGTTTACCTTACAACAACAAATTTCTATTTTTAAAGCAAATTATTTGTTATCTGAACTCAATTACTAACTAAAAAGATCAGGGTAAGCGCATATATAACTTTGTGGGACAAACAAAACATGAGCTTTCTTATTTTTTTTTTTTATTTCAGACCTTGCTTTACACTAAACTGTAAATCAGTTTTCTCTCCAGTAATGTCAGTTGAGTTCCAGAGGTATAAAACTGGTGAAATGGGGAAGCCAATTGTTATGTCATGGACTCAGTGTATGCATCTTCTCCCACATAATTCTTAGTGCTTCCCTTTGCAAAATGCACACCCCTTCTGATGCTGTATTCCACAGATTTATTGTTAGAGTCATTCACCATATGAGTGCTACTTAAGCCAGTCTAACTCCTTACATTGTAGGGTAATTTAATATAATTGATGGAAGCCAAGTCTGGTTTTGAAAGACATTTGAGGAACAATTTTTCAATGATGTTTACCTTTAGTGCTGTTGATGGCATTCTAATGTCTATGAATATCTTCATACTACTTACTCTGAAGGTTCCCCGAGATACTGGATGGGCTTTTTTTTTTTTTTACCTTATTTTGCATCACGTGTTGATTAAAAGATTACTAGGCAATAATTTCAGGTTCTTTGATTATCTGTAATGAGATGCAGATCACATGTAGTTTGTATTAAAAATCCTGAGAGAAAAGAGCTTGAAAGCAAGACTAATATAGCAAGTAAATTATTCTGCCTTTGTGTGCAGACATCATATTGCAATAAAATGTGCTCCTGAGGATGACAGAATTTGTCCCTTAGAAATGAGTCATTGTTATATTTTGACATATTTTATCACATTAAAGATTCATAAATGTCTTCTTAGAAAAGATAAATATGGAGCAGTGGAAGATCTACACAGAGATTCCAGTCTTTGATAAAGTCATGGTGCTCTGAATTTAACTGAATGTACCCAGATGCATCAAGGAAGCCTCATCATCAGGTTGTTGCTTTTAAAAACAGGAAGCTTGTAACTAGCAGTTTCTGGTTTTCATGTACATTACTGAAATTATTAGCTGGACCGCTCTTATGCATAGTTTTAAAGGTTATCTTACAAGACACTTTATTTTGATTTTAATCTGACATATGAGTCATGAAGGCCAGTTTGGAATTCATATCAATTCGTCTTTTTTTTTTTTTTTTACTTTCCATTTCTAACCTTTTGTTTGTTACACATAAGATACCCAGGCAAAAATTATGGCCTTATCGTGGTCTGTAATAGTTTTATCATTGGTTCTCTTGTTAATTTTTTTGTATTTGGAAACAGCTGTCTTCCTCTGTTTCCATGTGTTAAACAGTACTTATCTCTCCCGTCCACCCCAAAGGAATATGTGTCACACACACATAAAGTGTGAGGCAGGAGAGAGGTGTGCTCTGCAGTGCACATCCCATTAGGTGTTCTGGTTGGAAATTTGGCTTAACTGGCCAAAAATGGCTATGAAAGTTCCAATTTCGTAGCACCTTCTGAATTGCTGGGCCTTACCCTTGAGACCTAAAGTTTATGTGAAGTTATATAAAAAGGCTGGTAACTGTATCACGGCCAATATGTTCCTTCCTTTCAGCTTGACATGTATTATCTTTACTAATCAGCTGATAGCAGAACCAATGGTTCTTAAAGTTAGAGCTTATCTTTATTTGTATTTATATTTAATTCACACAGGTTTATCGAGCAGAACTTGTGCCCCTTAAAGAAAAGGTGCATCAAGTCAATGACCTCGCTCACCGGTTCACTCCCTCTGATATTCAACTCTCCCAGTACAACCTCAGCTGTGTGGAAGACCTGAACACAAGGTGGAAGATGCTACAGGTACATTTCACATGACTGTGTCCTTTTTGTTGCTTTTAAGTTAATATTTATATTTCTCTCTGCTTGTTTGTTCCCTATGGAGGTAGCACCAAAGAGGTACTAAGGAATGAAAGAGGAAGCAAGCTTTCAGTAATGGTGAGAAAATAGGAGTTAAATCTGATGGTGTATTTTCATTTGCTTCAGGATACTTTGTCAATTAAAATCAGGTAGCCCAGATTTTTATATGGTTACAATTCTCATACAGTTAAAATACTTATTAGTTTATTTACCTTTTACTATTAATATTTAACAATTTTTGCTGCCAAATATATTATGTGATCATTTCTTTTACCTGGTTTATCCATGTTTTATGGATATTTTTATGGTGTATTTTGAAGAGTCACGTAAGACAGTTTACTTCTGCTGCTTCATTCATTTTAGTATGGTTTAAATAATCTCTGGGAGCAGCAGTTTTAAATAAATTCCGCATAGGTTAATATAGATTAATAATTCTGTGCAGTGGAATCTGTAAAATCACATCCATAGAATCAATTATTAAATTACAAGGCATTGCATGCATTCAGGTAATTAGCAGGACTTGATACTGCCGGTAAAGCTGTTCAGAATGGGATTTGAGTTCTAATGCAGAAAAAAATAACAAGATATATTATGAAATTAAGGGGGACATCCACCCTTAGTTATAAATACTGAAAAATTTACAAAATTCTTAAGATAAAGATTCCAAACATGTATATTTTTTTCCAAAATCCACTGTATCTTAGCTTAGAATTTTAGGAACTGTATGTGTGAGAGAGTGTATGTAAGCATGCACGCACTGGTATATAGTCATATAGGTCCTATACCAGGGGAGTGATGTTATGAGTAAATGAAGGTAAATGTGATGCCAAGAATTTTGTGCCCCCAAAAAGGCACAGAGAAACTGCACAAAGACACAAATACAGCGAGGTATTTATTGAAGCAACATTGCGGGAATCCCAGCTCATGCTGGATAAAAAGATTCTCAACTAATCAGTGAAAAGCTTGGTTATTTATACAATTTCTGTGTGAGATTACATCATTTTACATGCATATTCATATTATTACACATTAATTATAATATTCATAACAGGCGGGGTTAGGGAGGAGTTAAAGGCAGAGTCTTTAATTTGGGGAATTTTTCAGGG
>JAWWEU010000001.1:109009072-109054941 GCA_035583155.1 Acropternis orthonyx | reverse complement strand
TTTTTTTTTTTTTGGTTTTTTTGGGTTTTGTTTTTTTTTTGTTTTTTTTTTTTGTTTTGTTTTGTTTTGTTTTGTTTTGTTTTTTGTTTTTTTGTTTTTTTTTTTTTTGTTTGGGTGGGTTTTTTTTAATTTTCAGATGCACAGGCAAACTTCTAGAAATTTAATTGTATCTGCATCTGATGAGCTGCAGAATTGTAAAAGGGGTTTGGGTGAGATTTAATTTTAGATAGTAGCTTAATTAACTGCATTTATAAAAACCAGTGCAGCTTTAATTAAATTTCTCTACGTTAATTTAGTTATTTAATTGAAAATTTATTGGGATAGTCCTTACAATTTATAACTCTTTCTGTACAAGGATCTTAAATAACAGATCATAATAATAGTTAAAAATAAAACCCAAACTGTATTTAAGTTTTTGCTAGGTTTCTTCTGGCTTTTTGCAAATAACAGAAAGGGTTTTTTTCTCCTAAATATTTATTCTGGTTTATGGATTTTGTAACAGAACTGGACATGTGAAAACTCAACCCATAAATGGTGACTGAAGAAGTATTCTTCTCTTCTCATGAGTGTTGGGTTTGGTTTGGTTTTATCCCATGTCAGCTCTTGTCCCTTTTTTGATGTCGCATCTACGCTGGCTTGTACTACTGCAAAAGTACCACTTGCAAGACTTTTCAGGTGTTGGGGTGGGTTGTGGTGCACAGGGAAAGCTGTTTGAGTTCTGGGTCTGCAAGATTCTGTCCTGTCAGAGGTATAAGAAGTAGGGGAGCAGGTCTAGTAAGGGGAGTAGGAGCCAGAAGCACTTCAGTCCTTTTGTAGCCTTTCATAGGGACCTGCACATTTCCAGCACAGCATGGAGTGTCTCTCGGGTTCCCCACTCTGCACTGAGAGATGTGGAGAGACAAAGAGAGGCTGGAGCACTGCACATCCTTAGAGGGTGTGCAGCTCTTGAAATGAAAGTGCTGTGTGTCCGTCTTGTCTCATGACATCATGAGGAAAGGTTAATCATTTCTTTTCACAGTCAGGCTGCATCTACCTGAAGCACAAGTATGTAATATATATGTTCTAATAAACATCATATACAAATTAGAATTAATTTCAACTTGTGTTCCGTTTCTGAACCTATACCAATGATCACGATCTTCCAGTGATAGCACTCAGAATTTCCAACAGTATATGCTTACTTCTACTTGAAATTATTTCCACTGCCCTACATTTCCCTTACAACTCAAAAATTAATTCTACTGATACTTTGCCAGAGAGTCTGTTCATAACAATTTTCCTTCCCAACACCTATTGCATGCATCAGTTGCATAAATGGTGACTTCATGTCTTTTTACTGCAGCTGGACATTTTCATTGACTCTTTTCATCTGAGCCTCATTAATTAGAGTTCCTTCAAATTTTGGTCTGCAGTGTATGGTCTCTACAAATGCTGCGATCTATACAACTAAGTAGAGGAGGACTTTGTGTCCTTCCAGTGTCATATCTGTCTGGTTATTTATTTGAGACAGAGCTTACAATCCTATTTGCTTGCCTTCCTTGAGGCACTTTTCTATCCTAGTTTATTCCATACTGCTTTATTTGTGGTAAAGCAAATTGTTTGAAGTGAAATTTGATTTCTGTGTGTTCTTAAATTGTTCAGTGAAATAAACAGTAAGAGTGAAAATTTCCATGAAGACACAGTATAATATGTAAATCAGAAAGCTGAGTCGGACATTAGGTCTATGAACTCATGAGCCATTTTTCCCAGTGGTAGGAAGTGCTTCTAAATGAACCAAAATAACTTGTTCAAAAGAAAGTCTGAAATAATGACCAACATCATTATGATCTCAACGTACTTGGCCAGCTTATAAGAGGGGTGGTGCTGCTGCTGGGACAGTTGCTGTAGTTTCAGTGTCTTTGATAGCTGATGTAATGTCTGCATAGTGTTAGAGCTATAAAATTACAAATCCAGAAACTGGTGAGGATTGTGCTCCTTCTTAAAACTGTATGCACTTATTTGAAGGTCTGTTTGCTCTAACAGAGCTCACATTAAAATATTTTTTATTATCTGATTGGTATAGGATGTTTCGATATAATAATAGTGTCTTCAAGAACGTTTATCCCAAGTAATTTTGTAGTCACTTATGGTTAATTATTGTAATAAAGCCCATCTTGTAACTCTTTTAGAAGTGTTTTGCTTAATGGCCTCCATGGCCAGGTACATTTCAGCCATACCAGTTCTTGAGCATAAAGGGAGATGCCCAGTTTAACATTTGTTAAACTTCAATGTTAACATCCTGTTGAATGTCAGGAAAGTCAGGATTTGCAAGAAGCACCAAATCTGCAGTGTGTTCTATAGCTTTGAAGCATGGCTGAAGTCAAAGAAGTTTGCCTTTCCACCAAGTATGAAGCAGGTGCTCAGTTACAATTAATTGTGATGTGTATTTTGGTTTGCCTTTAAAATAATAAATAACATTCAAGTCTGATTAGTCAGTAATGTGCCTTGAGTTTACAAATTTTGTTACAAAAGGTGGTCTGATCTTTTCTTTGTGCTTCCCAATGCTCCATTCCAGATTATTAATTCTCATGGCTTAACAGTAAGCATTTAACTGAATATTCATTCCCTCAGTCTTTATTTCTAAGGTCATCGTCTGACTACACACTTCATAAGATTTTATGATAAGAAGTCTTTGGTATACCAAGAATAAGTTCCTAGTGTTGGAAATACAACTTTTAGAACATGACTTCCACTGTTTCTGATATTCCCTAGTTAATATATGCTGGTAACTAAAGGAAACCTGTAAATGATTCATTCAATCTGCATTTATGATATAAGTGGTAGAATTCCTAAAGATTACAGCAAGAACATTTTGAGTATAAATACTTTAGCCCTATTCTATTAGGGAAGAAATGTTAGCTGCCAGTCTAGGAGTTGGTGAACGGTTTCCCAATTAATAAGAAAATACAACTTCTGTTGTTAAACAATTTCAAGAGTTCATAAAAGTGACAGAAAACTGGCAGGCAAAATGGTTTTGGTGATGTAGGAGTTGAGATTAGTAATGCCTTTTCTCAAGGGAACAATGTTTCAACAAGTCCAAGGTTTCGGTTAAAATTTCTAAGACTAGGGGAAAAAATTACATCTTTTTTTTAGCCTAACTTAAATTTGAAGGTTCTCCTCACATTTCCAGTGTTATTGATTCTGTTTGGAACCATAACAAACAATTATAACTCTAGATATATCTCACTTCTGTAGCTTTAGTGGATGTAGTCATGACTGTACTGTAAAAGTGCAGAGTCGATGCAGAACCTGTAACTGGATCAGAGCCAGGAGAAAATGTTGGTCCTGGAGTGAATTAGTTCTCTGGAAGGGAATTTCTTTGTGCCTCCTTAACTTGCTGTATTAAACTTTGTGCAGTGGGATGTGAAAAACAAACACAAACATGACCCCCTTGACTAATTTAAAAATGTGGTATTCCATCCATTACATTCCATAAGTCCTTCAGAGGTCTTCATGCAGTTCAGATTTTTCCTAGCTGGAAAACGACTTGATAAGAATGATTTGGAGTTTCTGGTATTCTTATTGAAGCAAACACAGCTAAACTTTAATTTATCTCTTGCTCACCAATATTCTGTACTTTTTATGTATTACTCTGTACTTAAGCTGACCATATTATTCTTTTGTAAAGTTTTCTAACTACAGTCAGAAAAAACTGATGTTTTGGGATGATTTTGGAGGGAAAGAGATTGTTGTATATGTATACTCCTTCACATATGTTTATGCACATATATGAAAACAGATTTTCTGACAACAGGGGAAACAAAAATATGTTTGAGAGCTGACAAGCAGGTATATAATTTATTCTTGCAGTACTAGGCTATCGGAATGGACACACAGATGGTTGGGTGGGAAAAAAACCTGTCAAATTAATTCAAATCCAACAAGTACCTCTGCATAGACTTTGAAGGTTTTACCAGTTTCATGGAAAGTATTTCAGATTGCCACAAAAAAAAAAGAAAATCACAAGTTGCCATGATTTTTATTTATAAGCAATAGAGAACCCAGGCCAGTTTCTCTGTTTGAACAGAGAAGGGAACTGGAGTGGGCAGAAAAGTAAATTTTTTAAGAAGCCTAACCTGTAAGTTGCCGTCATAACAGGGATTCTAATAATTTATTTTCAGCTTTACTTTTGGCCAAACTTTAAAGAACATGGGAGATAACCTTGCTAAGAGGCAGTGCAGGAAGTGCATTTTTGAAATCTGGAGGCTATAGAATCACAGAAAATATGTTTTGAGTTGGAAGGTCATCCATTCCAGGCCCCCTGCAATGAGCAGGGACAGCTTCCACTACTAGATCCAGTTGCTCAGAGCCCCATCCAACATGACCTTAAATGTTTCCAGGGATTGGAGGATGACTGCTAGGTAAGAAAGGAAGAAAGCATAGAAGGTAGGACATAAAAAAAATATAAGAACACTCAAATTCTGAAGAGTGACAAAACATGCAGGATGTGATAGTATGAAGGAAACAACGGGAGCCCAAGCAGAATCTAATAGGAAAATGACCGTGGTTGAGGAGGAGGAGCAAAATGGGAGGTGAGGGAACTTCTTGTTGGCATCGAAAGTGGGAGTCACAGCAGAAAGGCTTTGCCTCTTTTTTAAATATTATATGCATTGCTTTGCAAATTTACCTTTCAAAAGAAACCAAATTATAATTGAATCAGTACATTTTGCTCATGTGAGGCTATAAAGTTGTATTTTTCCTTTACCAAGTTCTGCACCCTTCAGATACATGATCCTGCCAGTTGTTCTCTTATTTGATGAACATTAACAGTACAAGATCTGTATTCCTGGTTTCTCAGCTGTTGTTTTTTTTTCTTTTTTCCTCCCTGATTGTCATGATTGTTTTCCCTTGTACAAGACAGATGCAATATAATAAGACAGTGTAATGGTATATGCAGCTGAACTAGAAACACACTGATGGAGTGTATTTCCTTGGGGAAATGCCATGAAATGGTCTCCAAGAACCATTCAAAATTAAATGCAAGCACAGTGAAACTGTGAATTTATTTTTTTTTTTCTAAAATACATGTAGGCTTGGAAATTCAAGTTTTTTCAGTCTCACTGCACCCTGGTCAGTTCAACAACTCTTCTACTGGTTTCTCAAGCTGTAGTTTTGAAAGTTACTTTGGGATTTGTAGCTGCCTTACAACCTCATGTCTGCTACTGCTGGCACTCTAGAGGATAAAAATTACCCAGTCAAAAGCAATTACAGATCATCAGAGTGGAATTTGGCTTCAGCAGCCAGAAAGCAGCTATGGACATAAAACTGTAGGCGAGCGTTGCTATTCCAGCAGTATGTAATCAAAGCACGTGTTTGTTCAGAGGAATCTTACTGTACGGTGGAGCTACTGACTGAATAGACTGTCCAAATAATGGCTTCTGTCTTAGGGCTGGTTGGGTAAGAGTTTTGGTTTTTTCCTGATACTGTGGGGCAAGACTATGGAGGCTGTGAAGACTATCAGGGTAGAAAAGACAAGATATAACAGGATCTGCAGAGAGTGAGTTCTAACTAGACAAAGAGAAAGGACAAGAAAAAACCTCCCTACAGAGAGGTCTTACTTTTTTTTTTTTTTTTTTAACAGATAAATGTAAATAGGCATAATAAAATCAAATTATGTAACTAAATTTTATTAATAGACAAAGAAAATGAGTAAAACAGTAAATAGACTAACAAAAATGTCAATTGTATGGTCATGTGTATATAACAAAATCAAACACACTAGGATGGAAAGGTTTCAGAGTTAAATGACTCTACATCCATGATCTTATTCCATGGGAATTTTCAGTAAGTTAAGAAAGTAATAATGAGCAAAAAATCCCCCAGTCAAATCTCTGTATTTTCCATTTGTAAACTTCTGGCTGTAAATTATTAATTTCTAAGTAAAACTACACAAGACTCAGTGCAGCTTGAAATTCCTCTGTCTCATTCAAATGTAGAAATTCATTGTAGCAAATAGTATATTGAACAAGCATGATTTCATTTGCTTTTTACAGATTATCTCATTATTTTTATTTTACATGACTTGTCCAAAAGCTTACATAAATTTACTTCTGTCTTCAGATTCCTTTAGAAATCTTAGCCGTCCTGATGTATTCCAGTGGGTTGACCCTGGCTGGATGCCAGGTGCCCCCTGAAGCTGCTCTGTCCCTTCCCTACTCAGCTGGACAGGGGAGAGAAAATGCAACGGGTATTACAATGGCTCGTGGATCAAGATAAAGACAAGGAGAGATCACTCACTGCATCTTCTGTGAGAACCTGCCAGAAGCTCCCCCCTTGTCTGACAGAGCCAATGCCACAAGGGACCCGCCCCCATCATATACTGATAGTGTTGTTTAGGGTGGGGTTTTTATTTTCTATAAACCCTGAAAATAAATTTCAATCTCAGCAGTGCTGATGAAATTTTATATAAAAATATGTCACTTGATCTTGTAGATTAAAGCAAACAACAGAAGCTTCGTTGTCAGTTTTACTGAAGGAATCAAACCCATCCTTGTTTCTTAAATTGTACACATGGTTTTAAGATTCACTTTGGCTGCTTTTTAAAGGCATTTTATAGAAAAAAATTGGGACTGTTCATATAGATCACTCTTAAGTTTTACGAGTTAGGAGAATGTGTTGGGTTTTGTCTTGCAGAGTCCTTTCTTGAGCAAGTCCTTCATAATTAAGTCTTTCATAAATAGATATTTTTTTTCAAGAGAATGCTAATTTCTTTCCTTTATTTGCATAGTTTGAAGGCCACATGTCAGATTGTCACTGTGATAACAGTAGCTTGTAAGTTAGACATTCAGAAAGGGGTTTTAGTACATTAAAGATTTGTAACTGCCAATTAAGCTGCCTGTCACTGTATTATATGGTGCAGCTATACAGATTCTGCAAATTCTGTTTTTGAGGCTGGCTTCAGGCTGTGTTGGAAAGCGTGTCTTTGCTTCTCTCTTATTCTTACTCCTTATTTCATGAACTTGAATCCCCTTCCGTGGCACTTCATCTCAGGCTCTCCATCTTTCTTACTTCTTAATTCTCCAAGATCTCTTCTATCCTTAGAATTTCCTGGTTCTCTGCTCTTAGATGAGTAATAAGGCAAGCCTAAACAGGAATAAATTATTTACTTGTGGAAAAAGTGATAAAATATAGATGGCTGTGAAAATAAGGTGGCAAATTTAAGAGAGGTTTTTATGGGATTCGATAATAAACAACTATAGCATTTTTCAAAATTAGATGCATTTTCTGAAGGCGAAAGGTTATTTTTCATGTTTGAAGCTGTGCAGATGATAAATACATTTTAAAAACTTTGCCATGAGTTGACCTGATATGCAAAAAAGGTATGTTTAATGTTTGCACAATATGAAGTCTTTGAAATTGCAATAGTTAGTGCAGACCAGTCACAGTTTTCCTGGAAACACAAAAAAGCTTAATTTTAATTCCACCCCCTCCTGCAGGGCTGCAGCTTGGAGCTTTGTTCTACTGGGAAGGAGGAGCCCTCCCTCTTTGCTCATGGGAGGATCCGAATCTGTGAATTGCATAGATCTGGGGTTTGAGCAAAGCCATTTTCAGAGATTTTAGCTTCATCTGAGACGTTTACAGATTGACAGTGGTAAACAGGGTATTCAGCTTTGCAAAGAGAGGTCTAATGAAAACAGATTTAGGATGAAAACTGCATGTAATGTTACTGGAATTACTTGAATAAAATCTATGGCACTTCCCAAGTGCACTATATGATAATGAGGTTTTTGGACACACATGAAGTGTGGTTTTCTTTAATGCATGCATACTCTCTGATCCTTCATGCCAGCATAGCTCTTAACCTTCACTCTATGTAAAAATGTGCTATAGTATTATTTACTGATTTGTTTAAGCACCTTTTCTTCACAAATAGATTAAACTGTGGAAATCAGAGAATGTATCATCCAACTTAAATTAGAAAGAGTTTTTTAACATCGTGGTTTAGCAATATAGGCTATATATAACTTGGGGTTTGCTTCCATGCCAATTGAATTTAACTCACAAATTAGAAAGTATAAGTATATAGATTTTGACCAGCTGCAGGATGAAGGCAGCTCCTCTCACAAGTCATATTACACTATTATAGAAGTACTGCCATTATCTTCAATCAGCATAGTATCAATCCTATCAGCAATTGTTTCCATTTGAACAGTTATTTGCCTAGAGTAATTATATTATCTTTCAATGTGCTCTATGCATGTCTTCCCCAGGGAGAAAAAGAGGCTTTTGTGCAAAATCAAGAGCTGTAGTGATATACAAAGAAGTGTCAGATAACAAGGAGCATTAAGCACTCATCATATGGTTGCTCCCAAGCTTGAGCAGCTGCTGGGATAGAGAACATTCTGCAGAAGTCATTGAGACTGAGAGGCCATCTTCAAAAGATTCTTTGGACAAGAACAATAAATATATGTTTACTTAATCCATCCAGTCAATTATCTCATGAGATGAAGATTTTCTTTTTATGTTGTGTCAGCACTTGATTTTAAGCAAGTAGTTTTAATCAACTTGAAATAGAGTATTACACTCTTGAGATTTCCAGATGTGGATAAAATATGGATAAAATGAACAAGTAATGTGAATAGATTACACTGTAATAAAAGTGTCCCTACTGACGTCATCTTACTTGTTTCACCCTGTACAGATGAAAAAGAAACCAAAGAGGTGATCTGTTTGGGAAAGTTTTACGACTAAGCATTATTTACAGTGAACACATTCGTCACTAGTAGCGTAACTCTCAAAAAGAAAAGAACGAGAGAGCAGAAAATATGAAAGAGAAGAGAGACAGGATTACAATGGGTGCTGCATGAAGAATCCTTTTTGTGCATTTTTACCCCAGAGTGTATCCCAGTAAAGAATATTTTTGTCTTACCTTCCACCTTGTCCTAGTTTTTCCTGTAGCCCTCTTCCTCCATGTATTCTTTGTGTCAGTATTCCATAGATATGTCCTCATCCTTGGCATGCAAACTCACTTAGGAAAATTAAGCTTCATAAAAGTCAGATTTATACATATCTTTAGAGGATTATTCCGGGGTGTATATCTTAGTATAAGTGGAATTGTCTCAGGAGATGCATATTTCTCTTCATTTCTGCTAGAGGAAGGCTTTTATCTGTCTCACCTTATGACTCCTGGGTTACAACAGACAAACCTCACACAGCCTGCCATGGATATGGTTTTTTGCATGGCAGCATACTAAGTCAGAGCAATTCTTTGGCTCTTATCTATAAACATTATTGGATAAAATTGATAGGTTTGCTACATATGTATGAAAAATGTGTTTCCAGTGCATTTGTGGTAGCAACATGGGTTTTGAAGTGTGAATTGAAATTATAAAAGAGAATGAAGATGCTCAACAAAAAATTATGAAGAAAACAGGAAAATGGTGCAAAAGGCAGGACTGAAAATTGAAGCCTCTTGAGTGCTGATGGGATGATAATCCCAGAGAAGTCAGAGGGCAAACTGGTGCTTTCACCATCTTCAGTCAGAGCTGAAGATGGTGAAAGAGAAAAACCTTTGAAATCGTAATCAGCTAAAACTAGTGCTGGGTAAAGACAATACTGACTGAAGTCTCTGTTTCTATTATAAGTAACCTGCATAACATACAGGTCCAGGCTATGAGATTCTTACTTGCAGTCATGAGCAGCTATTGCCAAAACGAATGCTAGTAATGGCACTAGAGATTCACAAATCTGGGGAAAACGAGCAATAAAACTAATATGATGAAAGAGCAATGAAAGAGAGGGAATGTAACTAGAACTATAAAAGAATAATCTTCACTGGTGATGCTGAGCCAATACAGGATTATTACACAGGCATATGTTCGGGGGCAGATATAAAATAAAACATTCCTTGTCTGACATTCTACTTACATTTCCTTCAGTCACCAAAGATCCATTTCCTTTGGCACAAAACTGGTGTGTATTACCTGACCTTTCAGAAACAAATGGTATTTTCAGTGCAGCATGAATTTATTATTTTTTATTAGTTTAATGAGAGGAAAAAATGAGAAGGAGGGAGGGAATCAAAATAACCATAAAATCTTGTTAAGAGACAGTAGGGTTTCACCTTAGGAATGGATTATGAAATATTAATAAGAGCATTTTCATATTAAGTACAAAAGAGAAGAATTGATTTTATATTGTTTATAAGTATTTTTAAAGTGAATAGAATGCAATCAGTTCTATTTCAAAGTGTAAAAACCATAATGAAGAGAAATAGTCTACTCTAGCAGAGAAGCAAAAGAAATAAAAAAGGCTACAGAAAGGTGTCATTCTTTTATGTCTTTATGTCAGAGACAATGCCTAACAGAAACACATTTATCAAACAACCATGTTAGGGTAGGAGTAGTGGATGGTTAGAGCCTAAAAGGACTAATGTTTTCAGCAACAACAGAATCATAATTAATGGTTCAGCCTTTTCCTATTACAGAATGCACAAACATATACTTAGATTGAGAATAACAAAGCGTCAGATAAGCTCTGTAGGGAAAATGCAGGGGAAGGGGAAAGGCAGTGTCAGCGTGGCCCTGCAAAACTCTGCTCTACCTCGAGATACCTGGGTACTATTTTAAGAGCCATCACAAGAGTGTAAATCTGTTCTCATGTTATAAACCTGAAATCTGAATGAACCACGCTTTTCTTGAGTGATGGGAGGCATTAATGGCCTCAAGTCAGGTTTTGCAGATCAATGCCCTGTCCTACCCGCCTGCAAGTTACATTTCTATAAGCATTTGACAGGGAAAATTTAATTTCTAGCACATCTTTTATGAAGACTTCTCACTGGAGCTGATCTTTTCTGTTGTTTCCTATCCCCGTCCAGATTCCTTTGCTCATGCAAAACAGTAACTATTTCCATTAATAGTGTCAGTAAAACCAGTAAGATTCCGGCAGAGTAAGATGCTACTTGGTACAAATGCGATTGAAGAAATGAGTGCACACCTTGAGACTTGCTTGAGATAGAAATGGGAGGGGGAAAATATGAAGTTTGTGCATAACAGAAAGCACAGAACTGAGTTATTTGACATATTGGGGTAGTGTATCCTACATTTTTTCCTTTTTTAAGTTGCTGAAACCTTCTTGATTTAAAATGGCTAAGGAATTACCTGTATGTAGAACATGCATAGACTATGTGGGGATTAAGAAGGAAAGAGGGAGGAAAAGGGTGGAAGATTCTATCAAATCACCTGTATTTCCATTGCCTTCAGTGGAAGAGACCATCACTGGTTTAGATTTCTAGAAAATATCAGTATAAGCTGCTAATGACATTTTACAATTCTTCAAACATTATGATCTTTATCTGTGAAATAGCACATTTCTTCATTTTTAGGAATAATTTGAATTAGAATGTATTCCATCCTCTCTCCCTTTCTGATAATCCTCAGATTATCAGATAAACTAGAATTTCCCCTAAATTTGGTACAAGAGCACTTGGAATGAGAGGTGAAAAACTGGAATTTGTAATTCCTTTTCTGCTCCTCCCAAGATCTGAAAAAAAAGGTTTCTGCTAATTTTTGTCTATGTCCCAAAAGAATGATTGAAGAGCATGTATCTTCATATATAGGCTACTTATATTATTTAATGTAAGTAACTAGGAAAGCACATGGCAGAATTTTTTTATTATAAAGAACACTTCTCATAGCTTATATTCCAGAACCCTCCAAGTGCCCTGTGGCTTTAGCACAATTAAATAAGATCTAATAACACTGACACAGCAGAAATTATTATATTCATAGTAGGAAAAGGAAGGACTCATTTCGGATTGTTCCCTGTTTCCAGATTTCCTAAGGCTTCTGTACCTTCAGTTTTGATTGCAGTTGTTCACTGAACCCTTTGTTGTAGGTCACCATTATTCTTGGCTCTCTGCAGTTGATCCACGTCTCTTGGTTATGGTGCCTAGAGATGATCACAATATACCACCTAAAAGTCTTATGGATGATGAGTAAACCTGAAGGATAGATAAAATGTTAAAAAAAATACCGATGTGGAAACATTTCAAAGCTTATAGCATGCAGGTATGCAGGTGCCTTGATCTCAAAAGTAAGATTTGATCTCAGGAAGAATGATTTGATCTCAGCCATGCTGAGCTCCTTACTAGAAGTTTTACTTACCCTAGAACATACTCTCTCCCTTGTTGCAGGCACCCAGTTCCCACTGACTTTGAAAATGTCAAACTGCATCAAAGTTAGATTCATTTTAAGATCAATAACCTACCAGAGGTTCAGGGGAGCCCATACATTTTACCTTCTCTTTTCCCCAGCTTACCATAGCGAACTAAGAGTATATATAGTTTCAGCTTTATGCTGAAGGCAGAAGAGAAATCATTGCATCTATAGGCCTGCACAGTCAGAGCTCTAAGAAGTGTATTTTATGAGGCTCTGTAGAAGATACATGTAGAAAGCTTTAAACTAGGAATAATGCATTGGAAAAGGAGCTGACTGAGAACTTATGGGTGCGGATTAATGAGAGGACCAGTATGGGTGGCACTGTAGTGGGTGCCTGCTGTAGACCACCAAAACAAACAGAACAAGTGGTTCAGGCCTTTCACAGACAAGTAGAAGTACCCTCACTAGGGGACCAGCCTGGTTATTTGCTGAAGAGACAAACACAGCAGGTTGTAAGCAATGCAGTAAGTTCCTGGATGGTATTGATGGAAACTTCCTGATATAACTGATAGAAGAGCCAGTGAAAAAGATGCTCTGCTGGACCTCATACTCACAAACAAGAAAAGGCTCACTGGTGAGATGAAAGTCAAAGGCAGTCTGGGCTGCAGTGACCATGAGACCACAACCTGGACTTCAGGAGAGCATATTTGAACCTCTTCAGGGATCTGCCTGGAAGAATCCCATGGGATAAACCTCCGGAAGGGAGGTCCAAGAAAGCTGGTTAATAAGGAAGGATCATTTTTTAAAAGCTCAAAACTGGTCCATCCTGAAGAACAGGACATCAGGCAAAAATGCCAGGAGTCGTGAAAGTATGAACAAGGAGCTCTTTGCAAAACTCAGACATGTAATAGGGACTATACAGAAAGTGGAAGCATGGACAGGTAACCTGGAAGGAATATAGAGGCACTGTCCAGGAGTATAGAGAGGTGACTAGGCAAGCCACAGCCCACTTGGAGTGGAATCTAGTGAGGCATGTCTGTGGGTATTTATTTATCTGAATTTGAAGGTAATGGAAATTGTAAATTGAAAACTCCTTAATTGGTTCAGTGCTGCTTTGCGAAAAAAAATAGCTGGTAAATATAAACATTTTTAAAATTACTTTCTTGGTATACTATGAAACTGCAAAGAATTTGGCAGAAAAAATAGTTGATGTTGATTAAATGGTATACATAAAGCAATATTAAGAAATAATTAATGTGTCTGGAAAGCCAAGAATTTGAAAGATTTCTTAAGAAAATGGTTCAGAATGGAGGGCTGCACAGCAGTTTCTTGTACTTTTAAAAGGCTGAGTTCATGCTCAGCTCATACCACTTTCATAAAATATTTTATATCTAACAATAGTGTGTGAATAGGCCTGAGGAACATACATTGATGTGAAAGCCCTTGCAGAACTCCCACCAGCTTGTGTGATGGCTTTTACAGGAGCAGTGGGGATGTCAAATGTAAGGCCTCCCTGACAGAATATCTTTTATCCCAAACAAACCAAGTAATGTTTTCTAAGAGAATTGTTTTCTAAAGATGTTTGTTCTTCAGATTTCACATGGTTTACAACTGTTTTATTCTCTCTAAACCTGAATGTTTTTGTTATTTAAACCATAAAACCTAACTTTCTTTCCCTAGGCATAGAAATACACAAAGCCTGAAGTGCATTGATCTAGGACTACAAAACAAAAACCTAAGGAGTGATGGCTGGTTATTCACAGTAGATATATTAAGTCAAGGAGATTGGAGTTTTATTTGCTGTTTTCTGAGGCTCTGAGCCCAGAGCTTTAAGATGTTTCCTGAACTTATATTACATTTTACTCCCTTGTTTCATCTGAAGATTTAAAAAAAAAAAAAAAATCAAGGTACAATACATGTATTCTACTCATTTTTAGGATTATTTCACTGAAGTATGCGGTCCTACCACGATCCAGAAATTTGAATTTAGTCTTTGCAACAGCTGTAAATGCATGCAAACAACATTGCACTTACCTATTTTCTCTTTTAAGTGGAAAATAAGCACCTTTGGTGTTCATTTTTGCATCCTCAAAATATTTTAGACTACAGAACTTCTCACCAGAAAACTAATTGTTGCTTTTTAACTCAGTAAATAGCAAGACTTCAACTTGAACTTCAGCTGCTGGGAACAATGACTATCCATTGCCTTTTCCCCCCTGCTGTTCCTCATTAAGAGCACAAAGTGCTCTTATTTAAATCCATCCTTATCTCCTAATATACAGGGAACAGTGAGTGACTGAATTCAGTAGCTATTAGAAGTACAGTAGATCAGATCTTCCTGTTTATTGATTTTTGAAGAACATTCTCGGACTGCTTTGACAGCTCTGAGTCAGTGAGAGCAAAGAAAGAAGCTTTTCAGCTCTTGGGAGAATTGCTGGGCAACATTAAAGAGGGTCTTGTAGAAGCCAGTTTCCTTTGATATGCAGTCAAATTGGCTGTGACCGGAGTCAAGGTCAGGAGGCTGTGGAAATGCTATGAATATGATGGTGAAATTAAAGGAGTGTTATTTTAATAAGTATTGTGTGTATGCAGGCTGATTGATACAGAAAATTGCTTTTCTCTTTTTGTGAGAACAGCCTTTAGTGAAGCAAATTTGGGAGGAAAAAAAAATAAAAAGAGCAGATTGTGTGTCCTTTTGCTGCTACACTAAATGTGGCTGTTTAGATGGGAATCTTCTAATCTTTCCTTCTTTTCTTGCCATTTTTCTGCAGAATACTGGCCATGTAAAGAGTTGTCTTAACTCTTTACATTTAGCATTTTCTTCAAATAGTAATCTCATTTCTAGTGTCTCATGTTAATAAGTAATAAAAATTGCTACTCACACACCTTCATATAATTTGCCTGTATTGAGGGCAGCATAATTCTATAATTAGTGTCTATATTTATTATGCTGCATATGCCCTTAGATGCCCTCATAAAAGGTTATTATTCTGACTTCAGAAGAGCTTATGTTGCTGATGTGATTCAAACAAGTAATTTAAAGAAGGTATGCTCAAATGTCAATGTCTGTCTGCCTTCACTCAAATGGGACAGGTAGTATCCACCTGACCTCCTCACTCTTCTATCAATGATCTTACAATAGAAAGTGAAGTAATTTGACAAAATAGATAATGTTCCCATTCCTCCTCCCCTGTTTGAAGTTGTGTTCTTGGCAGGTTGAAAGATGTTTTATGTTTGCCTATATTGGGTATATTTTATTCATAAGTGAAAACTTTCAGAGAAATTTGATGAGGAAAAGTTTAAATTTCTTTCAATAAAAACCAAAAGAAAATTCTCTCTGAATCAAGCATTTGGCTAGCATGACAGTAGACCTAACAATTGTGGGCCAGGAAGAGGGAGAACTGAAATATTTTTTTTGCGTTATGGTGTTAATAAACCCCTACCAAAATAGCACATGGCACCATTGAGTCTTTTCAATGACAGAATCATTTGGCTTAGAAATAGGGAAATAGTAGAAACTCCTGTTAATTTCCATGAGCATCAAAGACAAAAAGAGGTGGAGTGGTTTTTTCCTAGAAAGAATAAAACTTCACTTAGAAAGTGCAGGCATGTAATGGAGTATGCAGAGTAAACACAAAAGGAAAAAATAAAAGCTACTTTTTGCCTTGCTTTGCTTGGCAAATTAAAATATTTCTAAAGAGATCCACCCACACCAACAGAATGAGTTTTGATTTACTGTTCCACACACCATTTTTTCTGAAGCACCTACATCTCTTCCTAACCTAATCTTAGGAGAAAATCTGCTGTTATTTACAATTATGTCAACTTGAGCATCCCTTAGCCACTCTAACTGTGATCATTTATACCCTCTTTGTGCAATAACCTTCATTTTCTTGCTTATAAAATATTTTGAGAAAAATGTAAATATGAATATATGCAATTACTATTTAGAATTATTTTTTTTATTTAGAATATTATTAAATTTCTTTACAGGAAATAGTCTTTAATGTTTTCAGACAGAGATGAATGTTTAACACATCTCTTTAGCTGTTTCCCTAGTATGGCAGCAGTTGAACTAACCTGTGCTATAGTACAGCAAAGAGGGGTTTTTATGATGTCATTTAGGAAGAACTAGAGGTGTCTGTCCTTTTTTTGCTCAAGAGGGTGCATTTTCAGAGTTACCATTTGCACTGGCCAGGAAAGCCAAATGCAGTTGCATGCTAGATCTCTTCAAGAAGCACTGCAAGACACATCATTTGAATATATCAAGAAGGGAGATACATAGCATTTAATAGAGAATTAACACTTTAGTGTAGTGTTGTTTAATGCTGTGGTTTTCAGCTTTATAAAGGGGTGTGTCCAAACAGAGGACTGTGATAGAGAAGTGAATGAATTTTGAACCCACAGAAACCTCTTTCTGAATTGCCTCGATGCTAACAAGGGTGAAGGCAGTCACATATTGCCCTGGAACATTCCCTGTTTACCTGATGTTTTCTCATGACACGTGATCACTAGCTTCATGGGCCATTTTTCCTGTGGCTATTTAAGATTTTAAAATAAAACTTCTTTTGAATAAATTCCTTGCCAAGTTTGTTGAATGTGAATTCTCTAAGTGTGCTGAACACAAGGAGATGTCTGACCACTCATCTTTGCTCACTCAACGTTGCAGCCACTCCTTTGGCAGAGTAGTTTAAACTGGTGATCAGAGCTCACCTGCCCAGGAAATAAGCACCCCAGGGGGAGTTTCCTCCACTGAATTCATTCACTTGAAAATCAAAGCAAGACTGGGGTGGGATTAAACCACAGCTAGACCTAGGCTGTTGCTCCACTGTGGAATTTGTATATGCAAGATTATAAAATTGATGGATCGACAGAGTGACCATTTTTATAGCTCTTGGCTGAGGCCACTTGTTATTTGCAGGCACAACTTCAACAACATGATGAGGGGTGTGCCTCCTTCCTCCATCACATCCTCTGAGTAGTTCACCAGCACCAGAACATCTGAACAGTTCCTGTTGGAGAACATGGGAAATACTGAGAATCAAACAACTCATTTTTCCTTCTTGTTCTATGCCTGCTTTGCAGTGTGATCATAAACACAAAGAAGGCTTTACATAAAAAATTTTCTCAACTAAGCCCCTATTTAAAATAAACAGATAAACAGACCCTCCAACAAACAAACAAAACCAAAACCAAACAAATAAAAATATCCTCCAGAATTTAGTAGTAAACCCAAGTGAAATCCATCAAATCCTTATTCTGATTTCAGTGGAGCTGTTATGACAAATGTTGTCAAGATTGAAGTCCTATATTAGGTAAAGTACTTACAAACTATTCCTAGCAACTACATGACATAGCTTTGCTTTTGTTAGTGTCATAACTTGTTTATCTGAACATCATTATGTATTCAGTTCACATGGCTGCATCCAAATGATGGGAAACAGAACTTGTTTCATCAAATGGTTCCAAAGTCTTTAATGGAGGAAGACTTAAAATAACTTTTTTAACTTGTTAATTTGTTTAGCAGAAGCCGTTTCTGTTTCATGTCAATATCACTTAAAATAACTATAGATTTTTAATATTGCCATCTTCAGCTTCAAGTATGTTTACTGCACTACTGTGGTTCTTTTCATTTGTTGTGATTGAAAGAAGATAAATGCTGTGTAAAACATTGGATTAAATAAAAAATGGAAATGCATGTCTTTTCAAGCATGTTATCCTCAGTGAAGATAAGTCACGGTTCAAGTATCCCAATTACAGAAAATTCTGATGCTTGTTTATAAGTCAAAATCAAATGTAAAAATATTTTAGTCTATTTTCTCAATTCTCATATCTTGATTCAGATAAAGCAATAGCTGACTTTTTAGAAATCCATCTATTAATTTATTTTTTTTTAAGTAACATTTATTGTGGAGAAATACTGTAGAGTTTTACCTAAAAGAAACCCAAATCAAATCCATAGTCCTACCCATGGAGGCTGGACCAGATGACCCACCATGGTCCCTTCCAGCCTTATCCTTTCTGTGATCTTGCATGTTACATGCTGGTAATAATACCTTTAAAATTATTACTTTTTGGATATTACTCTGCCTAAGCTGATACTACTGAAGTCAGATGAGGTAATTTTTCATTCATTAACAGTACATGTGTTTTCTTTCATTTAAAGCAAGGAAAATGAATGCTTGAATCAGGTTGAGAATTTTGCAGTTTTATTCACAAGGCTCCAGTTTTTTTTCACATCACTTTATTATAAGGAAAACTGCACTTGGTTCAGAGCATAGCATACAAAAATACATGGGATACTGTTTGTGCTTATATTGGAGGAACCTATTTCACTTGACCTGAAAGAAAACAAAATTTAAAATTTGGGAATTACCTATGCCTTATTTAGGAAAAATACAAAACAATTTTACATGCCAGTGAGAATTCTTTTGAAGAATCATGAATCTTTTGTGAAGATTTAAGGAGGATATGATCTCCTTCTCCAGGTAGTTAGGGTGTAAGCCACAAAGCCAAATCCAACTCTCATTATCTTTCTAATCTTCATTGAAAGCCATTTCTTGGTTAAAAATAATATCAGATTGGTTAATGCTTTCGTACTTAAGCTAATTACACCAATGACAGGAAGCATCCCTGTCATGGTTTTCTATGCACTTGCAGACTTCCCTTTTCCGTACTGTGAATTAGGTGTAAACTCAAGCTCAAAGCCAGTCTCTAATATGAACAGAATATCTATCCATGCAATTCCCTCTAGGCTTAAATTGTCCTTTACCCAGCCTTCTTGTACCCAGAGTTTCAGAAGTTATCCAGAGTTCAGCCTCTTCCTAGGCTTAGTTTTGTCTAACTGAGCACTCAGCAAGTTTAAATAGGAAAAACACAGGTCATAGGACTAACCCAGAATGTGCCTACCTTAAACCTACCAGTATAAAGGCTGATCTGTGAGCAATTGTGGATTCAAGGAAACAGGAGAAGTAAGAACAGAGGCTACATGGGGATAAGATTGTAGCTGAGCTGTGCGGCGAGATGCTAGGAGGGAGACTAACAAAAAAATTACACAATGTGTCTGTGTATGGGAAGCCAGAGGAGAAGAGAAGACATAGAAATGGAGGAAGCCGCAGGAAAAGAACCTGAAAAATGGCTTGAAGAAAGAAAGGAAAGGAGCATTTTTGCTTATAGTATCAGTTTTCAAACTGTAAGCACAGAAATCATGTCCTGATGATAAATTTCTATTGCTTAGTTAAACAAGATTCTGGAGTCTAGGAGTTATTTGGAAAACACACACAGTCATATCAGAAAGCTGCTCAATCCTATCATTATTTTTCCTTTCTGACTGTATCATACCCAGTTATTGTACAATTATTCCTTCCTACCACCAACCAAAAAAATTCCCTGAAAGTTTTAAAATGTGGATTGTTTTTCGTTTGTGCAACCTATTTGTTTCCTTGTTATGTATCTCACAATTAGCCCAATTAAAAGATTAATCACTCTTACCTTCTGCTTTACCAGTGTTGATGGAACACTTTTTCTTACAGACAATATTTAAGTTGAATGAATCTGCTTCCTAAGCTATTTTACTTAGTATATTTTAAATATATTCTCTCATTATTTTCAAACATTTTTCCTTGCTTTCCCTAATCCTAGTTTTAGGTCTAACTTAATGATGACATCCTTTTAGCATATAGGCTGTAAAGGTGCTGGTAGTTGTCATTCATACACTACAGAATCTTATTACAACCACTCCCTTTTGGCTGCTTGCTCAATACTTAACTTCACTGCGATTTTCAAGGGTAGAGATAAAACCAATCTTACAACTAGTATCTCTGTTTTCATGCTCCAACCAACCCAACAAAATATTAGGCAAAACATGTTCTTCAAAGGGGTGTTCCAAGGGAGGGGTAGAGAGGCTATAATTTGACTGATTAAAAGAACAGAGAAATGTTTGTAACAGCTGCTCCTTGATCAATGTCACTCAGTACCCAAGTTCTCCTGTCCGCATTAAAAGAGCTTTCTTTTCACATGCTGATTTCTACTAGTATACTTTCAAAAGTACTTTAGAAGTAGTTTTTTAAAAGTATTAACAAGTGTGTGTTTTGACTTCAATAGGGACAAGCAGCAGTCATACTCTTTTGAGCTACATAAAGTCAGGCCAATTTGTTATATCTTTATTTATTAGTCTGTTCATTTTCAACTTGTTCTAGCATCAGCTGAAGATGGGGGAAAGCACCAAAACCCAAACCTTTTGTTGACTCTTTTCTTTCAAATAAAAGACATTAAATCCCAGTTAGACCATGAGGAACTTGCTTAATTTTAACCTGAATGTTCACTAATGAACAGAAAAAGTATCTGACTATAATTGCTGTTTGTTACTTGTTTAGAAATTACTCTTTTTTTTTTTTTGCTCCTCTCTTAACAGGTGGCCATTGATGAGCGCATCAGGCAACTACATGAAGCTCACCGGGATTTTGGCCCTACTTCCCAGCATTTTCTTACCAGTGAGTAATTTCCCCTTTTTCTTGCTCAGCCTGCATACACAGTCAATTGATATTTTTGTAGCCATGTGGTAGTTATCATTGCTATGAGTTTCTATTTTAGACTGTGTTGTAATAGTTTTCTTCTTGTTCTTTTTTTTTTCTCATTTCTGTGTCCAGAGGACAGTAAAATAAATTAATATAATCCAGGTCCAAGGTAAAAGGAAAACATCTCCTAGTATCAAGTCTCTTTGTCCATCTCTTCGTCACTGCAAGGCTGGTCTTCATTGCTTGAAGGTTCCCTGTTAGGACTAGCAAATTTAAAACTATATTGTAAAGAGTTTCTGATGACTTTAACTCAGAAAGTATTAAAAAAAAAACAAAAACAAAAAACAAAAAAACAAACAAAACAAAAAACCAACCAACCAACCAACCAACCCCCTCCCCGCCCAGCCCCCACCTCCAGAAACCCAAAAAAAAAAAAACAAAAATTATCCCCAAATTCGGTTTATCTGTCCAAAGAAATGTTGAGTTTCAAAAAGGGGTAAAATAAGACCTGCAAGAAAAGTATTTTACAGGATTTGATCACTTAGCAGAGCAGTGAGAGAATCAAAACCATAGTGGGAAAGTTGGCAGAATGGCAGCCTAGTAAACTTTTTAAAACTCTGCATAAAATACAACTGCCAGTAAAATTCACACTCAACCTCTACACACATTCTTTTATCAAGGATGTTTTGCAGTACAGTGAAAGACAACTTGAAACACCTTCAAAGCTCCAAGGCAGTAACTAAAGTGAAGCTTCTTAGAGGCCATGTCTTTTCTATTGTACTTCAATTAAGGAGAGTAAACAGTAAAGCTTTATTTAAGAGATTATATCAGCAGAACAGAACACAGTCACTGGATAATGGTCTCCTACATGCAGAGGGACAAGCTATCCAGACATCAGAAATAGATGTTACTATTATTGCACAGCTATGTTCACAGTGGGATAGTGGACAAACTTTTCTTCAGCTGATATTGAATTGTAATTTTAATAGGTTAACCATTTTTCCACTGAAAATCTCAATGGGAAACTGAAAAGTCTCAGCGTGATGAACTGCAAATTCAAAACCAGAGTGGATGTTGTGCCATATAAGAACAATGCAGGCTGATTAAACTCTGCACCTTGTTTTATCAAATTATGAACCTATGAAGAAATTAGCCCTATTTCTGTACTTTTCCAAAGTCGCTTTTATTTAACCCCTAACCACTGAGAATAATTTGTCAACTCAATATCTATAACTGCAAATCAGACCTGTTGAGATTAGATGTGTGAAAGTTGTTATGGGTATGTGACATGAATGCAATATGTAAACAGATGCCCGTTTTTCTTATGACCCACAGTGTATTCTTGGTAGAAGAATAAATTTGTAGGGTAAATTACACAAGCCTGGAAGAGGCTAAAGTGACCGGCACCACATTATCACACCAAACAGCATGTCCTTGTTCTCTGTGCTGCTGTTGAGTGCAGCCAGGCAATTTGTATGATGGTGATGTCCTAGGCCCACTCTGCCTTATTACTGATCAACTAGATCAATCTAAAAATTGCTCAGTGTTATGATAGTCACCTTTTCCAGCTTAACCACTAATAGTGAGACACTGAGACATTTTTCTTATCTGTAGCTAACTAGAGCCAGCAAAAGGTGGAAATAATTCCAGACATTTCTCACCACTTGAGAATCACTTTAGGAAAAGGAAGCAGGTGAAAATGTGTAGTCAAATCACTGAGAAAAATGGGTGTTTGTTTGTTCTCTCTCTCTTAGATGTGTGTGCAAATACATTTTCTTACCCATGCATGCAAAAGTTAGGTAATTGAAGCTCTGAAAATATCTACAGAATCTTTCACAAGTATAAGTGTTCAGTCACTGAAAATGCCAGTACATATATCAGTCCTATCTTTCATAAGCACCAAATTCCAAAAGCATCCAGTTCCTCAGTATCCCATACTATTACTATGCCTGAGGAAAATATCATGCTTTGATGTGCTTTTTATGTACTACCTGTGCTGCATCCCTACACGGATGGAAGCACATCTCTTGGTGAGACAGTGCTGCAGTAGAGGGAGAACCACAGTCTTTGCCCTCTAGCACTCATCTTTTTTTCTGTAGCTGTACTTTTAGAGATGAACATTGCGTTGCCAAACAGAATTGAGGGTGAATTTAATGGCTTATAAATGAGCTTTCAGTACATGGCAGAGTCCAAGATGACCCGTCTGCTGTGACAACAGCAGTGAAGAGATGAATCATAGAATTTTTTCTGGTTTTATTTTATAAGCTCAACTCAGAGCATTTTTATCTAAGAAGCTGAGATACACATAAGATCAATGCAAACTATAATCAGTAAGGAAAATAAGCAATCTATTGGCTGATGCATACCTAGTTTATACACCAGTAATAATCAGTTCATCTTCTAACTCAGCATTAACTTTCCCTCTGCCATACACACTTGTTCACCTTAAGGTGCAAGTGATAACCTTCATCTCCCCACTGTGTTTATATTCTTACTTAAACAATTATCCTTTTAGAGTTGATATACCTTTAAGTAGTTCTGCAAAAAGGGTGGTACTGGAATCATACATAAACCCAGTGAATGTATTGCATTTCTCTCCTGTCTGAAAGAAATAAATATGAGCTGCTAGTGTGTGGTAGTTTTCTCATGTGTTTGTTATTATTTTATACATAGAAATTATAGCACCATCTGTCTGTTTCTGCTTGGTTGAAGCGCAAGCTGCACAGGGCTCTTGAAAACCTACCAAAAAAGTAATGGGGGAGTGATACAGGGACCTCGTATTTGTCATGTCACATGCAGGCAAGGAATCAAGTGGTAGTCCCTGTTTTTAAGCACTTGCAACCTGTTCTAAGGGCTGTTCTTAGAGCTATTTCTGAGAGAGATTGGAAAGAAGGTGTGAGCTAGAGAGATAAGGAGTGGAAAAGGGGGAAAAAAGTCTTCTCCACTGTAGCATTTTTAATTTAGGGAAAATTTTTCTCCACTGTCTTTTCATGCAGTTCAATGTTCTTTTTCCACTCTTTCATCTTCTAAATGACCAGGTGACAGTGTTTATCTGTGCTGTTGCACAGGATAATTCAGATGTCTCCTGGTTGTGAGTTTAAAATATAGTGACAAAGGAATTGTATGCACTTGTGTCTCTCCATCAAGGCTTTGGTGTGCCCTCAAGTAGAAAGAACTCTTATCAAAACTGGCTCTTACTTTTCTGGTAGTACATGAACTTGGCTCTCTCCAGGCCTTCTACATTTTTTACTGGGCTTTCTCGCCTCAGTCCTTGGTCTTCTGATCAGTCCTTCATGCTTTTCCAAGCTCATTTCACTCTGCCTGTCTCCAGAGAGTCCCAGCTCCTCCTCAGTTCATTCCTCATCAGGGACAGAGGCTCCCAGCATTCACAAAAATAGTTGTTAATATATATTTGATAATTGCATTACATGTGCAAGACATTATATCATGAATTCATGAAGTGAGTTTGTTGGTTTTGAAGGACTTGCTGGTTACTTAGAATTCTCTTAATCAGGGTGTGAAAAAAATATAGCAAAAATAAGATCTTTCTGTTACAGAGAAACTCGTAAATATTGAGCAAAGTAATTTTAAAAAATCTGTGATCCTTTCATGGATGATGGTGTTCAATTTCGGAATTACATACAGTAATTGAGGTGTGAAAAAGAGTATCTGCAAGTTGCAAACATAATGCCATCTCCAGAGTTTTCATTGACTCCTCTGGAACAGTTTTCTATTTTGACTTCACCTTTTTTTTCTGTGATTCTGCCTCTTACAAAGATTGGGATATGTTGTCTCTTGTTGGAAGACCCACCTATATTTGTCACAATAGTTGTTACTTTCTTTTTTTGAGCTGCAATAAATGAGAGGTAGGATTGATGTCAGATTGGTTTTAATATTATTTGCTGTGCTCTCCAGCCTACTATCAATCCTCTTTTTAATGGCATAGTTCATTCATGTGCATTGCTTATGATTGCTGAAAAATAGAAGGTATTGCATCTTTTAAAAACATGAGCAAACCTTGTAATTTACTGTCCAGTCCCAGTATGAGACATCTGTTAGTAAGTATAGCATGTCAATGAAGTGACTGAGTGAAATAGTGCTCAAGATATAACTGGCAATTACTTAAGAGTGTGACTGGAAGATTCCAGGCATAACCTGTGATTTCCAAGCTCAGAGAACATGGGCTTTCATTAATGTGAATAACCTGGAAATACAAGGAACAGAAAGAACATTTAGGTTTGCAAAGCTGAAGGGCTGATATACATCAAGTGAACATTTTGGGATTTGTATTTCCCAGGCTATGAGCTTTTGCTACCTGCATCCACCAGTACCAGACTGTTCAATCCCCATACCTAAATTTCTGCTAGGACCTGTATTTTAACTGGAGATACCTAACAATGCCTTTCAGCTTTGGACTTGTAAGCGAGAACAGCACTGACTTCAACATGAAATGAGGCAGCAATAGCAGCTTTCCTTCAGAAACAGAAAGATGATGAATGCTGAGGCCAGCAGTTTGTATTGCAAGTTCATGATCAGAGTACATCTGCTGCATTTTATATGCACAATTGTTGCTTAAAAATAAAATATATCATAGGAGTGGGCTCTGTAACTTAGGTCTCTCCTTCTCAGAGTAAGCTCAGAGCTGTTAAGTTCAGATCTGGTTTCTTTTTCTTCTTTGTGTCTTTGTGTTTTCCTTCAGTTATTTAGGCCACTCTTTGAGACTCTGGAGATGTGTTTCTGAATTCCTTCAAGTTGGGAGAGAAGTCAAGTTCTCACATCTCCCACCTTCCATGTGAGTGCTGAGATTATTATGCAAAGCAAAGATTAGGGAAGCTCTTTCTTGCACAGGCAGACGTCTTTGAAAGGGCAAGTCCTGCTAATTAAGAAATCTGACTCTGAAAATGACAGGGCTCTGTGACTCTTAAGACACTTCACCCACCCATCTGATAGATTATGTCCCACTGCTAGAAACTGCACCTCTCTTATTTCTCACTGCATACATTATATCAAATTGCCTTTCAGATGTCACCTTTGACAAGCAAATATTGAAGAACATGTCCATTTATCCATGTCTTTGGATAAATGATTTAATAGTTTTAGGTATCACATTGAATGTTTAAATAGAAAAGATTACCAGGTAGTAGAATAAAGATAGAGGATAAGTGGTCACAAAAGAATCAGCCTAACTCTGAGAACCCTCTGAAAGCAAAGGGATTTTATTATTGCATTTAAATATGGTCATATTAGCTAGAGGAGCCTGATTGCTGGAAAATTTTTTCTACTTTTGTATAAATGCAAAATGACTACATGTGCTTCTGGAAAAAGGAAAAACTATTAAAGTACCAACAGAACCAAATTCACGTCACAAGTCTTGCCATTGTTATAATCATGGTGAATTTCTAGCAACATTAGGCACCAATTCAGCCTCAAGACCTTTGTGATGGGTAGGCTGGGTTTGAAGTTAGGAAAAAATGTCTTCAGTCCATTTCTTCCTTATTTAGAATATCATGACCATGGCTACGGTTTTTGGTACTGTTAGACTTGGCCTTCGTTTTTAAGAGTAATAAAACATTGGCATTTTTTGAGAGAATATCTTTGTGCTTATTTTTGGAATGAAATTAGTAGAATGAATATTACAGTGAAAGTATGTCATGTGGTCATATGATCACCAGCCCTCTTGTGGGCTTTAGTTTTTTCATTATGTCTTATTCTCAGGAAAACCACAGAGAATCTTTCCATAAATCTTAATAATTTATTTGATTCACAATGAAAAAGGACTTGTGGAATTGCAGCTTTATATTTTTCTCTTTCCTTCACTATTGTGCTAAGTGACCTTTTCTACTATAATACATTGGGATACAAATTTTTGAACAAACTTATAAAGTCAGTTCTCAAATTATGGTGTTCTCCCCCTCTCTCCACCCAGAAGCAAGCAATTTTTCCTGTAACTAATATCTAGTCTTTGTGAAAAAAAGGCTTCCGATAAAAATATCTTAGAATAAGTTAAAAATAATCAGTTCTACATCTCTTTCTTGTGCTCTTGGTTTTCATTTGTCATCAATTTAAAAATGCTGTATAGTATTTATTTTAAAGCAGAGAGGGATTTTTTGGAGGGAGTGATTAGGAAAACTGCTATCTCTTTTTTTTTTTTTTTTAAGCAGCCTAATTAATTTCTGTAATTTATCCTTGGTTGGCAGGATATTCTATATTCTGCAATGCTAAATAATTTTGCAAGTAGTCAAATATTATTTTTTACTCTTAATGAGTATAAGACTCAAAAGATGATCTATTGCCTATTATACTTTTGTCCATTCTCTGAATTAGTACAGATTCTTCCCCCAAACAACTTTATATTCTTTTTGGAGGAATATTAGATCTGTGAATCCAAATGAAAACTGCTTCATTTCTTCACATTGCCCAGTTCAACTCTGATGAATTTAACAATGTGCCCCTGTTGTCATGAGTTGTATGTTGTGCTCAGTTTAGGAAATTTCTTTATCCTCAAACTCCAGGACTGGAATACAATAGGCATACTCTATAGATATACTAAAATTTCTCTGTCATGTTTTGCTATGTAAGACATGGGAAAGAAGATTTTTTACAAAAAAAAAATATTTTTTTTTTTATTTTTTACAAAGATTTTTCTATTTATCTAATTCAATTTACCAAAAATCACCATCAGTTTGATTAAGCCATTTTATGACCTCATTTGATCAATCAGTTTTAGAGATTTCATTTTTAAGAGCACAAGAGTGCAACAGAAGTTAGAAACGTGAAGTATCCATAACTCTGGGGTGTGTGGATCATTATAGCCTCTATAAGTTTGCTGTATTTCATGCAGTATTCTGTTATTAAACAAGTAGATGCTTGTATTTGTGCCATTTTGTGGTAGTGTGACATTTAAGAAAATGAGCATTAGATGGATTTTATATTTCATGTTACAAGTGGCATTTGGAAACTTCTGGAAATACTGTTCATGATTAAGGGTGTTCATTATTTAGGTTTTATCATATAATGTTGACCCTAAGCTGCAGGTGATAAATCTGAAGCTGACCATAAAGATTCCAACAGGAAATGCAGGATGGAATGGCTTCTTTTATAACTCTTGTAAAATGACTGTTTTAATTGGCCCTGATCATGTGCTGAGCTTTTTAATGATTAATAATCCTTTCTTCAAATTGGTTTGAAGTCCTCTGAAAATTGTATGCTCAGTAAATGTCTACATGTGTGCTACAGCAGCAGAGAATGCTGCTAGCATTCCAGGGAAGTAGTGGGTGTTCGCTTGGGCTTAAGAACAGCAGAATCCAAGCTGAGAAGGGGCTCTCTGCCTCCAACGTGCCCATGAATCCATCCCCATGTGCAGCGAGGAGCAGAATAGACCCCATGCTGTGTAGTCCTTATGAAAGGCAGGTTTTGATTGATGTTTCTGCCTTGTAACTTCTGAAGTGTGTAGTCGATGTATTCTGCCAGGAGTTTTTCAGCTACATGGTGCAATATTAGACCTCAGTGCTACACACCGTGGTCTGATTGTTCATCAATCTCACCTAGTACAGTAATAGATGCACACAATTTAGAAATCAATTCTCTAAAAGTCTGGGGTGAAAAAAAAAAAATCTTTTAGAGATGTATACTGACATTTGTTGCAAAGGATCTTAGAGAACTTGTAGGTGATGCAAACACTTCTATTGTGCCACTGTCACGCAGGCACACGTTTTGGAGATGGCATCCTGCCAGCGTGTCATGAACTGATTATGTTGGGGAAACATTGCTTTAGCATGTTCTCTAAGGAGGAGAGGCATGAGCTCCTTATAGTCTGTGGAGAATAATAGTTTCTCATGTATAATGGTGTCATTTGAAAATAAGCAAAATATAGTACTCAATGCATCTTCTTTGAAAAGTTAAGATGGCTTACACAGAAGTGGACCTCTGATTCTTGGGGAATCAGAGTATTTCCTAATGTAAAGATAGTCTTATCATTTCTTCCTCCCTGCCTGCCTTTATCTGAAGTCACAAACTCCATACCTTGCTGCAATGAAAATTATTGGTATCGAAACAAACTTTATGTGAATAAATAATCTTCTACCTCTATGTTTGTATTAAGGTATTAATGATTGTAATGCTACATAGAACAGTGTAAGTCATGCAGGTAGAGTTTCTAGGCTGAATCAGAGAATTATTATCATTAAAATGTGAACATAATTAAGCACCTTGCTGAGTTACAGCTACTATGGCCTCCAAGCAGGGTAATGTGAACATAAAAATGACCTCAGCTTTAACTACTATGATGCTGAAAGGCATATATAATAAATATAATAAATTTTTACCAAAGCAAAAATAATTTGAGAGGATATATGTAACACTATATATATAGTGGGCACTATGCAGTGCTTCTATGTGGTTTCTGTCCTAAACCCTCTAGCGACAAATAAGAGTCAAAAGATTTTTCTTTGTATTTAGGACTGAAAATGTACACACATGCATGACCAGAATTGTGTGCTGACTATGTAAATAAGGACTAGTGAGAGTCACATTTAACTGTGGACATACTAAATTTACTCTTTGAATAGCTGAAGGAGAAACAGTTTACTATTGCTAAACATGCATGTATTTTTCATTATGTTTTTAGTGTTAAAGTGAAATATTTATAAGATTGTTTTTGGTAGTATCAACACAGGAAAAAATTATACTATCACCTTATTTAATATTTTGTTCAGATCCCTGCATAGATTAAAACGCTACTGAAGTTCAGAGAGCCAGCTTACCACCATTTCATTATACATTCTGCAAACAAGTAAGAATGTGGGCTTACTCTCAGGAACCATATTCACAGGCAAAACAAGTCTCAGCTGTTAGCACACGTACAGAAAGAAATAAAACTCCAAAATTAGGTAACCTTTAAAATGTATATCTATGCAAGCAAAGGATAGGGAATTTAAAATTCGCTCTTAAAATGCCCTATGTTTTGTTGTAGTATTTAATTTCAGTCAACAGCATTGAAAGTAGCTGAGCGTATGGTAATGGATTCTTACACTGTGCAAGCTCAAATAATAAAACACTTTTGAATGACTCTTAGCAAACAGGAAATGTCTGCTTCTTGAGTGCTGTAGCACACAGGGATACAAGAGCATCATACAGTGTTTGCTAGCAAGACTTTTATATGGACTGCTAAAATGGCCTTAACCATTTACCTGTACTACCTTTGTAATGGATAGTAAACCTGTATTGATAACCAAAGATAAGAAACAGTTGCTTTCAACTTCTGGGCTTCTGCCAAAAATGAAATGATTATTCTCTATGTATAGCTGTAAAAAGTACTGCATATTTTGTCAACTCAAATTTATGCAAGGTTAGACTCATCCAGGAAACCAAAAGTGTATTATAGACAGCTTCACAGCCATCTCTTGAAGGAACACTAAATCCAATTATGCAGAACATCACAGAATTGTTTGTTATTCCTATAGCACTTAGCTCTCTTGAAAGCAAAAGTATTTGTTCCTCTTCTAATGGATCAAGAACACTATCATATGTACGATTCTGTGATAATAAGTTATGACTGTGAAGCTCTTACCCAGATTAATTCAGAAGCAACAGAAAAAATACATCACAGAGCAACCTAGTCTGTCCTTTAGGTATTGAATTAAAAACAAATCTTAAAGTGGGAGAACTGTAACTTGGTAATGTTCCCAGAGGGAATATTAAAGATTGGGAGAGAAATATGTAAAAAGGTTAATTTTTAGTTAATACTGAAGGATATTTTATTTTCAAAAATGATAATTTACTGTAATATCATTCAAATTATTCCTCAGACAATACCAGTTCCCATGGGTAAGAACTCTTACAATTGTCACTGAGAAAGCATTTTAAAACTGTTTGACCACTATTGGACCACTGATTAGCACACATTACTGAAAAAAAAAACATGCAAGAAATCACCTAGTAATCTGTCTCTAATCCCTTGGCTTTTGTTTCCTAGTGCTGTCTAGATGATGGAGAACATTGAATCAGTCACCAAAATTATATTTACAGCAGTTTATGTTCTCGCAAGTAGAAAGAATAATTAAGCATCATGTTTAAGAATTTTGTATGAACCTGGAAGTAGGCTTAAAAGTAGGACATATTGCCGTAATTTAAGTGTATTTAACATCAAACCACTACATGATATTCTACTTTTGACACCTTTTGCATTTCTGTAAATTACGTAACAGATTGTATCTTTACACCATTTGAGACTATGGCAGTAACAGGAACTGAGCCACTGCAGGTTGTGCTGCCGAGGAGAGCAGCTCAATGGGGGGCAGCCTTGGCCTTCCCAGCATCTCAGCTGTGCAGTCTGTGAACACCGAACAAAATGGCAGTGCCTGGCACAAGAAGGAGTATCTGATCCTATATAAATTAGGTGTATATTTGAATATTTGTATATGAAAATGCATACAGTTGTGCTCTTGTGTTTGTGGGCCATGCTACAGACTTCAATGGCAGTGCAGTGTGCTAGTTTTCCAAGAGATCTGAACAGTGCAATTAAAATTCTGTTTCTTGCACACTTTGAGAGTTACAGATTCCCATGGTTCATACCTTTGAAATTTAATTTTACTTTTTTTAGTGTAAATGTAAGTAATAGGAAAGCAATGGCACTCAGCTTAGCTACAGGTGGCTGGTTGGTGGTTGAAGACAACAGGAGGACCTGCAGAGATACTGACATAGAATTTTCAGAATCCTTGGCCACCAGCAATTGGAAATATGGAGGGAGACTTTTCATGAGGGCATGTAGTGACAGGACAAGCAGTAATGGCCTTAAACTGAAGGAGGGTAGCTTGAGATTAGATCTTAGGAAGAAATTCTTTACTGTGAGAATGGCAAGGCAGTGGAAAGTTATCCAGAATGATTGTGGGCTCCTCATCCCAGAGGGTGTTCAAGATCAGGCTGAAGGGAGCTCATAGTAACCTGGTCTAGTGAAAGATTCCCTGCCTATGGTGGAGAGGTCAGAACTAGATGATCTTTAAGGTCCCTTCCAAGTCAAGCCGTTCTATGAGTCTGATTCTCCCCAAAATATTCCTTCCTTTCCCCTTAGCTTCTTAACATTGTCCAAAGCGTATGTGAAACCCATTCACCATCTCCCCAGCCTGTACCCTGTTCCCAGCAGCTCTTCCTTCTCCTCTTCAGATCACCTAGAAGTGGCACCAGTTTCCCCCCTGCTGCTCTCTGATTTGTCTCCTGTCTGTGCAGTCCTCCGCCTCCGTCCAGCCCTTCTTCACAATTCACGTGCATGTAACTCTACAGAATTAGCAAGATTTCCCAATACAGCCATTTTTCTAAGCATGTTTCATCTCTTTACTCCAACCCGTTGTCTGCACTCCACTATGTGGGCAAGGGAGGGGCACTGTACTTCATTCTGCGGACTGATATCTGTGAATCTGGTACAAAATATATGAAATACGTATATTGGTAATTATTATTTGTGTGGATTGGGATTTGTTGTGTTTGTTAAAGTATTTGCAGCTTGGGAGTGACATTTTTAAAGTATCTATTTTGAATAAGAAAGGGAAAGAAACTAGACCCAAATGGTCAGGCAGCTGATTACTAGTTGTCTTGGTAACAATTACTTGCCTTTGTGAACAGCAGGGGTCACTAAAAAGAAGGGTTACACTGGGTGAAGAAAAGAGGCCTTGTTTTCCTCCACTAGGTCACTTTGCATATGTTTTCTGCTTTAATCATTATATTAAAGAAAATTCTTGCTTCTACTGCTTTTGACAGACAACAAACTCCTATTAAAAAAAAACATCTTCTGATTATGGCCTAAACTATAAATTATCTGTGCCTTAATAAAACCTCTAATAAAAAATACTTTACAATTGTTTTGCCACAATGAGTTTTATAAAAACCATTGTTACCAAACATTTTCATTATGTTGTAAGGTAATGTTGACATTTAACACTGTGATAGCCAAGAGTGGTAATGTAACTTCCTCTCTATTTGTTGTGATGACACTGTCATTTTTTTCCATTATTTGCAGCTATTGGAAGGCATTTATTAGTAATGTGGAGAAATAAAAATAAAAGTGTTCACCATTTAGAACAAGTCAATAAGAGAATAAACAAAAAACTTAGATAGTCAGTGTAACTTTATTCAACATAAAATGTAAACAAGTGTGTAATTCTGTTCTTAGAAGGATGGGAAGTGCTGACCCCACAAGGAAAGAAATAGAAATCCCAGATAAACATATTAGGAGGAGGAAGGTTATAAAAGAACATGCCAGAGAGAGAGGTTGCTTGCTCTGCTTCGTATCTGTTCTGAAAGCTTAGCTGTCAAGGAGGGGGGTTTATATTTATCTTTGCAGCTGAATGAGTTCAATTTCTCTCAGATTAGGACAGAAACTTCTGAACAGCAGGTTAATCCTTCCTGCCTTCATGGGCAACTGAGCAAACAGACCTGTATCAACGTGGCTGAGTGTAAAACTGTAATTCTAGAGATTAATGTTGTCTTTGCTGTTTGACCTCCATGTTTCTCTTCTAGGTATGTTTGTATGTATGAATGTATGTGTGCAGTTATTTATTTATTTATTTGTTTGTTTGTTGTTAACAGCTTCTGTCCAAGGCCCCTGGGAGAGGGCAATATCACCAAACAAAGTGCCGTATTATATCAAGTGAGTATAAATAGTAATTCATTCCAGCTATTTACATTTTTTATTTAAGAGGATATTTAGTAATTTTCTTAATTATCATTAACTGCTCCTATAGTGTCTAAATGGGAAGGACAAAAAGGAGCAAAGCATGCAGTCTTCACAGAAGTGTCCTAGTTATTTAAAAACACTGTAGGATGCACTGATTTGTAAGTTGTTTGGGTTTGTGCTACTGTAAATTACCTGCAAAAAAAGTAAAGCATTGGGGTGTCTGGATTACAGTTTCATTTGTGCCACTGCCCACTGAACAGTACGTATGGCTGGTTTTGCAAAACAAAAACCACCCAACATTCTCAATTGTAGTTGTGAATGTGATACACTACGGGGTTTTTTAACCTAGCAATGCCCATACTCAATACTAAGAATTGCTTTAGGGTCAGTACTTGGTAAAGATTGTAGCTGAGGAATGGCACGGGACAGTTAGTCCCTACAGGCTAATCTTTCAGAGTTTAGTTCCCAAATTAAGTTAGTTTGCTTTAAGGGATGTGCCTACAAATGAGTAGAAAAATTAAAAAAAATCAACAACTTGTAAAACACCTGCTTCTCATGCCCTAAACAGATCCACCACACAATAACAACAAAAAAGATGTTTTAATGCATTTTTCTTTTCTTTTGAGTTCTTCACCAGTAATATGTGCCTTGAATTATTTATATAACTTCTGAAGAAAATGGGTGATGCAATACCTGCTATAAAGACTCTAGTGCAAGTAACAGAAATGTGGGAATTGTTTAATACACATATGTATCTGATTCCTCCTTATATTCCCTAGACACTTTTCAAACTCAACAACTGTAACTAAAGCCATCTGCTTACAGATGGTTCTTGCAGTGGCACCTCAGTTGCAACTTTCACAACAGGGTGAACTTCTACAGGAGCTTTAGAACAAGCATTTGCGTTATGCATGAGGGCAACTAAGTCTGTAGTGCAGTTCAGAGGTACAGTTATAGCTGGCTGGTTTACTACTGCATTAAGTTTGTAATTTTTCTGATGTTTGCACTTGGCTATGAATAATGAAACAGTCATAGGGAAGCTGGAAAGCTCAGTCAATAAGAAGGGGCAATCTACGAGAGATATACTGGAAAGCAAGTTGATGCTCTGGCATGTAAGAATCAGTTTATGGCACTAAATGAAGGAAAAGATCCTCATTTTCTCTTTCACATGGCATGACTTGCCATTATGGGGAGAAGTACCTTGGCAATTCTTAATGTAGGCACAAGATGCATTTCATGCTGTGCTTCCCACCTCTCTCTGTGCCACTCACATCCAGCAGCCAAGGGTAACTGTTGACCCTGTGCAATAATGGTCATTTCTGGTCTTGCTTACTCCTTAATACTTTCTAGACTTCTGTTCTAGGCCATTTACAAATTCACTTTAGAAAATAATTTAATAACCATAAACAGTTGTAGCATTATGTCATGGATCCCAATTTAGGATCCTGCCAACTACACCAGTTTGTTGCAAATGAGTGATTCAGATTGCTTGAAGAATTACTGTCAGAGGTATTAACAAAGGTGGGTTCAATATGAATTCATAAAAGTGCAGCTTAATGAAGTTAAATGGCAAGGTTCACTCTGTTACTTACTACATGGATGAAACATCCAAAGGAAAATCGAGTTTGAATCTATTTTGAATTATTTACACATAGACTGAAGATGTCAAAGGGTAAGGTAGACCCTCCTGTTGGGTCACAAATTTCAGAGCAGGCTTTCTAAACTCCTGATGGAACTTAGCTGCAGCTAGGTCACGTCTTAGTCTCAGACTTGGACAATGTTGTATGTCTAAAGGAATTAACTACATGGATTTCATTAGTATTGGTTTAGCATGCTGTCAGCCACTTACTGAGAATCTATTGTAAATAAGGGGTCTCTCTGCCTTGGTAAGGAAGATTTCTTGGTCTCAGGTAAGGAATCTCAATCCTTGAGAGGGTTCCCAGCTCAAGGGGAGAATCACTGGCATGCAGTCCAGTTGTAATTTAGAGAGAATTTGAACTGGGCTCATCCAAAGATGGGTTGTTTGTAGAAAGATCTGTGCCTCAAGGAACAACCTTGAGAGTTGTCCCATGGCAAGAGAGAGCTCAAAGGCGGCTCCCTCAGGCTTTCCAAGTTATGTGATAAAGTGGTTGCCTTGTAGCCAAATTTAATATAGTGGGAAGAGCATGTGTGAGGCTCCTTGTACCCATAACTTTCTCTGTTCTTTGATAAATGAGTCTTGGAAAAACCACCTGCTATTCATGCATTAATCACACAATCCATGTTCCAAGCTCATGTGCATCATGCACACTGGGTCACTCTGCCCCTCTGGGGGTTTCCTAGAGGAGTTTTTGGTCTGGCTACAGCTCAGGCCTTTATTTCCTTTTGGAGCCTATACCAAACTGTTGCTAGTTTGGTTAAGGGGTCAAGTGCATCTGTCATGTGCTGCTAGTTTAATTAAAGTTTAAATTTAGCCACATCCTTTATAGAAAAACTTGCTGCCCTTGAGATGTGAAACAAAGCGGTCAAGTTTTAATGAGTCTTAGTGAGCTGTTCCATCTATTGCATTCTCCAGCTGTCCTCAGTCATTTTTCTTTACATTCATTCTCATCACTCATATTTCCTACTTATAAACAACTGAATTGTTTTCTGTACCATTTGGCTTTTAAAATCAGCATATTCTTGCTCTAATCTTTGACCTATTACTTCTCTACCAGTTGTTAATTCTCTAAAAGAACTTCATGAAGACTAAGAACTACAGGTAGCATTCTCATCATGTTTACATCATTTTCTTTCTGTCCTCAATGTAGAATATTGGTCTTTGCCCCCTTCATTAACCAAATTTGCTACACATTTTACTGTCTTTCATTTTATCTGTTTTTCCCTTGGTGCCTAACTGTTTTATCTCATCACTTTCACATTTGGAATGACATTGCACCCAATAATCCATAAATCAGGCAGTGCTTAGTGCTAAATCTTCAGCAGCGATGTTTAGTTATTGCTAGGTATCTTCAAGACTTGTGATTTTCCTGGTTAGAATTTCACTTGTATTCAGCTGATTAATCTGTAGAAAGTAGTTGCCTCTAAAGCTATCGCTTCAATCACTCCTTCTTGAGCTTATTTGCACCAGTTGGGTTCATTTGTGGTGTTTTTTTTTTTCAAATGGGGTTGGTGTAGGCATCATTACCATGGAAAATATAATTATCGACAGTGTAACCTGTTTCAGTTGTTCCCAGTCCCTGCTGTTTGGCAGTTTCTTGCCATAGTGGTAGCCTCATTGCCTTCTAATGGCGTTGCAGCATTCTGGTGGATTTCATTCCAGCCTTTCATGTGCTTCCCTCCTTATGGAGATAACAAGCTAGGCCAGGATTTCAGTCACACCTCTCTCTTCCCCAGCAAACTGAGGAAATCTAGTTTCTGTGTTCCAGGACAAAAGAACTATTCTGACTTCTCAAGCAGCAAGTGGACATTGCTGCCTGGACACTGAACACTTGCCCAGACCACAAGGTGCTCCTGAGTTAGAAAACTCTCTCTTTTGCCTCTGAGTTAAAACACGTAAAACGGCTTGAAAACACTTTTTATTCAACCCTTTTCTTTTTGATCTTTTTTCCTTCATATTCCTTGTGTCTAGTATAGAATTTAAAGGTTTTATTAGATTACAAAAGGAGAGGACTATAAAAGAAAATAGTTTACAGTTTAATCAGTCCTGTTCTTTGAAGACCTTGATCCTACTCTTACTTCAGTGCAACCCAGAAAATGGGAAGACAGAAGCAGGCACAGACATGTGTGCACTCTTTAATATATAGATGTTTAATATATAAATGTTTTACGTATTCATTAACATTTCTAAATTTAATTTTTTAGAAGACAAACCAGGTAATTACTCTATCTTAGAAATCTGAAAAGCAAACGGAAAAAATGCACCTCTCAAAGACTATTGAATATGCGTCAAAAGATTAAAAAATGTCTCATTCTAAAAAAGACAGATAATGAAGGTAGGGAGGCTGCAAATTTTAACACTGTAGTTCAGGTTAGATCACATTTTAGCAGAACTCACCCCACGATGAAAGGGATCTCACGTGTGCATTCATGCACACCCATGTTCTTATCTTCCAATCAGATAGAGGAGCTGCTTCAAAGCAGTGACAGATAACAAAATGAAATGTCTACTTTCCATTTTGTAATACCAAAAGAAGCATTTAGTCCTGCTGCACAACCCAATCCTTCTACAGTGTCCATGCTCCTATGGCATGTGGGAACATTCAGGATCTGTACTCTGAACCGTTTGCCTCTCTTTTATGTGTGGCTTATCCTGTACTCTGCAAACTTGTCCATTACTCAGTGCTGGAGGTCTCTGTTGCCTTGGATTAAGGAGGAGGAGTTGGACTGAAATTTGCAACATACTTTCTCTCTAAAAAAAGAAAAAATCAGTAGTCCGGCTATTCTGATGTGTTGAAATTTAGTAGGTGCGACTTCTATATTTGTACTAATCTTTGACATTATTCTTTCTCTGTGTATTTTGACTTGCCAGTTAATAGCATCTGTCTTCTTACCCTCTTGCTGTGCCCATTCTTTTGAAGGATTTAAAATGCTTCTGCAAAAATACAGTAGTCTTTCTTCTCAGTGCTTCCCACAAAGGAAACGTTCCAAGTTATTTCCCAGCCAAGTTTATTTTCTTATACAGATTATAGCAGTTCACTGAACTTTGTGCTGCTGAGGACAAAGCTGGATTCTCAGGAGCACAGCTTTGACTCCTTGAGAAGATCCACATGAGCCTATCTATATAAATTAGCTATGCAGTGAGCTAACTTCAAGGACAATGCATCTCCATTTGCTTACTCTCTTCCACACTGTTGTTTCCTATGAGAATATTTGACTTGCATTTAATGTATCAGCTTGTGACATGCATTTTTTGCAAGTTTTAGATCCTGCAGTCTTTTCCTACTTCACACTGGAGATCTAGCAGGCCAGCTTCTATAAACATAGTTCTTTGTTGCCTTAATTTTTAATCTCTCTTTTAATTGTTGTTTAACCATGCAGAATTTCAACACACACGAAAAAAAAAAAAAGAAAAAGAAAAAAAGCTAAGAGCCCTAAGTTTTCATTGTAAAAGCAAACAGATTAAAGCCATGATTCTTTTACTTTTGTTCAACTTAGAGAGAGGATAAATGAATGTATCTGAATTAAATTCTGCTAAGATAAAATAAAGAGATGCTGTTCTGGGAAAATCACTTAGGTTAATTGTTTCCTCTGCAGAATGCAGATAAGTACAAGACACAAAAGAAAGCAGAAAATATGTCAGACAGAGCAGTGAGAGACATGGAGAGCCATAAATAAATAATGTATAAATATGTAGTGAGTGAAGCTGTGAACAACCATGTGTATGGCTGACAGTTAGCCTATCTACCAAGTACCAAAAAAAGTATTATTTGGGGTTCTTAAAAGCATAGCTGTTACAATTTTTTCCTGTCTTTCAGCTCTGAACTCTCCATAGAAAAATTGAAACTATTGTGAAGGAAAGAACCAGTATAGTATTTTTCAGTCTGCCATTCTGTGATGTAAATTCTCATGCTGTCTAGCATCAAACCCTAAATTATATTTCTTGGAGGTCTGTCCAAGAGCCGAGTTTTTCTCTATGATTTGTAGGGTTGTGAAGACTTGGTTCCAAAACTTGTCACAAAAATTTAAACTCACAGTGTAAATAAATGAGAATTCTTGAGCCTTTAACTACCTTTAAAATGAAAGCAGAGGTTATAAACAGATGTGTTGCTGCTGCCTGAGCGAGAGCACTCAAGGAAGACGCCGTGGGTCTGCTCTTCGTTACCATCTGTCAGCAGGGAGTTACTGCCCTCACATTAGAAGTAACTGAAGGGGATTTAATTTGGTTTTAAATGAATTATAAGTACTCAGCAGCAATTTTAGCACATTCTAGCAGGTGTGTGGGGGTTGAGGGCAGGGCTGTAACCTATCACTTGGGGCCAGTAACTGAGGGAAACCATGTGCTTTCCCCCCCACAGCAGCGTGTTAACGTGGCACCTGTTGTGGAGGGCAGAGAGCAGCACAACATTTGGTCCCCTTGAAGCGACACTGCTCATAGTTAAGTGGAGACTAAATCTCCTAAGTTTTGTTGTCAAATTCATTCAGTATAAATGTTCATGAGTAGTAGTAGTAGTGCTGAGCATTACAGAGGGGTGAAACAGTGCAAGGATATTTTTTGTGCAGGTTAGATCTTAAAATGTGTTTTGCAGGTAGTGAGCAGGGTAAGAGAATTTTAGATGGAATTTGACTTTCCTATTTTCCTAATTAAAGGGAACATGTCAACATTTTAAATCTGTTGAATCCAGCTACTCATTGTTTTCCAGCTCTGGCAGCAGGAGAGTAATAAGTTAACTATTTTTATAGGCAATAGTGCGTAAAAGTAAACTTTTGATACTGTACAAGAAGTTCATGTATTTAGAGTGTAATAGAACATAATTACATAACCACGAGTATTTTATTGTTGCTGAAGTTACTATATTTATTGTAATCTGAATGTGATTTTTGCTTGAATTTTATTTTTTACTTCATTTCTATCAGCTTCATTTTACTCCAGATGTTAAATGTAGCCTAACTACATTTAACAACAGAAGTAAATGAATAAAAAATTAACAGAGCTAATATGGTCCTATTTTATAGAGTATATGCCAAATCTTCCATTAAAAAGTAGATTTTACAGCTGGTCCTGATAACTAAAATTTATTGCCATCTACTCAAAGCCCATGTTTTAAACATTGTGTGGCTAATGAGCAGGATTCAAAACTAGGAATTATGTTTGATTTCCACTGGAATGCTTTGAACTTGAAAAGATTAGACACATTAAGGAAAAAAATAGAAAGATTTGCCTGTCAGACTTTTCTTTTTTTTAAAAGATCAATTACATACTACATTTACATGACAGACAAAGAGGAGACAGCTTCTGACAACTGTCCAATGTAATCTTCAAGGAAGTGGGGAACAATATCTCGGATTTTTTTACATATTCTTGTTTTACCAAGAAGTCTTATACTTCCTTTGTTTCCTCCAAAGACTGACAGCTTCTCCAAAGCAGCACTTGCCACATCCATTGTCTGCATTACCCTTGGTTCGATGTCCCTTCTCATGCAGCTTGCTCCATAAATAAGGAAACTATTTCCCCATTCCACACAAGAAAAATTCCATCTCTCTAATAAGAGAGCCAGCATTAAATTGATCCCTCTTCACCTACTGTGCTTTTTTTGTCTTCTTCATGATCTCGGCAGTCTAAAATATGGCAGGAGTGTAATTAATAATTGTGTGTTAAGAAATGTTTCAAAACCAATGAGAAAAGAAGTGGGGATGAAGTGGGGATTTACATTTCCAGCTCAGGCTTTGGTCAACTTAAAATGCTCTATGTTGGCATCTAAGGCAATGCAACAATTGAGAGAAGGCTGAGAGAGCAATAATTGGACATACCAGCTGAGCTGTTCCTCCTTCCCTAAGTGGCCTGTCTGTCAGGGCAAGGTCAGGTGTTTCCCTGGATTGACTTTTTTTCCCAAATGAATTTACAGAAGCTGCTGAACTGCTGTTGAATCTATTCTTTCTCTGACCTTCTAAGATGCCAATTCTATGGACTGCAATAAGTTCCTGTTTCTCAGAATATTCCTCACCTATCTTGGCACACTTCTTCTCATGAGAGATTTGTTTAGTCTTTACTTACTGAATCATGACTATGGATTATTTGGCCCATTTTTCTCCTAATGGGATCTGTTTCAATTTTTTTTCCTCTCCTTGTCAGGTAATAGCTGAAACCAGTTCTGTGTTGTACATCAGTCTTTAGATCTTCAATCCTGAGAATTAGTTTGGGTATATATTACACTTAGGAGCTGCAGATTCTAAGGAACACATAAAATGAATTAACTGAGAACTGTATAAATGTCCGTAAAATGGCATTTAGATTTAAGTAAAGATTCTGGTGGATAGGTTAAGAATTATAAAAACATCTATATTCATTTTGCTTAGTTCTCATTTTCTGTTTTAGAAGTTGAATTTCATGAGATAAATTACAATTTCAGAATATGATCTATAGGTTTGGCAGCCTCTTGCATGCGACTTACTTATTTTGAGTTTCAACAATTCATCAGATAAACTTTTATGTTAGGAAATTCCTGGCTAGATAATTTCAAAAAAAACAAACCATAAAAAAATGCATCACATCTCTGAATGAATTACTTGTCTTACAAGTAGCTTTGATGAGACAAGCATTCATGTTTTTTCCATGGCAACTGAGCTCAGAAAATGAGATTATGGTACAACATAGCAGTCATTATCAAGTAGCACCCTTTATATAACCAGCCTAGCAGGGTCACTGAGTGGTGTCTACAGACTACAGGGTAGAAATCAGCAGAGACCAAACTTTGCTACTCAACACCTACCCAGTCCATGTGCCTTGGTCCTCCCCCCTCTTTTTCAGCAGGACCAAAATTTGTTAGCATAAATGCCCTATGTGGGTGTTAAGTTGGAGACTTGAGCAGGGCACAAACTTGCTTAATACAGCAGTAAATTACTAAGAATGAAGGTTGCTGTAAATATGTGCAGAGCTGTTGGTATGAATTTTATTCTTATGTACTTCACACTTTATAATGTGAATTTACACACTATTATGTCAATGAAAGTTAGTGGTGTATTGATGTGGGAGGATTAACATTAACATTAACATGCAGTAGGTAAAGGTTTTTAAATAAATCCAAATATTTAAAACCATAATAGAGTCTCATTCAGATATTTGATATTTATCTAGATGTCTTCTAGGAAAGTTTCTATTCTTTTAACATTTAAATAGAAAAATATTGCTTTAGCTATCTGCCTAGTAAATAGCCCAGATTGCCTTTTGAATTTTATCATGTATTTGTCTCCAGGTTTTCTTTTTCAAGTTGCTTTTTCTGTCACTATTGCAGAGCTTATACAGGAGTAAAGGGGCAACAGTTCTCTGTGCTTCATTTTTAACAAACTTAACTCCATTTTTTTGCTTAAAAGCTGTATTTTTGGAGAAAATGATGAAAAACATAATGCTTGAGGGTTATGACACCTTGCTTGAAGCATACTAAAAAAACTGTTAGAGAGAAATGTTACAGGCATGGAATTGAAATGTGAAGGGCTAGCTAGAAAATTACTCAGTTTGACATGGAAGAGATGACTTAATACAAACATCTCAATTATATTACCAACATAAAACACCACAATAAGATTTTAATCATACCCCAGAGCATTTCTAGATAGGACATGAGTGACATACGTTGATTATAATTAGGAGACACATTTGCAGCAGGAAATATCCCATGAACATCTCAAGTAGATGAAACTTAAAGGGTATATGGTCCTACAAATTTATTGGCTTTGTTCCAGTATTTTAGTGGTTATGACCTGGAAATATGAAATAGAGAAACATAATGAAGAGGAATGAAAAGTAATTAAATTTCAATTGAATAAAATCACTGAAATACTAAAATAAATGTTTTTTCCAAACATTATTTTCCAATACACCATTTGCCGTCCTGGAAGTTCTGTAAGCAAAGTGATACACCTTGTAACATTGTAAAGAATGTGACAAGAAGCTAACAGGTTGTGCTGCCTGCTGAAATACAGGAAGCTGCACCTTCATTAGAAAATCAGAAGCTGCATATGTCCTCCCAGAATAGTGATTTTTATTTACTCTTTCATGTTCAGTTTTACTCTGATTAATTACATTTAGCTTTAGGACTTCATAATTGGCCAGATTGGTAGCTGACATCACCTAACACACCTTTTAGAAAACACAGAAAAAAGTTAAAGCATTTGCAAATGTGATCAGATGCAACAAGAGCAGTTTCAGTACAGAGGATACAGCCATAGAGAAGATTGTATGTCCCTAAGTAAATCAGCATATAATTTAGTTTTAGATATAAACATAGAGAGAATAACAGTATGAAATAAATTTATAGGTGAATTTTCCCTCAAAAAGTTCACTTGAAGGTTTAGATTGGAATCTTAAGGTTAAAAAATATATTATATGCACATATATGTATTCTGTTACTCCTGGGACTACCTTTGTCTAGACAGTTAAGGAACAATTTGAAAAGTATTTAAAGCAAAATTCCCACCAGTGAGGGGCTTTTTTTTAAACCATGTTTGCTGAAAATCCCTGGAACCTATAAATCATGTACTGAATTTGATAAATATGATTAAACAGCTAAACTTAGAGAATTCTGAAGTAAACAAGCCTACATTTATGAGTTTTTCTTACATCTTGATTACAGTGTTGCGTGTCATTAATTTGCATTTAGTTCTGTGCGTGGAATCATCCTCTACTTCCATCTTATCACCAGCTCCAGTCATACTGCAGTTACCAGTTTTATGGAGCAGATCTTCTCAGTAAATGAGTTCTAATGTGAAATATTTTTCTGTATATTAATCAGGTTTTAGCTACAGCACTAATGTTCAATTACTTTTTTCTTGTGTTTTGCTGATTCTTGACTATGAAAATGTAGTCATTGAATATTAAAAGTTTGCTTACACGACAGAGTGGATATTCAATGTGCCTTTTGTAAGAAGAGGCTAATTCAAGCTCATTAAAAAATCATTGTGAAATTACATAGTTTGAAACGCAAAACTAACCTCTGTAGCTGAACTATCATTCAGAGATTCAACAATGCAATATACAGTTTTGGATTGTCTTTAAATATACGTCTCACAATGATAGTTTCAATAGGTATAGAGAGCATGCATTTGTATTTCAAAAATTACTGTATGTTTCATAATTGCCTTTGTGAAGCACAGAAGAAAAGCTGGCTTCAAGTGACAGCCCTATTCTGTATTTTGAGAGATGATTGAAAAGCACGTTAGACAGCTATGTATTTTGTTGTATTTAGATGATATAATTTTCTTGAAGTATCCCTAAACTTATACCGTGTACCCCCCACATTATCTTCAATTTCAATGTGTTTGGGTTTTGGTCGTTTTGGTGGGTGTTTTGTGAACATTATTTAGAAATTAGACCAGAAAAGGAGAAGGACTACTCAACCAGTGACAGACCACATGGTCTGTCCATGTCAAAGAAAGCATGTTAATCAGGCTACTGCCGTACTACTCTGCAGCATTAGGAACTGAAAGCAAAGGGCCTGTCACAGTGAGGGAAATAGAATTTAAAAGCATTGTTTGTTTGAAGGAAGAAATTTTTGTCTGAAACATGTTTTATTGAGGTCATAGCAAGTTACAAAGAGTATCTTTCAAAAGAAGGAATTGGAAGAATGACACTCAGATATCAAGTAGCTGGATGTTGGAGAGGAGAACAAGTCTATTTGCTTAACTCCTTCAGCCCGTTACACATTAGGAGCATTGCAAAATGACTTTAGATTCTAGTGATGTATTTTCTTTGAGGTTTATCTGCTACTTCTTTCCTTACATGAAAGTCTTGCCTCAGATCTGCCCTTTTAAAAACAAAACAAATCTCTCCTCTGACACTGTTCAATATCCAGAACATTGCCCTCCTTTTTCTTGGAATTCGTGTCTGTTTTCAGTCCATTTTTTTTTTTCTTGCACAGTCATTTCATTTCTATCTTCTGTTCCATTTTCTCACTGAAACAGCTCTTAATAAGGTCACTAACAATTTCCTGCCATCCAATTCCAAGAATCTTTTCAGCGTTCACATTCTTCTAGGTCATTCCATCACTTTCAACAAACCATCTTGCTGCTGTCCTTTTTTGTCTTCTCTTGGCTTGTTGTCAGGCTTTGCCTTGTAATAATTTACTGCTTGCTTATTCTTCATCTTCCCCTTGCTTTCTAATGCACCCTTTGCAGAGCTGGTCCTCTGGAAACACTCTGTTCTAGATTCTCTTAGCACTGCTTTTAGTCTTCAGTCCCTGGGCATATCCTAGTAGCAACCCTAGCAACTCTCCTTTCAGTTTCGTTTAATTTAGTTATGCTGATGACTTCTAAACTTGTTAATTATAGTATTCTTTCCTGTTTATAGCACTTCCTGTTAGACGGTTATTAAGTCCCAAGCTCAAAAGGACCAAAATAGATGTTTTCTCTCAAACCTCAATGTTTCTCTGTTGACATTTCTATTATTTTACACAATGTTTTGCTGCCTGTTAGTTCTACTATATGCTCTTTATGGCTACTTACACATTTACTGTTGCTTGCCCTTAAGATAATTTATCTCCTTTTCCTACACCAAACACGTACATTTTTTCTTTCTGATTCCTGCTTAAAATAGTCATCTTCCTCTGCAAGATTTTTACTTGGTACTCAGTCACTATGATTAGCAGTAATTCAGCCTCAGCCATTATTGGCTCATTAAAAGATGCTGGGTTCACTGTATTAACAATAGTCAAAAAATGAACTGTATTTGTATGAGAGTATTTTGTTGCATGAATTATGAAATTGTTTGAGGCACTATTGTTCCCTCCATCACCTAATTCCAGATTACAGTTTGGAGTAGGATTATTGCTTGGTGACTTACCACTTGTGATGGGTTTGATAAATCCCAAAAAACTCAGATTAAGGTTTTAGTTTTAGCTAGGCCCCACTTCTGTGGGT
>JAWWEU010000001.1:108732609-109008972 GCA_035583155.1 Acropternis orthonyx | reverse complement strand
CACTTCTTTTAACTGAAACTCTGTCACATTGGGAAGTGGTTGGCATTTTGCCAAGAGTCAAACCAAAACAATAACACCACTGTATCAGTCTTACTGTACCTCTGCACAAAGGGCAGATACTTTTTGCATTCTATGCATTCACATGGATTAACAGAGAATTTGAAGGAACAACCGAAATATTCCTTTCTTATCCAGGTGTCTGACCTGTCTTGAAGAAAACTGAGGTGATCTAGATCTAGCAGAAGCACCCATGCCAACAGGCTCCATTAACTTAAATCTCCTGGAATTCTTCGTCCATCTGTATTGGCAGGGGCTGACATTGTCAGAAATATCACTTTCTTATCTGGGGAGCCTGGAGACTAAACCATGAAAAGCTAATTGTCATGGTAATGATATTTAGTAACAATTTTCTGGGAGACAGTTCTCTGAGATTATTTTTGCTATTTCAGATTAATTGCATAAATTCTAAACCTCTGTATATTGGGAGGGTACCTAACTCAGTTTACAAGTGTCTGTTAATATACATCAGCTCCATACTTGTTAATTACTGTCTGCTTCTGGCTCCCTCCAAATTGCAATTAGCTGCTAAAGCTTTTCCTACTGAGTGGAAGAGACCCTCTCTTGCCCCTTTTTGTTCTGAGATATATACCATAGGGTCAGGTACTGCAGAAATGTGAGTTAACCCTGAGCCCACTGACTCTCAAGCGTAACAAGTTGCCTCGTGGCTGTCCACCACACCAGGTACAGCTGCATTCAGCAGCAGCACATGAACATACTTGTGTTCTCTGCAAAAATTAAAGTCAACTGCCTTTTCAACATAAAGTCCTTCTCCAAACATCCCTATATAAAGAGTGGGTGCTCACTGAAGAAGGTCTTTGATAACAATGCTGTTCAGTCATCACCTAGTTACTTCTGCACACAGCAAACAGCAAGAGGAAAACAAATTCTGAGTTAAGGAAACACTGGCAGAAAAACTTACGCTTAAAAGCAGACTCAGTAAACACAACCATTCTTAGTCAAATCTGGGGGTTTTTTTCACAATTCTGTACAATACCATGAAAATTCAGCCATTTGAGTGCAGAGCTGTATGCAAGTACAGAGGCTTGCACAATAGCCAATAATTCAAGGGCAAAATTGGCCAGGCTGTTTTAAAACAGCACTAAAGCATACCCATACACTGAGAGAGGAGTTCATGCTTGTGCTGCTGGAATAAAGTTTGACTATTCATTAAACCATAGTCTGTCATGAATGAGAATTTAGAAAAATAGTTTAGCAGCTATTCATCCTCACACCACTCACATTTCCAGCAATCTCACACCGAACCAGTGATGTAGCATAAAGATAAATCAAGTTCTTCACCAGCTCAGCTCTTCACAAGAGAAGGCAAGTTTTCTTTCTCTTACTGCACCATGCAACACAATGGATCTCAACTCTAAATTAGATTCTCTAAGCGGTGCTACAATGGAGATATTTAATAATAACAATTAGTCTGTATAATGTACTCTCAGCAGCTGCCTGTGATGCTTTTCATTGCAGTATTCTTTCCTCACTGCAGTCAGTACTACTGAAATGCCATTAGCAACATAGCACCTACTTTATATGCTCAGACATCTCCCCAAAATTGGAAATGGTAGTTGCAAGTTTTTTCCCTTCTCAGGAGAGATGTATGCTCATGATTTACAAGGGCTTGGGGCATTATGAAAAGTATTACCACTACTATCTATGCAGGGCTTTTTTAAACATCATCTACTTTGCTCAGCACTTGGCAATTAAGAAGTCACAGCAACACCCCACCAACTTAAACCAGAACCAGAACCACATCCCAGCACCCACTGAATTTACTGTCTTCAACTTGTATCTTTAAATTCTTCAAAAACACAAACTCTGTTTTCCAAATCCTAACTGCTCTTCTGAGCAGGTATTTCTCTGTGAAATATTTTATTTTCAGTGGCAGCTTTGGCACTTGCCTTTCCCTGTTACTGGAATCGGTGTTCCTTTAGCATGGTTCAGTCACAGTTCTAAGCCCTGTTGTACCTTTTCCTATACTGTCAGAAAGTTCTTTATTCCACCTTGGTACTAAAAGAGAGCTTGCTTTCAACTTCAAGTCAAGCTACGACTGTATTATTCTAAAGCTTCTTTTGGAAAAAAAAAAAAAAACTAGAACAAAGTCCCCATCAGTGGTAATTAATTTTGACAGTGTGGGCTTTGTAGCAATTCACAAACCTGTACTTTGTGCATCAGCATTCCTTATTATTCTAATTAAAGTGGAACATTGTGCCCTCGCCAGTCATTAATGGGTTTTCATTTTGTAAATGACATTTGCAAAAGTTAAAACGGGCAGTTCATATGAAGTCCACAGGCAAGAGCGTTAAAATTAGCATCACCATAGCAACAGTCTTCCATCATTAGTATTCAGGGCAACAGCAAATGTTTTGTTGTGCTTTTGTTTCCGAAAAAAGATTTTTCTTCACTTGTCATTCATAAGTAGAAAAGGCTCAAACTCATATATTTCAGGTAAAATTATTATATTCATTTGGATGTCGCTGTTATAGAATTGCCCAAATTTTTTTGAGGTATTTATTTTTTTCAGGGCAGAGGTTGAATTTCACAATCTCTACAGCTGTGCATGTCTAACCTCCTGAGTGACATTTATTCATTGCCAGCCTGCTGCTCAGTGGTACAGTTTCATATAAAGTCTGTCACTTCTACTCAAGAATCTGTACCAAGTAACAGATTCTGCTGAGAATCTGTAAAAGATGCATGCATGGAGAAACATGGTCAGAGCCCACATTGAGTGTGCTTCTGCTCAGTGCTGGGGTTGGTGGTTAAATTATGCTATTTATATATCATTTTTTTTCCCCTTTCAGGAATTGAAATGTAAGTGCATGTATAATCTCTAGTGGAACAATATTCAAGCATCACCTCATCTTGCACAGTTTAGGATTAGGGGGAGAAAAAATGGATGCTCCCCATCCATGAGGGAAGCCAAGGTAGAGTATGAGCATACTCCAATGTCCTTTACTGGAGGAGGTGGTGCTGGCTACCTTTTTTCTCAAAGTTTAAAGAGAACTTAATTGTCTGGAAGCGTGTTGCAGCAACATGTTGTGGTTTGAGAAGCAATTTAGAACTGCATCTCCTAAATGCACCCTGAGGTGCCCTGTTAACATAGGTCTTGTTCAAGGAAAAGCACGCTGTCAATACAATTGTCCTCTAGAAACAAGTATTTTGTGTGCAGGCAGAGAGGGGTTAAGAAAAGAAAAGCAAGAGGGAAGATGTTGGAGGAAGTAGATGATGAACAGGGTGAGGTCCGTAGAAGAACTTCTTTTCAGTAATGAGCACAGATCAGAAGTAACTAAATGTTCTCTAGCATTATGTCTCTGGGTTTTAGTTTGGCACAAGAAGGTTTCTTCCTTCCTCTTCATCTTAAAACACTTCATTTTGCATAATTTTGCAGAGAAGATTCTTTAATGAATAAACACACTTTAGTGCATTGTAAAAGCTAGGGGTATTACCCACTTCATGCAAGATATTCCTGTATTTTAATAAAGGGGACACATTTTCATAGTCATTGCCTCGCTAGTACCTGCCCCTGTAGTATTGATTAATTTTTCATCTAGTGAGACCTGCAGAATTGGAAATCCTTAAAAATGGTGAATACTTATATAGCTGAGGAAAATTGCTCCCAGGTTAATTAAAACTGTCCATGCTGGGTTGACATTTGGTGTTTGGCTCTTGGATGGTTTTAACCCAGAAGGGGATTGCAGTAGCTTTGAGGTTCTGAAACATCTACATATATGTTTATGTATTCACCCACTTATTTTCTTTCTTTTAAAGAAGTACCTTTTTGCTAGCTCAAGTTCATTTCATCCCCTATGCTGATTCACTCCACTTTTTTTCCTTTTTTTGTGGCTTGTCAGATGCTTTCTGGGAGATTTAGCATGCTAAAGCAGTTAATTTTCTCTTTTAGACTTCCATACTCTACTGCAGTGAAGGTACTTACTGAACTGTAATATTTTGCAGAATTCTATCATTTGATCTTCACAGAAGAATTCAGTGGAGAAGTGGAGCATCGTAAAAACTGAGTAATTTTCACTGAATCCAGAATGCAGTCTTCATTTAACTAAAAGGTTTTGTGCCTAGCATTCTGTCTAAGCAAGCTTCTTCGTAAATCTAAGTTCAATACTAGTTTCTTGCAATGCTAAATCTTATAATCATAAATTAACTTACCTTTTTTAAAATCAGCTTTGAGGATCTTTTTAGATTATTAGCACTTACAATAATTGAACTATAACATCATTAGAAAGATATACCTAAATTGCAGGGGTTTATAGCCTTGTTTATTGTAATAATGACAGGCAGAGAGGAAGGATCAGTGACAGATTACTGTTTTCCATTCCAGGCTCCATTCAGTCACAAACAGACCCTTGAGCAGTGGTGTGGCAAATGAGAGGAAATTGCCAGTTTCTTATTTAGCCAAAATGGGTAAACGCTGTATTTCCCCAAATATGTGTATGTATACTTTCTACTTAGGCACATCCTTGGAAAAGCTACTGAAGCTGTTCATTAAAGATTCTTCTGCATTTGGTCTAGAAATACAGAAAGAGATGCACCTCTGTGAGCATAGATTTCAGTTCTGCCATAATAGTTGCAGATTTCCCTTCTAAACAGTAAACTCTGGAAGCAGAAGTAGGCAGTTGAAATATTCTCAACTTTCTGTTTAATATATTACTGTTCTTTAAAATCATACCCAGCTTCAACCTATAGAAGCCCTAGAGAGTGGAAATAAGTGCCTTGCAGCTGTTTTCCTGAGTGTAACAGACTGTATTTTGTAGCTGGAAATGTCAATGATTACAGGAATAAAAAATAAAAACCAAGAGTTAGAACTACTAAACCAAAACCACATTTTTATTTCTCATCTATAAACTTTTAGTGCAAGTAATTGGGAATACAGGCATCTTGAAATTTTACTTCAGTGTTTAGAAAGAAATTTCTTCCAGATTTCTGCCAGTGAGAACTTTTTAGCCACTAGGACTCAAAAGCATATTTTATCTCTGTACTTCAGATTACTTTAAGTATCACCTGAAAATCAGAGGTTAAAACACGGATTCCCAAAGATCTTTTACTGATGAGGTCACCACCATTTTCAAATACTGGTTTGAACTTCAGAATCTGAAGTGAGCTATTTTGATATAAACTACCATGAGATTATCTTCCTGGCCATTGGTGCACTTATGGTATTTGTTGGGGTTTTTTTAATTGCTGCCTATTAATGAAAATGCTTATGCACTGTAATAGTAACAAACAATTTAAAAGGACAGATGGTGTTCTATATCTTCATATTTGTCAAATATTTTCTTCTGTACATTCCTCCTTCATCTGCTTTTCCACTATTTTAATTGTGCTATGGCACAAAAGCAATTAAAACCTTACTACTATGGTCATCACATGCTAAAGCTGGATTTCATATGTTATTTCATATATTTCATGTATTATTTCTTCTCCTGTTTCCATTTTGAGGGAGGAAGAAATATTTCATCACACTCTAACAATCTTGAAATGAGCCGAAGAACTTACAGAGGACTCACAGGTTATGGTGGGAGCAGTTTAGGCTCCAGTTAGACTTAATGCCAGAAGTTTGGAAACCAAATTTAAGTTCTGCATTTAAAGCAGCTTGCATGGATTGAGAGATATGTTCATATCTGATTTCAGCAAAGTTACTTCTTACTTTTAGTAGTGTAAAAGGGATCAGAATCTGGCTCTCAGCATTTCCTCTCATGTAGCATGTTTTTTCACATCAGTGCCCAAAATATTGTGGAATAAACATTTGCCACTGGCAAAACACAAATCTGTATCTGTACAGCTTTCTCTTGAGAAAATCAAGTGCAAAACCCTCAGCACTGTTTTGCTCTGGGGCATTTGTTCACTATTCTAGAAATGAGGAGTGGAAAAGATTCTGTCAGTGTGAATCCTTTATCAAACTCACCTGTGCCCACATGGTGTGGTCTCACAATGGTCCTCTCTGGTTTGGATTCAGCTGATGGCACTCCTTTCTCCTGTGTCAGTCCTGACATTGGTTGTGGTCAGTGGCATGTATTTGTAACATTCAGAGACCTCCCAAACAATTCTTCTTTTGGTACACGTGGTTTTTAAAGTACTTACCTTTTTTCCCCAGTTTTGTAAACTCAAATTAAGTTTCCACTGACTTTAAAGAGATCTTTCTGACTCTTACTCACTCTTCCCTTTTCTTGTCATTATGCACTAAGTTTATCTCCTACAAATAGTCATTTAAAGTCCTGAGAGCCCCATGGTGCTCTGACATCTCCAGACTGAAGTTCTGCTCATCTGTTTAGCCAGTTCTGCAGCAAATTTCAAGGACACTGGCAAAGGTTGTCGCTGCCTTGCCTTGCCTTCATGCATCTTGCAGATATTCAGCTTTCTTCAATTTGCTCTTTACTAGATCCTCCCAATTGCTGTTAGAAATTTAAACACACGCACTTCCCCTAAATCACAGCTGTTCTGTTCTTTGTGGAGAGGTCAGACAAAAGAGACAACCAACCTCAAAAAATTCTAGAAAACTGCCTTCTGCCTCATTGTCTAGACTTTAGTTTTCCTGGACAATTTCCTTGCCACAATCTTTCTTCTCTGAGCTCAGCCTGCTGCAAGGCTCAGCACTCTCCAAAACCACAGGACAAATATATTCTATTTTTATACTCCTCAGGTGTTTTTACCACTATCTTGGAGTGATGTGCTGCAAATAAGAGCATTTGCCTGCAATTTTTTGGTGTTTGTTGGTTTGTTTCAGAAATCTTTCTGAATTATCTAAAAATACGCTTTTTGTATTAACTAAATAACATATGTGCTGGTGAATAATGAGTAAATCTCTTCAGCAGAACAGGAATAATTTGTTTGTTTTTTTTTCCAGTGTAAACCATTCATAAGTGTAATACGTACTGAAAACCTTTAACACAGCTTCACCTCATGATTTCCATTACAAGTGAGACCAAACAGGTGGCAACCCCCAATCAGTGCCTTGTTCTCACTGAGAAGCTTTGATCTACCTGATGTATAATAAATAAGATTCTGCATTTTAATCCTCTTGCTGCTTTCATATCACTTGTGTTGCAAGTTATTTACAAAAAGTCATCCTGACTTTGTTGATAATTTTTTAATTAGAATTTTTTTGATAATTTATTTATTTATTTCAGCATACCTACCAGCACACAGAAGGAAGTTATTATACTGTATACCCACCACTTCCTGATCGACCTTTGTCCTGTTCCTATGCCTGCAATAAATGTAATTTTTTTTTTTTCTTTTAACTCTACACTATTTGAGAGGCTGACCAGATCCTTTTAGGTTAAGATACTGGCTTACAGAAAATGCAGTTAGGCCTAAAGGTTCGCTTGTTTTCCACATCTACTCCTCACTATAAAGCTGAATTATGCCTTTTTGCTCCAGTAAAGACCAAATTATTTATTTTTACCAATGAAATAAACTTGAAAAGCTTCTTAGAAATAGCATTCTCAATTCTGCTCTTACATATATATTACAATATAAGGTTGCTATTGTAGTATTCTTAGCCTTCCAGTGCTCATACTTCTGTTCAAATTTCCCATACTTGCTTGTGGTCAGCCTGATTGTTTTAAGGCAAGCAGGATCTGAGCAAACCACCTCTATTAAAAAGGCAGTATTAAACCTTTTAATTATATATTTACACAATATAAAAGAATATAAAATCATAGAATAGTGCTGCATTGCTTATGATTAGGGATTCTTTTTATTCACTGAAATCCAGTGCTAAATTTCTCACCAAACTGTTTAATGTCAAACTTTGCACTTTGTTAAATGTTGAGTTAGAAAAAGAAAAACTATACAATAGATAATTATATTGTGCTCTAAAGGGTATTTTAAATTATCCTTATAATTGCAAATTATACAACAAAACAAAGAGAAAATATTGCCTAAAAATCTCCTAGAGAAAATATAATTTCAGCAGCACAATGACCTAAGTTAAGAAAATAAGAACTGTCTTTTTTTGATGTTGGAGTTTGTGGCTGGGACTGATTTATATAAACTGTGCCCATCTAGGAACAAGTGAAAAAAAAAAAAGGAATCCATCAAATTGTGTTAAGTGAGAGAATGGAATGGTCTGTCAATGCAAGAACAACATGTACTCACTAAGGAATGCAGCCAAAATTTTGTTTGGAAGTAAAATTCAACTCAGTATATAGTATGCAACGCACTAAAAGGGTTAGAGCATCATCACTACACACTGTGCTTTTGCAGCTTATAAATTTGGCAAGATGCAGAAGTGTATGTGCATACAGAAGAGTCCAAGGGAGCAGATGAGTATTCTTCCACGTCCTGCCTTTTACCGGTTTCTTATAGAAATTGCTACCTAAAGCATTGTTTTGTATATAATGTCTCTAAAAAAGAAATGCTGGTATGCATGGGAAGTGCTTCTTCAGTTCCTTAGTTCTGTCACAAAATGTGCCAGCTTACAAAATTTTTTAAGGGAAATAATAGTTGTTTTTCTTAGAAAATTTGATGGCTGCAAACTCTCAAAATTGCATATAGAGCATTCAGCAGACTTTATGGCTGCTCTTCCTTGGTAGTGACTTGGTTTTGTCAAATCAGTTGCTTTCTGGACAGAAAATTCACTGCTTAAAAATAATTACTTTGATTGCCAACTGATTTCTTTGGTAAGCTCATCACAAAAGCTTGAGGATCTAGCACATCAAAGAACTTGTGACTGTACTGCATGGCATTTAAATCACAGGCATCTGAGCTGATCTAAAAACCTTCTGACCCCCCAGTATAGGGAGATATTTTAGCCATTTAACCTGATGGATTTATTCTGCAGGGACAGGCCCCAACTAGTTTCAAAAAGATACTACTGACATTGCATTTCAGCTGCATGAACTCCCACATTAGGTCAGATAATTTGATTTTTTTTAAAAAAATACATTTTTTTTAAAATCAAAACAAATATATGTAAAGAAAATCCTGCCTTGAGTCCACAGGAGCACAGAGTGGGAAGTAGAGGAGTCCTGTGGCCAGTCGGCTGTGGAGCCATTCACCTCTCAGTGATAAGAACAAGGGTCACTGTCTGAAATTTGGACCAAGAAACACTGTTATTCTCAGGGAAGGCACACAAAGCAGTGAAACTGTAACAGGCCACTAGAAAGTTCAAATAACTAAAATATTGTCACATTTGAAGAGTTGCTCTCCCTTGGCTATTTCACAGACTAAATAATTTAATTAAACATCAGCACAGATGTAATCACACTGGCCTTGATTTCTCCAAATTGTACAATGTTGACATTGAAATAACAAGTAAAAGCAGTCACCTTTTTCATCCCTGATCAAACATAGTGTATTGTAATCATTTTCATTGCATAAAATCCCTTTTAAATTTTTAATTTTTTTAAAATTTTGAAGTTCAGTGAAATCTAATGTTTACAGTGAAAACTGTCCAGAAAATTATAATAATATGCCATAAAGGAAAAAAAATTATATTTATTTGTTTGGGGAATGGAAGACTTTTAAAGATGATACCTTGTTCACAAACAAGAAATAAGTTTCTTTGCCTTGTTTCCTAAATTGTAATTCTTAGATTAAAGCCAAATGAATGCTCAAGATGGAAAGCTGCTAAAAATAAAACCCTCCAAAGGTTTTAGTTCAGTATTAAATACACTGTTTTGAACAAAATAGTGGATTAAATGGGGTCTAATCCTCCATTCTCTTTTTGGGTTCTATTTGGCAGAATTCTTAGTCTGACAGCTTCTGCAAATATTTGCAAAATTATTTTTATCCTTAAGGAATTATTTGCTCTGTTAGTTACCCTAAAAACAGAACAAATTAAGGGACATGGGTGGAAGGATAATAATTTGAGAAATAATAATAATAGAATTTTAAGACTGAGAATGAAGAGCAACTGAAGCAACAAAACTGCGGAAAAGTAACAGATTAATTTCTGAATACTGATAACATTTATAATGTCCATGAGCAAATAAGTTTTATTGCTAAAGTAAAAAAGTATTTCAAAATCACATATTTTAACCTTGTTTTTATTTTAAAGATAAAGTTGAAGGTTTAATTTTATTATTATTATTAATAATAATTATTATTATTGTTATTGTTGTTATTATTATTATGATTATGATTTTCTCTTGCCTGATGCATGTTAGTATAAAGACATTAACTAAAGTGGTGATAATTATTTGCAAAATGACATTTGGTTCTAAAGTTGGCAACCACAAACCAGACCTGTTGATAGTAATTGGAGGAAAATTATTTCCCTGAAGAAAAGAATGATAATTTTAATCAACATTTTATTTTTTTTTATATAACAGACTGGTTTTATTTTGGGATTAGGAATTAATGTTCAAACACTTGTGATGTTTTCTAAGACAGGAGGTGTGAGTTTAGTTAATCTTTCTGTCTAATTTTAATGGCAGTCAGAAAATCATGTTCCACACAGTATATAATATGTTATCTATGTCTATTAAATTTATGCCAGTATAAAATGCCAAGTTCTGAACACTTAAATAAACAAATTGTTTGAGTGCTGTGCATGCTCTGCGTTTGTAGTTTACCATGTAGATATAGAGAAATCTTGATTGAATTTAATACCTTCTTTTTTTCCTGAAAGGAGGGTGAAAAGAACTGTGTGATGTTTCTTAGGACTTGTAAAATGGAATTAGTTATTTTGAACTTCTTTTCAAATAATCTGGCATTCTCTGTCACGCAGTGAGTGAGATGATAAAAATGCATAATTTCACTCAGTCGTAGCAATAAGAATTTTCTCTTTAAGTCTGGACTATTTTAGAAAAAGCTGAAGATTTTGATGTGGTAGAATTGTAGGTTGACATTTCTGATAATGTGTTCAGTGTAGCAGCAGGAGTCTAAGAATGTTAATATGGACCATAACCAATGTTTAAATCCTTATTATTTTAGGTCTGTGTGGATTGTTCAGGATTTAGATTGCACCTTTGAAAGCAATTTCCAAAAGAAGAAGCAAATAGTTCCAAATACAAATGTGTAAAATGTCCATTTAGTTCAATGTGGGAAAATGCTCAGTATAGAAAGAAAAAATAATTTTGGCTGATTTTGAGCTAAACACATTCACCATTGTTCTGGATTTAATAATGGACTATGGCAGGTCCTAAAACTCATCTATGTACCTTTAATCATAAATGTCGTGACTCTTTGACTTGGGCAGACAACACATCTCTGATTTTCACTGCAAATTTTTCACAGTGAATTTGGCTGTGTTGTTAGAAAGGGAATCTTAATTTTGCAGGTTTATTCTTTCACTAAGAGGTTCCATTTTCTGTTTAATAACTGAGATCAGAGAACAGAATGAAGGTATGCCAATAGAATTGCAAGCTACTTGAAGCCTTGTTGAGAGGTACTGTGAGACATCTGGCTCAATTCTAACATACAAAACAGTGAAAGTGTACCTAGACATTGAGTTCTACTAAATGCATTCCCATTATTAGACTTGGATAAGCCATGAAGTTTAAACTGTGCAATGTGGTTAAGCAACACTTTTTCTCTATCAGCTAGCCCTCACAGGATTCTTCCCTGAATTCATTGCCACTGTGCCTGAGACAGAAGGAGCTACACAGAGATTCCTAAATATAAAAGCTGGGAGGACTACTTGGTAGGAAGAACGGTATTACGGTTAAGTAAATGGAAGGTGCAGAAGCTGTCTGGAATTATGTAGATCCTGTGCCAAAGCGTAAAGGCTTGAACTTGCCACAGGAGACTTGAATGAAATCCTTCTCATGAATGAAATCCACTTAGCTAAGAAATAATTTTTATCTTACCTCAAAATTCCTTTGTACCCTCTTTACTGAAGTATTTAAGTGCTAACACACATTTAGATTCAATTAGGATAAAATAATATCTGTGCCCTAGGACATGGCTCCATGGTAGCTGATATTGATTCATGTGTCTCTGGAAGCACTAGTTAATGTAGGCATCCATATGCCTCTATTTGTTTCAAATGACTCTATATATAAAAATCAGTTTTCACTCTGTGGCATGAACAGGACCAGACTATTGCCACTTGCCATTAAAGGGCACTGCCAAGGCTGTATGAACAATTGTCTCATTTTCTAGCCAAAGTTAAGTACATTTTTTTGCATGATACTGTTTACAAATGAAATAAAAAGTTTTGATTTCAAAAATGGCAGATGAGAAACTTTTCCTGTCCAGAATTTTTTTTCTTGCTGACCTCAGATTGGGAGTAGTTGCACAACCCTAAACCTGCAGCTGCATTTCTATGCAAATAAATGATGAGACTTGTCAGCTGGATCAGCTGAAGGAGTTAGCCTGGACAGAATTACTGGTGAGGCCAGTTAGGTGTAGCTGCTCCCTCCTGCCATTAACTTCTCTAGGACTGTTCTTTTCCCAAGTGCAGTGGTCTGCTTTCTGCATCCACACCTAAGACATTTAGGAAGAGAGAGCAAAGCAATCTTGTCATGCAGGAAGACCAGGGGGAAACTAAAGACTCTCCACTTTGGAAACAATATCAATGTCTTGATTTACCAGGGAGGGAGAACCATCCCTTTCTCACATCAGAGCTCTGCATGGCCCAATCTAGGGAAAACGTCAGGAATAGACCTCAAACTGATATTTGCTAAGGTATATGGCCTCGACATCTTTGGGAAGATTATGAAAAAGCCTAGTTTGTACATAAAAGTAGACAGGGCTTCTTGTGTTTGAATTATATATTATAATGTTATGGATAGTATATTATAATCTTTGAGTAAACAATGTGGTAGTTATGACAGGTTCAACATATATTTTAAAGCAACAAAAACTACAAGTTTCTGTGAGAACACAACAAAGCACCCATTGCTCAAATACAGGCAGAATACAGACAGCAGAAAATGAATAAATTAATTCAAAGGTTCAAAGTCTGCCTAGCTAGTGGTCTGACTGGGAATTTGCCTGCATATAGCTGTCATAAAATGCAATAGATTTCATTATTCTCTTCTTTTATTACCTAAGTGCAGCCTTATCATTGGAATATCCCAGTACATAATCTTCTAGCATGATCACAGTGACTTTTTTTTGAGTATTTTCTCTTCTAGATAATATATGCATGGAGACATTTTGAAGAAATGTCCTAAATGAAAGAAAAAAAAATCTGTTTCTATTATACTACTCTCCAAAAGTAGATTTAATAGTGCCAAAAATACATGTATTATGGAATGCAACCAAAAAGTAAGTAAGTAAAAAAAAAGAAGACATACTTTTTCTTTAACGTCTGTGGAAGCCTTTGGAAGAGAGGGCTGCTTGTGAGGGTCCAGGAATGTACGGTGACCCATAGCTAGCCTCAAGTTTTCTGGGGCTGAGTGAAGTAGGACTGCAAGATGCACAGTTTCCTGCTATTGAGATTTATACATTGATAGGAAACAGTAGAGAAGTTAATGATTTGGGAAGCCAACTTTTGTGTTTGAAACACATAATTTTATGCATGGAAAGAAAGATTTGGAGGTGAAAAGAGAGTCAGTGACTGAGAGAGTTTATGAAATCCTGCTTATTTTAATCCCCCCAGGAGGCAAAACAATCATTTATTTCCAACTGGGCATGCAAAGAAAAGAAAGAAATGGAGTCTGCCTTTGCTGCTTTATTTAATTTATCCTTATTAGTCTGCATTTTTACTCCCTGAAATGATAACCATTCATTTTGCCAATACAGAATCCTCAAACCAAAAATTTACTATGGTATAATTACTACTTTTCAAGTCTTATTTGTGTATTGTAAAGATCAGAAAGCAGTTATGCTTGACCTAAGTTTTTGTCTGGTAGATTTTGAATCTTTACATATATATATATATATATATATATATATATAGCGGGGGGGGGGGGCGGGGGGGGAGATGTCACTGCTAGCTTCCAAAAGCTGGAAGAGGGGGTTTCACTACTTTTAGTTTTCTAGCATTAGGTCAACATGTTGGTTCCTGATCTCCCTTTCTTGGGACTATTCACATTCCAGTTCATCTCCACCCCAGAAGAGTAAGGGTTACTGCTTTCCTAATTTTCTTTATTTGTTCTGGTTTCTTATGGAAGGGAGAAAAGAGCTTTTGGTATTTACAGGTGCTTACCTGAAGAGCTCATAGTGCTGGTGGAACCAGGATGTGCTATCCAACCCATCCACCCCATGCATGTAATCTTACCTAATCTCAGTCCCACTCTGCTCCTCTTTTCAAGGTCATACACGTGGCAGTAGAAACTGAACACGGATACTGCAAGATGTCTAAATAGTCACTATCAGCTTAAAACATAAATGTAGCCTCCCCAAATTAGCCTTTCCAAGATTTCAGCAGGATGAAATTCATACATATGCCTAATATATTCAAAATGACAGGCACCCTCTCATTCACCTTTTAGCAACAGCAGGCACTGCAGTGCAACATAAGGTGCACACAGGCTGCTCCTGGGGCTCAGTGATACCCATCTTGTAGGGTGACTAAGATTTCACTTTTAATCAGGTGTCTTTACTGTAGTAAAAGCAAGTACAGCCCTAAGGAATGCAGAGCTTGTGCCACTGAGCATTCAGCAGGAACAGATGTACTCCTGTCACACGAGCTGTGTACCCATCCTTTCCATACTGGGCATTCTATTGCTCTAAGCTCTGTAATATTTACTGCAGAATTAGTTAAAAAAAAAAAAAAAATTCCTCTTCCTTCTCAGTAAAACATGTCAGGCAAATTTTTGTGAGCTCCACTTGCCAGTTACCTGCAGAGAATGAGCCTTGTGTAAGAAGAATCACCAGCTCATCATGCTTCCTATGGGACAAAGGTTGGGTTTCCTTGTGGACAGGGAGTGGAATGCTCCTTCCCCAACATCCTATGGTGTAAAAAGCTGATTATAAATATACTGAGCTATGAATGTTTTACTAGATCTTTAATTTTCAGTACCGTGTTGGGGAAAATGAATGGAGAATTTCCAAACTATTTTCTTCATTCCATTTACAGTATTTAATGTTTCCAGTGATAACATGCAAATGGGGGCGGGGCGGAGGGGGGGAGGGGGGCGGGAACAAACAAAACCAAAACACAAACAAACAGAAAACCAAAACAAACCAGCAGCATCCAAGCCAGTGTTCTCTTCTTGGCTCTTCTGAGAGAGCTATCAACAAATACCCAAAACATCCTGGAGGTGTCAGGCCTTGAAACATATTTAAGACAGATGATCCAGGAAAGTGTCATTGTGCCATCTCAAGTGATTTTTCATATTTATTTATACCAAGAAAGAGAAAATAGATGTAAAGAGTGTAAGGGATTAGCCAGCCTGACACAGGACACAACATCTTCTTATATGCAAGGCAAGCTAATCTGCTGCCCAGATAACAGAAATGGTACAGCCACACTTACAAGGAGGGCTGCGTGCTTCACAGAGCAATGGAAGCAAGACTTAGTTAATAGGAAAGTGTTGTATCTTCACTTTCAATGACAGTAAAACTAAAGAAATGTCTCTAGCTTTCTAACTCATAAAATGCTAAACTTACAAGCAAACTTGTACCCTTAATGTCTGCCCTACTTTTAGGCAAGTCTCTACCCATTTCTTTGTTTGGATTTCCATATCCGTCTGCAGCATGGCGTAATGATGCTAATCTTGTACATAAAACTTGGATTTATACTCAAACATTAATGTTTAGGAATCAATTATTTTATGATCACGTTATTATTTTTAATGTGCGTATGTCTTTGTCTCTTTCCCCATAGAAAAGGGACAACATTCTGAGAAAAACATATTAAAATTAAAAGGCTGGGCTTCTTAAATACAGAGATTCCAGTGACCATTTGAACAGCAAGCAATGCATCAGGCTGCATGCAAATCCAATTCATCTTTCTTTTTTTTTTCCCCCCTGAAAGACTTTTGTGGTAATAAGACCATTTCTAATTACTATCCCTCACTTTTTAGGCAGCCATGATTTCCTTTTAAGCAACTGGTGTTACTAAATGTTGGAAACATAGATATGTTGATTAGGTACAGTCCAGGACAACCCTTGCACAAGAAAAGTACCACAGGCAATTAAAATTCTGCTTACTCTGTAATCCTGTTTTGTTTTCTACAGACAGGTGACCATCATTTATCAAATAAATGGCTTAAAATTAAGTATGGCATAAGGATTGGCTTCAGTTACAAATGCCAAAGACAGTGCAAGCAAAATATATTTTTGTAATAAATTGTGAGTAGTTTAAAAGTAATTTGGAGGAAGAGTGGTATTACTTGTGTACGTTGTACAGAAAAAATATAATTTTCAGGTCAATCAAAACAGCTAAAAGCTTTTGTGAATTTGGAGACAACAATCAGAACTACATTAAATAGATTTTTTTTATAAAAATCAATTTATAAAGTCAATAGGCCTTAATCCCTTAATCCTTCAACATTCTTGTTTTCCCCTGGATGTTCTTGAGTGACTAATAGTTTGATTTGGGAGATCAAAGGGTTAATTTGCTTTTCAATTGAGGAATGACTCAGAGTTCCCCTTTATTGTTTAAAAAAAAAAAAAAAAAAAAGTGGTGTGTGGGTGTAAGGTAGGGGAAAAAAGCCAAGAAAATGGATTCACTAATTGGGGTTTTCACCTGCTGTGAGTCTAATTGAATACAATGCTTTATTTGTAACTCAAGGAGAAAGAAGATTATGCAAAGTATGAGAAATTCAGACTGGTTTTTAAATTCTTATTACTTGGCACTATTGTATGGGAAAGAAGACCAGCATGATAATAGCAGCATCAAGCTTCTGTTGAGGCAGACCAGGAAACTCCAGAAACAGCAAAAATTGAAGGAATGTGTATCAGGGCTATCAGTTCTAGATACTTCTGAAAGAAAACAAACCACTTTTGCTGTGAAACAGGGGGCCTATGGCTGCCCCTGTCCCTCTGTGTGACATGGGCAGCTGCTCCCTCCTTGTAGTGAACCCAGAGGTTCCTCCCAAGGAAGCTGCAAACCATCCTGTTTTAAAGGCTTAGATAAAGATTTCTCACTTCTTAAAACTTGGTTAAAGATGGGAAAATGTGAGATTGCTGATATAACATAATGGACAGCCTTCAGCCAGTTTATTCACCTCAAAACTAAGACAGATATTTGATAGAGCAATTAATCTAATACCAGATCCGCTGAATTAAATGGAAAATTCACACTGTAATGAGATTTAATGTAGGAAGTTATGCTTACACAAAAATTAATCCTCTATTTTCTTTCCATGTTGAGATAGAACTGTAGATCCAAGGAAGCTGAAAACTACGAGTTAGACCTTTTAAAGCAAACTAAATCATCTGGGAACTATGAGAATTTAGTATTTAAATCCATTAATTTTTATATTTGCATTTGAGGGGCTGAGGGGTTGAACCTTGAGCATCTCATACTTCTAATGCTTCTAGAAAAAAACACGTGGGCTTTCCTTGAACTGCTTGTTGAACTTTCCTTAAATTCAGATAGCCCAGCTACCTGGAGCCTTAAGGGTAGCCCTAAATATCCTGGTATTTAGGCTAAACCCCTTCAAGTTCAGTGCCTATCCACATCTGTGTAACGGGAAAGCAGTCTATGGGATACTCCTGTGGTATAGAAGCTATGGTTGGGATGAACTTCTCCGGCTGCTGTGTGTTCCCAGTGTAAAAACAGGGAGGTGATTTTGTACATTTGCAAGGTAGAGATTTAGATTACATCTTAGGAAGAAATTCTTTACTGTGAGAGTGGTGAGGTACTGGCACAGGTTGTCCAGGGAAGTTGTAGATGCCCCATCCCTGGAAGCATTCCAGGCTGGACAGGGCTCTGAGCAACCCAGTCTGGTCGAAAGTGTCCATGCCCGTGGCAGGGGAGGCAGGGGTGGAACGAGATGATCTTCCAGGACCCTTCCAACCAAAACCATTCTATGATTCTGACTTGAAAGGCACCTTTTTTTAATTTTTTTTTTTGGGGGGGGGGTGGGGCGGGGATGGCTTTACCAAGAAAGCACAGTTTGTAAGGCTTGGAAAACTACTTGATTATGTGAAAGGCTCGGTTCTTTACGCAGCCTTACTTTAGCGAATAAGGTACATAGATGTACCATATGCATGAGTGGAGACTGGCCGCACTGATCTGGAGTGCTTGTGACACTAAAAGGAGATAGCTGGCTTTCCTTTGTGTAATGCAAAGAAACATCGCCACAGTAACTCGGCGTGAGCAAAACTATTCCTTCTGCTCCGGCTGATCCGGGGGAGACGCTCACCCTCCCCTGCGGGGCCAGGGCAAGCCCTTAGAAGTGAAGTTACCTGATTTCACTCACAAAGAAACCACTCGGCATTTTAAGCGCCCAAATTAACAGCTACAAAGGAAAAAAGAAAAAAAAAAAAAAAGGCAGGTTAAGGCCCATTTCAAATGCGTCCCAGATTCGGTGCATATTTTAGCTAAGTTTTCTCCCCAAGCCAGCTGAAAGTGAACCGATTTGCCTCCTCTCAGCACACCCATGCCTACGGCGGGCCCGGGGCAGGGCAAAGGGCAGCCAACACAAACCCAAACAAACAAGAAGCCAAAGGAAGCCCCGAGGATCTCCTCCCGCCGCCGAAAGAGGCGGACAGCCCCAGGGCAGCCGGCAAGGGGCGAGATACCCTCGGCCGCCCCGCAGACCGGGGTGATGGGGGAGCGGGCGGGAGCGGCGCCGGCACCGCCCGGGGCGGGAGCGAGCGGGGCGGGGCGGGGCAGCGCCGGCCCCTCCCTCCATCCCTGTCTCCCTCCATCCCTCCCTTCTTCCCTCCCGCCGTCCCTCCCTGCCGGCAGGGCGGCCGCAGTGGCGCTGAGCGGCGGGGTCGGGCGGACGCGCTGTTTCTGCCTCCGCCGCGCCGCCGAGCAGCCACCGCCATGAGGGAGCAGCTCCAGGGGTAAGGGGCATACGGGGCGATGCGGGAGGATGCCGGGCGACGGAGGGGTGCGGGGCGGCAGGTGCCGCGGGGGCGGCTCCGCCGGGGCCAGCCCGCGCACCGCGGCGGTGCCAGCGGCGTGTCCGGGCGCCCCCTGCTCCGGGACAGCCTGTCATCTCTTACCCTGGAAATCCCAACTTGCCGCCGGGTTTCTTCGGGGAACTTGCAAGGCGCGTTCGGGTCGGCGCCTTTGCCCTCTCCCGATGCCGGAGTTGGGCTCTGAATGCGCCCTGTTGGCACACGTAGGAGATGGCGGTGTGAGCCGGCACGCACGCGTGGCTGTGCCCGTGGCTGTACCTGTGCCCGTGGCTGTACCCGTGCCCGTACCTATACCTGTACCCGTACCTATACTTTTACCTGTGCCCGTACCTGTACCGGTGCCGGTGCCGCTGGTGGGGCGGAAAGCCGAGCCATGCACTCGCGGCTGTGCCGGAGGTGCGGGATGCGCGGGGCTCGTGTTGTTATCCCGCAGGATTTTTGGGCATAAAGCGGTGCTGCACAGCGTTACCTGCGCGGCATGTGGGGCAGCTCTGGTCGGGCGTGAACTTCAGCGGAATTCCTGAGTACAAACGTGCTTGGGGGTGTATGGCTTATGTTTTTTTATTTTTTTCCCCCTTCCCCTGTAATTTCACGCTCAGAAGTCACGTTTCAAGTTAATAGGCAGAAGAGGCTGGGAGGGGATTCCCTCCGGGTTATTCCACGGCAAGTGCTGTATTTCTTGTAGCTGTATGGCACCTTATACTGCCCTTTAATAGCTGCTGTAAAGCGTCTTGCAGCCCGGGACACCTCCGGTGTCTCCAGCCTGAGCCTGAGACTGAAGTTGGGGAGAGAGGTGTTTTTTGCAGGCGTGTGTGTACAGAGCGGAGGAAACGAGAAACCTGGTTATATCTGGGGTCTTTGACCTTTTTAGCACTAAGGAATTGTTCGAGGCCGTCACTTGTGTGAGCCTGAATTTGACAAGACCCTGCAGTGAAATTGCTTTGGCAAGAGCAGAGAGGATAGGCTTTGGAAAGCAAATAGATCAGCGGAGAGTGACAAGCCAGGAGGGGGGCAAGGCTCACCCAGCCCAAGCCACTGAGTTGGAATCTTTGCCTCTGACAGAGCGGACAAAATAAATGTTTAACATCATGAGAGAAAAAAAAGAGTTACTATTCAGTGCCTGACAGGTGATATTTGCCCTTCTCCTACTATGCATTTCCAGTATCGGCAAGAAACTTTAATATGTATCAGTGCCTGCCTTCAGCAGTCTGATAAATCTCGCAAAAGCCAATAAAACAGGCTAAAGTCAAATTCCTGCTGAAGAGACGCTGATCCTTGGCTTAAACAGAAATAATCTCTGCACAGATCAGTAGTCTCTAGCTTTACAGATGAAAACAGTAGTCCTTTGTAAAGCACAAAGGAGTGCCACCTTTTTACACTACTTGCTACTTTCCATAGCAGTAACTACTTTTATCAAAGGAATTAATAGAAGACTGTAAAAAAAAATAAAAAAATAAAAATTAAGCCTTCCTTGCAATCACTGTCATCTGCTGTTGGAAACGTTTTTCTTTTACATGAGAGGTAGTGTCTGTTCATTGAAACTCTCAGTTGCATTTAGGTTAGTTTAGTAAAATCCAAACAACTATCATGTTTATTTTGGCTTTTTGACAACAGTCATAAGGTGGTTGGAGTAACATTTTTGTTCATAAAGCCAAAAGGCGAGAGAAATTATAAATTGTGTTGTTTGAAAATGGATTGGTTCCATGCTGTGTAAAATATTGCTATAATTTTGGCACTTTTTTGTGAGCATATGTAACTATTTATTTATTTCTACACAAAATAATTTCTTACTCTATGCACATCTGTGCATTTACACATCTAGTTCATGTCGCATTTTCTAATGAAGGGTGTGGGGAGAAGCAGAACTGACTCTGGTATCACTGGTGGAGAGGGCTGTAAGAGTTTAAAAGCACTCTGCAGTTGCAACCTACAATTCTATTCTGGAGCAGAGCAGTGAATACACAAGACCTAATCCTAGATAAAGGTTTCGTGTTTTTAAGAAAAGGGGTGAGGAAGAAGGAGTGCAATCAAAACCAGTTGAAATATTTGCGAATGTTAGTGTGGCTGGTGCAGGAATGTTGAGGGGGGGGATTTGTGCAGGAATTTGGGTGTGGGGGAGCATTGCTTTCCACTCCTCCTGCTGCTGATGTTGCTCAGATGTAATATAAAAGGAATGAAGATAAAATAACTGTATTTTTTCCAAGCTGATCAAGTTATAACAAGGGAACTGTAATTCACCTAGCGTGTCAGTTTGGATATCATCTCCTGATTTCAGGTTTCCAATCCTGTGTGTTATTGGCTCTGCTGACAGCGATGAGAGACAAATCTCTCTGCTCTTGGCAGGAACTGGGGAGTTCACACAGGCATGGTGTGACAGAATTCCCCACATAAAAATTATCCTTGCTAATATAATATAATCATCCTTTAATGAAGTGGTCCTGCAGTTCCCAAAAGATGTCTCAAGTGAAGACTGTGCTTTCTTCCCACTGAATTATCAGTGTATTTAGCGTGCCAGTCACACCCATACCTAGGTGCCACCATTAGCCATTTCTGCTCACTTCCTTTTCAGGCTTGGTTTTAATTTCCTTTCCGCTTTTGGAGCTCAATTCAGGTGAGAAAGAGGAAAATAAGCCAAGTGAATGCACTTATATTTTTATTTGTTGCAGAATGCTGATGATTTAAAAGCTAGTGATCAATTTAGTTGACCTATATGTAGAGCCAAATTGAAAAATGTATCTTCTGAGCATGTGAAATACTGCAGAACTATTGGCTGCATGCATTGATGCCTTTCTGTGTTGGTGGTTCATAGGAAAGCGTTTTGAACTACTTATTTCTGCACATACTCTCACCCTGCTTCAGCTGCTCTTAGTGAAGAGGACTTGCACTACACTTCTCTTGTCTTCCTGACTTGCAGGCTGTAAAGGGCTGTGTTCACCAGAGTTTGAAACTCTGGCAAACACTTTGCTGCAGATCTATTAAGGATGCTACAGCATTCCCAAGTGTGGTTGAGGCTGCCTGAAACTGCTGAGCTGGCATTTCACTTCAGACAGTGTTCACAATAAGGGTATACACACAAATCCTCCCCCACTGGTCCAACCCCAAAGCTCACAATTAAATGGCCTTTGAAAATGGCAAAGAGGCTTATGAAGAATAGCCTTGATGGAATCTAACCTTTCCTGGAGCTGCCTTTGTGTGCAGAATAGTTGATAATTTTCTGAGCTGAAAACGTTGAGAGGTGAACGACTTTTAGCTGGAGCAAAATATCTGCAGCCTTCTTGTGTTCTGCATGTAAAGTACCGGCAAAGTCTGCCCTGGCTCGGCACGGGCACTCAACCTCTACAGAAATCACAGCGACCAAGGTTCAGTTCACTTCAAAGCCCTTGCAGTTTTTTTGCAAGAGCACAGAGGTGTGCTGACAGCTGGCAAGCCCATCCCTGGGTCTGGGTACCAGATGGGAGCCTGGGTGATCCCTGCCAAGGGCAGCAGCACCACCTAGTATGGGACACTCTGCCCCACAGGTGGTCACTGATGGGAAAGTGGTGGGGCAAGGGTTGGGGTCTCTACTCACTTGACTTTTATAGTCTAAGGAAAGGAATATTTCCTCTAAGTTGCATTTAAGTTTAAAAATAAAGCAAAAGGGGAGATGTACCTGCCCTGCAAATTCAGTCTTTGTCACTTGCAGATGAAGCAAATGGAATCATTCCTCAGCAAATGCACGTCTCCAAGATAATTAATCTTACACCATGAGTAGAGGTCTGGGGTTACTGATATTAAAAATATCTGAGAACAGTTGGAGTTCAGTGTTTCTTTGGCAATGGAAATTTTAATTAAAAGGTCTTAGGAAAGCGGTTATGTGTGTTCAGGAATAGTGAATGCTGTAAGCTTAAACCATTCACACTAAATTCTCTGATACATGGTTAGGCTTTACCATAAAAAATGAAAATAAAAAATTTAATAAATTACTCCTCTGTGTCATGTTGATTACTGATTAACCATACTGGTTTTTCACACTAAGATGATCCTTTTGTTCTTCTATCCCACACAGGCATGGGATTTTATAATCCTTTCTATAGTCACCTTTGCCAGATATCTGGTGGCTTTCAAATATTTTCATGGGGAATCAGTTTCTTTGAATGCTGCCAGGGTAACAGCTATGGAGTCTGAAGTGATCTAGTTTACCCATAGAACCATTTGAGTCTGCCAGACTAATTTCATACGGAAAGTCAGGCAGATTATCTTCAGAAGTTTCTTGTAACTGCATGAGTTCTTCTAATCATTTTTACTACATGGTTTGGCATAGAAGCCATGGTCCAGTTGCTGTTCAGACATCCACCACTTCTGGGGCTACCTGCCCATGGGAAAGCAAGCCAGAGGAGCCAAGCTCATGCCTTGGGAATTGTTGATATGGGACTGACATTGGGTGAAAACAAACTGTGACCCCAGATCTGTGAGTGTGAATGTTTGGGTGTGCAGCTTGTTCACCTGAATCGTGACTTCCCTGGCTACAAGGTTCTTCTGCTGTGAGTTTGCTTCCTTCCTCTTTGACTTTGGACTGCTGTTGTATAGGCAGAGGCTTCCGGTAGCTGAATTTTTAGGAACTCAATGTGTGAACAAAATCACTTCAGTTTTTCTTCAAAAACACGCTTTATACCTGGATATGGTAAAAAGTTCTGGTGTTACATTCTCTCTGCAAAACCTGCCCATAGCAAGCACGGTGGGAAATGCTTGGGTTTGGGTGCAGGTGGCTCAGATCTGCAGGTTTTCACTTGAAGCTACCCAGTTTCTGGTAATAAGAAACCAAACCCAGACCAGGCTGAGATGCCTGAATGCAATTGCAGCCACCTCCCTTTGCAGGACTCCTTTTTTAACAGAGCAAGGAACAAGACTGATTTTACTGTTCTGGTGTCCTCCTCCCTCTTTTCACTGCCTTCAGCCACTGCAGGAATTAAGAACGGATGGGAATGCTGAGGTTGATGAGACAGGGCTTGTTTAAAAGCCTGTGCTCAACTAGGGCAGTGCTAGGGCAGCATTTTTCCCTTCTTAGTGCTTGTGATCCTTTTCATTCTTCCTTGCAGTTACAGAGGAAAATCTGGAAATATATATAGTAAGCTGCTGAACATATAGAGGTTACTGGGGCAGTATTGGCATGGATCAAACAAATAGCCTGTCTTTTAAGGCCAAAATTAAATCACACTGAGAAAACATGTCACGATTTTCTTTTTTCTGTGAGTTGGGTGGTGTTGAAGTGATTCATTGGAAGTTTTACCTCTTCCTAGCCTGTAAAGGATAAATGTGCACTTGGGAACATCAAAATGAGAACTCAAGGACCATTTGTTCTCTAAACCAACCTTGTCAGTGTTTCAGGGCACAGCTGTGTGCTCTTGGGTGGTGGTTTAGTCTCTTGGAGCTGGCAGGTGTGTGCTCCAGGAGCTCCAGAGTGCTGTGGGTCAGGTCCTCCTGCTCTCCTGCACGTTTCCTCCCAAATGATGTGTGAGTGTTGAAAGCCCGATGTCTCATTTTAAGTACAGAAATGACCAATCTGTTTGCTAGCAACTGTATGCTACGTACATGTTCCAGATTTTTTTTTTTTATGGACACTCATGGTTACCTTTTCATGTGTCTGAATTCTGTATGAACAGGACATTATTGGCTGCAGGATAGATAATAAGAATTTTCTTCCAGGTCTTCTATGTTAATAGAAATATAATCATGTTAGCAATGCTGTCATTAAAAAACAAATTCATAAAAAGTATAACCTTAGGAGACATAAGTTGCTACTACACCCGCTAACACTTCATTCTGTTGGCTTTCTCACGCTGCCTGTCTTTCGGCAACATGTTGTGTTGCAAAGCTGGAGGCTGCTCCCCTCAATGCAGAGACTGTCCAATTTACATTCTAGTCATACTGCAGCATTTCATAACCCACTTTAGCTTTTCCCTGGCCTCCCAACAGGCTCTGCTGCCTGACACTGCACAGGGACCTCCAGGGCGAGGGAAAGGGCCCGGGAGTCCCAGGCAACAAGAGGAGCAGCCAAGAGTTTTTGCTGAAAGAGGCTGCCAATACAGAGTGCAAGGCAGTGGCGTGAGAAGTGATGTAGAGTGGTGGCTGGTTCTGTTGGTTGTTGCATAGGGATTTCAGTGCAGATGTCTGGACTGGAGGGGAGGATTGGAGTTCTGCTGGACTGGGTAACTCTTACCTTCTACATGGGAAACCACTGAGAGAGCGTGTAGGGGAAAGCAGATCAAAAATACCATGGATCTCAGTATCTGGTCAGTTTCCATAAATACTTTAAGAACAAAGGCCTTTCAAATGTCTATCTTCTGGTTTGGAGCAAGCAAACTCCTCAAAACATTGACATATCTGAATACTTCCTGTCTTTTTAATAATAACGCTACTTTTGATTTTGTTTCACGAGCCCTTGCATAAATAAAGGCCTCTGAGTTAATGCCCCATGTTGAAAGAAGACATGCCTGCCACTGCTGAAACCCCACCCTGGAGCAGCCCAGCATGTGGGTAGTGGTCTGCCACTGTGCTCTGACGTGCAACCTGCATCTCTTGCTGTGGGATGGAGAGAGAAATTTTGCGTTACTAACTTTCATGTTTTGTATTGTAGCCACGAGACGCAAACGACCTGCTGGGATCATCCCAAGATGACTGAGCTTTACCAGTCATTAGGTAAGACATCGCTACCAGATGTTTGGTGGGATTTTTTGTCAGCTGGACAAATGGTTGAGGCAAAGATTCCAGTGGAAATAAACTGAAATTAACCGACAGAGAAAGGTAGTGCTTTTATCAAGGTTAAAATTTTCTGCAAGGGAAATAGGTAAGGCACAGTAACACATTTCAAACATGCAATAGAAAAAACTTGTCTTTCAATTAGCATGTTTGGAATGTGTGCTGGGTTTACAAAGTAATTTGTGTGTATTGTTGCAAACTTACTGAAAGACTGGGACAGAAATTTAAAAAAAAAAAATCCTGAATCTTTTCACTGTCTAATCTACTTCACAAAAGGCAGATGAAAAAAGCAAACCAAGCTGCTGTTAATGTTGACTTTCGGATGGTGGGAAGCCACTTGAAGCAATTTGCCAAACTGTGTTACCACTGCTTTATTTTTAAAGCACTTTCAATACTTAGAAGGCATAGCAGCTGTCATGATGTCATTTTGAATACCCAAATTGCATGCTTATTATGATTTCAGATGTGCCTCTCTGGTGTAGGGGTTTTTTTTTCCCAGTTTTTAGCAGCTTTGGATTTTATTAACAGAAGCACATCTATAAGATAAAATAGGTTAATCTATGCTCTAGTGTAGGCTGTTTGGCTGACCGTTTAATAGCTAACCCTTCGCTTTTAATGGTTCTGTTAATAAATAATAGAGGATATAATAAAAATTAAGCTATTTCACTGAAAGAAATATCAGTGAATATGCTGCATTCATAAAGGAGGTTATGTCTGTACAGCACACGCACATAAACCAGCTTTGAACGAGCCACTGTGAGCACTGGGACAGTCAAATCTAGCATTCAGTGAAGGCTTATGTACCATGGTGAAAAACGGTTTAGATTATCACCTGCTAAACTCTAGTTTAGCTGCTGAAAACAGTCTAATTATGCCAGTGTAAGCTATTTCAAGCTAACTCAGGTATCTCTATGGTGCTCTGCAGTTAAATGCACACTAAAAATACTTTGGAATACTGATATGATAAAATGAAACGAGACAGTGTGAACATTTTTTCCTTTATAGTATTAGCAGTGTGGCAAGCAGTTTTTTTAAAAATTAACCAGAATATACCTCTGTATGCCAAAAAGGAATATACAATGTATAAGATCAGGATAAACCAAATGCAAAAGCAAAGTATTGACTTGCCATTTAATTATAATGTATTTCCCTGTTTGTCTCCTTTATATTTCTGCCCTTAAAGTGAGTGGTTTAAAAGTTTCAGGACAAACAGTCATTGTACATGCAGACACCCCTTTAACACAGGTAGGTCTTCAAACAGTTGCCTGTTAATTGAACTGCACTCTGACTCTGCGGCTGCCTTTGATCCAGAGACTGTGTGACATTTCTGATACTGCTGTTGGTCAGACCTAAAGTCCTGCTGCAACTGCTTTCCTTGTTTTTAGTTCCCTGGTTCAGCTAGAGTACTCTTGAATATCAAGAAGTGAAAAGGTAATAAGGGAGAAAAGTGTCCTGATGGATTCAGGTCAGCAGTTCAGAAGATGTGTGACTTCTGAAGTCAGTTTGCATTTACTTTAACTGAGTTTTATTGGTGTGAGTACCACCCAAATGTCAGAAGTTTAAGATAGCCGTATTTCTTACTGCATAAAGGAGGAACATGTTCAGGCAGATTTTGTTTCTTTTTCTTACTTACTTGTGAGCTTTCTTTTTCTCCTGCTCTTTGCCTTTTCAGGAGCAAGAAATGTCCAAAAAACCAGTCATCTCTCTGGCTGGTTTAATTTCTTTCGGAGTTGAGATGAAGTACTCGTGAATATGGAAGCGACACTCATTTTAGCAAAGCATGAATAATGTGTATTTTTATAAGTAAACTGAGGTGTTCGTTTATGTGTACTACTAAATAATTAGACAAGGCGATTCTTTGTGCAGTGCCACACAGGTAAAGCTTGATGAAAGTGCTACTGAATAACCTACCCATTTATTTTATTCAATTTTTGAACTGGGTGTAGTCATCATTGCCTAAGTCTCACACAAACTACGTAATACAAGTATAACCCGTTTAGTCCTTGAACAGAACCCTTGTGTTTTCAGTGCTTTGCTTTGCCTCAGGGCAAAACGGTAATAATGGGATGTTTGAAGTCTTTTCAGACTGTTCGCTAATATATCATCTGAGAAGATGTTATTAAAGTTGATTTTGTATTGCATACTCATGAGATCCTATTATTTTACTGCACGTTAGGATCCAAATTTTGCTTCTCATTCATATGAACAAGCTAGTAAAGAGCTTAGTCTGTATGCATTTTAAAAATCTGGTAGAAAACATGGATTCTGCAATCCAGGTAAATGTAAAAAAGTAAGATAGAGTACATCAATGCTGTCAAGAGTTTTCATTTCCATTTTCCAACTCCTACACTTAGTCTGTAGGGAGTAATTGTACTATGTGATGTAGCTCTCTATACATGCCAGTATTTTATAATTTGCTAGGGGATGCTCATGTCTAGTTTAAATTCTTACAAATTACTAAAAGCTTACTTTTAATGAATGAGAAAGGTGCATCCTGGCACAAGATAATGTTTCTTATCTGCCTTATGTCTTTGAGGTGCAAGAGACACTTCTCTAACAAAGAGGAGCGATATTAGTTTTAATCTTCACATATCCAATTCACACACCTACAGATTGCTGCATTATATTTTGCTAAAACAGATGAATTTCAGGTATCCGACTTATTGGCTAATCTTTCTGTCTTTAGAGAGTTGGGTATTTATAAAAATGAAGTTAAATTACTTGAGAGCATTATTTGGTTCTAATAAAAGAAGGTAGGAATATGCTGTTTAAACTTTTGACTGATCAGTTTGTTGGCTGAGGAAGTCCTGTATCCTGTCTCCAATAGAACTGCATCAGAGACAGCAGGAAGCACCCACAGGAAGAAACTGTAATATAATTTGCCCACAAAGGAAGTATTCTCACATTCTGTTTGAGCTCATTTGCTGAAACATGGCTGGTTAAAAAGATACTCTTAATAACTGTGAAATACTTCATTTGAAATTTAATTTGTGTATCAAAAATTTCCAACTGTCTGTTCTTTTTAACAGAAGGTTTTCCTTTTAAGATACTAAAATGCTTGTTCCTGACTAGTCTTTATTATTTAGAACAGTGTAGCATTTTATCAGTTTTAATGAAGCATCTACTCCTTACTCAAGTTGGACAATTTTCACATTTCATTTAAAGTTATGGCTACTTAAAATTACATAAAAAACTCTCTATATTGAATGACTTAATTGTTGTTTAATGTCTAGTCAAAGGGGCAACAAATAGTGGATGTTGGTATAGATTAAGTAAGAAGGAATCATATGAATTAAGAACACAGAGAAAAAAATAAATGCTGAAATAGGAAAGGTAATAAAAATTGGTGAGCCTCAGAGGTTGACAGACATCTCCCAGTTTGTATGTACACCATTACGAACCACTCCCATTTTCTTCTAACTTACCTCTGGAAGTCTTCCAAGTGCTGAGAACTGCTCCAGCCGCTTTTCTTTCCAAAAGCAGTTCCTCTGCAGCAGATCTGCTTTTTTTACACCCTTCTTTTACAGCCCACTTAGAAATTTTCTCATCTTCATGATGACTCCAGGGCATCACTGAAAAGATAATTTGTGTTATTTCACTGTCTTGGAGAGCAAGGACCTTGGATGAGGGGAGAGCCAGGAAGAATAGGAATCAAAGTGTTCTGGAGTTGCTTAATTTTTTTCAGATTATCTTCTGCGAGTGGATATGTAATGTCAGGCAGTTTAGCTCAGAATAGTAATATTTTGCCTTCCAGCTGAAAATGACTCTAACCTTTGCTGTGATGGCCCAGGAGGACTTAAGTGTCATGCCATACTGCTGGTGTCCACCTCCTCCAGCCTTCCCATGTCATGTCAGAGCGAGTCTCCTCAAGGTGCATTAGTGTTACTGTGGACAGTAATTGCAGTGGCAGGGTTCAGTCAGAAGTGTCGTCTTGTGCATCTGTTTATCAATCCTAATCCACCAAGGCAGGACAAGAGGGTGAAAACCATACTTGCCCTTGCAGGCCACAGTGCACTGGTGACAGCTCTCCCTTTAATTTGAAGGGATGCGGGGGTGGGGGGGGCAGTTCTCTGTGGTTTACGTGGATTATGTAAGAGAAGTGTCAGAGCTGCTTAACACAAGGTGTGAGAATGCTGGAAGGTACCTCTGAGCCTGCTCTGGGCTTCTGGCAGCAGCTGCTGTGCTGGTTTTGTGGCTGGCTATTCTTGTGCAGCAATATGAGCTTCTAACTCCCAGCGACCAGGGTGGATAAACATTATCCTTTTTGGTTTGTGTATTTTATTTGTTGTTCTGAAATGTTGGCTGAAGAGGCTCAACTACCCCTCGCTGTCATTACAGTTTTTATTAGCAACTTCTAAACCATGACTTTATTATGAGGTTTTTATTCAAATTCCAGTAGTTGTTTTCTGTGTTTGTGCTAGTGAGACCCGTGCCTATTGCACACATCAATCATTTGACTTGCACTGATATCCGATGAGATGATACATACAGCCTTTCTTTAAAGGTTATTTGTTCACTGATGTCCTTTTCAGGCTCATTTCAGAAAATAGAGTTGTTTGGGTTCTGTCAGCCTTGGATAGTAATCAGACCTAGAGCAGGTCTTCTTTTGGACTGTGTGATTGCATCCTGTGCAGCATCCACCTAACAGAAAATAAATGTATTGCAGAGAGGTAGAACTTCAGTGGCAGAAGTTAACCTTGCATCCCTTGAAAATGAAACACTTTTGAGTTTGCTGGCTGAAGAAAAGAAATTACCTGTCAATTGGTCTGCTTACAGGGATACTGGCACATGCTGTGGTGTTCATCCACTTGCACTAGATGCAGTCAGAAACTTTGTGGTGTCCTGGGTACCCCCCAGTTGCTAATTTGCAGAGACCCTATTGGCTTTTTCACTCAGGGAAAGGTCTAGTGTAACATGCTGTGTTGTTTCATGGAGAGTTGTTAAGCTGTATGTTTAATAACAGATTACTGTTATTTATTGTCTAAGCAGTGTAGATTATAGAATTAATTATTGTTATAATAAAAATCAATGGCCGAGACTCAACTGATATTAAGCAGTGTTACTTGATTAATTTCTTTCCTTTGTGCATTTGTCTCATTTGCATTTTAAAATTACAATTCCTAAAGAGGCAATATATGTCACTGTAGGGCATCGTTAAAGGATTTAGGTACAGGTTTTGGGCAGCAGGAAGAAACACAACATTCTTATCAGATAAGCCTGTCAGGGAATTTCAGCTGCATTGAAACAACATGAGATGAACCTTCTTGAAGAACAGTCAAGAGTGCCACTAAGGTCCACTGAAACATGAGAGCTTAGTGGCTGGTAGTGGAATTATGGTCTGTTCAGGACTGCCCAGTAAACAGTGTTTAACCTCCATTGTAAGAGGTGACAGTGACATGTAATTCCCAAAATAGGTTATCCACTGCAGGCAGTGTATTTATGAACAGTCTATGAGCTATGGTTGAGCATTACTTTCAGGTCTTGAGGTATATCACTCTGGGTTCACATTTTCTTTCCTTCCAACTGAGAATAAAAAACCCCTCAGAACTCTGTAAATCTTATTAAGGGAAGATGAGGATTTGACCTGATGACATTTAATTTCCTTGAAAGAATTTAGTCATTAACTTGTTAAATTTTACTCTTATCACCTGAAGCGTGTAGGCTGCTCATTTCAGTTAGATGGTATCCAGACAGTGAGAATATTGCTGTCCATAAAATCGAGTGAGATGTCTGTATTTTGTCTTCATTGATTGAAAAAAGCAATTATAATAATAGTTGCAATAATATAAACAAGGAATCCTCTGTAAGAAAAAAGGTAATTTCCACGTAGAAAAGATTTTCTGAGAGCCCTTCAGATTACATTGTGAGAGAGACAAATTATATGAACATGCTTTGATGGGAGGTAGTCTGGTCCATCTCAGAGCTTTTAAACACTGAGGGAGATTACTCTGTCATAGAGGACAGTATGTTATCAAATGGAACATCCCAGTCACTCAGCACTCTCAGCAGCTGCAGCAGGTTAGTCTGTTTAAGAACTACCGTGGAAAGCAGTTCAGTTATAACACCCTACTTAAAACCTGTTGTCTGGGTTATATATGTGGCTCCTTAAAAGTGAAAATAAATATCCGTTCATGTTGGACCTCTTTTTAAATGCATTATTTTTAAAAACTTACTGTTCTTTAATCTATTGCTTTTAGTTATTTGCCAAGTTATTTTTTGCAATAAGACTCAAGAATATGAAAGTCTGTTTTTCCTCTTAAAATAATACTCATATCCCAGTGTAAAATCTGGAATTTAGCATGGGAGGATTTAAAAGAACAAGCTACAAGATCTTATTTGTTGATACTGTGTCATTAGTCAGTGGGACATTCCAGCAGGTGGTTTGAATCACTAACCACTTCTCAAATTAGTGGGATTTTTACCTGATTATCCACTAGCAAAAGGATCTGCTATGTGTAGTTGCAGGGATTTCTAGAATACTGTAGAAATGGAACATAGCCCTTACATTTTAAGATTTCTCTCCACATGCAGAATTATGCTGAAGGGGTTAGAATTGAACTGTGTGATCATCTTTCCATAATATTTCTGATTTTGATTTATTTCTACCTGTAGTCTGAAGTCTCCTTCATTAAAGCTGCATTTGCAATAAAAGTGCTAGCTCTTGTTCAGTGTTACTATGTTATTATATACAGGAAGATATATGTTAACTTTAACAGAGGTCATTCATGGCCAAGTGATGGGAAAATCGTAATCTTTGCTGTGGCATGTAAATATGTCTCCACATACTCCCTCGTGATCCTTTCCTCCGACTGTTCCTTCCCAGGGTCAGGTGAGCTCTTCCAGTGCATAGCTGGGTCAGACCATAAGCAGGTTATGCCCTTGAGCAATTACCTTTTTCTGTTCAAAGCTTGAAAGTTACCTTCAGGGAAAAGAGGAGAGGGAGTATTTTTAAACAACTTTCAAAAGTTTCACAATACTCCAAGGGTTTTTCAGCCCTCTGATCACCCAGTTCAGAATGAGATTGTGCATGCTTTGTAGAAGTGGGAGGAAAGGGCTGGAGGAAAATTTGTGCTGTACACTGAGCTCCAAGATGATAAAAACTTTGGAATCAAGGTTTAGTGTGTCGTGACTTTCAGTGGTCTGTTTGCGAGTGGAGAAAGCATCTGTTCTTTTCTGCTAGGACCCAGGAAGGGGAAAAAATGAAACAAGAACACAGGGAAGGAGGAACTGCTGGTGTTTCCACAGGCCTTTGGAAGGTTGCTGGTGCATGAGCTTCTTCCTCCCTTCTCTGCCTGTTCCCAGCAGGAGCAGCTGGGTTGTGACCAGGCAGTGCCTTGCGCTGCCTGGCTTGGGGTCCCCTCCCTCGCTGTTAGGGGTGCCATTACATCCAGTACTCCCTAGCCGGGTGTCCAGGTCTCGTTCCCTGACAGTCTTACGTTCTCTGGTTCATTTAAATGGGGTTACATCCATGAAGGAAAATGTTTTGAACCCAGCTAGGAAGGACCTGGGCTCCTTTTGTTGCTACACAGAGCAACAGGTTTGTTCTAGCAGTAGTTCTGGGGAAGGAAAAACAGGACCAGCAGTTCTGTAAGGAGAGGAAGAGCAACATCATTAAGACCCAGTGACCTTAAGTGACTGTCAGCACCTGGCAAGAGAGCTCCTGGCATAAGGAAGACAGAGGTGAGCAGCTGACACAGGGACAGTGACTGGGCACAAACTAATCCTGGGAAGAGCAGCGAAGGTGGGAGTGGAGGTGTGTGACGGATGCACTTGGCCTTGGCGTGCAGAGCCAAAAGATCAGCATTGCTGCTGCTTACCCAAAACCTGACATGAGGGCTCTGAAAGGAGCTCCTGACAGTGCTGCTTCGTCATCTAGAGCAGATGCTTCTTGGCAGCTATGTCGTTAAGGTTGATAATAAATTCAGTGTGTATTACATATACAGGAAAATAGATGTAAACTGTAGCACTTTCAGGATTAAATGTCTTTGTGGATTGTACTTTCTGCCCTGATCGAGGCCTGAAATATGCATATCTATTTACTCACATTTCTGAAAATGTAAATAACAAATAAACTTTTTTTTAGAATGCTCTGGGAAAATTTAGGGAAAGCTTATTCACTTCTGTCAAATGCTAGCCATAATACTCTTTTTCCAGAATACAAGTGCAAATTTACAAGGGTACAAAATGTAACTGAAGTCATAGTGTGTTTGTGAGAGACTGCTTTATTAATTTCTCTTTAAGACAAATCAAGTTGCTTTATTTAAACTGCTCACTGTATTCTACACCACATAAAGGACCTGTTAGGATGATTGTGAGAGAAAGAGCTGACAAGAACAATATGCAGAACTCCCCATTAAAAAGGTGTATGAAGCTGTGCAAAGAAAAAGAATTTATATACAAAGCTGAAACTTTCTTTTCTGCTCTAAGACATGTTTCAGAAACAGTCCATAGCTTTTATTAAGGTCTACAGAACTACTGAATACCTCATATTTCTCATTCAGAACAGCTTAATTAAAATTAATGTAATTGAGACTATATTCCCTCTGCTACCTGTACCTGTACAGCATTATAAATGGTGTTGGGATAGTTATACCCAAGCTACTACATTTCAAGCAGCTTTATAGCACCTCAGCTCATATGCCAGCAAGGAACTGTTTTGTGTTTCCCTGTTTTTCATCATATTCTTGCTTTAAGAGTCTACCAGGTTTAGAGGCAGCGTATTGAGCTAAATGGACCTGTGTTTTGAGCCACTACATTTTTTTCCCTAATGTTCTTTTTACATTTACATAGTAGTTAACATTTTCTAAACACTTTCCCATCATTAATTCCTTAAGCTCCGTGGGTTTCATCAGTAAATTAAATGTGCTTAGTGTTGTCTGGTGCTGAAACTGGCTGGCACGAACAGTCCATTTCTGCGCTAGAAAACCCTTCAATTACAAGGTGCCAAGCGATCTCTTGGGAATGATGTCTAGGCTGCACAGCAGTGTCTGTGCCTTGGAATTACTTTGGGTAGGTGACAGGGCCAGGAGAATGCCAGCAGCTGACTGGTTTTACAGCAGTGGGGTTGGCTATGCTGTAGCGCACCAGTGTGTGCCTGCCACTCCTGAGTGGTTCCTGGTGCAGCCACTGGCAGTACCCCATGGAAAAGAGCGTCTCTGCTCTGGATTGCTGTGTCTTTGTCCTTGCAGTGCCCAGGAGGTTTTGCAAGCTATGGTTAAACTGTACAGTGAGGGCTTGTGCTGATGTCCTCCATATTTTGTTAAATGTGTGAGGACAGCTCTAGCAAAAGTCATGCCAGACCGTGTTCCTAGCAGGGTGCCGTTCCCCGGGATGCTGCCCCAGCCCACCAGCTCCCTGCCATTTTGCAAGTGGGAACTGGGAACTCACCTGGCTGGGCGAGTTGGCTTCTCTCCAGGCTGGGGCCTGCTTAGGTGGAAAGCACAAAAGTTTAATTAGAAGTTTTTTTTAAGTTTTGCTTGTTTGGTTGGTTGGTTGGTTTTTTGCAGTCGCTGAGAGTCACCTGTTTGTTCCTGGGCAGAGCTCTTCTCTCGGAGCTGCCTGCATTCAGTCTGGCTGGTGCACTGGGCAGACAAGGAGGAGTTTCAGGGATCTTATCTCCCTCACAGTGCCTTTGGTGTGAAAGGCTCTGTGGTGTTTTCAGACACACTGCTGCAGTCACACAACAGTCACACATGTTGTTCTTTCAAGTGCTCTTAAGTTCATTGCCTTTGAACAAAAGGAAGTAACACTTAGGACTTAGTGTTTTCTTTTTAGATTGTTGATTGTCAAGATTTGAGGGCTTTAGCTCAGTGGAGTTTCTAACAGCACTTTGTATTTTTTACCTCTCTGTTCTTTTAACCAGTGAATATAATCTTTTGGTTCAACTTAACAATGTCTTTGTGAGTCTGGTTATTACTAAGGTGTAAAGCTGATCTTTTATTTTAATATTCCCCCCTACAGCTGACCTGAACAATGTCAGGTTCTCGGCGTACAGGACTGCCATGAAACTCCGCAGGCTGCAGAAAGCCCTCTGCCGTAAGTATCTGTGCCTCACCTGCTGCCAGGAAGGCTTCATGACTGATGCACAAGTTTTTTCACAGCTTTCAGAAGCAGAAAAGCACTCCCACACATACCTGCACTGCCTGGTGCATGGAAACCTCTCACCTGAAGGGTCTTCCGCTGCCTCTGGTTTGCATGGTCCTTACAAACCCAGAATGCTGGGGGTTGTGCAGATCTGTCCCTTGTAAGACAGAGCAGCAGATCAGAAACAAAACTTAGCATCCCCTACATATTTCTTGTCTCTACACTCTTTACCTGGGTATTCTCAATGTACTCAGTACTGGAGCCATGTCCTGTGTCAGCCCCAGCTTTACAACTGAGAGCACAACCGTAGTGTGTTGGGAACAGTGAGAGTTGGGGTGAAGTAGTCACTCCAGAGCTGGAGTTGCTAATAGTTTGCTAAGTTGAATCTTGAGCCCTGAGGGGTTATTGCCTTTAAATGAGATCATCACAATAAACATTTAGCTTCATTTTTCCCCAATTTACCTTTCTGTTGAGAAGTCTCTCAGCAGCTATACATTAGTGGTGTGCATGTTCTAACATTTTAATTCTCTCAAGTGCTGTATGGTATTCTACTTGTCACTGGAGTTACATTTCCTTTTCAGCTTATTGTAACCTGATAGCTAAATAATTTGCTCAGAGTTTTCTTGATAAGACAGTCAGTTGCCAAAACAAGCAGTTTATTAGGCAGTCCAATTGGAAGGATTATTAAAAGAGTTTAACACTCACTATCTGGCATTTAATTACAGGGTTAAATTTCTGACACAGTTGCAAATGTCTCAACTGTTGATTTATCTCAAGTTTGGATTTGTGCTCACATGCTTTCTGGAACTATGTCAAACCTCGGTATTTTTTAGTATGTTTACTTTCAGGGTTATAAGCATGGGTGAATTCCACTAAAGAACAGACTTAATTTCTGAATGTGTGAAAAATTAGGAAAAAATAAACAACAGGTGAAAACTCCTGTAATGTAGTGAAAGATTTCCACATGAGTGCCATGACACAGAAGGAATTATGATGATCAGAAATACAAACATCTTTCCATGGTATGGCACTTCTGGACTGTGGAAACATGGCATAAAGCAACTGGAGTTACATGCAGTGAAAAATATTCATAATCAGTGCAGCACTGAAGTAAGGAACTAGAACTTTAGGAATTACAAGTTTCACTAGTTGGCAGTGCACAAGTGTAACTTGTAACAGGTTTTTATGACTGGGAGTGCAAAACTTTGCATCCCATTTTATCTGTATTAGAATAATAGAATATCCTGAGCTGGAAGGGACCCACAAGGATCATCAAAGTCCAGCTCCTGACCCTGCACAGGACAGCCCCAAGAATCACACCATGTGCCTGAGAGCATTGTCCAAATTCTTCTTGAACTGTCAGGCTTCGTGCTGTGACCACTGCCCTGGGGGGTCTGTTCAGTGCCCAATCACCCTCTGGGTGAAAAACCTTTTTCTAATATCCAACCTAAACTTCCCCTGACACAGCTTCATATTCTCTGTCACTGGTCACAAGAGTGAAGAGGTTGGTACCTGTTCTACTTCCCTTCTGAGGATGTTGAAGATTGCAGTGAGGTCTCCCCTCAGTGTCCTCTTCTCCACCCTGAACACACCAAGTGCCCTCAGCCACTCCTCACACGGCTTCCCCTCAAGGCCCTTCACCATCCTCATGGCCCTCCTTTGGAGACTCCCTAACAGCTTAGTATCTTTCTTATATTGTGGTGCCCTAAACTACACAATATTCAAGGTGAGGCCACTCCAGAGCAGAGCAGGACAATCCCTTCCCTCGACCGGCTGGCGATGCTTTGCTTGATGCACCCCAGGACACAGTTAGCCCTCCTGGCTGCCAAGGCGCTGCTGACTCATATTCAACTTGACATCAACCAAGACCCCCAGGTCCCTTTCCACGGCACTACTTTCCAGCTTCTCATTCCCCAGTCTGTATGTACACCCAAGTTTGGCCATCCCTGGTGCAAAATCTGGCACTTGCCCATGTTTAACATCATGCAGTTTTTTGATTGCCTTGCGCTCTAATTTGTTGAGGTCTCTCTGCTGGGCCTCCCTGCCTTCAAGGGAGTCAACAAGCTTAGTATACCTTCAAGTCCTGTGTCAAGTTGTTCTTGAAGATGTGGAAGAACACTGGCCCTAGAATGGAGCCCTGCAGAACCCCACTTGTGACAGGTTTCCAGTCTGATGTCATCCCATTCACTATTACCCTCTGTGCTCCACCCATGAGCCAATTGCTTATCCATCCCATGTTGTGTTTATACAGCTGTGTGCTGGACATTTTGTCCAGAAGGATACTGTGAGAGGCAGTATCAGAAGCTTTACTGAAATCCTACAAGATTACGTCCACTGTCTTCCCTTGGTTGACTAGGTGGGGTCACCTTGTCACCTTGGGCTTTTGTATTGGGTTTGCATGGCCAGGTTTTGGTAGCGGGGGTCTACAGGGGTGGTTTCTGTAAAAAGCTGCCAGAAACTTACCCTGTGTCTGACAGAGCCAATGCCAGGTGGCTGCAAGATGGACCTGGGGCTGGCCAAGGTTGAGCCCATCAGCGATGGTGGTAGTGCCTCTGGGATAGTGTAGTTGAAGGGTGGGGAAGAAAACTGCTGTGCAACAGCAGCTGGGAAAGAGGAGTGATAATATAACACGGAGAGCAACAGCCCTGCAGACACCAACGTCAGTGCAGAAGGAGGGGGAGGAGGTGCTCCAGGCGCTGGAGCTGAGGTTCCCTGCATGCCGCAATGAAGACCATGGTGGGCAGGTGTGGCCCTGCAACCCCAGGTCCACAGTGGAGAAAGTACCCACCTGCAACCTATGGAGGACCCTGTGCAATAGCAAGTGGGTGCCTGAAGGACCCCATGGGAATCCCATGCTGGAACAGGCTCATGGCAGGACCTGTGGACCTGTACAGAGCCCATGATGGAGCAGGTTGGCTGGCAGCACTTCTGACCCAGTGGAGGTGTCCCATACTGGAGCAGTCTGTTCTTGAAGAACTGCATCCTGTGGGAGGGACCCATGCTGGAGCAGCTTGTGAAGAACTGCAGCCCGTGGGAAGGACTCACATTGGAGCAGTTTGTGGAGGACTGTCTCCTGTGGTAGGGACGCCATGCTGGAGCAGGTGGAGAGTGTGAGGAATCCTCCCTGTGAGGAGGAAGCAGTGGCAGAAACAACATGTGATGAACTGACCGCAGCCCCCATTCACTGTACCCCTGTCCTGCTGCAGGGGAGGAGGTAGAGAATTTGGCAGTGAAGTTGACCCTGAGAAGAAGGGAGTGATTGGAGGATGTGTTTTAAGATGTAAGATTTATCTCATTATCCTGCTCTGATTTCATTGGTAATAAATTCAGTTAATTCCCCCAAGTCAGGTTTGTTTTCCTGTGATGGTAACTGCTGAGTGATTTCTCCCTGTCCTTATCTTGACCCACAAGCCTTTTGGTGTATTTTCCCTCCCCTGGCCAGCTGAGGTGGGGAGTAACAGAGCAGCTTTGGTGCGCATCTGTCATCCAGCCAGAGTTAGTCAACCTGCTGCAGCTTTGCAGTGTGGAATTGTAATTACGTACTGAAGTCAGTTAATCTCTTGAGGTTACATTTAGGTAAATCTTCAGAGAATTGATGCTTCCAGAGACGTGCAGTGGCGCTTACACTGATTACTCTAGCACATTCTTCATACTTGTATCTAAGGAGAAGTATTTAAGGAATTTGGTTAGCAGTCTTTGTTCTTACAAATATTTTTGCCTGGAGACACCATCATTGTATTTGTGTATTCTATCATTTCAGTGTCACTCATGAACTCAGTTTAATTAGAGGGGTTTTTTTAAAAAACCCTCATTACAAAATTCTTTTTCTGCATTTTGGCACTAGAAGAATTAGGGCACAGTGCTGGGTTTCAGGGCTCCCATGCAAAACCAGAATCCCACTTGCAGTAAGTGCTGCTTTCAGCTCCTTTCCTTTCAGTTTTAAAATTTTAAGATTTTATGTATTCTGTTCTGCAAACTTCATAGGAAGCAGAACAGTTTTGTCTACTGAGCAGCACTCCAAAAATGTGTGCACAATAGAAGGCCTGCAGAAATAAAGGTACAGCCTATTTTCTCAGTGGCAAGAATAGAAACATTGTAAAAAAAGAGCTATACTTAGTCTTTAGTTCTTTTCAGTTCATAAATCAGCCCAATGAACATGAAGACACTAGGATATTAAAGCTAAAGAGGAAGATGGAAAATAGCAATCCTTAACAAATAAATGTTTGTGTATTGTGTTACGTTAGAAGAATCTAGTGTGTGACTCTATCATCCCAGCCTTCGAAGTTACTGTAAGCATGCCAGGTGTAACTATTGCACCAGGTTTTTTTAAATGAATGTTTTCCTTTGATAATCACATCAAAGCATGATGACTTTCTTGTTTTGCTACTTTTAAAGATCTGATCTTCAAGTGCAAACCACATCAGAGCACTGTGATGTCAATAAAATGAGATGTATTCACAAACTCTTATTGGAGATGCAGCTAAAGAAAATATTTGAGAACCTCTGTTAAGGGTCTTTTTTTTCCTTTAATTTTATGCAGGCTAGATTAAATTTTTTTTTTTTTATGTGTCAGCCAACAGCAGCAGGTTACAGAGGAGATGATCTTGTGTTCTGGGAAGACCATTAATGCTTTTTATCACCAGCCATATGTTGAGTTTTCTCTAAGTTCAGCTTGTGCCCTCCACAGCGTACTTTCTTGTGCCTGTTAATTGCTCTTCTGTCCTTCAGCTGGTTACTTATTCCAGCTTGTCTTTTAGCCTTTTCCTGCAATCTGGCCACAGATTGATGTCTGGTTAGAAACATCTTAACATTTTCTATATTGCATTAGAGGCCAATATGAAGGACATAGACTTCAAAATAAGCTAGAAGGCACTGCTCACACAATTTTGGAGTCAGTTTTGGGATTTTATATAGAAAAAAGAGTGGCAGAGAACCCACAGAAGTGCAAAGCATTAAGTGGTATGGTTTATTTCAATTGAGCCTTTTGAAATCACTGAATGGCACCAGATACTCTGCTCTTCAATACATACCTGAACTTGTCTTTTGAAAGTTGGTCATCCATGGGACCTCCATATTTGCTTTTTGGAAAGAAATACGTACTTCCATCTTCTAAGAGAGGACCTTCCACACTCCTTAAGTCTTGGTAGGAAAGATGCAGGAGGAGCTTAATGTGGCAAAGGCCAGAGCCTTCCTTTTTCCAATAGAAAGAGGTTTCCTAAAGCGGAGTGTGGTGGCAAGCACTTTTTGCTTGTTAGAGGATGATTGTGTGTTATTAACCTTGGGATAGGACAGGAGGCTGATGAAGAGTGGGCTGAAAGGCTTTTCAGAATATGCTGCTTTTTAGTGGGAAAAGCTTCCACAAAGTGGAATGACCCATGTTTAGCAGTAGCTGCATATATAATTAAGCTGTCACTCAGATGCCTGAGGGGTTCATTTAATTACTGTTGATTCGTAGTCTCAAAGGAACTGAGAGTTCAGCCTAAAGCTCAGAGTTATAGGTGTTGAGAGGGCTGTGCTCTATTTTCACTTTGACTAATTCTTAGAAGAAAAGCATCTTCCTGAGACTCTAAGGAATGGGTCTGATGCTTTTGCAAGATACAACAGTGACCTTAGAATAGCTTGTATGCTACTAGGTTAAACATAATATTCCAAAATACTTTATTTTAATAAACATCTATATGCTAATGTGAAAAAAGCTAAAACTCCAATAAAACCCTGCCCAAAATCATAGATTCCAAGTTAAATTTCTTGGTTTAGTAATAGGGATAGCATTCCAAACTTTCCTTGTTCACTCTAGCACTAGGTATGTCAAGCCCCAGAGGATGAAATTTTCAGAAGTGCTTAAGGGATTTAGTAGCAAAAGTAAGTCCCTATTGATTTCCAATGAAATGTATACTTCTGAAATTCTTTCGGTAGTTATGAGATCCCAGCGTACTGTCCATGCAGCATTACCAAGCAGCCTTGTGGGCAGCTAAAGTATTTCTCATCTCCCACTAGGACATCAAAGGGGCAGTTTCATCCTTGGGAAAATAGGATACTCAAGTGTGAATTTGGCAAATACGCCCTTAAGCAGGACCAAGTTCTAAAAAAGTTCCTGTATATGGTGTTCTGCATTTAGCCTCTGCACATTATGGAGGGGTTTTGACGTTATGAGAGATGTTGCTTACCAGAACTCAAGAAAGCACATTTTTATTCCAGTGAGAGAAAAACTAGTCTTGCGGTTGAGTCAGTTTATTTTCCAGTTTTGTGAAGAATTTCCTGGACGATTCTGAGCAGTTCGTTTTGGACCAGATGCTGCTCCCTTAGGTCATATTGAATCATGCTGCACTTTGTGACTGCTCATGTTATGAGCAGGATTAACAGCATCTGGGCTTTAACATCCCCATTGCTCACACCCTGGAAATTCACTGCAAGGAGTTGCAAAGGGTTTTCATGTGGCACCAGGAAGATCTGTGCCAAGCATCTAATTTTTCTGCTTTCCTTTGTTCTTCTTCCTGTTTTACTTCGGAAACCCAGCATCCCATAATTTTGTGTACCCCTAAGTGTGATGCTGCTGGTGATTTTAATATGCAGAGGTTAAGAGCTGAGAGAGGGAAGTTCTGTTTTGCCTTGGACATCCTAATTTCAAAATGCAACTGACTTAAATTGGAACAAAAACCATTTTTAAATGTCTGACAAAAAACTGCTGTATGTTGACTTACATATTTAAATGTGTCTTACTCTGTAATGTCATAGAGATACTTATAACTGTAAATGCTCCTCAGAATTAAAAATGGATAAATTTAATTAATTAATTTTTAAATAGGCCATTTAGTGTTTCTGGAACCTTCTTTTTCCCGTTCTGACCAGAGGAAAAGTAACAGAGAGGTTAATTGCGGTTCAGTTGTGATTTATTTGCATATTCCTTGTGGGGTTTGGTTTGGTTAAGAACATTGGACTTCTGTAAGAAATGGACAGCACATCTCAGGAAAGGTGATGACCTGTACTATGTTAAGAGCACACTTAGTGAATGCAGTAATCAAATCTTAGCCTGTCTATCTGTAGGAACATAAAGCATGAAATACATAATTTTCACTTACATAGTAAGTAAATGTTGCATGTTGTATGTAATGTTTCCATAGGATCCAAACCCATAATAGGTACTTTACAGCTGAAAATGAAACATATACTCAGTAGTCTCTAACACCAGAGCTGAATAAACAGTGCATTTGTAGAAATCTTGAAACCAGTCTTGCATGTGACTTTCAGAGGACATAAAATGTCCTCTGGCCTGGCACATAAGCCATGTTCTCTTTACTTTTTGGGTGTGGGTAATGCAACCACTGTTTCTCTCTAATCTTTATAGTGATTTATTTTTCTGTTCTAACAGTGGATCTCCTGAGTCTTTCTGCTGCATGTGATGCCTTGGACCAGCACAACCTCAAACAAAATGACCAGCCTATGGATATCCTGCAGATCATTAACTGCTTGACCACCATTTACGATCGACTGGAACAAGAGCACAATAACCTGGTCAACGTTCCTCTTTGTGTGGACATGTGCCTCAACTGGCTGCTGAATGTCTATGACACGTATGTCTGGGTGCTCTGGGCATGGGGGCTCGGGAGCTTTCCCAGTAGCAGGAGGGGGGAAGGGGTAATGAGCTCCTCTGCTTCATTCATCTTGGAGCTGAAAAAAAGGGTAGTTGAAGTGAAAAGTTTAATAAACCTAATGGTTTAATGGCTGGATTTAGCTGAATCAGGACAGGCCTTGGTTAGGCTTACAATCCTAGGTTTATTAAGCTAAGCAATGAGAGCTGGAAAACAGAACTTTTTAAGCAGAATTGTGTGTTCAGACCAATTCTGTGACTGCATGTCTGCAGTAGGTCTTGGCTTTCTGTGTCTTTTTTAATTTATTTAGATAAAGAAGTTCAAGAGAGTTATCAAGAAGTGACAGAATGAACAGCATCATAGAAACTCTTGCATGTGTCTTTACTTCTGGATGTTAAACTTTTTCAAATATGTCAATTTTCTATAGTTTTCAATCTATCATTCTTGTTCAGAGATGGAGGAGGCTCAGCTCTAATCTAATGTGCTCACAACCCTTAGCAGTCAGGTGATTTGAGAAATATTTAATTCAAAATTTAATTTTAAAAAGTGTATCTGTAAGTATAAATACAATGACTAAATTTACCTGAAGAAAATTTATGAATTTTCCTATTCAGTGGGTTAAGGTTGTTGCTCATAATGCTTAGGTAAATTCCAACACACATTTGTAAGCTAATTTTAGAATAAGCCATTATAACTGTATTTGGTGAATTTAGTGAAAAAAATGTCATTGGAAGTCTATTATTTGCATTTTTAAGGTTTTTATCAGACACTTGCAGTCAGACATGCTCATTACTGTTGCTAAATGAACACTTACCTATAAACATGGAAGGACATGGGACAATTACTGTATTTCCATTGACATTTTGAATGATATTGAAGTGAGGTGGCATAACATTGTTCTTCCATTCACTGTTTATGACAATACTGGAACTTCAGTGATCACTTGCCAGAAAAAAAGTATGGATTTGTACAGATCCTCTTTTCCTGCAGGATCACCTCCCATAAGCCAGTTGTTTGTGACATCCTTTGCAGCAGCTGCAGCATCCTGTGAAGTGGATTACCCAGATTACATTATATGTCTTGTAGTGTACCGGTGCAGAATGGGGCTTTATTCATTTAATAGCCAGGTTTTATTTCTTTAATCTGCTTTGGCTTTCACAGAACTCTGATCCACTTCTGAGTTATCATCAACCATAAATAACATATAAACGAAGATGCCCAGTTAGTGAAAAACAAAACGATGTGTTAGTGATGTTAATCTATATCAGCCACATTAGAAGCAGAGCTGGAACTAAAGGTCATTCCACAGGCTGCTCCTAAGCTGAACCATCCAGTTTAGATTTGCCATGTCCAGTGTAGTTTTCTTCATGTTGCACTGTACTGCAAGTACAACATTAGAAATTATAATTGTCTGCCTCCAGGCAATTCCCTGGCTGTGCTAGGGAGCTGCATATTGCAGGACACAATGAAACACAGAGGTGTTTTATGCCTGAGAAAAGCTTGTAGCTATTTTACCAAAATTCAAGTTTGAATTACACTGGTAAGAGAGGTGACCTTGGGGTTACACGTGTTTAGTTTCCATTGTAAACTTAATAGGCAGAGATCAACTGAAGTGCATGGCAGTGCTGGAGACATTTAATTAAATGTACTGAATCTTTATTTTTCTTATAATTGAAAACTGTCATTTGTAAAGATATTAATCAAATTCACAGTCAATGACTGATCTAATTATGGGCACCGCCTTGCAAATCCAGCACGTTTCGGATTTGTTTTAATTGATCAGTCACTCATGCTCATTTGCAGTAGCATACTAAATTATTGGTTTGACTTGGGAGGAGAGGAGAGTGAACTGAACAACTCATGATTCATACAAGTTTCAATTTAATATGCTTTGCAGAGAAATCGTCATTCTACATTCTTCTCTTGTATAATTTGCATGAGCCTGGTATTCATCAGGAGGAGTTTCTCAGGGCACAGATGATAATTAATTTGGAAAAGATTTGAGGGACAGGAGTTAAGAGGAGCGGAGTCTGTAAAGCATAGGTAAACGACAAATGCTTATTTGTGATGGAAAACACAAGATTCTTTAGTAAAAGGTTGCAAATTCTGAATTTGGCTTTGTCCACCAGTTTGTGTCTGCACCTTTTACGGTGTTTGCAGGGGAGATGTGTGGGTAAATGAGCACTGCTAGCTCCACAACGCTTGCATCTTTATGGAATGGTGCAGCCTGATCCATGACCATGGTGTGCCTCTACATGACTTACCTTATTCCCAGTGGTGGTTCGACTGGTGATGCTTCAAAGCTGTTGATAAGGCTCTGCTTCTAAAAAGTGTTGGTTTGAGGCATTAGGTTCCTATTTTGTATATGTCTTTGTTTGCAATAGATGTTATAAATTTGAAATGCCATCAGAAATAAAAGATCTGAGGGGGGAAGCCAGCAACTGGAAGTAAATTGAGTTAAACCAGATGACTGAGAGAAAATGTGAAGGTTTGTCATTGTGTTGCCCGCAGCTCAGAGGAGGATGTTGTTCTCACAGGCACATTAAAAAGCAAAAACAGTCATGTGGGCACATTATAAGGCAGGAGTGAGTGTGAGGAGAGGCTGACCAGAGGCAACAGAGGGGACTAACTGGAGTGCACAGGACAGGTATGAGCACTGTGAGGAGGAGCTCAGAAACCACACTGTGGTGTTAATGGCATAACTGCACAGCCTGCCTGCCTTGCCATGGTTTCTAGGCAAGCCTCATCATTCACTTGAATGTCTTACAAGTGGCTCTGTCACTGCATACTGCTGGCAGAGCCTGCTTTTTTGTGCTTGGCACCCTATTGCCTTTTCAAACAAGTCAGGGCAGGGCTGACAGACAATAAGCAAAGACTTCGTAAAAATGACTGCTACATCACATTTCTCATGAAAGTGAAGCTGTATTTTCTTTGCCAAAAGGGCTGGTTTGCTGTTCTATCAGGGACCTCGTCTTCTCTGAGCCTTGCTCAGCAGCAGTTCATAGAGAAGCCTGTCGAAATAAGCATGGGGTAAAAAGGCTCTTTACTCACTTTTGTCGGAACAAAGGAGATGAGCAATTATTTCTGACCAAGGCTGTTTCTGGTAGGATTGATACAACAGTACAGTCCAGTTCAGCTATGCCTCTGAAGCCACAACCATATTTTATATTTCATTTCTAGCTTACCTAACAACTGCCCAGCTTGTGCTGTGCAATGTGGTTCTCTGTGGGACTTAATTTAGGAAGGTGGCACTGCAGTGAACTTGGTTACAGTAAACAAATTATGATATGAATGGACTGTATTATCAGCCAATGTTTCTTTTCCATTAGGGGTCGAACAGGAAGGATCCGTGTCTTATCTTTCAAAACTGGTGTTGTATCCCTTTGTAAAGCACATCTGGAAGACAAATACAGATGTAAGTCAATGGCATTATTTTGGTTTTGTCTCATGTTTCTTTTCTTGTTTTATCCCTCCTATTTATTTATTGCGTAAACATTTGAACAGCTTACAGAGTCATTGTTTTAGATATTCTGGATGCAAAGTATGTTAATTTGTTCCACCTTTTACTTTAAAATTATTTATTCCGTATGTTTCTAGGTAGTTTAGCACAGTGGTCCCCAAACGTTTTTGATCACACCCCTACCAGTAAAAAAAATGTTGAGCGAGCAGTTCTGGTAGATGTATGTCTATTTATAAATTATATACATGCACCACTGTATTAATATTTTGTCTACATTATAAAGCATACAAAAATAGAATGTTAGAAAGGATGTGAGAAAGATAAAAGCTATTTTGAAAAATTTAATCCATTAAGAGTACCAAAAAGAATTTCTTTACTGAAATCTAATGGATTGTTTTGAACACTCTCTTGGGCACAAGAACCCCTCTTTGGAGACCACTGGTTTGGCACACTTTGATACACAGAAATGCATGTCTACAGGACCCTTGCAGGACACTCTTTTCAATTATATTAATTTTAAAAAATGTTTTCCACATTGTGATCAGAGTCCAGTTATGTACATGGTGTTTAAATACAGTTTCTACCATTAAATAAATACTAGACATGTGCAAATTATGTATAATAGACTAAATACTTGAAAAAATTCCACTGGAAGTCTTAGTTTTACCTGACTAATTAATCAGTTCATTGATGAGACTAGATCCAGAAAAGAACTGATAAATGTAATTCTCCAGAACAACTTTCTTGTTAAATTAACTGGTATAATTCCTTTGTGCATTTAAAATTACCATTAAAAATCCAGCCTTTAGGATTTGACTCAATACCATAGCAGTTCTTTATCAATTGTTATCTTTTATTCTCTACTAATGAAAACTGAAGAACTCTAAAGAGAAAACAGTACCAACAACAGAGCCTGTGTCGGACTGTGTGTAATTGGATCAGATTTTAGGGCAATCACAATGAGTGTCACAGTCTGGATTTCTAGATGTTCCATGTGGGTGTTGTGAAAAATTATTCAGAAAATCTTTTCAGAAAATTACTCAGTACCACCATTTTTCAAAATTACATTTCATTGAGGATTGCGGAAGTTACAAAGAAAACCATTTATCCATATTTTAGATTCTCCTGCAATGTATATGCGTGGTAATGCATAACCTATTATGTGTTCTGTAACCTTTTCGAGGTTATAGGACACTTAGTGTTTTAATGATCGGGAAAATGAAAGCTGAATAGTTGGGGAAGAGGAAGGAATTGTGTCTGTCAGGCTGTGGTCTGGCTTTGCCACCCATGCTGAAGTCGTAGTGCATTTGCTGTTAGTATTGCAATGAGTTGCAGCCCTTAAAATTTTATCTCTCATTTGTGCAGGAGAGCAGAATTGGTTTTGCTAAAGCACAAGTCTTCAGGCTTGCAGAGGTGATGGAAGGATTCATCCCAAAATGATGTATTATAAAACTAGACTGTAAGAGTGAAATTCATGTAATTAAAAAATAATGCCTTCTCTATCCGTTCCTTTATTCGTTTGGAAGAAAACAGGTGTCAAAGCAGTGCTAGGAAAGTTATCTTGAGCAGTGCTGAAGCACTTCTATAATTGCATCCCTGGTGTTGGGTGAAATATTAAGGTGGCTCCAAAAAAAAGGGTTATTTTATTCTAGTCTTCTTTTGCTCCTTTTTTTTTTTTCACCTGTTTGAAAAGTAAAGAGAGTTTATTCAGGTAATGTATTGCCAACAGAGATGTTACAAAATAAATATTTCAGTTAATGGTAACCTGTTTTTTTTTGTTATTACACATTCTATAACCTCCTCAATGTATACATAGAACAACTAATTCGCACCAAATTAAACTGAGTTTATGAAGGGATAATAGTTCTGTCCCTTAAGGATTCTTTTCCAGAATGATGCAGTAACATAACATGGCTTCAAGTGACATTTCACTTCAGAAGTGAACAATTAATATGATATTACTATTCCTGATGGACGGCAGGTTCTGTTGTACTGTAACTATTTTCTTTTATTGTAGAAATTATCTTGAATTAAAAGATGGTGATATATCAGAGTTAGGGAGCTCTTGTTTATAATTTCAACTCATTTGAAAGAGAAATGGATTCTCTGAGTTTTATGTTGATGTCTAAGGGTGCTTTATGTTGTATGAAATTATTTTGCTGTTAGAAAATATTTTTAAATCACCTGTGTTGTGTCTCAAAGATTGCTCTCTGGCTAGTTGTGTTACAGAGTCAAAGCTTCTATTACTAATGTCACAGGTGCTGTGTTACAGTGGCCTTTCTTCCCAGGTACAAACCAGTAATACTATTAAAAATTATCACTAGACTGCATATTTCATAGGAAAAAAACCCCAGTGTTTTTGGAGAGAGAAGCAGCCAAACCGAAGACATGCTTATGTTCATGTCCACCAAGGCTGTTGACCATGCCTGTGAGTGTTTGAAACGATGCATGGCATGTGCTGGTAGCGATTCTTCACCTCTGGTGTCCTTGTCCTCCCTCCAGACCTGTTCAAGCAAGTGGCGAGCTCCACTGGCTTCTGTGACCAGCGGCGGCTGGGGCTGCTCCTGCACGACTCCATCCAGATCCCACGGCAGCTGGGGGAAGTGGCCTCCTTCGGGGGCAGCAACATCGAGCCGAGCGTCAGAAGCTGCTTCCAGTTTGTAAGTTCATGTTCGCTCGCTGTTCATTTTCTGGTTTGTGTTTTGTGTCGAGCTTGCCTGTCCCTCCTGAAGGGGATGGAAAATCCAGAGGAAGGATTACGATACTGTGGGTGGTTTATTGCTGGGGTTCATTGGTGTATTGAACCGTTCCTTTGATGAGGTGTATTTGAATTAGCTCAGACAGCAGGTAATTGTCATCAGGGCTTATCCTGGAACCAAACCCTGCGAACAGTTTAAGTCTTTGTTACAGCAGCTCCTGGTTTTACAGTTTTCTATTTCCAGCAGTCGATCACTGTTTATTGGTGCCAGGTAGGTGAAAGCAGTGGCTAATCTAAATTTTGGACATGTACATCTCAGTGACAGCCGAGTGCCCCGGGGAGCGATAGGAACTGCCTGCAGTGCTGTTTAGGGGTGAGGAGTGCTCAGTGTGCTCCTTCCACTCCTTGAATGGATAATGTCAGTTTTCTGTAAGGAGTACTGAAAGAATTCCTGTCCTGCCTGTTGGGAAATGCACAGCAAACTGGAGGCTCTTTTTCAAACTTGTAAATTATTTAATCTGGGGAGGAAGAGAGTTACGGGAATTATTCTTCCTCATCATATAACTACCAGCAGAATGCACCAGATGAAGACAGCTGCTTAATGAAAAGGTAGAGGAGGAGAGGTAATGTATGGTCTGTGATTAACTCTAAATGCATCTTCTACATTACAATGGAAGAAAGCTCTTTTCCCATCCCCTGACTGTCCCTGAGGGATTTTTTGTTTGGTTAGGGAGGGGGGGAGTTGTTTGCTTTTTTGCCTGCTGTTGAAGTTTCATTATGTAGTAGTTTCAGTTCTGTAGTAAGCAAAACACAGCGAGTGTTTTCAATGAATATTAATGCTTGGAAGTAGACTGCTTACACACAGTGACTATGAAAAGAGTCTAATTCTAAAATCACCACAAATTTCAGTTGTGATGGAACATTTGCTTTCTGTACTTTTTGAATTTAACAGACTAATTCCACAGGATTCACATTTTCCTGTTTTCCATCATTCATGTCTTGACCTTTTACAATTCGAATATGTATTTGATGCCATTTCAAAGTGAGTGTTTTATAGGGCTACGTCCTGGGTGGATAACCCACGCCCATAAACTATGCATAGTAATGTGGCTGTGGATTTCAAGTTTCAAGTTGCATGTTGGGCTTTCAAGTGATAGCAACACAGACTGATGCTGCAGCAAATTCATGGTCAAAAGTTTGTGCAAATGACCTTCCTCAGAAGTTAGGACTCACTGGATTTTATCATTTTCCTGAGTGAATGACAACAGCACTTAAGAGCACTGTAGAAAAACTGAAGGAAAGTGACCTCAAAATCTGGCAAAACCAGAGTTTTTGTGAAAGGGGGCTGCCCTTCTTTGTGTTTATACTGGGAATAAAACAATTAAATTCTTAGTGATGGAACACACAAAGCCAGTTTTTATAAAGTGGGAAGACCTTGGAATAACTCTTTATTTGAATAAAATAAGTTAGCAACATTGTCATTACAAATGAAGACGTGCCAGTGGGCTGAACACTGTACTTCATCCAGCTGCTGGCATTTCTAGAAAAAGCCCAAGCACAGCTGGCCACAACCTTTGACATGTTCATAAATCAGAACATCAGAAAACCTGAGGCTTCCTTCTCTACCTGCACTGAAAAACAGATTTTCTTCTTACCTGCAGTAAAAGGAATTCCATCCTCTCTTTTTCTTCTGGATGAAGCCTCATTTTAACTCTCAGAGTGGGAGGTTGGTTTCTGACCTGGGCTGCAGCAGAACAGATGGTCTTCTAGGAGGGGCAGAAAGAGGGAGGGAGGCTCAACCAGGGAGGGGAAATACAAAAGTAGGTGGGATGGAGTCCTAGGGAGAAGAGCAGAAATACAAACATAGGGAGAGCCTAGTGAAGGGGAGGGAGAAGGAATTAAGGAGTGGAAAAATAAGAGCCACCATTCGGGAATGATAGTAATAACAGCAGTAGGATTAATAGTGATAAAGGAAACACAGGGTGGGTAGAATGAGGCATGAAAGAAAGGAGCAGCCAGGAACAGAGATAGGGGAAGAAGCGAGAACTTTCCAGGAGAAAGGGAGATGGGGAGCACAGAAACATCCTTTCAGTGTAGGATGGTGAGCACCCGGATCCATGAGCTGGGGTGCAGCACAGAGGTGCGGGGGCGGGGGGAGCAGGGAGCAGCCAAGGAAACGGAGAGGCTGGAGAAGCTGAACGGCCAAGAGGTATTGCACAGGGCTCCCAGTGGCCTCCTTTTACTAAAGTGAGATAACTCATTTTTAAAAAATATTGTGGAGGTTCATAGTTTACATTACATGGAAACTAAATTAAGTCTTTCTTTGTACACCCTTGGTGAGGATCGTGTTTTCTTTTTTTTTCCTTTTCTGATTTTTTTTTTATTCTCTCTGATCATGATAAGCCTGCAATAAATTGCAGTCATGTCAGAGTCTGCAACAACTGTGTGCTTCAGAAATGGCTTTCCCAGCTCCCATAGGTTAGGTGCCCTGGCAACGGCCTTGTCTGTCCTCACAGCAGCAGAAAAAAAGGGGATGTTTACTGTTCCCAGCGATAACAGGGGAAATCTCTCCTGCTTTTCGAAGTGCAAGTCCTTGGGAATGAGGCTTGGGGAGTGAGCAGCCCAGCCCTGCGGTTGGCAGCAGCTTGCTCCTGAGAACTGGGTCCCCTTATCCCGGTGCTGCTGCTGCTGTCCTGCTGCTTCTCACTCCCCCAGCACTGTCTTGTGCTTTCCATAGTTTTCTTTTTTTATGGGAAGGTGCTGGTAGTAATTGTTGGGAGGAGAAGGATATCATGGGACTCATCCTCCCTGTTCTGGGCAGGGAATTGTAACTTCTGCTTTGGGATTTTAAAGGAAAAAATACTTAACTGAGAGCAAAGAGCTTAATCCAGTGACCACTTGAAGATTGTATAGTTCTGCTTAAGCTCAGAATGCATCAAAGCAATCTATAGATCCATGAAAAATTGAGTGAATTCAGTATTGCTGCAGTGTGAAAGGACTTTCCTTTTAGTTCTGTGATGGGTACATTTTTTAAGTAAACAGGATGGGGAAATGATACGGACTGAAGGACACACACACAGTTTTAATCACAGTGGAAAATTATCAATATGCTTTCCTCATATAGTGTAAATAGAATCTAGGAATTCACATCACTGCCTTGGATGAGTTACTGTGACATTGGGACTTTTAAAGAAATGTGATGTGATAGCAGAGTGCAGCTCAGATGAAAATGTTCCTTGCCATTCCTCAATAAAATGTTTGATGGTTGATTCTCTGTTATAAACTGCTTTCAGTATGCTTTCTTTGAAGGATGTGCTTGAATTAGAATACTTGATCTTAAAAACCAGTACAGATGAAGCTAAGGAATGGTAAAATACATGCAGTTAACTCATATATGTATTTTAAACCTTGTTTCGTTTCACTTTAACAAAGCAAAGTATTTTAATATTCTGTGTTGTATAGTCTTCATTACTAGATTTGTACTTGATCAATGGTAAGGCGAGATCAGCCTGGTTTCTAAAACCAGTTAACTGTGTCCAAGCCCAGTGTATGTGTGCAGAGAAGCAAAAGCTAAAACAGGGGTATAGTCCTTTTAGGTGACATTTGGGTGTTGGAAATCCTGGGTCAGGACCCTGATAGGGACTTTGGCTATAAATGCTTTGGTTTGATTTGTTTGGGCAGTTGTTTTGTGAGAGATTGGTTGGGGTAGTTTATTGTTTTTATTTTTTTGAACAGCTATGAAATACCAATACTGTGCACAACTATATATAGTTTCATACAGGTCTGTATGAAAATAGGTTAACAATTCAGTGTTACTGTGGAGGGACTTGATCTCTTTTAAGAGATTCAGGCAGCCCTTGTTTCTATTCATAGGTATTTCTTTTGCTTTTGGCTCTGACAAGAGAGAGCTGGCCAAAGGGAACTAGCAAATCCTTCCTCAAGCTGCTGTGCTGTAAATGTCATAAAACAGCAATTCTGGTTTTATTTCAACAGGATTTTGTGAACCTGTGCCTGACTTTGGAGGCAGTCTTTAAGGGTCCTGGAAGTGAACTGCTTTAAAGAGCTATTTTAAAATGGTTTAGGGGATGGGGATCAGGAGGATGGTGTTGTTCAAGTGTGGATGATATAAAACTACACTAATTCACTTCTGGGTTCATGTTATTTTATTTTATTTCTCTTGGCCACAACACTAAAAACCTTGACTGGGTGGTCAATGCAATCAAGTACAATGCAGGAGTGGAAGACAAGGTAGAACAGGGTTAGGTCTAGCTCTGGGGAGACAGAGCTGCTGTTACTGGCTTGCTCTGCACTTTTAAACAAGTCATGTGAATCCCATTCCTCAGTTTGGTTTTTCCAAAACACCATTTACTAAGGTAAAGCTTTCCATCCAGGATGAAAACCACAATGAAATTAACAATATTAATTTATTTCCAGTCAATTTCCTACACTGCACCTAAACAGAATATAGCTCATCAGAAATGTTGTCAGAAAGTTCTGCTCTGTTTTTTGACTCAGTCTAAAAATATATGGCATTGTTCATGTAAAATCTGAACAGTATTCTGGAGTGTGACAATTAATATAGCATGGCATATTTTTTAAACTACTAGCTGGAAGAAGAGAGAGGGAAAATCAAAAGACTCAACTCCCAAGTATTGCATAAAGATGCTAGCACCACCCAACTTCCTATTCCCCCATTGTTTCTGCAAAATAAATACTGAAAAACAGATGTCTGGAACATAATGAATTTGAATGTCCTCCATAACAAATTGTTACTTGTAAGCTGGAAAGGCCTTTATGAATTTTACTTTATGATTCACTATGTTATTACCATAAAAATTGGGAGTTGCACAGAAATGTGTTCAAGAGAAGAATCATTAATATTCTTTACAGCTTGATCTTGTTGTTTCAGATATGAACTGTACGAATTCAGCCTTTTTCCTGTATGTAAAATCTTCAGCTGCTGCCTTACCGGATTTAGAGATTATTAAAAAAATCGTAATAGCAGCTCAGGGAACAGTCGAGAACTGTCTGTCCTGTACTGTCTGACCCTGACCAGCTTTTCTCCACGTGGCTTTAAATCTTCATGTAATATAATTCGGAACCAGTTCTGATACATTTTAATGCACCTAATCTCTCTGAGCACAGGTCTTGTACGGCCAGCGTACAGAGCTCTGGGTAGGCAGCTACTGGGGCTGCGGGCAATTGACAGTGACTGCAAAATTAAAATAGATCTTTGGGTGTTACAGAAAGTCTTTCATCGCCGCAGCATTTTCCCTGCACATTTAAAGCAGCTACAAGTGGAGAGCAGCGCTTTGAGCGGCTCATTCTTATTCTGACTGCAGCTTGCACTGCAGCATTTCTGTACACTTCATGCTTTCCTATTAGAAATAGTATATTAAAAAGATCCTCTTTAAATTTTTTTCCAGGCTTTAGAGGACCTCTCTATAGAAAGTGTAGTCTGTTAGATAGAGCAATGTTTTGCCAATGTAGTTCCTGGCTGATGATGGCTCCCTGTGTGAGCCACAGAAAGTCTCTCCCCAGACCTTTTACTCTGCCCAGGCTTCTAGATGAAAAATAGACATATAGATGATCATATTTTATAAATATGCCTTTCTCTTAGGAGAGTTCTAAAATTAATTCAGTTCCATTGAATTCATTGATGTCCTGTGGCAGAAGGCAGTTCTGCTGTTCTAACGGATTCTGTTGCCAGTATTGGCTGGACTTTAATGTGCTTTTGATTTTCTCTCTTTTCACTTTGGTGGAGGGGTTCTAAATTCTGTAGCTACATGAGAAAAACAGAGTAAGATTTAATGCAGAAGTCTTCAGAAGTATTTCAGTGCGTATTCCATTTAATATCATTGTGTAGTGACTATCAAATTGTGAAGGATTTTATCTGAATAACTGTAGATATGCTGTGGTTTGAGGGTTTTACCCCAAATTTCCAAAAAAGGATGTGTTTGACTGTGCTAGATATCCATATATGTGGATCTTAAATTTAGTCACATCAGTCTTTAAATGGTTTCACAAACTAGCATCTTAAGAAGAAAGCCTTGACCAAGAATCTTTGTTTGTAAGGAACTAAAGTATTGCAGCAGTATTTCAAGTCAATTTTAATGAAATGCATTATTCAAGGGATATTATGGGGTTTGTATTCCACATCTCTTTTGTGGACATGGAGGACATGTAGGAGACTTTGCATTTTTCTCAGCCTTCAGGTATTGATCAGTTAATTTGTTTGTTAAGGTTATAAACAGTGTTAGATGGGGGGGAAAAAAAGACAACACACAACTAATTGGCTTTTCCTGTAGCTCTCTCTCCTTTAGATCAGTTGTGATATTTTTTCTCCAAATTTGTTACTATCATTTTTAGTGGAATAAGGTTTAAGCTAGATCATGCTAAACTCAGATTTCATGAGAAACTGGAAAAATAACTAAGAGCAAGCATTGAAAACCCCAGCACTCAATCCCCTATTCATCTTGGTCCATGTCCATGATACATTAATGCTTATTATTTATTTAAGTGCTTCAAATAGGTTTGGAACCACAAAGGAAGACAGTCTGCCTTGTGAAGTTTGAAATATAGAAGACTGGCCCACTGAGAGCTGTATTTGAAAACCCAGAGAAAAAGGAAAACAGAGGATTGAAATATATGCAGACCATAAATATGCTGTTTCTGTGGGTAGCATGAAGGGAAATGTCTTGAGGAATCGGAATTAGCATGTAGTGATGATTTAGAGAAAGAGCGAGGATGGTATTCCACTTCATCACTCGGGCTGTTCCCTGCACAGACACGTCCAGCCCCCCTCCAACCCTCCCCACCAGAGGCCCTCGTGGTTCCCACCTGATGCATCACTTTCCTTTCAGGGCTGGAACCGACTCCAGATTCTCAGATAACCAGTTTTGTGCAGGCTTTGTGCTGCCCTGCATGACAGAGAGATGCTTCCTGTGTCATTTCACTGTTTTCCTTACAATCCCTTTTGATGCTCCTTGTCCTTATTCTGTGCTGTTCTTTCCAAGTGTCTATACCAGACCTCTGTCTATGCAGACAGGTCACTGTAGTCCCCTGTCACCTTGTGTTTCCTTTCTCTTCACTGTTTCTTACTCCATACTGCAGGTGCTGCTGGGTGGGGATGGCCTGTCATTTTTTGGTGTGTATGTGGTACCTGCTGCCATGGGATCTGGCTTAGTGCTGCTTTAAAGTTACCATAGAAGAGATACCTGAAATGTCACACTGGTTAGGACAGGGTGGGGAGATGGCAGAGGAATGAGTCTGCTGGGAAGCGTTCATAGGCTCTTCTGCTGTTGGCAAAGAGGCAAACATGGGCTGAAATGCACCACGAGACTCTCATTCTGTAGGACAGAACTGTATCGTGTTTGCAGTCAGTGATGGGAAATTTAGAGATGAGACATGGTGGGGGAGAGGGATTTTGAGGCACTTAAGGAGGCAGAGGGTTTGCATGTTCAACAACAGGCTTGAAAGGGATTTGAATGATTTCCTTACACATCCCTTTTGAAGAAAGGTCAGTGTGATAATGAAGGATTTTAAGGAGAAAGGAGTTTTGGTCAAAAGACATGCAATTTTGGGGGCTTGGATAACACCATTTTTAAAATAGGTGAGAAGAAGTGCTATACAGGCTCACATAAGAGACAGGAAATGTGAGATCAGGCATCAAAGGTGATCTTGTAAGTGGATGATTTTCTCTGTGACAAAGTACATGATAGTGCTGTCTATTGTAATAGCGAATAAGAGAAAGAGGGATTTGAAACATTAATAGTAGTTTTCAGTTCCTGACTTGAAGGCAGTATCCTGGAGATTTTTTTGTTTGTTTCTGTTTTTTTGGTTTTTGTTAATGAATGGCTGGACTGGGGGAAAAGCTGGAGTATATTCAGGGAGAAGGTACGGAATCGATGGAAGCGAATAGGTTGAACTATTAATTAGCTGGTAGTAGACAGATCATTTTTGCTCAACCTGTGTCTTTCTTCCCCTCGTGTTACAGGCCAACAACAAACCTGAGATTGAAGCAGCCCTCTTCCTGGACTGGATGAGGCTGGAACCACAGTCCATGGTGTGGCTGCCCGTCCTGCACAGGGTGGCTGCTGCCGAGACTGCCAAACACCAGGCGAAGTGTAACATCTGTAAGGAGTGCCCCATTATTGGATTCAGGTACAAACTCACTCCCTTTCAGCCATGTGTAGTTCTGCTTGGTGGATCAAGAGCTCTGCTTGATTCCAGGGAAATCATGCGCTTGATTTTATCCATGTTTGTGGGAAAAATAACTGTGATGGGGATGTGAGGGAAACTGACACCTAGACTGGGTACAGTGGTGTGAGAGTTGAGGAGGACAAAAATCATCTTGTAGTTAAGATATGGCCCTTCCTCTGTGTCCCAGTCTTTCCATGCCGCAACCAAAGCATTGTTGGATTGCACAGCTAATGCAATTTGCATTACATTCAGCATGTCCTGTTCATGCAGTTGCACTGTCTGAATTTGGCCCTAATTAATTGCTTTCTGTCATGGTATAAAGCAGGGAAGTGCCTTGAAAATTCTCAGACATGTAAAGCTACATGTTCATTTCTCAGAGAAAGAATGTTGGTGGTGGAACATTAACCTGGAGGGGGGGAAATGTTGCTGGTCCGTTTAAACATCTGGATTGACACCATGGTTACTATGACAATGAATAAGTCAGTGTGTTGTAAAATGGCTGTGTGTTGGTATGCCTGTTGAGAATCCACTTAAGGGCTAAGTAAATACTCACTTTCAATTATGCCTGGACTTGTTTTATTGCTTTGCTTTGCAATAGCTGCTTTGTACATTTTCTGTCCTTTTTAAGCACGGTCTTCTTTAACCATTTGTGTTTCTCCTTCTATGTTATCATGTTGTTTACAAAGAGCTATCTGTAATTTAGTTTCTAAAACCCAGGTAGGTAACAGGAGCAAGCAGTGCTACACAGAAAAGTCATCATTTTGCTCTAACCTGGGAGAGTATGAATGTTGCTTTTATGCATGTAGTGGGGCAGTGCTTTCTGCTATGCAATTTCACAGGCAGTGGGAAATGGAGGAACTAATGAAGGTGTTGCTTTGCTTTGAATCTGGGTTTTCCTGCAGTGATGCTGTTCCTTTAATCATCTAAATTCTTCTCCCTCTGCTTTTATTCGCCTTGAATATCTTAACTGGGAAATGATAAAAATTACTGAGGAAGAGCTATGGATTGGATGTAATTCAACACATCCACAAAGTCTTACTTTCCTGTTCCCAGATACAGTTTATGAACTACTGTATTACTTACATGGTTTTTGTATAAACCAGCCAAAGACAAGTAGGTGGAATTGAAAAGTGTGGCACTTGGAAAAAATCAAAGGATGGCAAGTGAATGGATAGTCTGTTGTAAGCACCGAGAACTCAGGAGGCGGACACTGGAGCTCTGTGTTTGTGTCTCATTTTACTTGACTGATCTCATCTGTCTCTTAAATTTATATAACAAATCTATTATCATGGTAGTAGAATCTGCCTGTCACAGATTTTTTTCTCTGTCTTTGCAAGTCATTGAAACCCTGTGTACACACTTGACAAAAAGCTACTGTATTGGAAGGCTTTTAGAAAGCTAATACTGTGCGCTCAGTACATGTAAAACAATGTTCTTTTGAGGTTGTTGTGGCTGAACTGTGTCGTGTATTTGGAACAAGACAACCCTTATGCCTCCGGCTCTTTCAAGCACTTCAGCACAGCAGATACAACAGTTAGCTGCCTCATAGTGCTGATGAGATTAAATAATGGCCCAAAAGTGCATTTGGAGTTTTGCATGGATGGAATGCTGTACAGAAAATTGTTTTTATAGAGGTGCTAGGAAGGACACCAGGGGTTTGCCGGAGTGACTTACTGAGAGGGCATTACTTCCTTGAATTTTCCTCTGGGAAGACATTCTGTGTTAGGAATCATGATGAAGAGCAAAAGGCCTGAAGTTAGCATTATAGAAATAAAAAGTGTGGTGGTGTCTTTCATATGTTAAAGGAGAGTGATTGTTTAGAAATCTTCACTGTTGCCCAGCGTTAGAAATTTTTTTGAAGATCCAGATCTTTGACAAACATCTGAGGCAGCAGTACCTGTCCCTCAGGGGCAGAGGAGCATTCCTGGGCATTGCACACCATGTGACATCTCGGGGAAGAGAACTTACTAACACCTGAAGTCTTGACCGGCTGATATGAAGTAGTCACATACAAAGCTCTGAAGCTGTGAAATTTTTTTATCCTCTTTCAGGTACAGAAGTTTAAAGCACTTTAACTATGACATCTGCCAAAGTTGCTTCTTCTCTGGCCGTGTTGCAAAAGGTCACAAAATGCACTATCCCATGGTGGAATACTGCACACCAGTAAGTAGCTGTTTTACTGACCCTTACTGTCCCTTCTTACATAGAAAGGAAAAACTTCATTTCCTGTGTGCAAGGTAATGGAGTGCTTTGGGTGGCTTTTATTCCTCCCCCCACGTAATTAAATCACCTTTTATATACCATACATACCAGCAATTTCTCATGTTAGTAGAGGATACTCAGTGGTTTGAAGTAAATTGAAGTTCACCGTTTGTACAGTTCTGTGTTGTAATGTATTCTGGTGTGTTAATGACTTGTTCCATGTTCAGTGCCATAGTTCACTTTATGGATCCGGACGGAAACCTGTGATTTGTGCAAATATTCACATCTTGGATCCCAATGTGTTCTCCATATCAGTGTGTGATTTTCCTTCCTCTCCTCAGCAAGTTGCCACTTCACTTGCTTTCCCACACAACACTATGGTTGCATTTTTAAGTTCTTTGCTATTTAGTAGTACCTTTGTATTGTATGATTACTTGATGCCATAAAATAGAAGGCACTTCTCAAAGTATCAAGCTGGATGTAACCTCGGAGGGGTGGGAGCCAGGGTGTTCAGTGCAGCACAATGCAGATGTGCTGCAGTGATGGTGTGATGAGGGTCTTCACCTCATCATTTTTGATCAAGGGATCATTTTTGCATAAACATTTCTTTCATACCAGACAGCTGGCAAAGGAAATTCCGTATTCCTCTCTCAATGTGCTCCTTTTTCTTTTTGGACGCTCATGACCAGTTCAGAGGGGCATAAATTAGAGGTGCTCTTGAGTTATTGTTCTACCCTGTAGCACGACTGAGTTTCCAGCTGCCTTTGCTATTGTTTGTGGTGGTCTTGAAGCATTGCACTCTCTGGTTGGCGTTTCCTGGTGAGATGGGACAATTCCTTGTCTTGTACTTTAATCTGCTGGTCAAATAGAAATGATGAAAATAAAGCATTAAAATTATACGTGGGCTAGCCTTTTAAAATTGCATGAACGGTCTTTACATCTTCATCCAAGCAAAAAGGCCTGGGCAAAATGAAGTAAAGACTCTCAGCTTTTCTTAGACACTTAGAAAAGAGAGAGAAAAATTAATTCCCTTAAAATATAGCGCAAGCCAGCATTTTTGTTAGTTTTAATTTATTGATACTTATTTACATTATCTATCAACTTCCACTGTAGCATTTCAATGGCAGTATTTTATCTGAATCTGCAAGAGCACTAATGCACATTTGCTAGTGCTTTGTCAGTATTTCTTGGCTGTGGTTTTCGGCATCGTCCCCCAGGAACTGAGGTTACTGGAAAGGGCAGTTTGCCTGAAATGCTGCACAAGTCAGCGGGAGTTGCTGGTGCTGCCTGGGCAGGTCTGAACAGACTTCTCCATTGCAGGAATTCCTAGAGCAGAATCTCATGATCTGAGTCGTAGGCAGAGTGAGCCAGCGACTGACCGCCTTGGAGCATTCCTTCCACCTCCTTGCTGAGTTGACTGAGGGTTTGCTTTACACTTTGCCACTCTCATACTTGCTGAGAAGCAACATGGGAGTTTCGTGAATGGTGCACAGAGTACAGAAAATGACATCTTCCAGATATTTTCTTAACCTGTTGGTGTGTTTTGAGGAAAGAGAAATGAAAAACGACTGTGAGACACACCCCCAGCCTGCAGCAACTCATTGCAGCACAGTGTCCGGCAGGTTTGTGTTCTCTGTAAAAATGCAGATTACTAATAGGAGAAAACAGTGGTGAACAGAAAACCTGCCACAGCATCCATATTGCTGGATCAGAATAAAGAACCATTCACAGCCAGTACATTTTTTTGTGAATCCTGGACTCCAGCAGCCCGTGCTAATGTGCTGTGCCTGGCTGCACCAGCAACCAGTTGAGTTAGAGAAGGATTAACTTGGGAAGGGGGGAGGGAAGTGAATGTGGCACACAGCAAGCCCCATTCTTTTTTATGTTGCTGCTATTAAAAAAATACTAACCCAAGTACTGGGGGATTGAGCAAAACATCCACTGAAGCTATCATGTCTAGAATGTAATTGTTCTCTAAATAAATGAAAAAGCGTTTGCATGTGGCAAAGCAATTTTCCCCTCTTCCTCCAGGCTAATCTCTCACCTTATAATACATTTTGGCAGACACAAGACATGTGATGCCTTCTTTGATAGTATCTTTGCAATAGTTAGATGAGCACAATCAAGTGTTCTGATATTTTTATTCTCCCTCCCTCTTGCTTTCAGAAATTTTCAAACACTGCAGTCTTTAATTCTGCTTAGGGGAGATTTGAGAACTCATGCTAAATATCTGAGGGAGGTGATAACTTTTTCTCTCCCACAAAAGGTTGAGGCAGAATAAGGGCAAGGCCGTTGCCTAATTTTCATTTAGACAGAAAAATTGCAACAGTTATTCCTGAAAACAGCACAGCTCAATTTACTGTTCAAAGAGATGTGGCTTTTAAAGAGGTTTCAAATAAAGCACTGAAGACAACTTATAGACTGAGATGTAAATGTAGGATCATTTTTCTGTTTGGGTTTAATGAACATTGACACCCAAGCATAAAAAACACCTTGTTAGAAGGAAGCATGTCAAACTGATATACCTGTCTACAGCTACTCTTTACAGTCGGGGCTGAGGTCTGGGGTAGGGTTTTGGCAAGGCACTTCCTTAAACCAGACTGGGAGAAGTCAGATGTTAGTCAAGTTACTCCTATGTGAATAAAAAGAACTATTTCTTATTAAATAGTTTTGGTTTCAGAGTAGTTTTGGAATGTGCTTGACCCAGCTTCCTGCCTGTATGTTGCTTTGATTTAAGAGAGCTCCACTGTTTCTTCCTCATAAACCAGTTTGGCTGAGAATTTTTGTTTGGAGGATTTTACTCTGCAAATCACATGTAATAAAACATCCGTGGAGTAAATCAGAAAGTTTGGTTGAAAATTGCCTTAGTTTATCGTCTTGTCCACATAATAATCATCATCACATTTTCTTTGCCTTTCTTGTGCTCCTCAAACATTTTTTAAATGGCAGTCGGATCGTGTGATGGGTGCCTGATGCTTTTATATCACTAGAAGACATATTTTTTTCTTAGGATTCTTGTGGTACCAGATAGACCGGGATGTTTCTGTGCAAACAGTGTTTTACTGTTTGGTTGTCATGCATAAGGTTCAGGGGAGTAAGGGGGGAATAACAGTTCCAGGAAGGTTGAAGCAAAGAATGTTTTATTGTTAGTCATTCCTGAAAACACTTAATTAAAATCACAGCCAGATGCAACAGAAAGTGTTCACAAGATTGAAAATAGACAAGGCGGAAATAAATGATTATAAATGGCACAGGTGAACAAACTGGACAGAAAGCTGTGCTTCATCCATTTATATCAAGACTAAATATTGTAAGTTTTTCTCTGTTTCCAGCTGATGTGCTCTGTGTGCTCTCCTGATGACAGCCTTGGTTAGGAGCTGTCCTGGCAGGCATTGCACATGGAATTCAGCAGAGGGAATTCCCTCCTGCTGGGGCATGGTGGGGGCAGAGCACGATCTCAGTAAATCCCGTTTCCAGAGTCCTCTGGGTGGTCTGGGCACACTTATTCCCTCCCTTCCCCTTTAATTCTTTAAGTCTTTAATTCTGCTGTATTAAGGAAGTGATACTTAATATTATCAGACATTATCTCAGTTTCTTGAAAGTGCAGATGCTGCTGTACTGCCTTGTAGGTTCTGCTGTGTCATTTCTCTGCCAGTCATTGCTTACACTAAATTTTCCTGCCAGAGAGATTGACCTGAAAGGGAGCCAAATTCTTTCCAGCTTTACATGAAGCTCTTAGGTGTCATAAGTACAGGGATAATACTTGTCTTTTCTGTTAGTGGTTTTCAGTCTTTCTGCAAATTATTTTTCAGGGCATCCTTAATTTTTCTACCTGCACAATTGTTAAAAATCTATGTATCTGTGTTTGAGGAGCTCTGTGAACAGTTGGTTTGACTGATAAGTCTGAGCACCTCCTTCCTCTATAAGTAGAAGGCATAGAACTCATTAAAAATATCAGAAATATTAACTTTTCCCTCATTTCTTTCTGTTCAAGTAGATACACTAGAGAAGCAATGTTGTTATGTGGGTCAGGAAGAACTTAATTTAGTGTAAAAGAGCAGTATTTCAGGGTCTAGTTTCTACAAGGTGCAGAGAAGGGAGTGCAGCCTGACTAAGGTAATTGAAGTCTTAACATTAAAATTCATCAGAAAATTGCCTGACTCTCCGTCAGGCTCTCAATAAGTCTTGCGTCTTCCCAGCAGACATCCTTTGAACTCTTTCTGGCTCATTCTGGTCTTTAGGAAGTTAATTCCACTTTGCACTCCTCTGTTGGTCTCTGCAGCAGCAAGGAAAGCTACTGCAGTCAAGGGAGTAGAAGACTTCATGCAAATTGTGCTCTCCCAGGGGTATTGATCTGAAATGCCTGATAGTTCAGATTGAAGAGGTGCAGGAAGAAACAACTGCTGCTTTTAGCAGCTCTTACCTGCTTTTTGTTTCTCTTTGATCAAAATACTAATGGCACAGGAGGCTGAGAAGGGAAACTAGAAGGAAAACATACCAAGAGACTTTTGTGGGGACTGACAAGTCCATGAGATGCGTTAAGAGTCGGGATGCAGCCGGCGAAGCACCTGTCTGGACACATGGACTGGCTGTGTGTCCTCCACTATAGCCATTTTAGTGCTGAACAAAAAGCAGGCAGAGTCTCCCTGGAGCCAGATTAAGAAATAACAAATTCTTGTCTAATTATTATCCTGAGATCACCTGAGGTGAGGCACAAGCCTGTCAGGGGGTTTTGGAGCTTCTTTCCATTCCGTCCTTCCTCCCCACTAGCAGTGTGGATGTGTAGTGCATTGTAAGGTGGCAGTGGTAGACAAATAAAATTCACAGTTCTGGGGCTCAAGCCATTGGCAGGTTCCATCTGGTGTGACCACAGCTCTTCCAAGTGACCCAGCAAAGGAAGAGGCAACTGAAAAACAGTAATAATCTCATGAAAAGTGATTTCATTGTGATTTGTGGCTTTCAGACAACTTCAGGAGAAGACGTCCGTGACTTTGCCAAGGTACTAAAAAACAAATTTCGAACAAAAAGATATTTTGCAAAGCACCCACGAATGGGCTACCTGCCTGTACAAACTGTCTTGGAGGGAGACAACATGGAAACGTGAGTAGCTCTGAAGTATCTAAATAGCAATTCGTTTGGTACACTATTTGAGCTCCCCAGCTGGTGCCTACTCCTTTCACTTCCTAGATGCATAAAGCCTCTCTATGTCTTTCATTTCTGTTTACCTTGGCTGGCAGGAAAATACAAGCTGAGCTTCCAGTTGCCATTGCCTTTACCTGCTTTCACCTGTCCTTATGCAGGAACTTCAGCTTCAGTTAGTGAAAGAAAAATACTCACAGTCTTACTGACAGTCTTATGAATGTCTGAGTTTGATACGCAGCTTGGAGACTAATGATATCTTCATTAAATTTTTATTATTTTCTTCCAAATGGGTATCTTTCCTTGATTTTATTTTTTTAATTAGGCTACTGTGTTTGCGAGCTTCCCAGATGATTTCTTCTTTTCTCAGCCTATAAATTCAGTCTTACTAAATGGCTTTGATGCCTTTATGGAAATAAAAAAACCAATAGTGATGCACAAGGAGAAATCCATGAGTTAACCCAGTTCCCTTTGTTTTTTTCACAAGTTTATTCAGTTGTTTAATGGCAATTGCACACAGCTTGTTCTCGCTTGCTCTCTTTTTCTTTCTCTCTCTAAATTTTAAATTTCAACTTTTTTTCCCTCACTTTTTTGTTAGTTGCGCTTCACAGCCATTCATGTTGGTCTGTTGGATTTCTGTTTTTCAGTTGTTGCGGGTTTTCTTTTTTTTTTTTTTTTAAACCTTTCTGTAATTATTTTGCTGCTGAGTTTCTTCTGCCTCTCTCTTCACCTCCTCATTTTTTGTCTTGCAGTCCTGTTACTCTGATCAACTTCTGGCCAGTAGATTCTGCGTGAGTACTTTTGCTGAAGTGTGCTGCTGCTGCTACTGCTGCTGCGCTCCCTCACTTTTTCTTTTTGTTTCCTTGTTTAGTTTTACATAAAATCATTTTCTTCTCTCTTTATGACTATTTCCTTTGATGCACTCTCTGAAGGAATGTTCTGATCCCAAAAGAGTAGAATGGGATAAATCCTGGAATTTCCAGCAATCATGGATTGTGTACTGTGTACTCTTTCTGGAGTATGTATTTTCATCGAATTAACAGGGATTTTGTGCAGATCTACTAATGCTTATGAAAGTTTGTCATTTAAAAGCCTGTGTTTCTGAATATGTGTCGATCTCTCTGAATGTACACTGAATGCTCTTTGAAGGACAGATTTTGAATGTGATGGATTTAACTCAGTTTCAGGAGTGACATATTTTTGTAGATAAAGCTGTAATTTGGTTTTATTGCACAGCCGCACGCACTCGCACACTCAAGTGCCCCCATTAATGCAGAGCTCATTGGGTATTTTGTTAGTCCTTCAGATACATTCAGATTTGTGAAGGCAGGTTGAAATGGGGAAATGTTCACTGTATTTTTTCAGAAGTTAAAAAAGCAGGGGTTTTCAGCTATGAAACAGATTTCCATTCTTGCACCACTCCTGCACGTGCATTGTATTACTGTTGTAGTAATAGCCTCAGTGTAAAGTAAAGATATATATATACTTACCATTGTGGCATTTGCTACTTTTAGTGTTACATGGATGATTCTAGAATAATGTTAAATAAGGATTACTTCTAATTTACATACTGATAACTATTGAGAAACTAGTAAATAGAGTTTTATATATTTCTATATGGTGAAATGTATATGGCTTGCACCTCCATTGAATTTTTTGTAGAATAAACAAGAATGAAATGTATACATTGGAATATTGATTTATAATTTCCATTTGGAGCACAAACCATTGGGAAGTCGAGAGAAGTGCTCTACCTCTAGGAAAGTTAAGCAACCAAGAAGCACATCTAGTACTGCAAACCTCATATGGTTGAGGATTCACCCACAAAAAAGGCCAAAAGGCTGGAACCAGACTAAAATAGAGGGGCTTTGAGCTTTAGTGTGCACTTCTAAAATGCACTTTTATAAATGCAACTGTGGATTTAGATTTCTTAACCTTCAGAATAATTGCAGAGTTAAAAGTAACATTTAAAGAAAGCTTGGATCATATGGAATGTCGCTGCTATGTCTGACATAACATGAAATTAAACTGTCATAACATGCTTAATTCTAGTTACTTAGAGTAATAACCTCGTGGTATGCCTACACTGATAGCTTCACATCACAGGTGTGGTGTTGTACACTGCAGGGAGTTTATCTTCTGTGTGATACTTAAGAAAACTTGAGAAATACTGAGAAGCAGGATTTGTACAGAGAGGTTGTACCTTTTGTCAGACCAACTCAGGTATCTTCCGGAGCACAATCCTTTTGTATGGTTGACAAGAAAGCAGAAAAATAAGAAATTAATGATGTCTGTAAAGAACTGCACTTTATTTTGTTCTGCTAACTTTAATTACTTTCCTTCGTGCTATAGCACTTGGCTTACAACTGAAGTTACTAAGCTACCTGAGTTTAAAGCTGTTTCTTAGTTACAGGGCTGATTTCAGCTTCAGCAGTCAAACCAGTTATCATAAAACTTGCCTGTGATCTCTACACTCGTGCCTTTTTCTGGTGCTCTCATGCCAGTTTTCTGGTTATCTTTGAAGCACTTCAGAACAGCATCACCTGGCAGCAGTCACCAATGCTAGTGCTATCCTGACATCAACATGTGGTATGCATGGAACTGTTGATAAATAGATTGGGTTTTCTTGCTGGAAGTTGGTGGTTCTGACTGCTTACTATCCAGTATTTTGCACAGATACTCTGCTTGTCAGGCCTTAAAAGGACGCCTCACAAGCTGTGAGAATTTGGGTCTTTTTACTTGAACTGTGGTTGTCAACGATACAAATACATTTTTCTTTATTCTACACTTTCAAGAAGCACAAACTAAAATGCTGAACAGCAAAGAAAAGTGCCCTTGTCCTGCCAGGCAGATCTTCAGGGATGCAGGGAATTGCAGGAGCTGGTATTTGCCACTTGGTCACCACTTGACTAGAATTCCCAGGCTGTTCCTGCAGGCCCCAGCTTGGGCAATGCAGCTGTGGAGGCCTTGTAAAAGGGATGGTTATCTTGGCTAAATATTGGCTGTGTCACTCAGCCTTCTTGCTGACTGTTGGAGCTGATTAGGGGTGCTGGGTATGTGTGCTCAGAGAGGAAGGACTCTGAGCTCTAGCACAGATGGTCACTAAGAGTATGTACAGTGCAGCACAGTTGTTCTCAAGTTTGCTCAGATACTGGGAAAAGTGTACCTCTGAGCAGCTGAATTCAACACAAAGCCGTGCTTCTCTAACAGGTTTGCTTTCTTGAGCAAACTTTTAAAAGCTGTTTGAGGTAGTTCTCCATGGCAGTATGTTCTGAAGTGGAGACAAACGTGGAAATGTTGCCTCATCTGCCTGCAGCTGGCAGAGAGAATAAACTTCAACAAGTGACACAACACTGTGTTGTCTTTAAAAAAAAAAATTAAAAAAAAAAAAAGCTATATTGCATCACGTGGTCACTTCTGAAGTTGAAGTGTAGTTTCAAGGCAGCAGGAATGTGTCCATGCAGTCAGACCTGTCTTTTGCGTTGCACTACTGCCAAAAGAGACATTCCCTTCATTGCCCAGAAGGTCCCAATCAAGTGCTGTCCATTCCTTCCTACTGGTGCAAATACATCTGCGATGCCAGTGTGAGAGGGGGCTAAGGGAATGTTCAAGCTCAAAACTAAAACTACTTTTAACACAGATTTCCTAGTCTGTACAGTATTAGGAGCAATGTGTGTTGAAAACAAGATCTTTCATTGATGGTACCAGTTTAGACCAGCTTAACATCTACTGTGTGGCAAACAAAAAAATGAGAATACCATCAGTTTATGAGAAAAGTCAGTGTTACCTTGTTCCATAGTCCACCTCTCTGAAGAAATTGCATCCTTTCATTCTCCCTTCCCTTCAGTGTGTATGTTCCTACACAAAATAGGATATTCAGTTGCAGAGAAGCCATTGGCTGTCCAAGCGAATCTCTGCTGCACTGAGGAGCTCTGTGAACTAAGTATTTATCCTCTGGTTTGCTGTGGTAATGTTTGAATATGTGATGGGTAAAAGTACAGTTGGAGGCCAAAGCTCATTTGAGACACGAAGAGCTTTGTGATACTTAGCCTGTAATGTCCTAAAGAGGAAAAACTTTGCTGTTCTGTCAGAAGAGACATTAATGATGATGAATTTTGTGTATCCAGCATACAGCTCTATGAATTCAAGACCCTAAACTGGAGCCCTTTGCAGGCTGATTAGAAACCTGGAAGACGACCCATCTAGTAGATTTAAAGCAGGATTGTCAAATTCCTAACATGGGAGCATTGCAAACCAGAAGATTGTTACAGTTTTGGTTTATAACCAGTAAATACAAAACTTACCTGCCTGTGCAACACAGTGCAGTCACTGTTGGGCAGCCCCAACCTGAACCACAGCATCCAACAATGTAAAGTGGGGGAAAACTCCTTCCTCAGTCAGGAGTTCCAGAAGGAGAGTTGGCAGAGATGCAATAAAAGGCAGTTAAAATGTTGCTAAAATATGAAATCACTATACAGTTTATGAAGCTGCATCATTTTTTGTTATTCCAGGACATCTTGATAAATGTCAATTTTCAAAATCGCACATGGCAGCAAAGGGTGCTCTCTGAACTGCATAGGCAACATAATTTAATTTTGACGTTTTCCAGAGTTGAGGCTGTGAGAGACAATGCCCTAATTGATGAGAAAAGTCCCATGAATTGTTTTCATGCACAAAAAAAGTCAAGATCATCTCATACCATCTGATTTGTAAGGCAGAAACCCCAACATAATTGACAGTGTCCCCCTGTGTAACACTGATCTACAGTTCAGATGGCAGCTCTGGAAAGACAGTAGGCAAAATCATCAGTGCCTGCAGAGTGTTATTAAAGGCTCATTTCAGACATCGTATGTTTCCTGTATTTACTTCTGGCTGCTTGTGGAGTAATCCTTAAAGGCTCTTTTAAGTGGGATGTGCTGGAAGCAGGCACTGGAGCAGGGTGGGAGGTAGAGGAGAGGTTCCCAGCAGGACTTTGGCAGCCGGTGCAGGGCTGCATGCGAAGCAGCATTCCCAATGAAGGAGCCAGGTGTGAAGGCGAAACCAGGGTGAAAGCTCTTCTCTAAATCCTTTGGAAAAGGCTTCTTCAGGAGTTGGTGTGAAGAAGAGTCGTGGCAGCAGGATTGCAGAGGGGTCAAAATCCCTGGTGTGGTACCACAGAACATTGCACTGATGGCATGAGGAGGCATACACAGCGCCTGGAGAGTTACCATTTGCTGTTTATCAAACATAGCATAAGGCATAGAGATGTGAGGGTATAGGCATAGCTAAGTGTCTTTTTACTTTTGAAGGGGTATTGTTTGTGATTAATCAGTGTTTTCTGCCTTATAGGCCTGCCTCGTCCCCTCAGCTCTCACACGATGATACTCATTCACGCATTGAACATTATGCTAGCAGGTATGAGACCAGCTGGACGTTAGGCAGATCTTTCTGAAAAATAATTAAAAAAAAAAACCAACCCAAGGGCTAGTGGCTACCTGAGCACTTCTTAAGGAAACAGAATTTGGGGTTTTGCTTTCCAGACTCTGGGATGCAGAGCATCGTCTGTGGTTGCTATTAACTAGCCTGTCCTAACCTGCATGCCAAAGCATCTGTGTGGTCAGAAGTGGCCTTTAGGTTCTGTGGGGTCATCATTAACCTGTGCACTCAGTTACTGACTTTTTAATAGGAACTGTAGTGGTAGGACAAGGGGTATGTTTTAAAGTAAAAGAGGGTAGATTCAAACTAGGCATAAGGAAGACATTTTTGCAATGAGGGTGGTGAGGCACTGGAGCAGGTTCCTCGGAGAGGTGGTGGATATCCCATCCCTGGAAACATTCAGGGTGAGATTGGATGGGGCTCTGAGCCACCTGGTCCAGTTGAAGATGTCCCTGCTCGTTGCAGGGGGGTTGGACTAGATGACCTTTAGAAGTCCCTTCCAACCCAAACCCTTCTATGATTCTAGGGTTTTCTCTTTAATATGAACCCTGGTATAATCACACAAATGAGAATAGCAAAAACCTCCAAACTCTTACATGAGTCTCAGGTGTCATTATAATGTTAAGTAATTCACCTCATGAAATACCACAAACAGGATTTTTCCTTGATTTGGAGGATTAAAGTAGTGGCATATCGCTGCTTTAGTTCACTTCTCTGCCTTCATACTGCTCTTAAAAATCAAAAAGTGAGTTAATTGCACAAATATGAAAATGTTTTTACACCAAGCAAGTAAATTTGCAAGGGTTGAAGTAATGAAAAATGATTATTCCAGCCTCCTCATTCTCTCCCCAACTACCATTTATTCAGGAGAGGTGTTTCTGTATTTTGCAGGACATTTAGGAGGGGCTGAGCGTGAAAACCAATAAGATTGAGTGATTGTTAGTTCTGATGATGATATTGCCAGGTACAAAACAATCTGTGTAATCCCCTGGCATCTTAAGGCTTTTGTTTGATTGTGGAATTAATTAATTAAGAGGAGCGGAATATAAACTTAGAAGTGAATTTTGCCAGGTCATTGTAACAAACAATCTTTTGTGATAGTTTATTGCAAAACTTTCTGGTAATCAACAGTGAGTGTAAATTAATTTTTCAAATTCATCAGAAACATCACGCTCTTTAATTCTTTCCAGAATGTTAGAGCAAGTGAAGTTTCTGAAAAACATAATTGGTTTTAATGAGTCTTGTTTATTTTTCCACAGGCTAGCAGAAATGGAGAACACCAATGGTTCTTATCTAAATGACAGTATTTCACCTAATGAGAGCATGTAAGTATGATGTTTTAGTGGTTTTGACATCTGTTTCCTTGGGAAAGTTAATAACTTGTAATGAAATTTTGTAGTGCTGAATTTGCATGGCCATGTAGCACATCTGGTTTAATTCAATGATCAACTCATGTCCTTTCAATCTGTATCATAGTGTCTATGATTTATAGCTTAATACCAAATTTATACAACAAATGGTTGATACCTTCAAAATTAAAAGGACTGAATTCTTTCAAAAAATTACTGATATATTCAGCGAATAGTTCCCATATTACTTGGAAAAAGTGCTCAGCATCTGATGTTTTTTAAGGAAAAAGATAAAAAGAAAATGCTTCTATCTGTACTGCAAGGTTAGTCATGGTTAAATGGTGTCGGCAAAGTGTCATTCAAAACATTAGTGAGGCTAAACAGAAATCTTTGGTATAAAAATAGCTGAAATGCATTGCAAGTGTAAGCCTGGAGGGACTCATCCTCACCATGAAATATTAGAAGTAGTAAACTGCAAGCTGAACAGATCTCTGACAAGCATTCATTGTACTACTTTAAATGTAAAGTCATAAATAAAATTTTTAATTTTTGAAAAGCAGTTAAGTCTAATGTCACACTGAGACCTTTTTGTGGTTTTCTGACACGGTAATATATTTCTCCTCTGATGATATCCTTGATCTTGTTTATTCTTAGAACAAAAGGACATAGGCCTAGGAAACTGACTGTGCGTAATGTTTCTGAAGACAGGATGGAAGCACCTAAGTCATTGGCATGTTTGAAAACTCGGGCAGAATCTAAATTCGTAGCATTCCTTAAAAGCACAGTACTCTAGGAAGTTTTCATTCACTTAAACTGAGATTCCAAATCTACATCTTGTGAGGTTGGTTCTGAGCCTGTGAGATGTGCTTGGACAGTGATAATAATAGTTTCACTTTTGACTTGGTAGGATTGTTGCCTACCAGCTTTAAAAGAAAATCCCCTGTACATCCAAGTATATTGTTCCAATATATTGGTTCAAAAAGGAGAAGGTTAAAATGACACCTCAAAATTGGTATATATGCAATGTTAGTATAGTTTCATGCAATTAATGAAAACTTTGTTTCCATGTGCTGTGTTAATTTTGTGTTTTAATGACTAGTAGTAATGCTATAATAGATGGACTTTTGTGTTGTCCCACTGAAATAGTTCAATGTCCATGTCACAAAAACTTGTGTATGCAGTATCTTTTGTATTACACTTTGGTCTTATTGTTCAGTTCAGTCTTTGATTAAATTAACCAATGACTATCCAGTTTGTTATTCAGGTTGTACTATCAAAATGAGAACAAATCTATACATTCTGAATTTTGGAAGAAATATTATCCAGATAGATACAAATTGCAGCAAAATTAAAGCTTGCCATGAATTTACAACTGTAGTTCTTTCAGTTTTGTTTGTCAGATTATGCTTAAGTATTATTTGTTGCCATTCTTACAAGGTTTGGATTGTTGGACTGATAAGTGCAGGCAGAGTGATAGATGGAGACAAGGAAGGAGGGAAATAAAGACATAGTGTGTGGAGATATATATATATATATATATAATAAATATGTATATTTATTTTTTTACTGTAGCATATATATGTGTGTATATATATATATATATATATATATATTTACCACAAAATATTTCACTATGTAGTGTCACGGCCATTATGCACTAAAATTATGTGGAGGCTGAAAATCACACAAGAAGAGTATGCTTGTAAAGTGACATTATATTGCAATAGTTATGTCACTTGTTCCCTGTTAATTCATTTAAGATCCCTAAGAGTATTTATAAATGCAAAGCAGTAGTTTGAAGGAAATCACAGTTGAGGCGTTTCATGAAAGGTATAAATTTAGCAACTGGCAAGCCTTGCCTTCTGTGAAAAATTAATACTTCTCTTTTATGAACTCATGTTAATGTGCTCTATATTGCTTTGGCACTCCTGCAGTCATAAAATGGCATCATTAACATTTTCAGGAACAAATGGAAACAAGGAAAATTACAATTTTTGAACAATAACAGCTGTTCAAAATGCCTGTTAAATTCTGGTTTAGAAACATAACAGAAAAAAAAAAACTAGACTGAATTATTTTGTAATACAAAATTTCCAAGCAGTGTCATTTTTAATGTCCATGTGTTGTGGTGTTAAGGGAAACCTCTCACGGTTTCTCACAGTCACTGCTGGTGCATGGCTTAGGGCCTGGATGCATCTCCTTAGCACCTAAACCACACCTAAAACAATCCACGTAATTCTGGGAGGTGATCGGGGTCTTGAGAACTGAATTTGTTTTTCCAGAGATGTTTCTGTTTCAAATGCCAGACAGCTTCAGGGGCAATAGTAAAAAAGAAAGAGATCATACATATCAAACCAAATGTATTTGTATTCTGACAGCATACATCACTTTAAATTTTAAAAAGAAACACACCTTAGTGAAAAATAGGATGTTTTCATTTAGATTAGTTCAATATTTTTTTTGTTTAGCTCATTTACAAGTTTGCAGAGAAAAAGAAAATAAATAAAGCACACATTTATTACATAAGGTGAGTTTGTAGGTACAAAAATAAATACATTGCCTTTGCTTGAATGACCCTTCCATGACACAGATCAGGCAGCAGAGGACAGCCTTTTGTTTTCAAGCAAATCCCTAATTGAAGCTAGGCAGAAGAGGAAAGCTGACGTTGTCAGCTGTTGCAAACTTGGCTGTAAGTATCTGAGAAGCAGAGGAGGAGAGAGGTGGACTCTGCAGAGGAGGAAAATTACCAGAGACTAAGTGAAACAGGTCAGCAGATTTTGCGTTAAGGTACAGTGCTCTGCTGTTGGTTACAAAGAGTTCAGCAAATCTCTTTGTAAGAAATGAAAGACTGGGAGTGAGTCATCTCCTCGTGTTCACTGTGGAGTTAAAAAGAAGGAAGGGAACAGCATGTTTTATCCTTCTCTGTTCGCAGCGATGATGAACACTTGTTAATCCAGCACTACTGCCAAAGTCTGAACCAGGAGTCCCCACTGAGCCAGCCCCGAAGCCCTGCCCAGATCCTGATTTCTCTGGAGAGTGAGGAACGAGGGGAACTGGAGAGAATCCTTGCAGACCTGGAGGAGGAAAACAGGTGGGTTACACCACCAGGTGCTGCATGTGTAGTAAAAAAACTGTGAAATACTGCACAGTTATATGGAGTTCAGTTTGGTAACATTATTAGGGATAAAATTAGTTGCAATGTTGCATTTTCTTCCAAAAAATAAGTACGTTCAAAGGGAGTAAATGTTGGGTCATGTTGCTATTTGTTTGGTGTTGCTTGTTGCCATTTCTTTAGTCTTTCAATACCAAGTATCATTTACTTCTAATTTCAAACGGAATTGAACTTATCTTTATTAATCACCATAAAAAATCCCAACTGGATTACTTGAGGCATCACAACACTGCAGTCCTCTTTCTACAGTACTCAGGAGTCTTGAAGCATCAGCATAAAAACCAGGAGATCTTGGCCCTGGCAGATTTGTAATTGCAGCTGCAAACTACCAAAATCAGAGCGTAAGAAAGAAATCATTTAGTTCTACAAAAAAAACATGGTTTTGTTTGGCTTCTGCTATCTTCAGCTTTTATGGTACACTGTATTGGCATTTTCATGCTCTTGTTTTCTTGCTGCTTTAAGAGCTAGGTACTTATGTTTACATTGAGGGTTTAATGCAGTAATCATTTACCTCAGGCATGTCAAGGAAGTAACGCAAAAGCTGGCAGTGTCATAGATCTTCTCTCCATGCATAAGACTTCTTTGGATGGTACTAATCAATTACGGTGGCTCCATCATAGACTTGTTACCAGGAGGATTTGGGAGAATCTGGAGGATCTGTAGGCATGAAGGATGAGGAAAGTGTTCCACACAGAAAGATGTAGTAAAGAAAGCTCTTGCTCACTGAACAGCAGTGAGATTTTGTTTAGAACAAACCAAATGTGCTTAAGCACATGTAGCCCAAGTACTTTCCAAAGCAGAGGAAAATCTGTATTTTGAAATACCTGGTAACTAGTACCATAGAGATAATAAGATAAGTTAGTTTTCAGGAGATGAGTGTTATTTTTTAAACAGCATTATGTAGTGAATCATGGAAGAAGAAAAAAAATCATGATTCTCTGTCTGTATACAAAATAAGATGACTACCGGAAAGGAGGATGGCTTTTACAGCAGGCTAGTTTTAGATTAGAAAATTAGTATATGAAAACTAGTATAATGTGGAGCTAGAAAGCTAAACAGACTAAAAAGTCCTTTTCAGGGTTTATGCCTTAAATTTCAGCCTGGGCCTTACTTTATATAGCAACTGCTGATGAGGAATAACATGCTAGAAGATCTCTGAGAGGAATTATACCTTATAAATACCTGTCTTGAAACTTTCCAATCCTGGATTAAACAAGAGCTGTAGGCTGTGAGCTTGGCTGTAGCCCGTTGTTTTCTCATTTGTACTACTGGAGGCACACTTACGGATGGGTTATGGTAGTTATGGATGGGATGCCACCACTGGCAACCTCACCCCTTGTGGCCTCTTCAGGTCTCAATACAGCAGGGACAGAGAGGTCTATGTATGTGGAGGTCACACTGCTGTTTTTCATTGATTGTGACAAAATCATGGCTTTCATCTCTGCAAACAGCTATAAGTAATTTGTACTTTAAGGTAGCTGCTGGGAAGCAAAGAAGTTCTTGTCCTGGTAGTTTGTCGCAGCCAGATATTCATGATTTTACGGATTAAACACTGGTTCCTGTTTAGAAAAGTAAGTTATTCAGACAGGGTCAGTCAGGAGCCATTCATGTAACTTACCTACTTCTAAAAAAGCAGTCTTGTCTCTCTAGATTTCTGTTTTCTAGTCATTCTCCTCCTTTAAGTTTGTGCAAACCCTTCTTGGCAGTTGCCAAAGACTTTTCCTAATGAAGATTTAGCTCTCTCTGCTATATCTTGTATGCTTTTACAGTAGGAGTCAACACATGCAGTCACTTCTCAGCATCTCCCTGGAAAGCTGCATCATGTACCAACAAGCAGCACTACTGTGATATTTGGAGCACTTCGTTGTCATTTCTCTTTTTCTTCCACTCTCCACAGCTTCCTGCTTGTCAAAAAAGCCCTTTTCTGTTTTACTTTGTCTCTTTAGAGCTGCTTATTGAATTCTGACCTCCATTTGGGTTTCAGCTGCAGTTTCTGGTGTCCAAATATTATCATCTTCACTTGTTACTTAAATGAGAAAGACTCTTTGAAATTGTAATTCTGAGGTTTTGCTTTTGGACAGTTTAAAAAGCTTTGTTGCCTATTTTGAATTCTTCTGAAATGTATTATCTGACTTACGAACTAACCTAGCTGTGACTTGTTTCTGACTGGGGGTTTTGTCAGTTCCAAGGACCTCTTGTTAGATATTCATTATTTATCTGCTAGCATTTTAAGACCTTGATGCTTCTGTAGCTTGTAAGTGTGACTTCCTTAAATAATTTATGCCTAAGATTTGACTGCTAAATAATTTACATTTGTTAAAATGTGAGCATTTTAGAGAAGATTTTCAATTGCTGAGAATGTTTCATTTGAGTTTTAGGCCTTCAGGCTTATGCTGAATTTTACATAACACAGAATATTGTGATAAGAACATTTCTTGTGTATTCAGTAGACCAAAAGTAATCTTGCTATGGAAGGCATTATTATTATATTGTAATATAAAAGAAAAATCTAATTATAAAGCCCTCTGAAAAATATTTTGAGATTTTCTCAAGTCAATTTATTACAGAGACAGAGAAGATAGATTTTCATTGTCTATATAAAGCAGTACATTATATAGGTTATATGATGGGATAGGTAATACTGACTGGGATGTACTGCACTAGCATTAAATAGAAAGCATGTGATTCTGCAATAAGAGAGACTCAGAACTTTCTGCAAAAAATTAAAATACTTCCCTGCTGTTTTAATGACTAAAGAAAGTGAATGTTTCCTAATACTTTAGTTAAATCAAGGTCACTGACATACTTCTGTAAGACGGACACTTCTGTTTTCTTTTCCTCCCAGCTTCTAACTGTCCTGTAACAAGAACTAAGTAAGTGAGATCTCCAGCTGGAGCTGTTTGCCTTTGCTTGGCTTTCCTGACTTGCACTGGGAGCACAGTGGGCTGTGTGCCAGCAGAGCAGCACTAACACCCCGAATCTCAAAGCTGCCCTGTTTCGGTGTAGCTACGGAGTTCCTTCAAATCTGAGACTGATCAATGGCCTCCTCAAATAAGTTCCTTCTGTGTAGTTGCCAGCAGCAAGAAAGTGATGCAATTCTAAACATACTGTGACTCCTTTTGGTATTTGTTTTGGCATTGATGAAGGGGAACCAGATCATCTGAGTGTGAAACATCATGAGTAAACATTGTCACCCTAGTGAGGGACAGAGGTAGGTGGTTCAGTTACCAGCTTTGTCTGTTTCTTCAGACCACTGATTTTCTATAGGGAGATGAGAAATAACATGACTTAACAAATTCTCAATTGCCTCTGAGAGGACTACTCAGCAAGTAGGGTCCACGAGGATTTCTGTCACCAGGCAATTAATGCTGCCAGTGATAGATATGATTAATAATTCATGATCTCTTTACTACCCAGCTCTTTACAGTTGCATAAATCAAGGTTACCCTGCATGCTTTCTTTCTCTTCATGAATGCCTCAAAGACTTGCAAGCATCATAAATGGAATATATGTGTTGGGTTTTCTTAATATTCTCTTATTGAAGAAGAGTTCATTTGCAGAGTGATCAGAAGATGCAGCAGCATTATTTGTTTGTGGCAGCCAGATGTAGAAGTCACCCAGCCCGAGCTGTGGTGGAGGGAGGCTGCGTTTCCAAGTACTTCCGGTGCTTGGTCAGTTGCATTCATTTAGAAAGTTTTTATCTCCCCTTTCTCTTATGTCCCATTTTATGCTGAAAGTGACAGAGAGCGCCTTTCCTTGGGACACAGGTCTGTGGGCAGTGCTTTGTTGCCTGGCTCATAGCAGCAGTCCTTTTTCACCACACAGCCTAAAATTGTTCCAGAGGTAGGAATAAGAGCCAGTTGTTCTCTCTTAGGATATTCTTACAGCAGGTTTCAAATTCTCTCCTTGTTTTTTTAATTTCCAGCTTTTTTTTTTTCCTGTATGTTAATACACATCATCATTGCTGTATGTTTAGCTCCCAGTTATTATGGTATTATTCACTGTCTGCACTCTGCATTGCTCCTATGCCTCTGAAGCTGTGATGAACCTCAGTTCTCTGGACTAAGCACTGTGTATCTGGACTGAAAAGGTGCAGCTGGAAAGCTCAGTGATACAGGTGCACTGGGCAAACCCACATGCATCTTTCAAAATGACATTCCTTTGTTCCATCAGGATTACAGTATTTAATTACAGAACTCCCAAATTCAGACATACATTTGCTTGGATAATACAAAGTATCCTTTACATGACTCTGTAGGCTTTTGGAAAGATTTGTTAACTATTTTTTTATCAGACACAAGGGCATTTTTATCTGAATTACTCCTTGGTCCTTACTTGTATTTCAATACCCTAGTTACTGGAAGGACTTCTCTATATTGATAGAGGCAGTAATGGTGGATTTCTTTGTAGCAAGGTATCTGATTATGTTGTAAGTATGACCAAGTGCATTTATTTAGTTGCCCTCAGGGTGATGTTTTATCTTTTGCTTTACAGCACTTCAAGCTTTTGAGTCTGCTGTTTATAGAATTTTGCCTCTATCATACATCTGGGAAATTCCTCATGGGGTAGTGACAGCCACTATCTACAGAATTTGTGAAAACAAGCTTAATGATCAGTCCTGTATAAACTTTAGTCAGCAATAAGACCATGTGTGATACTGTTGTCATGTTCATTCCTATTCCCTTCTGTATTTTTGTTAATTATTCACCAGTTTGTTCGGCTAGAAATAGCAGAAGGCATTAAGTCATGCAGAAGGCATAACTTACATGACTATATCTATATCCAGTGTAGATAGCCCTTCTTTTTTTTTTTTCCCCCAGATAATTTTCATGGACTTGAAACTCTATTTCATTAAAAAAACCCCTTCATTTGAGAAAATCCTCTCCATAGTGTGGGTTTTAGAGAAAGAAATCTTGAATATTTTGAACAACCTGACGTAAAGAACCATCAGCCCCTTTTTTTAAGCTTTTAAAACTTCTGCAGAGGAGAAACCATGTAGGTCAGACATACCTTAGGGACTGTGTTGTGGGGAGTGCCACAGTCCTAGGTTAGGACATGTCCGTCATGCAGCTGCTGAGGAGCACAGGGACCTTTGAAGAACAGTCAGCAGCCTGTCTTTGTCCTTGACATTGCTTTCTCACCCATGTGAATTGATGCAGGCTGCTTTTGTTCTTTTTCTGGTTACAAGAACATACCTTTAGAAGTATTTCAGGGCTGAATGAAGTTTATTGGGAGGTTTCTGAGGTGCTGTTAAGCTTCCAGACCAGACTGTCAGTGTGCATTGTGGTTTGCAGGCAGAACTGGCAAAGATGCCTGTTCTCACAACCTCAAATAAGAGCAAGTTGGAAAAATTAAAATCTGGGTCACTGCTTGTGATGAGTAAGCAGTTACCAGAGCATCCAGCCGCTTTTCCCCCCTCAGGGAAGCTGTAGAGGAACATCACAGCAACAAAATCCCAGTGCAGTTTGTTAGGTCTCCCTTGCCTAAGAAATTTCTGCTACAAGTTACTATTTTTGCGGTTTTGGACTGTGTTATCCCTAACAAGGTTGCAATTTCTTACCTTCTGTGCTTTTCCTGCCTGGTAGAATTTTTTTATTTTTTTTTGTCTCGTGGACCACTATTGATCATATTAATCTATGGAGGGTTTTACTGGCGGAAGAATTGGATCTTCACAGAATAAAAGAAAAAGCTTAGAGTAGTGCCATAAAGTTACAGTAGACTGCAGCACTTCAGGCAGTGCATTCCAAACGAAGATAGAAATTATAACCCCAAAAGTTAGTGCAGTTCAGTTTAACAGACTGGCTCACTAATTTGTCTTTTTCTCATCTTAAGTTGATAATTTTAGCCCTAGGCTGGAAGTGCAGTTTGCAGGTATGAAGAGAAGAGAGTGATGTGACCTGACTGACGACAGCAGAGTTGTGTGTTTCACTCTGACTTTTTGTGTGACCACATCTCTGAGCTTTCTCATCTGTAAAACCGACAGGCCAGCCAGGCAGCACCCGCTTTGGTTCGTGTTTGTGACATGCTTTGATCACTGAGAGTGATGTTGGAGCAGTAAGTGCTCCTCAAGTGTAGTCATGCATGGAAGCGAACAGGCAGTCCGACTTCTGCAAGGAAGGATACAGCACAGGAAGCTGAGGGAGGGCTGAGCCTGGGACAGACAGTACCTAGGCTGCTGGAGGCTGTCTGGAGCCCAGCCAGCCTTCAGTGATGGGGGAGTTCTGGTGATGAACAGAGAGCCTTTAGGCAGTGCTTGTATCCAGATTCATGCAGATATGCGAGGTGTAAGCCCACATGTGTGGATTCAGCAGAAGGAAGGGCAGGTGGTGCAGGTGAGCCTCTGCCCCCCGGGAATTAAACACATCACACCACACGAGAGGAGATGCCTCGTCACTGCCCCTTGTAGAGGACCCTCGGCACCCACCTGGTCAGCTTCATAAAGCTCTTGCCTCCTTGTCACTTCTCAACAGAAACCTGCAAGCAGAGTATGACCGTCTGAAGCAGCAGCATGACCACAAAGGTCTGTCTCCACTGCCATCCCCCCCAGAGATGATGCCGGTGTCTCCGCAAAGCCCCCGGGATGCTGAGCTCATTGCAGAAGCCAAGCTGCTTCGCCAGCACAAGGGCCGCCTGGAAGCCAGGATGCAGATCCTGGAGGATCACAACAAACAGCTGGAGTCACAGCTGCACAGGCTGAGGCAGCTGCTGGAGCAGGTGAGTCCTCGGGCATTTCTTCTAAGTCTCTGTAGAGTCATTTTCCAAATGTGAAGCATTATCAATAACAACATACCAAGAAATCATATCTGTAGAGGCTAGCCAGAGAAAAATATTACACTGTTCTACAGGCTGCAAGTGAGAATATGAAATGAGGCTTCAGTGTTCTTATTTAACCTTCTTCCTTGTTTTATTCAGAATTCAATTCTATTGGCTGCATGGGTATTTTTACTTAAAAACAGAAGAATACACAGTGTGTATTCATGGAATACATAAACATTACAGAAATATAAAGTAGTGAGCTCTTAATAACAACCTCTTCTTTTTTTTTTTTTTTCAATTTTCAGCCACAGGCAGATGCCAAGGTGAATGGTACAACACTATCATCTCCTTCTACCTCTTTGCAGAGGTCAGGCAGCAGTCAGCCAATGCTTCTTCGTGTAGTTGGCAGCCAGACTTCAGAAACCATGGGTAAGATAACAAAGTAGGATTGCCATAAAAAATAATTATAGTTCCATTTTCTGGAAAAAAATCCTTAAACACAGAAAATACTCTTTTGCTTTGTTAAAATGAGAATGAAGTAGACATTTGCAATAGTCTTCAATGTCATCTGGCTGTTTACACTTTACATCTTCATTATGATTCAGGCTTTTGCTTTTTTTCATGATGCACACAGTAGCTTGGATATTCTGACATTAAGTGCAAAGCTTAAGTGAAAACAAATATCACTGAAAAGCTAACTGTTTTCTTCAAACTGACTTTCAGTTGTTAAGCATGATATGACTGATTTAAGTGTATATAGTATTAATTACGGCTAAGAGACTAAATGTATGATTAGTCATCCTCATGTTAACTGATGTGATCTTGTTTTTAATAGGTTGTGGCTCAATCAGTAGGATTGAACTGTCACTCACAAGCAGTGCTCATCTAGTGTCTTTTCTAAATATGTGATAATGAACATCAAATGAGTTGTCGAGTAAGGTTAAGTAATATTATTCTGTAGCTAGAGGCTGGAATTATTATTTTGGTGCTTTTAGTAACTGCTCTGTAGTATTTTCTTGATTTCCCATCTCTTACATAATTAGTAAGTATTTATTACCAAGCAGGAATAATTTTTTTCTAGCAAAAAAGCAATCAGTCGTTGCATCATCTTTAAGCAAATGCACTTACATTACTTCAAGAAGATAATGTTTCAAGTGTGATGATAATATTCAACTTCATACACAGAAATTTATGTGATGTATATTAGAGAGAGGCTTAAGTGAGAGCTTTCCTTTTCGTTTTTAGTGAAAGTGCCCATGGCAGTGAGTTGTGGAATGGGAAGGGACATTCTGCTGTTGTGGTGGGAAATGCAGCTTTTTGGGGGATTTTTATTCCATTTCAAGTGTAAGCAATAATGTCAGCCAGTATCAAACAAGGTGGGTTCTGTACACCCCGCAATAAAAGATGTAAAATAAATTGTACCTTTAGGAATGCTTAAGTGAAATCCTGAGGGTGAGAGTACAGTCACAGGTAAGAGCAATTTCATTTGGACCTTTCATTAATCAGATTACCAGTGAGGAAATATTTTGCTGTGTATGGCATACACAGAGAGACAAAATATATCAGTGGAGTAATTTGCATCAGCTTTCTGAAGTAATGACATGAATTTCATCACATAAAATAGGTTAATTAAAATATATAGGAAAAAATAGGAAGACGGTGGTTCCCAGCCATCTTGTTAGAAGTCTTATAGTTTTATAGTTTCTTATGTCATCCTTTAGTAGGACAAAATGGATAATGTGCTTCTTTTCATTTGACTCAATATAAAATTATTCCCATTTAACTTGTAAGACTGGAATTAATTAATTAACATGATAGAGTCATATAAACTGCTAAAACTCTTTCAAGCAAATATTTAGACATGACTTGATTTTACTCGATTTGTTTGATTGAGCCAGTATGTGGAAGGACAGTGAGATGCTGAGATGTTACCAGTGTGATCGTATTGAGACTCAGCAAAGCAACACTGTTGGCAGCACGGAGTGGAGCTTGTAGAAAGAATTACTAACCGAGCCAACAAACCGCAGCTAATTGTTTGTCGAGTCTCCTTTCACACCAGAAAGCTTCCCTTGCTAGTCTGAGAGTTTTCTGAAGCGCAGCTTAAAATACTCTTGAATTGTGAAGGGAAGCAGAGCGGTGTTGCAAATAATGCTCCCATGCAGCAAGCTTGTGCCCAGGAATGAGGGAGCCATCGTTATTGAGAAAGTACTGAGGATCTCTAGGTCCCTCAGTCAATGAGGTAATGTAGTGGTAGCTTTTATATGATTTTCTCTTTAAAATTAAACTTTAGTTGTTGGTTTTTATTTTGAATGTAGACCCACTGCACTTCTGTCTCTCTGCTTTCCCAGGCACACTCTGAAAGGTTTCCACCAGCAGTGTTGTCCACATGGTAAAAGCAGTGACCCACTCAAATCGTAACTTACAAATAGGAGAGCTTATTCCTTGGTAACCTGAAATACACCTGGGCAATTTGAAAGGTTCTGCTGTTCTTCTCACGGAGTCTTAATGGCAAAGTCCTTATCTTTGGCCTTTGTCCCCAAGCAGCGTCGCAGCAGAGGATGTTGTCTGAGGTGTGTGAGGCAAGAGGCTGTTGTGGAATTTTAATTCCTTCAGCTGCAGCAGAATACTTGAGACTCACCCAGCTCTCAGCCTTTTGTAGAAACACAAATAGGGAAGGCTGTTTTGGGTAAAGACAGGAGGTTGAGGTCTAGAGGTATCTTTACTTTTGTCAGGTTGTTTGGCTGATGTACTATTTTGTCATTTACAAGGAAATGCTCAGAAAAATCATCCAGATAAGGAAAAAAAGTAAAAATAATGCATTTTAAATAAAAGATAATGCATTTTTGAAGGTCAGCATGGCTCACTTCGTGTTGCTTCAGTCTGTGTCAGCGCTTATGAGGAGGTTTGGGAATCAGTACCTATCCTCAGTTCTTCTTCACCAGGACAGCAGAACCACTGCCCTCTTCCTCTGTTCTTTAGGCCCAGAAGCCTCTCTGCAGCTGATGAAGTCCTCAGCCTGGGCAGAAGCAGCATGTTGCTCTGACTTTTCACTTTGACATCCAGCAAAGGCTGGAAGGACATTACTTTTGCTAAGACACCTCTGCCAGTGCAACACTTGATGTGAAAGTAACTCATGGTGTGAGTTGATTTGTGTGAACCCAGCACCAGCTGAAAGCTGAACAAACTGCAAGCAGTCTCAGCATCTATTTTTAGACCATTAATGGAATAAAAGAAGCTGATACAAAGACCATCATTTATATGAATTAAGTGCTTCTTGCAGACACTCTACCCCACTTCGTGTAGTGAAGTGGGAGAAATCACTCTTGGTCAGTAATAACTCTTGTGAAACTCCTGACCTAAATACAGGCAGGCTTGAAGTGTTCCTTTAGTATCCCTTTTTCTAGGTTCTCCACTAGCATGGAGCACCTCAATGTTTAAAGAACATAATGTTAACAGAAAATCGGAGTTGATTACTGGAGTTGAATAGGGCAAGACATGTTGCACTAAAGGGTCATTAAGTAATTTTCACAATTGTGCTTATTACAGTGGGCAAAATTGCTTTTGTTTTAATGGGGATAAAAGACATCTAGTAAAAAGAGAGTCTCATTCAAAGTATATCCTTTAGGTGTATTCTTTTTCCAGATGCTTTGTTTGTATTGGAGGCTAGGGCATACAGTAAAAACAACATATGGATTTTATTTATATGAAGCCATGAGCAAAAAAATTCCAGTAAAAATAAAATGTATTGAATTTCCCATTAAGCTGCTGCCCTATAATCAGGTTATAGAAATTATTCAGTGGGAGAAATGTATTTCGCTTTATTAAACTGCTGCTAAACCCTTTTACAGTACAATTGAGTGTTCTTGGAGCTCCAATCTGATGCAATTAAACTGTCAGAAATATTAATACTGATGCAGATGAGAATCTGGGTTTCTACTGATTTGTGCAGCTAGGCAAAGCAGTGCCAACATGAATCCAGCACTATTAGAAAGCTGCTCAACAGCAGCACTCACAACAGCAATTTCTTTTTCCATTAATAGAATAAGAGAAGCTGAAACGACGAGTGTCGTTTATGGAACTAAATGTTCCTAGCAGACATTTTACCCTACTTCTTCTACCAGAGTAGATTATTTCTTAAATCCCTTTTTACAAATAAAAATCAGTGTTAATTGTTTCAAATTCATTGTTTAATTTCACTTAGATCCTTATAAAGAAAGAGACACATAACAGTCAACAAAATTCACTTTTGAAATTTTGATTGTGTACTAAGTATAAAATGTGTTTCTTAAATGGACAGCCTCAGCTTTGTGAAGGACTTACGCAGCAGCAAACTGTTAGCAAAGGGTTTTGTCTCTCAGGCAATGGTGTGGATTTACTTTGCAGGCGAGGATGAGCTGCTCAGCCCTCCCCAAGACACAAGCACAGGTTTGGAGGAAGTGATGGAGCAGCTGAACAATTCCTTCCCCAGCTCCAGAGGTGAGCACTGCTGCCCGTGGCAAATGAGAGGGAAAAAAATAAAAGTACTTTCTGTTCCTTGATGTTTTCAGGAGGTTGTGTTTTGGTATCAGGTTTTTTTGCTGCTCTTTGTTTTCATTTTAACAACAGCTGTAGAGAAATCTTATTTAGAGTGGAGAAGCAGCCTGCTCCTACTTTACCTTAAGCTACCTCCACATGTAGTCCTTGCTAGATATGTGGATAAAAAAATGTCTGTAGGAGACTTTCTTCTCCGAGCATTTTCTTCGTTTCCCTTTTGCCATGTTCCTTTCCTCATAGCTTTTCTCCTTTTTTTGGTCAGTCCCCTTGCTGATTTATTTTTCATTACATGTCTTAGCACATTTTTTCTTCTGTTCTTCCTTATCTTTCTCCAAGAAGAATCTGATTTGAAATAATATTAAAGTTGTAAGTCAAAGTTCTCAGCCATATAGCACTTGGGGCTGGAAGGATGCAGGAGAAATGAGTGGGCTGCTTGTTTGTGCAGCGTGGGCTGCACTTGTGTGTACAGCCGCAGCATTTCTTTCACTGTTTCTGTTTTGCTCCCTCCTGTTGTTTGCTGAAGATAATCAGTTTGTATTACTGGGATTTATTTGTTCAACCTTTTTTCGTTTAAGAAGTTCTTTTCTGAGCCCAGAGAAAATACTCTGCTGCCAGGAAAAATGCCTTAGATTCCTAGCAGGAGATGGGAAATTTGGGATAGTGCCTGTTGCTGTAAAGGAAGGGTCTTGGCAAGAGAAGGTCCTGGTGCCTATTGGCAGCCTGTTAGGTCAATTTCAGTAGGGACATAGACTTACCACAGGGCCCCTTGCACAGGTTTCACACATCACCCAGAGGTTCTTCTGTAATAGATAAATGCATCGTACTAGACCTTCAGTGGAGTCAAGTTTTCTTCATCCTTTGGTTTCAAAGCAAGTTCAAGTCTCCCCAGACATCATCTGTGAGCAGTGGAAAAGAGGGCAGTATAAACCATATAAGATGTTGTGCTATAGATCAAAAGATGGAGTCATTTAGAAAGATCTCACTGAAGAAAATCTAGACCAATAAATTGGTAACTGCACTCATTTCAACATTATGTGAAAAAGTCCTATGTCCAGCCCTCGTTTTGCCTAGATATTAATTATGAGAGACAGCAGATGAAAAATCTTTCTAATAATGCTATGTGGATAAAAATGGACTTATTTTTAAAGCTGCTGTATAGACAAGATTGCAATAGACAATATTTTTTTTATCAGTGACCGTCATTTGTGTAAATATGTTGTATTTAGGAGATCTTACATAATTGTATGTGTCTAGATAGAAGTAGCCCCTGTGTTAAAATATTCACCAAATGTGAATTACTAGGTTTCTCTGTTCTTGATGTATCTTTTGAAGCTTTTGCATGAATGCCAGGTTTGTATTATTACTTTTGGTTGAGGCATAGGAATGGTCAGGCTCTCTTGCAAGAAACAGTTCATGCAACAACCAGTGCAAATGGATTTCCCTTCATTGGTTACTACAGAAGGCTACTGACATTGTCAGTTTTGCTGAGATCTTTTGCAAACTTCTCTTACTGGAGTTTTCTTCTATTCCAGTTCTAGCAATTAATTTATCGTCAACTGATCCCTACATACACAAAGCTCACATCCACAGCTGATTTGCCACAGCCTCATGTAGACCTTCACTATGACATGAAGGATACTGTGGTCAGTCAGATTCCACAGGCATCAGGGATCTGACTTAGAATTTACAGGATTGCAGTAAGAAGAAAAGGAAGCAGAGTTGACTGGTCTCAACAGACTACTGAACCAAGAACTTTTTTGCTGTTGAAAGCTACAGATCTGCATCTCAGGTTTCTAATCTATAATAAAAGATCAAAGTATAATTGCAAAAGAGTGAAAGCAGCTTGGCAAAGCAGCCTGAGAAGAGGGCTGACAGTAGGGACACAGATGTGGTACAAGTAAAATTTTGTTTCTTTCCATTACAAGTTGCATTGAATCTCAAGGTATAGGTGTGAATACCTACCTCAAGCAGGTTTTTGGGAAACACAGTAAACCCAAACAAGCAATGAGCACAGATCTATAAAGAATACATTTTCTTATACTGATTCTTATTAAGTAGAATTAAGAAATTGTCAGATGCAAGAAACGCAGTCATCCCAGTTTGATATTCAGAAATGGGTTGTGATACAGGAGCTTAGCAAATATTATTTGAAAGGCGAATTCAGACTACTTGATTAATGTGAGACCACATTTGTTGTGTAATATCTTTGGGAATTAAAACTAGAAGGAAGATGGATTAAATGCCTGAGATTGACTGGTACTAGAAGCAGCTTTGTTTATTTCTGTACTAATGCTGTACAAGTCATCTGCTACGATATTCATAGGCCATGTAATTCCAAAAGAGCTGCAGAGGACACAGTGCACTTATCAAAACTTATCCAGGTTGGAAGCGAGAATAATAAAATGAAATCCATGAAGTGACAAATATCCATAGAAATAAACTGAAATCTATACATGGAATCAGTTGAGGAAATCTAGGGGCATATTGAAAGGCCTGGGAAATTACTGGCAGGACATTCAATGTTCTGCTGGTTAAGCTTTTGACGAAGGATGTAGAGAACAAGTCAGGAGCAGCTGGGGGAGCTGGGGTTGTTTAGCCTGGAGAAAAGAAGGCTCAGGGAAGACCTTGTCACTGTCTACAACTCCCTTAAAGAAGGGTGTAGTAAAGCGGAGGTTGGTCTCTTCTCCCAAGTAACAAGCAATAGGACAAGAGAAACTTACCTGAAGTTGTGCCAGGAGAGGTTTAGAGTGGATATTAGGGGAGATTTCTTCAGGGAAAGGGTTGTCAAGCATTGGAACAGGGGCTGTCCAGGGAAGTGGTGGAGTCAGCAACCATGGAGGTATTTAAAAGACTCATAGATGTATCATTCAGAGACATGGTTTATTGTTGGATTTAGCAGTGCTGGGGCAATGATTGGACTTGGTGATCTTAAAAGTCTTTTCCAACCTTAATGATTCTATGAAATGTGGTTTCTTTGTGTTAAATTTCAAGCTAAATATCCAGCATGTCACAGCACAGAAAGTGATACGGCTTTTGTACCAGGGATGTGAGTCTGGGTGCCTTATTGCCATTAGGAGAACAGCAACTCAGGGGATGCAGAACAGTGTGACAAAAGTGAACTGGACCCTGGAAGCTTTGGTTGTGAGAAAAGTTCAAAGCTGAATAAGCAGTGGAGGAAAGTGGACCGAATTTTTGTGCTTGGGTGCACAGATGTGTAATTGAGCATCACAGGATACAAATTAACAACAAAATATTTAGTCTAAATACTGTCAAAAGCACCTGAAGAGTAAGATTTACTCAGGCTGGGAAAGAGTTTACTAAAGCAGGTAGTGGCTCTTATTTTGGACTTCTGAAACAAAGCCGTAAAATGTAGTAGTAATTAATTCTCACTCACCTGGAGATAGGTTCCTTATGATACAATATTTTTCAAGCTTTTGCTGCATAGTGTTGTTTTTAAAAGGGCATTAAGGCTTCCTAATATCATTTTCAATATAGAAGCATGTGTAAAACAAATTGTGTCATAGACCTGCATGATCTCAAATGCAGTAACTTGTGTACTATATACCTTTTATAGGGGTTGGTTTGTTTATTTCTTCAGCTTAACCTTTGGCAGTTCTTGGCATTTCCTAAGGAGCACAGGATCTCCATACTCCTTGCACAACTGGCTTTTGGTGCCGAATGCTGTTTCATTTCTGGAGAGAGAAATTCTGCTGAATACCTGATGATTGCTGTCCTTAAGGAATTTTTCTTTCCTTTTAATCTACAAGGTTTCCCATCCATTTCTCTTTTTCTTTGCTGCTCCCAGCAAATTCACAACTGCTGCAGCTGCTTCAAACAGCTGCTGTGCTAACTCAAAACAGATGTCAAAGCCAGAGGTCTGACATTTAGTGGAAATCTACCATTAAATACCACCTCAGTGGTTTATTTGACCCTGCGTGATAATGGGCCACAGAGGAAAACATTTTCACGCTGTATTTGTGCCCAAACCACTAAATCTCTAGGGAATTGGTTCCCAGTTAGAAAGCAAGATTGGCAGGCCAGTATTTTTAAAGCCAAATTCATCTCTCCTGCAGCACTGAGGACAAGCAAGCTGCACCATTTCAGGTGGATCTCATGGTGGACCAGGGTGAGTTTTGCAGTTATGGTTTCACGGTAAATGCTTTCCATGAATGAAGATCAGAGAGGAATTTAGGTGCAGAAGTTCTTGAACTGACTGAAGTTGGTGAGAGCACTTCCCAGGTTTCAGTGCAGGGCCCTTGATAGGGAATAATGAAGGAGTAGGAGCCAAGAAGTTGTTAGAAATGAGACCATGATGGCTTAAAAGAGCTAAGAGGCCATGACATAACATGAAAAACATTTGGAGGGAGATCAGTACTCACTATTTAGCATGGTATTGCTTAACACAGATGTGGTCTTGTGCAGTGAAATTACAAGACCCCACGGCAATAAATGAATGGCACTAAGAATACCACCATTTTTTAGAAGTTCCATTTTTGTCTCTGTCACATTAAAACACACCAGTCACATTTTCTTCTTTCACTTCTGCATCAGCCAGTCTCTGTTACGAGTGGGACTGATGTCCAAAGTGGAACTAGCAACTTTCAGCCCTGCAAATAAGGGAGTTTCTCTTATTCTGACAGCAAAATGACAGACTTTTCACAGTGTACTGAATCAGTGAAAGAATATCCTGGAATTAATATACTGGAGGGTACTCTGGAAATATTCTTCCAGTTGAGATACCCTGACCCCTTCTGGATGGTATCACCTCTCTGTGCCACAGTCCTGCATCCACAGCAGTGAGCCTGGGTGGCTGAGCTCCCTCATCACTCCCCTGTGGCACAACAGGACTGATCCAGCTGAGCTTCTCTGCAGATTGGATAGTAGTGGGGAGGACTAAGTCTTTATAATGCCCAGTTCTGATCTAAACAGAGAATATGTCAATGAATTTACAAAACTTCAGGGAACTTTTAAGAAAAAACAAAGCTGTTTGCAGGTCCAGGGCTCTCTTCTCTGCATCCTGTTCCTTTCCTGAGTTCAGTGAGAGGGGCAGTGCAGTAGATGCTTTGTGCTCTCTGTACCTGAGTCAGCACAGGTTCATGAAGTTTTTATTGGTGCCTCTGCTTTCAGGTTTGATTTGATCACTTGCTGTGTACCTTTGCATGTGATACAATGTCACGTAGCTTTACAAAAAAGGAAAGAAAAACTCTGCTATCTTATAAGGGCAGTAAATATTAATTTGAGCAGGAATAATAGATAATTAGGCACCCATGGATTGCTTATCAGTATTTTGATGCCTTAGAGGACACAAATTTTCAGAACTGCAGCAGTACAGGCAATCTACTTCCTCTCCAATTTATGCTAAACCACACTCCTTGCCTTAAAACTTAGAAACACGCATTCGTTCATATGCAAAGAAGGAAATAACGTAAAATCCATTAAACCCTTTTTAATCTTCCTCTGTAAGAAATTAGCTGTTGCTGTAGTAGCACGGCTCATTGTTGCATTTAACAAATTCTAGGGCTGATTACTCACCACAGACTGTCCTCACCAGCTGTTTTGTGTGGTCCTGAGCTATCCCAGTTACCTTTAAATACATTCATTTGATAGCAGAATCCAGTCTGTCTCATGAAGATTTAAATTAAACACTGCCTAGCTGCAGTTGTAGGTGCTTGTGCAGACAGGTGGGCGTTTCTTAAAAACTCCAAAAGGAGCCAGTATTTTGCATGTAGGCAGTTCCTTCTCTCTTCTTGACCCAAGCTGAACTGTTACCTCTTCCTGGATCTCATTCCTGCCCCAGGATTCTTGCACACCAAGCTGTACTGGACTGCAGAGTCTTGGAGTCCTTAAGTAGACCACCTCCTGACCTAAAATCTGGGGCTCTTCCTCAGAAGATGGCCAAAGTATGCAATGGATTTTGTATCTTCAAGGGTTTTCTGTTACATGATTTATACTGGTGAGAGATTCTCATCTTCTCTCCCAGAAGGCATTTTTTAGGGAGCTCGTGACTGCTGATAAAAGTGCCAGAGGAGGTCACAGTCTCTGCAGGCACGTGTGTAAGTCCTAGAGAGTTAGGCAGGTGTACAAGGTTTGGTGGGGTCCTTAGCAAAGGGATGCCTCTCCTGGCCATTTGTGTGCCACCAGCACATGGTATGGATATTACCAAAGTCGAGGCTCTGCTTAGGAGCAGAATAAAAACCCACGTGCAGAGCATGTTACTATCAAACCTATTATTGTAATTTTGTAATAGTAAGTATGTTACTGGGGAGGAGAGGGGCAGGAAGGGAATAAAACTTTCCTCTGTTCCTCCTGTTCCTTTGCTGTCCAGCCCTTTCCATTGCCTGGAGTTTGTGGCTGAGCCGTGGTTGTGGCCCATGGTGAAGCCATTCCCTTCATCTGCCCTCTCCTCTCCTTTACTGCCTCTGCCCAGCTGTGCTCTGCTGTTGGCACTTGTTCTGCAACTTGTAAAATACCTGCAAAGCTATTTATTGTCTTCCTTCCCTTCTCCTGCAGTCTGCCATAGCTGGAGGAAAACTCGATAGCAATTAGGTTACAGATACGGTGACCAGTGTGTTCTCCCATAACTATCTGTTTCTCTCCCCATTGTCCCATACATTGTTTACAATTACATCGTTTACAGCAGCTCCGGGGAGAAGATCATCCTCTTAGTTGAATAGCATCTACCACAGTGACTTTCTCACCTAAGACTGCACGTCTAGCCATGCCAGTGCCAGCAGTGATGTGACAGTGACAGTGGGACACTGCTTCTGGAGACAGCAAGCATCTTATTGTCACTGGCTGTGTGATGGGAAGGGGGACAAGGCGTGTTTGCTGTTGATTGACACTTGGCTTTATTTGTTTTTAAAAAATATGCTATGAGAAGTGTTTGAGAAGAATAAGCATGATCAAGGTATGGCTTCCATGAAGGCTTGTTAGGAACATCTTTTCAGCTATTTGGCAGTTCTTGAATGTGATTAATCCCTTTTTTCCTTTTTACTTGAACTTCTTTTCTCTCTTTCTCCCTCTGCCCCCTCAGTTTTACCATGCTTACAGATCAGCATGTTGCAAACATATTTTAGAATATATTTATCTTGAATGTGAGCATGTTGTATTCCAGTGTACAGCTGTAGGTGTAGAATAAGTGTGTGTGTTCACATATGTGCTTATATATTAATGCATACCTTAATGTACGTAGGCCATAATACAATGTAAAGTGTCTGGATAAATTAATTTGATGCTAGGGAAAATGATTTTATTGCTTACACTAATTGCCAAAAGTACTCAATTTGACGAAATTAGGATGCTCAGAAAGTGAATTCAGATCTTCTCTGCAATCCTTATTCTCAGCTGAAAGGCCTAGAAGTTGGTGCTGGTGGTTTTCTCAAGTGTTTTGCGAGGTTAAACCAAGCCACGGATGACAGAACAGTTGTTGAATATGTCAGCTCAGAATCATCAGTGGATCTCAGTGCACTTTCAGTCCTTCTCTAGGCAGAAATGCGTTGTCTTTTAATATTAAATTTCTAAATGGAAATTGAAGTGTTTCTTACAGTATAAAATATATATTCATGTGTGGTTTTTTCCTTTCTTTTCTGATATATATTCCACTTCCTCTCTCTGTTCCTAAAGGAAGAAATGCCCCTGGAAAGCCAGTGAGAGAGGTTAGTGAGACACAGGCTCACTGCCATGGCTTCTGTTTGTCACAGCTTGCTTTCTGTGCCCAGCATGCGTGTGGCACAGCACGGGTTTGCTTGGGTTTGGTGAAGGGTGGGGGGGCGGGTTTTATTTTGCTTTGGGTTTTGTTTGTGTTTTTGTGTGCTGTAACAGTAGTGTACCTCTCAACTTTCAGTGAAGACAGTGTCAGCTCAGGGATGTGAATTTTCTTACATCCTCCCAGAGGTGGAAAATCAGGAATGGGGAGGAGAAAGTAACACACTGAAATTAAGCCTCTGAATGATAAATGTTGTCAGCAAATACACTGCAGTCCATTGACTTTTTTTCTGTTGCTCTTGTATGTAAGCACAACAGGGAGACCCATGTCTCTTGCTGCTCTGCTCACATACTCACAGTTGTATCTACATGTATGTGCCAACCATCATCTCCAGTTACCAAACAGTGTTTTTCTTTTCCTTTAGAACAGTGAGAGTTGAGAGGTATAAGAGATTCAAGTGTTTTAATTTCCTGGTGTACTGTTGCAGAATGAAGAATGCTACTAACATGCACCAGCTCCACAGCGTTGTATTCAGCAATGCAGATCGGGGGTGGTTTTCACTGTGCACTTCGGACATGGTTGGTTTGATGCAAAATAGGTTTCGGAATTTGTGCGTTGCTGCTCATTAATGGAGGAAAACATTCTGCGCTGTGTTGTCACAGCACCTTTGAAAGTATTTCCAGAGAGCCTTGATTTTTCTTCTGTGAAGCTGCTCTTCACTCACCAACCAGATACGACGTTTCAAAGATGAATTTCTAGTGAAAATTATTATTAAAGATAAAATATTCAGAGACTGCCTGAATGCGGTTGCAGTAGCTGTGAAATGACCTTTCCTTCACACAAGATGTTCCGTATGGATGAGGCAGAAATTGAAGGGTAACCCAGTTCCCAAACCTCTGCTGGTGCGGAGAGAGGGGCTCATGGAAACATACTGCACCAGGGGTTTTGGCAGAGCTGTTGTGAATCCCCAGTCACTGACAGACTACCCTGGGAAAGCCAGGATTTGTCCTAATGCGGTGCTTTGAAATACAGAGGTTCTCTGCAGTGGCTGTAGGAGCTGGAACAGGTCCAGCTGCTTTTAGGTGTAAGATCTTTGGTACAGGTTAAGTCTGTCGTCAAATGGCAGGTCCTCTCCTGTAGATCCAAAAGGGATGCATGGGATGGCATCAACAGATTGCACCAGTCCAGAAATTTTATGTAAGTTATTTCACATTCAGCCCTGCATATTCTCAGCTCATACACTGAGAACTGTTCTTCAATTCAGCAAAACAGGTCATTGATTTCCACTGTCCTCATTCATATTTATGCATATTAGTAAAAAAAAAGCTTCTGCTGTGGAGGGCATACTTGGTACAGTTAATTTTAAAAATACATGTAAAAATTGGGGTGTTCTACCTGATCAGATTCCAACATCTTAAACCTAAAAATCTGACTTCATTGAATCACTCGCTGCTCTCCAGTTGAGTTTGTGCTCACTGACAGCTCCAGAGGAGCCTTGGTAACTTGCAGAGCTGAATATAAAACTCAACTGTCCACCTGCTTATGAGCTAAGTATGAAGTATGAGGTAAGGTGTAGAAGCATTTTTGCTTTATGTGTGAATCTACTTGTGCAAAGGCAGATCATGCGGTTTTAAACCCGCCTGGCCAGGTTTTGATCCCATTACTCATTGTCTTGATATGCAGGATTTTTCTTTTGTTGGGGAAGGGTTAGAAATCTGTGATGCCAAAAAAGGCCCTGCATTGAATAGGGGTTTCTTAATTTACTTTGTCTCTGCTCTTTCCAGTCTGAATGTTCCACATTTATTTCTTTGACAAGCTGTAGGATAAGATTGGTATTCCATTTCTGTGCCCACACCCACAGGCCTTAATTCCTTTAGAATCTCTATAGCAAATTCAGCAGATCTGAAACATATCATTCTGTATGTGACCAGAAGTGATGTTGTTAGTGTCTGCAGAAATAGGTGTCTTCTGCTTTCCAAACAAAAGCAGCTCTGTTTTTTGTAAGTTGAAGTCAATACTGTCCATGTCCATTTTGAGCTTTATTGCTGCATTTCAAAGTGTGTGCTAGTTTTTTTCTTTCACAGCAGCATTTTTCAACCTTTCAGTGCCTCAAGGATGGAGAAGACTTTTTCAGCTTTAGTGTTTAAAAAAAAAAAAGACTTGAGTTAATGCCTTCTTTGATGGCATTACTTCAGAAATATGAATAATAATGGAAAGCTCTGATTTGTATTTTTCTAAGTGCTTTTAGGACAGTATTTTTTTCATTTGGTTCTTAATTAAAATTGTCAACATCCTACGTTTCAGTATTAGAGAGGGCAAATGAGCAGCATTCAGTAGAACCAGCAGAGCTCTTTAGAAACAGCCAGTGAATTTTGAGCCCTTATTTAGGTGACAGACATTACAGAAGGGGATGCATTCCTTGCACATACAGTACCAGGAAATTATTGTATATTTTGTTCTCAGCTGTTTGCAGTCTTGGTTGACCTGGCTGTCAATCCCCTGTCCAAGAGAGGCAAAAAAACTGCTGGCAGTGCAGTGACACCCAGCTGAGGGTCCACCAGTTGTGTGACTGGGGTACAGCTGTGTCACCTGCTCCTCTGACCCAGCTATTAACATAAATTGCAGTCAGCACTGGTTTATGGTCATGCTCTGAGCTGTAAACTCAGATGGCTCAGGAGAAGACACACGATTGTTCACGTTTTATGCAGAGGAAATTAAGAGCTGTGCTGGAGAGGGAGTGTGAATGTTGTGGGGGAGAGGGAGTCGTATCTCCTTAATCACCCCAGCACGCCCCTGTGCAGCTTTTGAGGAGGGAGACTGGATTTGAAGCATGGTTATTTAAAAAATATGGCATCACTTAACAGAGAAAGGCAAAAAAATACTACCAGACATTTCTTTAATTTTGATGTATTAAAAAGTATGTATAAGGACTTCTTGGCTTATGTTTTAATTACCTGACCAGCTCAGCAGCTTGTGTTTACTGTGGCATACATCTGAAAGGCTTTTTTTGTATGTTTTTGTTGAAATTATTCTTTCTAGACCTCACCTCTTTCTGGCAGAACAAAATATTAACAAATAGTGATTTTTTCTGAAGATGGGGTTTAGCAGTTTGTGTTGCGCAAAGTCCACAAAAGGGTGATCACTCTTCCTGAGCTGGGAATGAGTCATGTTGGAATCCCTGAAGAGCACTGGATTCCCACTGTTGTTTCTAGAAACAGTAGTTGACAACAAATCTGTATGAGAGACCATGACCCCATGGACAACTCTGCCTCTCCCAGCTGGCAAGCCAGTTATAACCTCTGGTTATGGCAGGGTTATTCTGATAAAGCCATGTCAGAATTTCAGGTAAGTAGAGCAGCCCAGTAGCAGTTACCTTTCTGTTTGCATAAGCATCTCCCATATATATGTTCTTGCTTTCACATGCCTTTGTCAGATTTTCACTTTTGGTGGTGTAATTTGCTGGATTGATCTCAGTCTGCATGATGCCAGTGAGAGGGATTATCCCTTACATCTAAAATAAATGCGATAGGATACATTTATTTTAAATTAAACTGTGTTTTGACCAAAACTTGGCAGGAATTTTTAATGCGCAGTTACTTGTCGTGCTGATGAGCAAATTACAAGTTTTTGCTTAGGATGAATAAGATGGCTATACGTTAATGATTTATGGATGAAATTGCTGGTTGGTTCATCTGTGGTTGGTTCATCTGTTTCTCTGTGCATTAGTGCAATTAGCAAACTGTCACCAGATTAGAAGCAAGTATTTCTTTGTACTGATACCTGGCAAACTGTGCCACACAAAGCATGGTTCACTGTCAAACAGGCAACTTGTTGAATAGTTGTCATTTAGATCTGGCCTAGTTTTGTGTAATGAAGGCTACATTCAAAAAAAAGAAAGTGAATAACTTGAAAAAACTAGTTTTTGAATGTAAAAGGTGATGGTAGTACTCCAGAAGAAAAGAAGTCCTGGGGTCTTTCAGCCTGGAGAAAAGTAGGCTTTGGGGAGACCTCTTTGTGGCCTTCCAGTACCTTAAGGGGACTTACAAAAAAGAAGGGAGAGGGACTTTTTATACAAGAAGATAGTGACAGGACAAGGGGCAGTGGTTTAAACTGAAAGAGGGGAGGTTTAGATCAGAGATTAGGAAGAAATTCTTTACTGGGAGGGTGGTGAAACACTGGAACAGGTTGCCCAGAGACGTGGCTGTCCCATCCCTTGAAGTGTTCAAGGCCGGGTTGGATGGGGCCCTGAGCAACTTGATCTGTTGAACAGCATTGCCACCCATGGCATGGGGGATGGAACTAGATGGTCTTTTTTAAGGTCCCTTCCAACCCAAACCATTCTCTGATTCTCTGAATAGTTCTCAGGTAATTTTTTTCTATTTCATAAATGCTGCTGAACATCACTCCAGGCTCTTATTTACTGCAGAAATGTCAACAGTGTGTGACAACAATAATATATGAACATTGGGAAGAGGATGATGAGTCTGATTTGCTCCACAGGGAAGGTTCGTTCCTGTTGTTAGAGAAGACAGCTGTGTCAGGAGGGACACCCACCATTAGGCGTGCAGTGGTAACAGTCAGGCTCCAGCACATTACAGGCAGGGACTGCAGGAAAGGCGTATCCTCAATGCCCTGCTCATGTCCTTCCTTTATTTGGATGCTACTTCCTCAATGGTGAGGACTCAGCATCCAGGCTAATGCAGAGCATTTCCGGGAAGCAGAATTGTGGACAGATGGCCTTGCACCTCCCATGTTTTTCCAGACACATACTCTGTCACAAGTGCTCTCAGAGAGTAAATCAACCCCCCTCAGGCCACAGCGACATACGGTTTTATTGAGTAATATTCACCTGTTATAAATGTTCAGTTGCTGGCACTCTGCAGGATGGGGTCTTCTTGAGTTGGAGCTCACGTGCACTTCTTTGCATGTAAATAAATATTTTTTCAGCGATTATTTTCTAACTCTTCTTTTAATTCATTTATGTGTTTGGCCTCAACATCAGCCTGTGGCGATGAATTCAGTAATACAATTACATGCTGTGTTCAATATAATTTCTTTCTGCTTAAGACCTTCTCTCTGCTCATTCCTCCTTGTCCTTGCGGGAAATACTGAGCATTCAGTCCTTGATTTGGATGCTCTTCTTGTAGAGTGACTAGGTCTCTGTCCCATTCCCTCTTCAGTCTTTTTTTTTTTTTCAGGAGGGAGATTCCACATGGGATTCAGCTGTTTAAACTGTGATGTCTCTGTCATTTAAGGTGCCAGAGGGTATTTGAGACAGTTGTGGAGGGCTGCAAACCTGACACAGGATTTGCAGGAGTCCCACGCTCTTCTGAACAGCAGTGGGAGACCAGGCAGGGCATGCCAAGGGCCTATAAAGGCAACTTTTGGCAATTGAATCTCCCTATCTTCAAGTCTGTTTGGTGTCTAATTGTGATGAATCCACTCATTACTGCCCATCAGTGTTGCTGCCTTTCCTTTCCATTGCAGCAGTGGTGACAGGAGTGTGAGAGGTTGCCAGTTTCATCTCCAGAATTGCACTCTGTGTTTATTTATCGCTTCTGTGTAGGAGGTTGTGTTTATACCGTCTTAGGACTTTAGAGTGGTTAGGGGGGAGGAGAAATGCACAAGTGAACCACTGCATAGTAGTTAGTTGGTAATTGTGGCATCTTGTTTCTGCTGGACTGCTGTCTGAAAAGGAAAAGATAGTTTAAAAATGATTGAATGAACTGAGCTGCCTGGTTTGGTCATTACTATATCTTATCTGTGCAGGTATCCTGCTGGGATCTCTTGGGTTTAATGATTCAGTTAATTACTGCTGATCTGTTTGTTTCTATTTTTCTCCTTGATAGAACATTGAATGCTCAAACAGTTGCAGCATCAGTCAGAGGCTTTTCTGTGATGTCAGTGGACTTAATTGTTGCTTTCAGTGAACACTGATAATGATGAAGCTTTACCCCTGTGGGGGGTGATGGCTTATTGTCATCATGGTTTGCCAAAGCCGTTCAAGCCAGTATTGCTGTTAAAGTGTTCTGCAAACCTGGCAACTTTTGCTTGGACTCATCTGGGAGACTTGGGAAAAGTGCTCCCTGCTGTACTGCCCTGGGGATGGCAGAGAGTGGTACATAGAGAGTGATGGATCTCTAAAACGCTCCTACCAACGTGCTGCCATGTCCTCTTCATTTAACTTCCTCTTCTTTGACTTTCTTTTTCAGGCCACAATGTAGGGAGCCTTTTCCACATGGCAGACGACTTGGGAAGAGCAATGGAAACCTTAGTGACAGTGATGACCGACGACAAGGTGTTAGAATAGCAAGATGTGTTTTACAACTTCAGGCGTTCCGCATGGTTTTTATAATATTCATACTACAACGAGGATTAGACTGTAAGAGTTTACAAGAAAACAAATCTATATTTTTGTGAAGGGTAGTGGTACTATACTGTAGATTTCAGTAGTTTCCTAAGTCTGTTACTGTTTTGTTAACAATGGCAGGTTTTACACGTCTATGCAATTGTACAAAAATTATAAGAAATCTACATGTAAAATCTTGATAGCTAAATAACTTGCCATTTCTTTATATGGAACGCATTTCGGGTTGTTTAAAGAAAATTTATAACAGTTATAATGAAAGATTGTAAACTAAAGTGTGCTTTATAAAAATAATTGTTTATAGAAACCCCCTTAAAAAAAAAACACAAAAAAAATGTACTGAGGCAGTGCATTTGTTTAGTTTCATTTCAGCTCTGTAACTGCATCAGAGAGATTCATGTCCTGTGTTCTTTTCCTTGCCTATCAAAAAGAAAAAAATAATTACTTCCTGCAGCGACACCAAAATGGCCAACTTGCATTTCTCATTGATTTTGTCTGACTAGGGCTGGCTTAAAAAAAAAGGACGAAACAGAACTTCCAATGAAGGTAGTTATGTCATATCTTTACAATAAAATTAAGAGTTACATGAATCACTGTCCTGGTTTTGGACAGCAACTAGCAATTACACAGCTAGTTTGCAATAATTAAATGAAAGAGCACATTACATGACAGAGCCTGCAAAAAAAATAAAAAAGTAATTAAAAAAAAAAGAAAAAAGAAAAAACCCAGAAGAAAGAAGAAAAGGAAAGAATTTAATGACCATCCTATGTGCCAGTGTTTCCTCTGCTGACTAAATTCCTGAATGCTGTTAGTAAAGGAACGTAGAAATTGCCTTACGGGTTTAGACCTTTGGAGCTCGGCGTGCGGTGCCCGCTGGCTGTGCTTCAGCAGGGAGAACTTCTCTCCTGAGCCCACCCAGAGCAGCTCTCAGTGCTGTGAGTGAGCATGAAGCTCCTCAATGCCCTGGACAACGAAACCAGAGCTTTCTGCAGTCCCGTGTCTCAGCCTGCTACAGCAGCTGGTCCCGAGGAGCTGCACTGCTGCGAGCGACCTTCGGGAGCAGCTGTGGAAGAATATTGCTGTTCTTGCGCACGTATGGTGATCAGGTGAAGGTAGTCACACTGCTCCTTGAGATATTTATCACCAAAACAAAGGCCCTGGTCCTTTCTCCTTCCCTGTTTCTCTCTACAAGTAATCCTGCACAGTTAACAATAACGTGAGAAAGAGAGGAACTGGTAGTGAAACAGATTAGCCAGCTTGACTGCAGCTTGGAAGAGACAGGTTTGGGTATGAGGTGCTGTCAGCAAAAGCTTTATCACTTCATTTTCTTAACCAGCTTTTAATTTTACTTTAGAATACATAGAAATACACCATCTGACTTTATATTGCAAGAGTATAAAATCTGTTACCTCTTCTTGTATGAAGTGTAATTAAACTTGGGGAAGATTTTATTTTGAATGCTAGTTAACATTGAACATGGCTAGTCATGCTATTTCTACCTCACTTTGGTTTTGTGGTGTTTCTCACAATTACGTACGACAATGTTACATCATCACCACGTGTCCATTGTGTGACCAGGTCTCATTGTTTAAATAATAACAACGACGTTAATCATTTACAAAAATAAGTACAATCGCCCCAAACCTCTGCTTTCCTAATAAAGAGCTTTTTTAACAATAGGAACCCTCACTATTTCTCATGGCCTTTTTTGTCAGAAGGTTTAAATTGTGATTGAGAAAGAGATGGGTTTCTTCTTTTTTTCCCCCCTTATACGTTAAACCTTCAGAAAATAAAAAACGGAGGAAAAACAGATTGCACGGTTGTTCTCATCAGGGTTTTGTTTTGTTTGTTTTACTTTCTAGATCTTAGTTTTGGAGTGAGTCTGTCAAAAAGTATTTAAAAAGTTGAAAGCTTTATTGCTGCTTTTTTAAGCATAATTTGGGAATTATTTCATATTCCTTATAATGACAAAATATTAAACTGTAAAACATAATCAGTGTAGTTGAATACATAAATACCATATGGCATGTTATTTCATCCTTACGCAGTACTGGTTTATTACTTGGATATCATAATATATTGTGTTTTAACACCAACACTGTAACATTTACTAATTATTTTTATAAACTTCTGTTTTACTGCATTTTTTTCACAACATACCAAATTTCACCAAATATATGCCTTACTATTGTATTATATACTGCTTTACTGTGTATATCAATAAAGCACGCAATTATGTTATAAAAGGTGCAGTAGTTTTTGTTGAGGTCCCGCACTCACCCAGTGCATTCCCTTGCCAGCAACATCTCAGTGCTTCAGCTGTGAGGTTTTTCTCCCCTGCTGAAGTTGTGTTTTTATGCTCTCCAAGCTTTTGGGGGTTGGCCAGTCCCATGCTTCCTGCCTCATCACAGACAGGAGCTTTGGACCAGAAGGATCTTCATTGTTCAGTCCAGCAATTGATAGTCTCCTTGCCTCCAGGTCACTTAATAGTCTCCTTGCTGGGAAACCCTTCTTCTCTGGGGCTTTGAGAAGTATATGCTCCCATCAGAGAGGCTGATCACACATCTCCCTTCACGTATCTAAGAAATGCGTAGGTTTTGATACCCAGACTCCACTCAGCTGTGCCACATTGCTGTCTTTGATCTACCTTTTGGTGGTGGAAACAATATGATGAAAAGCAATACAATACAAAGGCAAAACCAGCATATGTTTGCCTATGATTTTGTTAATACACTGAGGGAGAAGGTGAGAATTTCCTCATTTCATTCACTTGAGGAAATAAATATGCATCCCACATCCACTCTCCCCCGACTTGTTACTCCGGATTCACTCCTACATAAGTGAATCAGCATGTGTCTTCCCTGAAGTTTACACAAACCACAAATCACAGCAGCCCCCAGTGATGACTCCTATTGAATTCAATTAAGCAAGAGGGAGGATAACCACTCATTTCTCCCATGCCCACAGCCCCATTATTTACAACTCTTAACACCTATCAATAGAAGGGTGTTTCTGAGTGGCTCTTAGGAGTGTTTTCCTTATATAAGTTCAGGCAAAATATCCTCCTTATTTTAAGGACAAGGTTATTTACTGGCCAGTGTGTTTCCTTGGCTCTCTAGGCAAAGGGTAAGATTAGTTTCCTTGATTTTAGCTGCCTTGTTAACGTGCTGCCATTTACTCATAGACTCCACAGTCTTTCCTCTACCTTTTTAAATACGTCAGCAATACTGTGCGGCTGGGAGGTTCCCTTCTCACTGAGGCCACATGTCTCCTCGGTTCCCCAGTGTCCATCACGGTAACAGACATGGGGTAGAAAAAGACCCCTGTCTGAAAAGGGAAAAATAGGGAAAGCAATGCCATGCAAAATGCAGAAACAGTGTAATTCACTCCATGGTGGTGCCTGCTAAGAGCAACCCTGGCCTCGTTTGGCTGGATACGCACAGCAGGTGCAGTGCCATGGAATGCTGGATGAAGCCTTTTGCTTCCAAGCCCACCCATGGCAAGAGCAATAGTTATTGCATAACAATAGCTGTAGCATAGCAATAGCAATAGCTGCTTGCAGTTCTTTCCCCATAGCAGCTTCGAAGCTACTGTGATGTTACATACAGTCATTTTACATCAGATGCCCTGCAGTGAAGAACAACTACCAGCTTTCCTGCGTGGACGTGATCCACCCCTCCCTGTGAAGGTGCGGGAGCAGCAGGAGGATCCTGGTGCCCAGCCCCTCGCTCAGGCACTGTAGGCATTTCACTGGCTGTGACCCGTTCTGGCTGCCTGTGGGCACATGTGTGCAGTCAGGCTGAAAACCAATAAATCTTCCTCTTCCTGGGAGGATTTCACTGGGAATTTGTTTCAGCTCAGAGCAAGCATATCAGCTTGCTAGAAAGTGCCATAAATCTGTGCAAGAAAAATGGGTCTGCTGAGACCAACTAAGGTGTAACACTTCCATACATGAACCCCATAAGCTGATAATGCTGCTTACCAGCTGAGGGAGATGAGTGCAGCACACACATAGTAGCTCATAAAGCCAAAAACTTGGTTTTAAAGCACCTGTGGTCAAAGGAGGGATGATAGGTAAGGAAATCTTGTAGCTATACAAGTGAATTGTGGGGCTTCACAAATACACGGAGTTGCTCTTTCAGCCTATTGCCTAAACCCCTACTGCTTGTCAACCTAAGGCATATATTAGTCACTTGGCAATTGTTTACCAGGTGTAAAGACTTCTTTTTGTTGTTGTTATTTGAGCATTACAATGGATGTGCCATTTGTTCAATAGCTGGCACATGCTTTTTGCTGGCTCTGTCCAAGCAAATTCTCCCTCTTTACTGACATAAGCAACTTGTAAGACTTTCCTCTTTCTCTCACACACTCCCCTGTGCACCCATGCACACATACAGAGAAAACAAAACCAACAATCTTTTATTGTCTTTCTTGCTAAATCAAAGAGGTTGGTGTTTCTCCACAAAATCATCTCCAGGAATAACAGCATCCTCACCCCAGCTTATTGGTATGTCTGTATTTGCAGCAAGTATTAAAAAAGAAATAATAATTTAAAAAAAGATATACTTCTGTAATAGGAAAACAGGAAATTATGTTAATCTTCTCAGCATTCCTGTATTTGTTTCCTTCACACATACTCTGATGACTCAAACCAACAACACAGAGTGCCATTTTGTAGGTATAATGTCTACATTAGACCATTAGCAATAATATAAAAGAAGATGAGGGTCTTTGAGAACACATTTATTTTATTAAGTCAAGGGCTAGTTCAGTAAATCCATCAATTAAACTTCCATGAGGCTGTAGAAAGATTCTTTGGTCCCTGGCACACATGAACTTTCCACTTCCTCATGCCTATCTGCTATGAAGCTGCTGTCAGCATGTCCACATCTTCCAGCTGATACAGCTCATTGCTCACCAAGGGAGAGCCACGGCCCCTGCTCACCTCCAAAGTGGTGCTCTCACCTCAGCAGGACAAAAGCTCTTTCCCTTCTGACAGAAGCAAACTGATGAGCAGCTGACCTGAGGCAGCGTGGCCCAGCTGGGGAGCATGGCAGTGGGGACCTTGGGGACCACACCAGGTCAGGCCTTGCATGGTTATTCAGGGGATAAGGGAGGCAGAGTGAAACCCCAAAGTAATTGTAGGAACAGAAGTCAAGTGTTGTGTATACAGGGAGATTTACATGAGAGTGTTTTTATACACTGGTGGTGTTGTGACAGGTCAGAGCAATTTCAGAACAGGTACCATGTCTCAAAATAACATTAGCACTATCCAATTAAAACTGTTCAAACTCCTTGCTGTTCAGTTTGCACTACATAAGGATGGCCTTCCTGATGATCTATGGTAGACTAATATATAATCAAAAATATCATCATGAGAGGATTTTTACTTCTGCATCAGGGTAATTTTTAGTTGTGCCTCATTCACCAGACAAATGAGTTTATTTTAACACTGATGTAGGAGATGCTTCTTTTTGCTCAGATGATTAATTGTAGTTGCCAGTATAATTCCCTGCTGCATCCCACAGTGAATGTTTAGATAAAGGCTGCAACCAGCTGCAGGTGATAAGACATGGAACTACTGGGGTTTTTCCTACCAACCACAAATATGAGCTTAGAAATTCATGGTCCTGAGAAAATATTAGGTATGTTAGAATAAATTCTAAATACATGAATATATACCAATATACACACAGACAGAGGCATGAAACACAAGTCTTCCGTGTGTGTGTGTGTGTGTGTGTGTACAGTCATGTACATGCATGCACACCCAGACATGCACACACAAACTCCTTGCTGGGCTGAGCCTGTGAACCATCCAGTTGTGTCAAAATAGATAAAGCTTGACAATGTGCATTAATTCAGCTTTATCTGCAGTTGGAACAGCCTGTGTTTTGCAGCAACAGAGCAGTATTTTATTCAGCAGTTGCTAAAGTTTCTTCAGGAATTTTGATTCCTAAGGAAAGTGGCCGTAAGCATATTGGCTCAGTGTAACTTCTTTTGTTATTCTTCTGAAGCACCTGGCAGAGCTGGCATGGCCTTCCAGCCTTGGCAGAAGGTAATAAAGGCATCAAGCCTATAACTTAGCTTCTTTCATCTCTTTTTTTTTTTTCACCCTATTTCTTTTAGCCTCACTGATAAGCTCAAAAGCCTTCCTTCAGCAAGACCTTGCAGGCAGACAAATGCCACTAAGCCTTTCAATGACTTATTGTGCATGTGGTTTTTTCCTACCTGTTTTTTGCTGGCTTCCTCTTCTACATTAAAAAAAAGTTATGAATCAAAACAGTACTTGAAGGGAAAATATCGTTTGCATCTCTAAGTCTTTTAACTGCAGGTACCCACATGAAGCCCCAGAGTTCCCTCTTTTCATGTTTTTCATACTCAAAGCTGCAGCACCATTAGTGCCTGTCGGCTTTTATCAGGTCCTGCGAACACAGTACATGGGAGTCTCTACCCCCCACTATTTTCAGTATGTAAGGATTCCTTAAAAGTTCTCTAATCCATAGGATGCTCTTTCTCTCCCCACAAAAATATGTTGACTTCTACTTTACAGTCACTTTGCAGTCATTTTTCGCTTCTGATGTTCTGCCTGGTTCCCCACAGTCCCTGGCAGCTCGTCCCTGAGGTGCTGGATGACTGAAGTCAGCCCTGGCTGTACCATCAGGCACTTGCCTCTCCTGCCCAGACTGCCTGTATAACCCTCACCTCCGTTCCCATCCCATACTGTCCCCATGCCTCAGACTCAAGTGCAGCAGAATGGAATGGTGCCCCAGTCCTCCCCTTGGCCCACAAGGCCAACCCCACCTCTCACCAGCTTCTTCCCCTCAGTGTAAAGGATGCCCCATTCCCACCCTCTTCCAGCACAAGCTGCTGTGAAAATCCCCCATGACTGAAGCCAACCCCGAGCTCCCCGTCAGGGACTGACACTACAGGGCTGACACTGACACGTTCTCATTACACCCCTTACATTTTTAAAAAACCCCACAAACAACAGCTGACCTTAAACCTGATCCTCCCTTCCAGTGCAATGCATTTGCTTAACACTCTGTGTTGTCTTTCCTCCTGCTGAGTTTTTTATACCCCTCCACTAATTTCCCTATTGAGCCTCATTTTTTTTTTTTTTTGTGCTTCATTAACATTTTCCTTTGTGCCACTTCTAATACACAGCTTTACTTACAGAGCAGGCTCTCCCTCTCCAGCCCCAATCTCCCATTCCCGCTGGCCTCTCCACTTGCTCTCCATACACTTAGGAACATGTGTAGGCACCATGTAGGCCTGGGGTCCCATATATCCCTTGCAACCTTGGAGTGGATTTTCCGTCTTTACTTTTGACATCTGTAACACTGAAGACTGTCAATGAGAGGTTCCTGGTTTTAATGCACTGATGCAGAAGATGATTACAGTCCCTGTAGGAAGGTATGCCAGTTCTCCTCTGATTATTTAGGTGGTTTTTTCTTTGTTTTGTTTCTTTGAGGGTTCGGGGGGATTACTTTTTTTTTTAATCTATTTTTTATTTAAGAACAGGAGTTGTCACCTTGCTGGCCACTGGAATTTGTGTTGTCCCACACGACCAATAAGGCTGCATAACCCCCATGAACTGCCAAAGGCAGCCCAAAGGACTCCCCTTCCAAAGCGGGCTGCAAACTTCACGGCTCATGTCCTGTGAAGGCAATTCCCTCAAGTGGCCGATTTTACTTTTATTTTTAAAGAGATAAACACACAAAGTCATTATCCAGTGTGTTTGTGGATATCTGTACCTCACAGAAATACTTACTGCAGATCTAGCAGCCAAACCTGAAATCTGTTACTTAGGAAATTAGGCACTAAATGCATCATTTTGCAGCTCACTTACAGCCCCCCCTCAGCACTGAGGGGCTCAGGGAGGTGTGATCCCCAGCAGGCAAAGCCCATGGTGAGGAGCCCAGCTGGCTAAATGTCAGGCATCAGCAACTCTGGCTCGCTCTGGGTACGTGGGGACGGCCGTGGCTGTTGCTACGGCCACCAGAGCAGAGAACGATAATAATGCCAAGGCAGACCGAGGGGGAAAGGGTAAAACAGGATGTCTCCATTTCATTTTCGAATACGGCTCCAAATTAGCTGCAGTGAGTAATTACCTGTGAAAAAGTAATAGTGATGGTTCTGTGGTTTAGCAGCAGGCTGCAAGAGACACCTTTGATTCTGCCTGCCATGAAAGGGCATTTTTTTTTTGCTTTTGTATGAGAAAGGAAATCATGGCCATGAAGGAACTCATATCAGCTAGTGCTAAGGCAGTTGTTTCATTATGGCATGCACTACTTGATATTATATTTTCCAGACTGTTGGCTGTTGTGCTCAGGTGGCCTTCCCACCCATTCCCCCAACTCCAATGGAAGGATTTAATTTTTCATGGAAATGGGGACATTTGCTCAGCTCCCTTGCACAGAGTTTTTCTCCAGCTAGGCTCTGTGCATGATCCCAGCACTTTGATCCTTGCCTAGTATCTGCAGGATAACTTTCCTGACTTTCCATCTGATTTATACAAATTATTTGACCTTTTTCCTTTTGCCTTCAGTCACAAAGCACTCAACTTCCACAAAGAGCCAGCTGAGTGTGGCACAGCCTACCAGCATCCCACAGAAGGAACAGAGCATTGGAATGTCTGTTGAGGCAGGGTTTACATTAACAAAGACACTCACTGCCCTACAGCTTCCCCACTGCCAATGCCAGGTGATAGCATTGCTGGTTGGGATCTTGTCTTCCATTCCCTTTGCTGCAGCTTCTTTGCTGCCTGGGGGTTACCACTGTGACCTGGCTGCAGCTGCACAGTGAGGTGTGTGCTTCATGCACGCACGTGCCTCACCTCTCAGGAGCCTAGATACCAGAATAGCCTTCTCTGCTGGGTCAGGGGTGTTCAGGAGCCACCTTCTTCTTCCTCACCTCCCTTCCACTCCTTAGAGTTATTTAAGGGAAGAACAGCACAGAAGTGAATCATCCCAAAAGGCCCTGTGGTCCAGGGGAGGGTCAGTGGAAAGCCCCTTGCTTCCCTCATTTATCCCATGCCAATATCCCAGAGCCAAGAATTTGCACCTGCCCTGGACTCTTCTGCCCTTCTCCTGTAACACTTTGAAGTATGGGATAACAATGGGACCTTTAGCCTCTGTGTAGAGTGAGGCTTCTGGCATTCAGAAATCTTGCTCCTTCTTTCTGAGGAAGAAGTCTTAAACTAAATTAATGACATCACCTAAATTTGGCATTTCCTAAGTCTGGGCACCTCATAGTCTCACTTACAAAAGGAAAGCTACTGAAGTTAGTGCTCCTGTCTTACTCCTTTCCCTTTTTCCTTCCCTCTCTCTCGTCCCCTCCGCCTTACTCTGGAGCTGTGAGAACAGTTTTTCTGAGCTTGCACCAGTATCAGCATCACCCACACCCCTGACCACTGACCTGGCTTTGTTGCCGCTGTCAGAACAAGTGCGTGACACCGAACCAGCTCAGCTTCATAAAATTTGTTATGTGTGCACAAAGTGCCACCATGAGTAAGCTGTGCCTCCACCAGGTCCCAAACGATGGCACAAGAGTTTGCAGAGACAGCCACGGTCTCAAATACAGTCCAGAGGGGTATTGTCTGTATGTCTGTCCTGATGTCCTGCAGCTCCCATTTGGGATTTCGCAGGGCTCTGCTGAGCACTTTGATGGACCCTCTAGGTATAACAAACACTTAGGGAAGTGCTGAATGCTGTAAACTGGACGGTCACTTAAAAAGCCATCAGAACTGGAGAGACAGAGAGCTGCACGTATTTTTTTTGTGTCCTTACTGCATAAGAAACTGAGAAATCCTGCAAGTGGGATTCATTATGTGCAGCACATTATCCTGTGACATGGAGAAGAGACACAGGATCATTCCCAAAATATCCTTCCCCACCGATAAATTGCAGCAAGCAGGTTGGAAGCTGCGCAGCGTGAAGGATAACCTACTTAGGATGAGCACGTGCATGATGCTATCAGAAATACTGATGCAGTTACAGCCCTCATGAAGGGATTGAGGAAAGGGTGATATCAAATCACAATTTGCAGAAGCACAAGGGAAACAGCAGCCTCAAAGCAAAGCCATCTCACATTTCCCCCAGGCTGGGCTTTTCCTCAGCCCCAGGATATCTGTTTACTGCAGTCTCGATCCGCCCATGCAGTGTGCATACAAATATAGGAAAGAGAAAGAGGGGACTACCTTTGTGTTCCAGTGGGTGCTGGTGGGGTGTGCATGTGTGACAGTGCATGCTTAATTTTGGGAAGCCTCCCGCAGAGGTGCCTCTGGCTGATCAGACACATCTCAGGGAGGCGGCACAGCAGGGCTACTTCTTGTGGGGAATAAGACTTTGAGCATCCCTGGAGCCAGACCAGGCATTTGCACAGATGAATTCAAATCCATTCTCCCCAACAGTTCCTGGCAAAAGTGAGAGATGAGGAGGACACACAGGGGCAGCAAAGCAGCCGGAGGACAGCTCATTGGTCGAGGTGGTTTTGTTTACACATGGCTCCAGGTGTTTCAGAAGATAATTTTGAGGTGTCACAGGTGGTGGAGCACCTTGTTCAGTAGTGTGCTTGCAGCAGGGGCTTCTTTAAGGCAGAAATATTTTAATTTATGAAAGGCTCATGTGGAGCTTTCCTGGTTGAGGCAGGAGCACAAGGCAACTGATGTTTTCCAAGGCAGTCATCCATTAATGGGCGATTTCCCCATCCTTCCCTGAACTCTACAACCCTCTGCGAAGCTCTGGTGCACATTGTTTCTGTAAGCACAAACCAGCATTTTAATTTTAAGCACTTGACAGTGTCATGGGTTTCACTTCAGTTGTTCTTACATGCAGCATGACCCAGGGTTTTACGCTGTGCTCCAGTAAAGGCAGCAAATAGCAGTGCAAGGAGCAAACTACTTGGAGCTTGATATTTCTCCTGTAATATAAAGGCAAGGCAAGGCAAAGAAGGAAAGGGAAAGGGAAAGGGAAAGGGAAAGGGAAAGGGAAAGGAAGAGAGCTCTAAAACTGTAGGAGCTTACAAAACAGTCATAAAATATCTCTGCTCCCCTCCAGTTAATATTTAATATGATGTATAGGTAGGATGCTATACCAGTCTAAAGTGTGAATCCCTGACTGAGCACAGTAAATGCAGTCATACATGACAATCAAACCCGCCTGCACACAGGGAATGTTCTCTTCAGTCACAGCTAAGCAAACAACAAATCTTTCTCTCTTCTGCAGCCAGTCTAGTTCCTTTACTACCCTTCGGTGATTTCACTGCAGTCTGCAAAGCAGTTGGGGGCACAGATGTGTCTGGAGGCAGCAGGGGTTATATAGAAATATATATATCTAATCAAACTTTTATTAACTCATGGCCTTCCAGCTCAAAAAAGACACAGTAGAACCAGCCATAATTTGCAGCAGCTTCAGCCTCTTGACTGAGTGGAAAATCATTTACAAACAACTTCTGATTTTCCGCAAAGGGTTTCATGATGTGCCAGCATTTGCCAGGGTGCCTTGGGCAGCTTTGAGGGCTCATCACTGTTTGCTGCCAAGAGCAGACACATGGGGGACTGGGTGCGCAGGGTTGTGCAGCACCCTTGCCACCCACACATGGTCCCCCTCCAGCTGGAGAGAAGAGTGTCAGAGGTGACAAAAAGAAGCTCCAGCTGGGAATTCCTTTATTTGGGTTGTTTGCGTGGCTTTTTGCTACATTTCAGCTCAGCAAGGTGCCCAGCCATGGGGAGGGCAGACCCTGATGCCTTGCTACCTGTGCTGTGCTCACCCCAGCTTGTAGTGGGAGTGTCCTCGGAAATCAGGGCTTATTGCTCCTGCTGCCAGGCTGGATTCCTGGATCAAATGTCCCAGTGGAGAAAACAGAAACAGAGAAGACTTTTCTTTCTTAAGCAAGCAAACAAGCAACCAGCAAGCATCAACCAACAAGCAACTCCATGCCCCAAATATTAGCCAGCTGGGCAAAAATCCTGAGACTCTCAGATTTCTGAAATGTTTCTGTTCTTTATTATTTAGTAGTTCCCATATGACCTCCAAAATCTGCCCCACCTGCTCCAACTCATGTTTGCAAATCATCCCTCATTCACCCTCCCAGTCCAGCCCCACCTGCCCCAGGACGGCTTCTTATTCATCCCTCCCAGGTTCCCCTCTCTGCCCTGGGATCTCTGGGTGTGCCCTCACTCCAGCCTTCTTTTCCCCTCTCCCACCACCACCTGGTGATGCCAATGGGGTGCCACGGGGAAGGCAACAACTTCCTCATCCTCTCCTGAGGGGCATGGCATGGCATGGCAACTCTGCTGTCAAAGGAGCAGTGGCTTTCCTGGAGCCAGCAGGGCCAGACTGGAGCCACCACGGCTGTAGCAGTAGGGGATGGAGGAGCTGAAGACCAGAAGGACCACAGCAAGGTTTATTCCAGGGGAGCAGAAGTGGAGGGAAGGGCTCAGCACCTGGAGACATGAAGACATTCTCAGCCACCCTGCTCAGAGCAGCAACAAGCATCTTGTCTGAGAGGCAGTAAAACCAGGATGAAGAGGTGAGAGAGAAAATGGAAGCTTCCTTTGATTTCAGCCCTGTGTAGAGGTGAGTTTGTGACAGCAGGCACCGCAGGGTCTCACATCATTCTCTTGGAAGCGGTGGTTCACAGAGGAGCAGAAAGCTTTCTGCTGCAGACCTCGCTTCAGCTGCAGCCTGGCATTTCACTGCTGCTGGCTGCTGTTTGTGCCATGCTCCTCCTGGCTGCCTGGCTTTTCCAGCAGTATTTTACTCTGCTCTTTCTCTCTCTCTCTCTCTGGGTGCCTTATTCCCTCTTCATCTATTTTGTCAACAGCCTTTCTCTTTGTCTCCATAAAGGTGCTGGTGCCTCTGCTCCTCCTCTGGCTGCCTCCTCCACGTGCCTTTTGCTGGCACATACCATACCTGAAGAACAGGAATCCATCTGCCAATCCCTACCAGCTCTAAGGCACTCTGTCCCCAACACCTACAGCTGTTAAGCCCATGGGAAAGCAGCTCCTGTTCTGCTTTCCACCCCAGAAACTCAGCACGATGAGACCTGCCATCATAATCTAGTGGGTGGTGATGAGGCACCGCTGGCACAGCAGGAGAGGATGGTGGGAAGAGGGACACCCTCGGCTGCTGCCCAGCATTGGCCTTGGGCTTTGAGGGCAGCACAAGGTCCTGCTGGCTCACAGGCCCTGGTGCAGCTCTTGCACCACCCAAATGTCCCAGCAAGCGGCTCCCATGGACACACATGAGGTTGGATGAACTAATTACAGCCTCTGCAGCTTAAAAAAGGAAGGGGCAGAAATGTCAGCTAGTTTTTGCTTTCTTCAGCACAGGTTGTTGGTGCGCAGCAGGGGATGTATCAAACACAAACACTGTTCTATTACTGCTGGGTGAAGGTAAAGTGCAATCAGATGTCCTTTCCCATTTTCTGTGTCTCCCTCTGCGACGCTGATAGAGAGACTCCAAACATTTCCAAGCAGGCAGTGCCTATCTGCAGCAGGCAGACAATTTCCAAATGTATTAGCAGCACAGAGTCAATAGAGAAATAGCAGTCCAGCATATCATCCAATTTTCAAATGTAAATAACTAGACCACTGTTAATTTGAAGGGCTTCAGCAGGGAATAAAACGAGCCTTGGAAAACACACACAGCAATGACCGCTGGTCGTAATCCATTACCTTCAGGCGCGCCTGTTACTTTTCCCCGCTGGCTGCTGTGCCACAGGGCAGAGGAAAACCAGTGGTCTCGCATGTGAAGAGTGGGATGAGTCCCCACCTGCCCCCCCCGGCTGCTCCTGGGGGTGCCAGGCAGGCCATGCGCTGAGAACCCTGCAAAGGATGCAGCACTGCCTCTCCTCTCCTGCTCTGGCACGGCTGGCAGGGATAGGATGCTGAAGAAGGGCACTGGCAGCAGTGGGTCACCTGCAGCAATGCTTGACACCTCTCCTTTTTGACTCCCCACCTCTGGCCTCACCGGCAGCAGCACCTCAATGTCCCATCCCAAAACCAGCCGTGATAAGGCGTTGTCTGGAATAGTAAGTGATGAGTTGAAGCATTCACCTCCCTCCACAGCGTCTGCAAGAAGGGAAAGAGCGAGAAACCTTGAGGGGATCCCGGAGAGGGAGGAGAGGAGTGGGAGGAAAGATGCTTTCAGCAAAAAGCCTCTTGGGGTTTGCCAGTGTATCTGAGAGCAAAATTGTCCCCTTGTCTACATCGCTATTACATGACTGCTGAAGGGAGGCCCCTTAAATCCCACCTCTGGTGGCACACACCAGCTTACAGCGAAGCCCCGAGGGGAAGGAATGTGCTGCAAACACTGCCAAGATGTGGCAGAGGGCCGGCCGATAGAGTTGTCCTTGTCCTCACTGGCTTCTGGGCGGGTCCCACCAGTCCCGAGGGAATGCCGAGGACCAGGAAAGCGGGTCTGGCGCCACGAGAGGCAGAGAAAAAAATCAGTCTGTTCAAAGGAGGAGACCAATCAGGCAGATGGTGTCTTGTGTAAATATGCCAGTCTCCATTGAACACTGCAGGAACGGGCAGGTTTAGCTCGGTGGAGTGAGTTCATCCCAGGGCTCCTCGCCCTACTTTGCGCTTTCCTCACTCCCTTTCCAAACCATCAGTGGACGTTTGCACGGTGCCCACAAAGGGGGGATGCGCTAGAAGTGCTAAGTACCAGGTTGCCAGATTGGAAAGGTCACCTTCTCACTACTCACCATTAATAGAAAAACACTCCGAAAATGAAAGATGAACATCTGCTTCAAAGCCCACCGCTCCCCGAGCAGGGAGCCGGATATTGCTGGTGAAGAAATGCTGGTTTGGGAGACCAGGAGCAGTGCCAGGAGGGCTGGCTGAGACCCTCCCAGCCATGAACCTCTGCAGCTGGGCTGTTGGAAAAGGCTGGGCTTGCTTTTCTGCAAGAACGATGTCACAGCAGGTTCCACGGAGCAGTGGAGGGCACAGGGCTTGCAAGGAGATGCAAAACCCTGCAGTGGTGAGACGACTTGTGGTGTGACAGGAGTGTGGTGAAATGACCTGTCGTGTGACAGGAGTGATGTTGTAGCCAAGATGATCCAAGCTTGTGAGCAAAGCAAGATTTGCAATCTCTCTCATTACAGCAGCTGATCTAGTTGGAAAAAACAAGATTTCAGGCACATGACTTCTAGGCTCGTTTAACTAAAAGCTACTCTGTGCCTGTTGCCATTGTTAGTTTTTTCCCCTGAATCATACAAAATTTACAGGAGACAAAAAGTGAAACATCAGACAGAAGTAATGGATATCCAAAGATGTCCCACATGCCCATGTGCTTATGGGCGGCCTGATGCTGAGCCCTCAGATGCTGCTTGAGCCACTCTGGGGCCTCTCGGCAGCCGCAGCCACTGCAGTGGTGCAAAAGCATCATGAAGCTGCAGACCTGGCACAGAAAGGCAGGAAAACTGGGGAGGGATGGACCCCAGGCTGGCACTCACTCGTGGAACAGATTTTTCTTAAATTAAACTACAAAAAAAAAGAAAAAAAAAAAAGAAAAAAAAAAGAGGAAAAAAAGAAAAAAAGAGCAGCACTCAGAACTGGAAACTGTTAAGAAAATGCTCTTTTTCAGATTTTTATCTCCCGTCTGGATCAGCTGGTGTTTGGCCCCGTGTGGTTCGACGTGAGTCACGACACTCTGTGCTGAGGTACAGCCAAGATTAGCTGCTTTGTATAGAGCTGTGCTACCTCGCAGCTACTGATTCACTGCAGTAGAAATGATAGATAGTTCTACAGGAGGTAAAAAAAGTGATGAAACACACCGGTACTTAAAACAGTGGATGTGCTCCACCTACTGTCCATTACCAACAGAGTGAGCCGGGATAAAAGGCAGCATCCTCGCTGAGAGCTTCATGCTGCCATCGTCTTGACTTTTTACATTTGTAGGGGAGCCGGAGGGAAAAAGAAAGCAAAAACTGATGTGAAGAAGAAAGGAGAGTGAAAGCAGATGACGGCTGCATGGTAGAAGAAAAGGAAATAAAAGAAAAGACACAGGTCTTCCAATGTAAAAAAAAGAGATGCTTCAAGAATACGTAAGCTTGCAGCAGCCTTGGCCATGTAAAAGTAATTTTGATATATTTCAAACTCCCAAAGGAGTAGAGTTCTTTGAATGCTACATCCTATTTCTGATTGATGACAATGGGGTTTATGCCTGGGACAGCCAAGGACAGATCGCAGGATGCCGCCTGCTCCCTTTGGCTGCCATCACCTTCACCTTCAAGTCTCTGGAGCCAGACAGGGCAGAGGGACAAAATTCCCATGGCTCCTGCCTTCCATGTGTCCTCTGTACACTCTCTACCGGATCATAGCTGGTACTACTGCCATTATGATGTGAAATGGACAGACACTGGTCTCCTGCTCCTCGTCCTTGATAGCAAACCAAACCTTGCTTTGATTAATCTCCTTCCCAGTCCAGCACTCTTTTTCCATTCAGGTCAGTGAAGCCTGTGAGCAGCTGTTGTCTACGCAGGATGTATCTCATCTCATATGATCTTCAATCCTGTCAGTGTCTCCTGTGAAAGACAGGGGAGGCAGGGACACGAAGCAGACTGAAGGTAACACGTTCAGGAGTACTCAGTGTCAGGGTGTCCACGATGACTTAAAAAGTGGATATGATGTAGACATTTAGGTGTCATTAAGCTGATTGAAAACAGAATTCTCAGTTTTATGTGTTTTTACCATAGTTTTATGTGAATTTCTTCAGAGTGAGGGCCAGGTCTGGTGTTTTGTCAAGCCCAGGGTGGAACTGCTGCTCAGACATGGACAGGGAGGCAAGCCATTGCTAGTGTCTCCATCAGCCAAAGCATTTGGGCACAGGGCACAGTCAAGGGAGGAGAGAAAAACTGTAATTCAATTATCACTCAAAATCCAAAAGGAAAAAAAAGGATTTGCAAAATAGGACTTGTGCAGTGCTTTTAGGTGTGAGCTTACTCACTGCTTGATTTTTCCTAAGAAAAGACACCAAAACACCCAACCTTTTGGTCTGTCCTGAAGCAGAACTTTTTTTTGTATGTCAAAATTTATATTTTTACACATATATAGCGCATACAAACATGCATACACATACATATATACAGATGCCCTCACACAGGGGTCAGGGAGCTCATTTCTGCCAATGTCTACTTCTTAACGTGTTTAAGCACATGGCTGCAATGCACATAGTCAGGTATTCCTGCTCTTGCACTGTTCAGTTGCATATTCCCTCTGCTGTAGCATCATACTAATGAGTATATATGGCCCTGGGCGTGCTCTTTCTCTGCCAAACAACTTTGAGCATGGCTGGAGGGAGCACAGGTCCGTCTGTATCCAGCTGACTGAAGCTGTGCAGATCCTACTGTCCTTGTGCAAAGTAAGTGCCCAAGACAGTGCAGTGTTTGTGACAGAGCAGTAACTCACCACAGGTTAATGCAATATACACTATCATTTAATATCTCACAGGCCACCATCTGAGGATACTTCAGACCTGTCCTGAATACAGATATTACTAGTGGGCTGTAATTTGTCTGTGCCTTTACCTGCAGCTGCTCCTTTCTATTATTCTAGCAAATATTGCAGAAATTCATAAAAGCCACAGAAGAGTGGTAGGCTTATGAAGTGCGCTCCTGCTACCATTTCCTTGTCCTCATTATTAATCCACTCTACTTTTTCATCATTCCATATCAAGTCTGTCTCCTACTAAAAAAAAGAGATGCTTCCTTTTTCACTTTGCATTGATATGAGCCTTTAATTCAACCCTGTCTGCTGGCTTTGACAGAGCTGCACTAATTTGTAATCAGACTGAGGCTATGACACTGTTCAAGTGCACACAAAATATGAAGGATACAGGAGAAGGGAAGAGAGAGAGAGAAAGAAATGGAAAGATTACATGCACAAAGTCACTGTTTCTGATGTGACGTTAAACTCCATGCACAAAGGGACACAGAATGACCCAGGGAAAGAGATTTGCTTGGAAAGACTGCTTCCAGACAAAATGCTGCTCTGTTATACCTCAGCACATTGACAAAAAAGGAGGTATGGAGGAGAAAGAGATGACAAGGTCAGCCAGGGAATGAAAGGAGAACTACAGGAGACCAAGGGCACAGCTGCGGGTAGAGAGATGATGGAGGGGCAAGTGACAAAGCAAGGAAGGGAAGTAAAAAAATACATGGGGAAAAGAATAAAAACATCAAGGCAAAGAGAAAGTAAGTGTGGAGAAGTGCAAAGATAGCACAGACAAAGGAAGAGGTATCCTGACAACCTGCAGCATATCTGTGACTGCTGGTGGCTGCAGCTGCTGCTCAGACAGGAGCAAGTGGACAGAGAGACTCACTGTCCTGACCAAGCATGTGTGAGGCCAGGAGCTGCAGAAAATCAAGCTGCCCCACCCTGACTCCATTCTTTTCCCTGTCAGGGCCCAAGTAAAATTCATAAGGTTTTTGCTTTTGCTCTGGCACACTGTTCTGTTAAAACCTCTCCATCCTTCTATATGGTAGCTGGGGATACCCCAATCTCCCTCCCTTAGGAGACAGGAAGGGAGGAAGCCTAATAGGTGTCTATCCCAACCATTTCCAACATGCCTTTTACTTCAGAGAGATTATAGTGCATTTAACTTTATTTTCTCCCTCACTTTATTGAAGGTGCAAAGTCTGGTGACCTTTATGCATGACAAATCTCCAGGGCTGCCACAAGATGTCTATTTTTTTTCAACTCCTGGGAGGGGAAATACCTCCCTTTTCTGCCATGAACGTGGAATAGCTGATTGACGTGAGTTAGTATACCCAGCAGCCAGGCATGTGGTATTAAAACTGTAATTCAAGGGCACAGAGATTGAGTGTTATGAACTATTAATGACTCTTTCTCATGGTTTGGTCCAAAACTGTGATCTTTGTTATTTTTCACTTAAAGGGACCTAGGCAGAAATAGAATTTAAAGCTATTGATTGCAAACACTTTTATCTACAAAGCCAATATGAAACACTGAGCAATAGCAGGCTGACTTATGTTACAGCTTCTTCTCTTTTTATTCTTTCTTGAAGAGATTTCACCAGGGATTACATCTTTACGGTGCAGAACTGTGTTTTCCAGGTGAGCTGAAGCAGGATGGAATTGAGGTTTGACAGTCTGTATCAAAGTCTTCCTCCAGTTTAGACAGCATGTGTGGATCTTTGAAGGCTGTCAGCATGAGCCCAGCTCTGCTCCCATCCACCAGCAGACATTCAAAGCGGGCAGAGTCATGACACTGCTCAGCCTCTGTACAGCCTGTACCCATAAGGGGCTGCTGTGTGCTGCCAGACCCAGCGGAGCAGGGGCCCCTGGCCAGGGGCAGGGTAGGGTCAGACATGCATGGTGACCAGCAACATATTGTGCATAACCACTCCCTTTTGTCCCCTTTTCCTTATTTTTTTCGCATGTCTGTTCCTCCCCAAAGTCTCTTGATTGCTCCCCTTCCCCATCCTGGATTTTCTCTTCACCCTAAAACATCCTGTAAGTCACATGCAGTCCCAAGATGCTCTACCCTGCATGCCATAAAGGCCAGTCTCCATACAGGCCACAGCAGGGGAAATGTCAAAGGTGTCCAAGTGCCTTTTGCTGACCCCATTACAGTGGAAGTCCCCCCTGGCCATGGGGTTGGTCACCTCCTGTGACAGCCCAGGGAGAGACAGGAGCACGGTCATGCCCCACCCCAGCCTTGTGCCTCTGTCCTCTTCCACATGTGAGAACGCCAGTCCTCCTTCCAATCATCCTTCATTCAGTATAACTCAACACTACCCAGTTGCTCTGAAGTTCTTACAAGATTTTGGAAAAGTCATAAGCAATAAACATAATGGTGCTCTGATGGAAGGGGAGGTATATGTAGAGGTGAGGTGCCATCACCTGCCACCAGCGTGTCCTTTAGAGAGGCATGCCCACACCTGGGACAAGGGCAGGCAAAGATTTCTAAAGCAGAAGAGAAAAGAGGCGTGAGGAAAGAGAATACAAGCAGAAGGCAGAGACAAGCTGGGAGGTAGGCTGGCCTCAACCTGCTGCTTGCAGAAAGGAGGCAGAGGATGAGGACAGGGCAGAGAAAGGACAGGGAAACAGGGAGCAGAACAAATCTACTGGCGAGGAGAGTGGTGTGGTCTGCAAGGCTAATTTTTCATCTGCAAATATGTGGATGCACACAGTGAAGGAGAATGTGAAAAATAAGAAAGTGGAAAGAGAAATACATTTTAAACAAGTTGGTGCATTCAAATGTGGAAATACAACAGTGCAGAACTGAGAGGACCCATGTCAAATAATCTGATTATGCCAAAGTAAATTTTCCAGGAATTCAGAGACAACTAGAACTGTACCTAAAGAGGCATAACTTATGAAAACTTCAGTGTGACTCCAGTTTGCTGAGTTTGAAGTGGTAAGTCATGTCATTGGAAAATTTTCTGCAAGAGGTGCAATACTATATCCACACTGCAGGGTTTGGTAGAAATAGCTGAAGAAATGCTCAGGGCAGTGCAGCCAGGAGCTCTGCCACTGTGTCCTCCCCTGGCTCTGCCCCTCTTTCAAAGCAGTGGAGGGGGAGACTGGCACAGAAAGGGAGGCAGGTGGTCAGGAGGACCAAGTGGGCAAATCTGTGCCCTTCCTGCCTCTCTGCCACAGCACCATCAGTCAGACACTAAGATCATTTTAATTACTAGCGTGAAATACTTTCACAAGAATGCTGTAATCATGGAGTCACAGGATGGTTTGGGTCAGAAGGGACCTTCGAAGGCGAGCTACTTCCACCCTTCCCAAACACTGCCATGGGCAGGGACATCTTTGGCCAGATGACGTTGCTCAAAGCCCCATCCAACCTGGCCTTGAACACTTCCAGAGATGTGGCATTAGTCTTTCTGCCCTGAAACTTCATTTTGTTACCCACTTTAATCTTTGGCAGCCATTGAAATGAAGAGCTGGTAAACAGCTGTTCTCTGCACTTCATAGCCTGGGCTCCAGCATTTAAGTGTTATTTATTAAAACACAAATTCTTTAGCTCTTAGCTTTTGTTTTCATTCTTCCAGCTGCACTTTTGAAAATAATTCTCTCTCATCTTCTCCTTCAGATCTCACTAAAAAAAGGAGAGAAACTCAACTTACAACTGAATAATTTTCATAACAAACAGACCTCAAGAGGTAAAAAGAAAAGCGTGATAGACTAGAAGATGATACTCCAGCTGAGAGAGAGTCTAAGAGACCTATTAGAGAAATACTCACAGTTGTTTTACAAGAATACTACATTTTTAGGAGAGACATTAAGAAGAGAACTAGATGCTAAAGGATCCACATGAGAAATTTAGAGAAGTGACTGCAAAACAGCTTACATTCATAGAGAGATGCAATTAATTATGAGACTGATTTCTGTTGATTTCACCCTTAGAAGTGCAGAAAAAAATATAAAAATTAGATACTAGTGTTTATAGGATGCACAATTTTTTGATGCAAAAAGTCTCTGTGACTATGCAGAACTGTCTGAAATCCCTAAGATTACACCGGAGGCTAATGGAAGAATTTTAATTTTTGGTTTGTTTTGTTTTCTAAATAAGCAAAGAACCACATTTTAATTCATCCTTCGGGAAATGCTGTCTTAATGTTTTCAATTACCACACTTCATTTCTTCTGGCTGGATACTTGGAGCCACAGTCCCCCTCAGCATGATTTAAAGCCTCTTCCTGCACTATACCTAGGCAGCCCTGCCTGTGCCTGGTCTGGGCACCACGACTCCTCCATGAGCCTGTCCCCAGCTGGAGCCACACTTGCTGTTTCTCTAATCCATGCTTTCTCTGCCACCTTTGGAGACATTCCAGTGCCTTTAGGTCTTTTCCTTGGACTGGCTTTGTCACAAAACCTGTTGATAGTGCTTGCCTGGTATTAGCCCACCAGTTTATCTGCAACAAAACTGAAACAAGCATTGTCTTTTTGTCTTTGGCAAGTGCCACCTCAATGGCCTGACATGGCTGACTCCGTTGGGTGGTTCCAGGGAGCTTTGGAAACCACCTATGTATTTTGTCTTAGTAATATCACAGCAGTTAAGTCCAGAGCCCTTGAAAATTAATGAAAGCTTCTGAGAAGGATCATGGTAACTACATCCATGCTTACGCACACACACACATATCCAGAAATGCCCCTGATAATAGAGTGAAAACAAGGGAGGCAGATGGGGGGAGCCTGGAAAGACATTAAGAGGTCTGGAGGATAAAGAAGCTTAGAGGAGAAGTGGGGTTTGGAATGAAATTGGATACACTTTTGAAATAAAAATGCTAATTAAGGAGAGGTTAAGGCTTACTGGAGAAGATTTCTGAGATGAAAATATAGCAGAATAATTAGGATCAAGTGAAGGGGAACATAATGAGATTGGATGGTGACAAGTGCCATTTTGTTGCTGTTACTGAAGGAGTTAGTGTTACAGGAAGTTTTTGGCTATGGAAAAGCCAGTCTCATAGATAAATTACACCCCCCTCCCCAGCACTGAGATGTGCTAATTTGATTTTATGGTTCAACAGGGTTTTCATATGGGCTATAAAGCGCTGGGTTCATAAATTAAGAAAAGTCACAAATTAAGAAAAAGCAATACACAAACACTTTTCAGCATCCTCTGAAGACAGGCATCACTGGGGTTTGATTTGGCTGCCTGTGTTGCTTTGGAGTGTATGTTCTCAAGCATCCCGAGCAGACAGCACCCCCACTGCCCCAGCATTGCATTTTTTTCCAGCAAGAAACTGCTTGGGGCAGTCATTCAGAATTTCAGGGCATCTGAGGACTCCCCTGAGGCAGTGGCTCTGGCACAGCACCTGACAGACCCTGAGCCAGACTACACGTGCTGTGCACTGAAGGTGCACTAACTCCTGTGTGCCAAGTGTCAGGCTGGACTCTGTGTGCTAAGTAGCATTTCAGAAAGCTCAGCAAAGCCCACGGTGTCCAGAACGCACTGGAATTTACTGTGTATGCACTTCATAAGCATACACACATAAGTCTCCCAGGATTTCCCTGTGGAAAATATGGAAATCATCCTACTGAAAGTAATTTTTCTTTCACAAGATGTTATGGTCTGGTTTTCTGTATATTAATTACATTTTAAGTGCATTTTCTGAAGCCTTGTTTTGATGGGCTTACTAAGTTATTGCAAGGAAGACACTTGTTACAGGCAGTGGAATGTAAAAATTATTGAAGTCCAGAATATGGTTTTGTTCATTTTTAGCATATGTATTGGCTAGATAATACAAAACCCCAGGGTTTAAGCAATTGCAGAGCTAATGTTTCACAGGAACAGCACAATCTCTTTGTGAAAGTGCTGCTGATATGGAACTGTGCCTTTTGCTTTGCCACTTATTTAGCACCTTCAAAATGCAGGCATCACTTTCTGATTTCCTTTGTGTGCTTAGTTGATCCCCATCAGAGATGGTGCCCACATGGTGACTGAGAGCAGATCCTTTACCCCTGCCAGACCTGCAATGACACAAGTGTTATGGTCCAGGCCACCTCTTGCCACCTGCTCTGAGTCCACTGATAACACCCAGCCAAGAGAAAATGGCACTGCTGGAGAAGGCTGAAGGTACTGGGCTCCTGCTGAGGCCTTTCTCACATCAGTTTATGAAAGACACAAAAAAGTGAAGCCTTCTTACTGGGACATGTCATGGTAGAGACTAACACTGGCTAATTGCATTTTCTAGTACTTTCACGATGTATGTCAGATGCAGAGGCAGTGATTGCTATCAAGCATTTGCTTGGAGAAAAATATTACATGACACTAAAGCAACATCAGAATCAGTGCATCTGCATTTCCCAGTTCCCACTGTAAAAGCTCACTGTTCCTTCTACCATCAGACCATAAGAGACACGTGGTGTCTGCAGCACTGATTTTCTATAGAGGACACAGGGCAGGTGTTTCTAAGTTCCCAAGCATCTAGGTTTAAGATCCAATAAGCCTCTGTTAATAGAAGTTGAACCCAGAAAGGAAAACTATTGTTTACTCTGCCACACATTTTTACATGTCTTAGTAACATGTCACCTATGTAACATGTAACAAAATCATACTTATGTATAATTTTGGTGATGTTGGGTAGCTCTCAGTGTATCCTAAGCAAGAACAGATAGTGTCATTTTATTACTGGCAAATAATACTGCGATTAATACTAATACCTAATGCTAATATGGCAACTAATACTGGAGCAGGACTTTACTACTCACTGGAAACTTTTGCTCAGGCAAAGAAAGAAATTACCACACATCCAGACACACCAGAGGCAGACATGCTGGACATTGAGAAACATTTCTCCCATAAAGATACCAGTTCGGCTTCTGTATCTCCTTTGGCCTTTGCTTTCTGTTGGCATCTCTGATTGGGACCAAACACCACTTACCCAAACTCAGAGCATGCTGCTTGGATGACCTGTTATATACGTTGTAATGTCACCACCTGTCAGCTTGCATTGCCCTTGTTAGACTTCTAAAATGGTAATTTAATAAAGGAAGGTGATATGAATCATCAAGGAATAATTTGAATTATCATCTGTAGATAATTCATTATGCACACATTTCTTGCGAGATCCTTAAATCAGCAGGGTTTCTTAATCAGAGACTTAAAAATTTTGTCTGTAACAGTTAGAGACTTGACCCATAAATCAGCAGCCAGGCCAGCAGGTCCAATTCACGCTTCACGTTTTTTCCCTGTGAGAATGAGACACTTAATTACCACCAAGGTCACAGAAAAGGGGAAAAACCCTGTAACACAGAGTTGGTTTTGACATCATCAGTTCTGGCAGTGTTTTCTGAAAGCAGAGCAATCTGCAAGCAGAAGACAAAAGCATGCTCGGCAATGCTGCTGCAGCACTGCCATCCTAACAGGGTGACCCAAATGAGTACTGGTACCACTCGAGTTATCAGAATTTATCTTCCTCTGCCTATGGAAGATAATATTTGCTTAAGAGAGACAGTTGTACTCTTTGCCAGATTTTATTAGCAGAAATTATTAGTTATTCTGATACAGCCTCCTTTTCTATTGTTCAGTGAGGAAAACTCATGGTTTACACCCTTCCCTTTGCAGGTGAGAAAGGGTTCTGTGCAGTTTCTGGGAGGAATCGGGTCATGGCTTGACCACGACACACAGCTGTGATGCAGGGTGCCCTGGGACCGGGCTGGGGGCACTGGGGTCCACAGGGGCATGCTGCAGCCAGCCAGGACTCCTGGGGAGCTGGGGAGGGAGGGGTGGAAGAAGAGAGGGAGAGAGGGAGGGAGGGCAGAGCCTCAGCAGGACCCACAACCCTTCTTAAAATGAATTCACCAAGAGGTGAAGCAGGTCGAGCCACCTTTGTCAGTGCAGATGTTTTCCTCTGCCCTGCTGAGACAGATGGGCCATGTAGAGGGAGGGACCAGGACTAGCACAGCCAGAAGAAAATGTGTTAAGCACAGCTCTCTAAAGTGCCTTAGCCTATCTTATGATTTCAATCTTCTATTTTCATGAAATGGCATGGATTTAGCAAGCATATAAACCCCTGTGAATTTGAAAAGGAAGTCTAGGTTTATAAATCCACATTTACTCAGCTAAGTAAATGGCCCGAATCTCAGAAGTGCCAAGCAGCTTCCAGATTTCCCTGAGGGGAACACACTGAATGTCTGGTGCCTCTGAAATTCAGGTGATAAATTTCAGAGTTTTGCAAACTCTGGGCCGAGGTTTTGCCAATCGATAGTCCTCACTCAGATATAATGAGCTGTCTAAGAGAACCCAGTCTGGATGATGGATACTTGTCTGATCCTGGAGCAAAGACTTTAACCAACTGGCCATGTTTATTGGATTGGATTTAGCAAATCAGAAACAGCTAATTAGTTCTGTCAGTACTCATTTGAACTAGAGTTAGGTGTTTGGGCAGGGTTGTTTTTCACTTGCTTTTCTGTTTTCTCTTTCTGGCCGTGCAGGTGTTATAGTTCATTAGGGTTGGGAAGTGCCTGAATTCTAGTCTAGCTTTCCTTAACAGGTGGTTGAGCACAGCAGACCCCCAAGGAGGGAGTGGGGAATCAGCTCTGCCCTCCAGGAAAAGGAGATTTCTGTGAAGAGTGACTCCACTGAGATATCTTTTCAACCACTGCATGTAGTAGGAATCTCTGTGTCCAAGACTTTCAAGGGTTCAGCAGACTTGAGTCCTCTTGAACTGGAGGAGTTGATGTCTCCTTTTATGTTTTACACAAAAAAAGAATATATTTTTGTTTGTCCATGAGTAACAATAATTATTATTATTTGTACTTATTAGACTCATAAAATAAGTTCATCATGAAAATATGGCTGGCTTCTTAAAGCGTGATCAGTTAAATACATTTTCACTGGTGGCAAGGCTGTCTCCAAAAAACGTTTGAGCTGTAACATGTATGCAAAGTCAACCTTTCCATGTAACTAACTTGTCTTGTATCTACTACTTGGGAATCTGTTACAGGTACCCTTGGATACCAGATTTTTTATCTCAGGAAGGGTGCATCAGAGAAAAGGAGACTGCAAACTGGCTGTGCTCCAGCTCTAGAATGAGACAGGGCTGTGTCGCTATATTAGTTTCTTCCTGGTTGCTATATAGTAATTTGATTGTGTTATTTTACTTCAGCATGCAATTCTGTCCTTTCTTCTCAAACTTGAACATGGGAGCTGTAAAGAGATGAGAGATTTATTTCAGGACTCAGTCAGTTTTGAACATGACATGTTCAGTAAATGAGTATATTCTTTGCCAGAAAGCAGCAATCACACCAGCAGGTAAGATTCATCTCACTGTCAGATAATGGAGGGAAGATGTTTGATGTTTTGTAAAGTACAGACAAGTGGCTCCAGCATTCAGAGTGACAGAAGAAGGGATAAAGTTGTCAAGCATCTTCCTTACTGCTATGTCTGTGGTCAGCTAGAAGCCACCTGACCAGAAGTGAGGCCTTGAAAGATTGCATGCAGCACTACAAACTGATGATGCCTGAATCTGAGCTCTTCCAGCTGAAGCAGCTACTTTGTACTGGCAAAGATGCATTTCTCAAAAAGACACTGCTGCATTTACTTTCATTAGCTGGGAGACCATGTCAAATGTGCTATGAAGTGTCTTGCATTAGGTAAAACAGAAACCCATTTCTTCCCCTAAATTCTCTTATAGAATGGCCTGGGTTGGAAGGGACTTTAAAGATTATTCAGTTCCAACCACTCTACCTTTCACTAGACCAGGTTGCTCAGAGCCCCATCCAACCTGGCCTTGGATACTTCCAGGAATGGGGCATCCACATTATGCTGATTCATGCAATAATTTCTAGGTATGTTTGAATGGTGAAACCAGGTTGGCTTTGTCTGTTTGTGTTATTACTACGGATATGCATTTCCCTTCAGGCAAGATGCTGGAAATAAGAACAGCACTCCCTTACCTGGAGGCTGTGCTGTACAACGCAGCAGCATTTCAAGCCCACAGAGCCCCAGTGTAAGACCCGGTTTGCCTGAAGCAGTGGCGCGTCTCTCAGTCACAGACCCCGGGGGAGGCTGGGTGATAATCGTCTGCTTGTCTGCTACAAGGGAACATTTTCCATGTTCCTCCTTCTCTGGCCTTTTGCAGTAAATCTGTAAATTTTCCAGTCGTGGAATCGGTGAACACTTCCCCAAAATGCCTCGGGGCATCTGCAAGCCCTGGGTACCTGGGCCCAGAAGGAGGCAAACTCCGCTGGCTTTGGTTATTTCCACTTGTTTCAGGATGTCTGCAGTTCCACGGAAGTGTAATGGTGGGTAAAACAAAGCAGACCGCAGAGTCAGCTATTTTTTTATGCAGCTTTTCAAACTAACATTTGAAGGAAAAGCAACATGACGTGCAATTTTAAGGGTAGAAATCAGATGTTTTGCTGATTGCTTATCTTATCTGAACCAGAGGACTGTGAAATGAACAGCCTCAGGCAGGTTTGACCAAGAGGGCTCCGGAGCTGCCGTGGGACCGTGTGACTGATTCCAGGAGAGAGGGACTCCCTCTCCCCTGCTGCCTTGTGTAAACCTGAAATTATTCCTTCTTCTCTCCAAAGAACTGCCTTTCTGGAGTAAATAGCATTTGTCATTACCAGGAAGGGATGCTGACACTCCTTTTTTTCTTAAGGCTGGCATCATTCATGTGTGTGCACTCGGGCTATCAGACCAAGCAGGCAGGCTAGCTTGCAGAAGTAGAATCAGCACATTTGACTCAATAACATTTTTTATCATTAAATAAATAAGTCTCCTAAAAATTCCCACTTCAGCCATCAGCAAAATATTTTACCTACTAACAAACAACCACATCTCACCGTTGTGCAGCATTCAGAAGGCATTAAGTCGGGCTATTAGAATTCATTAAATTGCCTTAAAAAGCACAATGGGCATATTATCACACAGGCACACGCACTTACACACGCGCATTGTTGTCTGCCCAGGGAACACTCCCTGTCACCTTTCTCAGCAGTCACGCACACCAGGAACTCCTTCGATTTTAATGAACTCAAGATTTCCCCGTAACTCTCCGTCTCCAGGGCTCTGAGAAAACAAACACTCAGGAACGCGGCTCGTTTGGCTGCATTGTCAGCCCGTGTCGGCTGTTACAGCCTCCTACAACAGCCACTCATTAGCGTTGCCCGGACTCGCCAGCTATGCCATGCACGGATCAAAGGAAGTTCAAAAGCCTTCCACAAGTTCCGAGGGTTAGTCCTGCTGGTAGTAACATCAATGATGAAATTGCAATTGTATTTGATGGGAGCGAGAGCACCTTGGGTGTCATCCTGGGAAGTACTGAGCTGCTGCAGCCCCCAGCAGGTCCAAGGAGAGTAGTTCAGTGCCATGCAAAAGCACATCTTATTTATTATCAATATATTTACCAGGCAGTCCAATTAAACTTGACAGCCTGTTTATTGAGGCTTTCCGCCCATTAGCAGCTGTACAGGTATCAGCCAACCACAGCAGCACACTGAGCAAAAGGTGTTGGTGCTGGTCTCTTCATTTGAGCTGTACATCATTCACAAACATTGATACGAGTCAAATAAAGGTCACAGCACATTTATATCTAGCTTTAGGTTAAAGAACACCAAAGTCTTTTTATGCTGACAATGCTTCCCAAAATTTATTGTGACCTTCAAGAACCTGAAAATATTCTGCATCATCATCATCTCAGGGTCAGCATACATTCAATATTCATTAGAAAAGGAAACTGCTGGGGTGACAGAAATCTGGTGGTATAGATTAGCTGCTGAGATTTTTGATTTCCCAAATCATCTAACAGGAAAGCAGCCAGGGGAGAGGAGGGAGCAGGGAGTTTTGGCAATTATCTTGTCTGAGTTAGTTATGCCTCCGCTTACAGTACACATGTGGCCATGGGTACTTCAATAACCAGTTTACTCTCATTTTGTCTATTCCCTCCTCCCCAGCACCATGTCTTTGAGATCACAACCTGACCAGACAAGCTTCTCTGTCTCATCTCCTTGGATCATTTATTACTTCACTTAAGCCTTAACTCCTGCCACCTCTTTGATACCCAAAAGCCCCTGATGGGGTTTGTATCTGGTGAGGTGCTGAGTGACTCTGGCACAGTGCTCAGCTGAGTGGGAAACAAGGTTCCCCAAGTAAAGGGGACTCCACAGCTCACAGAGATGTGACCCAAAGTGTGACCATTTCAAACTGTCCCTTTCTAATCCTTTTTGGTGCCTTCACCCAGCAAACAGTAGCATGTTCTTGTTTCAATCACTTTCCCTCCTGACATTTCCCCAGCATATTTTATGTCTAGCCATTTGAATTTTAGATTCAGTAACTCACCAATTACAGTGTCTGCTTGGTAAGATGTAGATCCTGCCTACGTCATTATTTCACCAAAGCTGGGGCTCCTAGCAGTGAGTGTTAATTATGTCAAAGGCAGTTGTTCATATTAATGTAGAATGTCCTTAGAATGTTCTTCACTGAGAGGTGAGGTTGTTTTTACTCTACATTTAGAAAACAGACCTAGGCTAAATCTATTTAAATCAAGTAAATCCTGATGTTAGACAAATATAGAAGGTTCTGGGCTGAACCAGAGTGATCAGGGATTGTGCTGCTTCTGGAATGGCACAAAAGCACACCTGGAATTTCCTGTTCGGTGTATTTTTCTGTGTAATTTTTATTCTCCTATTACTCTGAGTTCTTCTTAGTTTGTGCCTTTGTATCTGAGAATTTGTTAAATGCATCTCTCACTACAGCTTTGTTTTCAAACCCATTAAAGTCTATCTGCTTATTTGTTTATACAAATCACTTTTATGGATAATAAGCATAACAACAAAATATCAGCCAAGGGTGTACAGTGGGTATAAAGGGTTAAACAGAGACAAATATAGAAAAGAGAGTAGTGAGAAGAGTGCTGTAACATATTTTCAGAGATTGTAGCATGTAGCTAGGAAACTAGTGAATTCCAATTATATTCCACTTTCTTTACTTTCTCTGCCATACCTTTCCTTGTTTAGCACATTGCATGGTTCATTCTGCACTGGTGTTTTTCAAGGAGTTGAGTGCCTGTTCAAAATGCTTCTTTTCAGTAGATTTGCTTTCTGGATTAACTACTTAGCTGTCTGTTACTGTCCATGAATTCTGATGTTCCTTTTTCTTGGAACCAGTAAGCTACAAAAAAAAAAAAATAAATTTACACTGTTGTAATAAGCAGGCTATGGAGAAGAATTTAGCCTTTTGCTGCATTTTTATATAACTTAGAGATGGGTTCTTGAATATAAACCTAAATTTCACTCACAAAAATTGTAGAATAAAGTCTTACTAGAATTAAGTTCATCATAAATGTAGTTTTAAGAGTGTTCTCCTTTTCCAGACTGAATTTCAAGAAGTCTCTGGATGTGATTTATACACCTCAGCCCTGTAATCTCTCAGAAGAAACCAGGAAATGCAGGCGAAAGCCTTAAGATGTTACATGGGACCTAATTTAAATGACCTGGAGGTAGATAGTGAAGAATGGACCTTTCCCTGTGGGAAAACCTCCATCTCCTATTGCTGTCTCTGGCCCGATCCCCACTCACATGGCTGGCTGTGGGTGGTAGCTGACATGCACTGTCCCAGCTTTCCAGGCTGGGAGCATGGTCCTGGTGAGCATAGATGGATCCTGGTAAAAACTGAACCAAGGCATCCTGTGCAAAAACTGAACCAAAGCATCCTGTTTGCTTGCAGCTGGATTTTCAAATATGCTCAGGAAAGGCCAGTAAGCAAAAGTAAATATGCATTACCTGAATGATGTCTAACAAATAAATGGGCAGCTTGCACACGTTTTAACAGGTAAGGGACTAATGAATCAGGTATCTGTAGTCCTTGTGAGGGATAACAAATGTTTGCATAGAAGCACTCTGGTGTTTTGTGGGTACAGACATGTAGCCTGGGACAATTCCAAATGTGGAACTCGAGGCACACCACCTGTCCCCAGCCAACAGCACAGATCTAGCATATGCAGAAAGCCTAAGCTTGTCCAACAGGACACCATGCTGCTGGATCCCAAATGTACTGTTTGACACCACTGCTTATATCCCCCTTATTAAGAGGTGTCTCCTGCAGAAAGTCAAGCTCTGTGTCCAAGGCTGGACAAAATGGACTTGGGGTCTAAAGTTATGGGATGACAGACAAACCAGAGGGGTTGAGTGAAGCCAGCAATAAGCAGCTGCATCCTGGGCGAGGGTCCCTGGACTACCCAGAGTGGCCACTGTTTTCCCTGACTGGTGTGAGTGTAGCCATTGGAAGAGGCAAGTCCTGGGAGAAGCCAGCAAGGTCACCTGCCCTTGGAAAGACTGAATTTTATGGGATTTTTGCTCAGAAGTGCAGCTCAGACTGACCTGGGCCAATGACTGGCTTTTGTTAGTGGTGCCCTTGAAGATTTATGAATTCAAAACAAGAAGCAAAGCGGTTGATGTACATTCTGGACATGGTTTTGAGTTTATCCACATTATTTTCTATCCTGGCATATTTCTAACTCATATTATATTAAGGCTGTTTAGTGTTGTGTTCATTATAGCATCTTTCATTAGAATTTCTCTCTTGGGAATGAAGAGATAATCCACATGAATATTTTTTTCCATTATGGGCCACATTATTAAGTCCATTATTGTATTTTAATTGACACTATTATAGCACATTAAGTACTTTGACATGGGTTAGAGATAGTTTGTTAATAACACTATTACTAAAATACTAAAAGCTGCATTTCCATTCTGGTTGATGTTGAAGCTTTCAAAGTTGTACTCATTCTGTCACGTAGCTTGGGAACACAAATCTGGCATTATCGGACTGTCTTTTATAGTGCTTCTAACTTCTCTAATAATCTGCTGTTTCAACAATGCCCCTATAAATCACTGAACCAGAGGTGATGAAGAACAATATATCACATCTGGTTACAGTCATTGGCTGTGTCAAACAGAATTTTATCCTATCCAAAAAGTCTGAATGACTTCAGCTTTACTATTTAAATGAATAATGATAGAATAACTCTCAGGATATTTAGAAAATTTGTGGGGCTTATTTACATTCTGTTGGGGTTGTTTTTTCCAGTATTTGGTTCATATGCCTTTGTGGCTCCTACATCCTCATCAGAACTGTAAACACTTTTATCATCAGTAAATCCTTTCCAGCAACACCCTGCATGAATTAGCAGATTGAATTTGTCAGCTACACTATTTCTATTTCTATTCATCATGGACAAATTCACAGTTTTCTGTCCTGTGTCATGTTCCAGGTTAAACAGAATTAAAAATAGCAAAAAGTATGGGCACCTTCTCTTGTTTTTTAGAAAAAACAGACCTGAAGAGGATGGTTTACAGAGAAACATAGTAAATGGAGAGCTTTGATTAACATGTAGGCTCAGTTTTCTTTCAGAATAAGACCTTATTTCAAAAGACTATGATGAAACATCTGGTAAGAATTTCCATCAGTATAACATAAAAAAAGCAATGAATTAAGCCTGTATTCAATACTTATGCTTGAGGCTCAAGCAGACAGAGGTTATACCTATACTATTTAACACCATTAGGCACTCCTAGGCATTACAACATAAGTAGCCAGGTTTTTAAATGCCCTCTGGGACAATTTTGGCCTCTGGTAACTCATTCTCTCTCTACTCCATATCCTCATGGTACAGCTTGTGGGTGACTACCCTAGCACCATTGAAATGATGGTCACTTTAGCAGGTCACTTGTATATACCCTTCTAATGTTTTCTACAGCAGCCCAGAAATGAATGAAACAGCCTATTTTCCAGGCAAAATGTGGAAAGAGCATTCTCATCAGCTGCAGCGAGAGATGAATCACATCTTGTTGACAAGTAAAGCAACAAGAAAGACGGATCTTTTTCTCTATGAGACTACCAATCCAAGACTTCTACTCATGAAACTCAAATGGCTCACATAAACTTCTGAAGGTTTGGAGGGGGCTATCTGAGTTGGATTACACCGCTCTCACCAGAACAACGCAGCTCATTCCCAGCTCTTGAGTCACAGACAGGTCAAACATTACCTGTGCGCAGGGAACATGTCCTGTGAGAAGTAGTGAGGTAGTGTGGACACTGGGACTGCTCTTGACTTGAGGGAAAGCAAACCAGTGGTGAAGGTTCTTTTCACCATATTCTGGTATCCTGTTGAAAGTTTAATCCTTTCCCAGCCATAAGGGCAGTCTAATTCACACAGTGCTGGGGATTTCCTTCACTTCTTCAAGGTGTGTAGTGTATTTTCACAGCTCTCTGTCACATGGCAAGTTTGATGTGCAATGACTACAGTGTATGTAAGCCCTTAACTATGTGAAATAGATGAACTAAACTTGACATTTGTAGATAAAGCACATCAACAGCTTCCTGGTTGCACAGTTTTATGTACTCTCTGTCACATACCTTTCTAGGCATAGTTATTTCAACTAAGTCTGTAAGGTAAATCTTACTCTCTCAGGCTTTTACATTTCTCAGATGAGTGTTTCTCCTGTTTTCCCATGTGACACGTTTTCATCTTTCTCAGATGATTTACTCCTTCCAGGGAAGACTGAGGGGTATCATGGTAGCTGCCATAGTGACTAGTGAGGCCAGTACTCTCTGGGTTGGTTTGATTGATTGATTGATTGTTTTTTTTTCAACAGAAAACTGACTAAAAACAACCCTCAAAAATCTTTTCTTGGCAATATGGTGTGCAATAGTCCAGAGCCTACAATTGCATTGATGCGACCTGTAGGCATTTATGGTGAGCAAGAAGCAGCCCTTTCTTCTTTACCCAGGTTTCATATTTTTGTGTGCAAAGGACAACTCCTTTTGACTTCTGGATAAACTGCATTTTGCATGCAGGTATTTTGCTAATCCAGCTGTTTTCTCTTCCCTGTAGAGGAATTTAATTTTTTTTTTGGATCATCATGATGACCTTCCCAAAACCTTCAGAGCTTTTTCCCCCCATATTTTAGCGCTGGACTCCAAAAGCCTCTCCGTTTTAATCCTTGTTCTGCTAGAGGGATCTTTACTATCAGGAGGTCAATTAATACTCCAATGCTCCATTTCCCCACAAACATCAAGGGATATTGCGGTAATAACTGGAAGTTTTTGACAGAGCTCTCATTAGCAGCAGCTTCATTAAAATGTTATTTAAAAAAAAAAAAAAAGAACTCTCCAGCTGATATTAGAAAAGAGTATTTTATGCAGAGGAGACAACAATTGTGAGAGAAAAAAGTCCAAATACGCTAGGTGTGACTTCTCTAAGCATAAAAGACTGCTCTCTCTGTTTCAGTGCTCTGCTGACTTCCAAGTACATTTAGCATCACCTGCTATGTAGCTGCAACAAAGTCATTGGGTTCTCTGCCTTTTTTCTGAAAGATAAATACATATATATAGATACAGACTAGATAGATAGATATAGATATAGATGATATAGATATAGATATAGATGATATAGATACAGATATAGATAACCCCCAGTCCCTGTTGCAATATGCATCCCTCCTCTGCTCCTTTCCTTTATCTACAGAGGGTGAGAAATTACCATATACCCTCTCCAGGTCCTATGGGATGGCCGCTGTGCTGGGACAGGCACACATGAAACACAGGGATCTCTGCTCCTTGAGCAGCAGCCCAACACCAGACTCTCAGTGGATCAAACACAGGACGCAGGAGCTCGAGGGACAGAGCACTAACATCCCCTGTGGCATGCACTGACTGCAAACCAGATACACTGGTGCAAAGGGTCATTGAGGAAGACAGGAGTTGAAATCAGAGGAACTGCATGCTTTCCAGTCTTTTCCATCTACTGGAGTAGTGCTATGTTTAACAACAGTACATAACACGTCCCTGGGCAGAAATTAAAAAGGCTGATGGAATCCCTATCACATCTATAATGTTCTTTAATATCCAAATTAATAGCTGGGAAGTGCATCTTGGTAGACAGGTATTTAAAAGCTGTCTCCCCCCAAAGAGGCATCCTGCCTCCTATATGAGCTAATCCATTCCTGCTCTGATTTGGCAAATGAGCCTTTATTTGCACCTAGAAGGGACCTTCTAACGATCCTGAAATTTGGTGCAGCTTGCACATACTCACTTGCATTCCAAGTTTTTGGGGCTAGGATCCCCTCAGACACATAGTGTGAAAAGAGGCTTAAGGGAACATGGGCCAAGGAAGGTGTTAAAACCAAACTGCTGCTTGTGTTTGTTATGTTTGAGCGTTTCCTAAGGGTCATGGGTGCGTTTTTTTCATTTGTTAATAAAAATGATTACCGAACTCTGGTGTATTAATATGTAGAATGTGATTTTGGGGGTTTCCATCCTCTTGGTGTGCCTGAAGCTGCAATGTGAGATCAACTCACTTTCATCATTCAAGGACTGCAATATTGGTTTATGACCTTATCAGCTTCAGGTTCATCATCCCCTTGAGAAAAGCAAAGGGCAATTCCATCACAAAGAATCACCATAAGAAACAAGAGGGTCACTGCATGGAGCAGAGTAATGCCTGGGGCTGATGCATCCTGAGAAGTATTGTAAGAGTTTTTAGAAGATGGCTAGGGAACTGGAGTACAGAAGGCTCCAGGGGGACCTCACAGTGGCCTTCCAATACTTGAAAGGGCTTATAAAAAAGATGGAGAGCAACTTTTTACATGGGTAGATAGTAATAGGACAAGGGGGAAGGATTTTGAATTAAGAGCAGAGATTTAGATCAGAAGTTAGGAAGAAATCCTTTACTCAAAGGGTAGTGAGGCACTAGAACTTCTAAGGTTGCGAAGAGAAGCTCTGGATGCTCCAGCACTTGAAGTGCTTAAGGCCAGGTTGGATGGGGCTCTGGGCACCCTGGTCTAGTGGAAGGTGTCCCTGCCCATGGCAGTGGGATTGGAACTGGATGATCTTTAAGGTTCCTTCCAACCCAAACCATTCTGTGATTCTATGGTTTTCTTTTCTCTCCCCTACCCACTTTATTATTTTCCCTCTTTTTGCAGTAGTAGGTCAGACAGCCCTCCCAGACAGTGTCAAGATGGTCCAGGAGTGTGACTGAGTGAAGAAGGAACAAGGAACTGCAGCTGCACCAGAGGCAGCCTCACCACTGCCCCCTTTTCACATTCACAGCATAGCATTTTAAGTGTCACCATTACACCTCGCTGACCAGCACTGGACATGCACTGGGGCATGTACAGAAAAAATCTGTGCTTTTTTTTGCACATTGGAATGTTAGGTGGTAGAGTTAAATGAATGCAATAAGAGGGAACTACCTTAGATATTATGTTTTAATCTGTTTAAAAGTATTCTTAGCCTGATAGGTCACAGTGTACACAAAAGCAGCAGGAATAAACTCAAATATTTCTGATTTCTGTGCCAGTTTTGGCACCAACAGGTGAGCTTCCCCAGCATATGATCAGGATGGGTCTTTATTCCGTCTCCTGTTTCTAAAGGACTCCTCCTTTCTCACCCTTCTGCTCTCTCCCCATGCAGAAATCAATTTAAAAGGCAAAACGGTCAGAATGCCCTTTAGCTGTAACTGGATATGGACTTCCTTCAAAACACAGTTAATTAAAATCCTCTTATTCAGAGGAAAAAATTTCTGAGGTCATTTTGCCCTTACTTGTTTTGCTGTCCTAATCCAGCTAAAGGGAGGATAAAGTGAATTCCAGTGCACCAATGGTATCTGTAAAATTGCTGGTCAATATGCATGGCATTCTATCTTCTTGCTAAGTTCAAATACGCAGTGATAGCTGGAAGATATCCTCTGACTGCAGTTGCTGAGGAATACTGCAGTAAATCATGACTATCTGCATTGTTGCAGTTTTCTGCAGTGAAAAAGTAAGCTTTCCTCAAAGGAATATTGCACAATTCACAATTAAATGAAAGGAAGGTGTTATTGTACAGTTACGCCATGTTTGTGCTTTTACCTCATCAGTTCTGACCTGATGCAGATTTGTAAGTGGCAAGTGCTATAAATGGCCCCTGGGGGTTATAACCCTTTTGTGGACTCTTCTCAGTGCCCAGCCTCATCACCCTGCCCACTCCATGTGCTCCCATCCGGGCACATCCCGTGCTGCTGGCAACACCTGGCAAGGCTTCCCAGTGGTGCTGGACTCTGCAATTGTTCTTTGCAGTGTTTGCATCCGTCAGCCTCTGTCACAGCTCTGTTGTGCCTCCTGCCAGCTGGAGGTGGGAAGCATCAGTAAGGATCAGTACCCAGTCACACTCATCGGGACAGATTCAGTACCTGATAACACATGTCATTTTAACAGAGTGTTAAAATACAGAAGCTCTAACCAGCTGGATTGGCATGTCTAGGCAGTCTTTTGAGGGATGCCAGAGGCTGATGGTGAGATCAATTATCACCAATACCTGCACAGATGCCTGCAATTTCTGACAATACAGGCTCTGAAGGCACATCAGCATGAATTAATGTGGGTAAGCAGGGAAATACAACCAGATGTTGGAACCTCTTCTCCTGGAGATTTGCAGCAGTCTGCCTTAAAGGAATCACTTCTCAAAATCAACCAGTAATAGCAATTATTACATTTAGCTTTTCCTTTGCTTGAACCTCATCCTGGGAAAGAGTAAGAGGATTTGGATAAAAGCCTAAACCTAATTAATCTCTTAGGTTTTTATATTTCCTTAATTTGGCTTTATTTTTTAGTCTTTTTTACATATGAGATTCTTTTATCTAGGGAAGCCACGTTTACATTATTGTGGTATCCCAGTTGCATTTACTGGTAAGGCTGGATGAGGCAGTCCACAGGTCTGTAATGCCATTCAGTGGTCACAGGTTATACACCATTCACCCTGAAGCACACGTTACTCATGGCATTTTACTGCTCTAAAGTATCGCACTAGGAATTGCCCAAAGGAGAGCACTTTGGGCTTTAAAAAGGGGCTATATAACTATTCTCTCTGCCTTGGCTGTTTGCTGAATGGGTTCTTTTCTTACATACATGGTGAAGGCAATGTCCAGAGGCTGAAGTAACTCACCATGCACCACGTTTGGGTGTAATGCACGCTGAATCTGAAGTGAACAAATTCCCAGAGAAGGAATTGAGCATTTCTTAAACACCAAGATACACAAGGGTACCAGTACATTTTCAAAGACCTAAAAACAAGCCAGGATATTATAGGAAGGCAGCAAAACCATGGCAAAATTCTGAAGACACAGCAGCAAGAGTTGTGCCAACATTCCTGTCTGTGCTCATGGCCAGTAACGTCCATGAACACGCGGATGCCTCACCTCCAGCAGGTCCCTAGCATATGCACATTCACACCTCTCATAAATTTTTATCATACCTAGTACAAATTGTCCTTCTGTTCCCTTGCACCCCTGTGTGCACAGAGGCATCGCCGTGGAGCAGACGGGAAGCAGTTTCAGAGTCTGCACCAGCCATTTCTCGGCTGCTGGCAGGGAACGGGCAGGAGGATTGTAATATACTGAAGGAAAGGAATAACAGCTTGTACATGCTTCACCAGATTTTCTACAGCAAGCAGCCTTTTGTTTGTAAGTTCCTTTTCCATTTGCTTACAGCAAACACAGTGTCACAGGCACCCTTTTATTCCCTGCTGCTATTTGCAGCAATGGAAACCTCCAGGTGCTCCACAGCACCTTGCACTTGTTTTGATTAAGAGTTTGCACTCTCCACAGAGAGTTCACCACTACTTCAGTCAATGACACATCTAAACTCATGAATAATGAGTCCCAGACTTTAGCTATTTTAAAATAATTTAATTTTATTTATTTTATCTTACTGCCTCCCATGATTCTTCAATCAAAAGACAGGTTTTCTGCTCTCTGGGGTGGTGAATACCTTCAAAACTTCTGTTTAGGAAAAAAAAATCACAATACTTTCAAATGGTTTCATTGCATTTTGCTGAAAATCATAGAGAAGTATTTTAGTCCTGCTAAAATGGGCTGAGCCAGTTCTGCAGACATTACGTATCTGTGCACACACTGTCATGAGAACAGCTGCCACCAGCTGACACTGTTGTCATTAAGAAAAGTTGTCATTGAAAAGCTGACTCTTCTCTCTGCTTCAAAGGGAACTCAGATGAGCAGAAGCCAAGCGATAAATCTCAAAAGAGGGTTTTGTCTAAAACATCACAGCAACCCCTGTGATAACAGCAAATATCTGATGGAGATAGTTAATTCCCAGATAAGCCCAAATCAATAAGTCCAGAATGAGGCCTGTGAGCATCAACAGTCTCTCTCCATCAGCAGCTGCAGCACAGGAAGGGAAAGGAGGTGGGCTCTGAGAAAGGCTGGTCTGGGATGTGCTTCCTAAATCTCATCCTTATTGATGCCTCCCACTGCAGCTGCAAAACTCATGGCACCAACCAGTTAAAAGAGAAAGCACAGGGAAAACAGTCTTTCCCAAAGCAGTGCATCTGCATCCTCCCTCCCCACTGCAGAGCGTCCTCTCCAAGCCCAGCTTGCTGATCACAGCCCTCAGGCTGAGGTACTGTTGTGGTAAGGGTTTAGGGCAAAATCCTGTGAGACAACCTATTGAGAAGCTTGGATTAGTGGTCTGAACTGCAGTGTAATGGAGAGGAGAGGAGAGGAGAGGAGAGGAGAGGAGAGGAGAGGAATGTTTTTCTACAGAGCCAGCACTGGAAAAAAAAAAAAAGAAAGTGTATGACATTCAGTTTTCCACAAAACCTCCAATGATTTCAGTGGCCCAGATTCAACAAAGTGCCTATGTATGCTCTTAATTTTGGCCTATTCTGTACCCTAGTAAAACAAATGGGCAGGGAATATTTCTGCAGGGCAGAAATCAAACCTTTCCTTACTGCTGCAGTAGAGACCAGCCCCAAGCTTGCTCTGCAAATGACTATGTTTGTGGGCAGTTGGTTGCCCAAAGACTGAACACAAGGAAAGCACAGAGCACTCCCAACAGCTCAGCAACACAGAGGTGGATGATGGGGTGCTGAATAATGTATGCTGACAGAAGAATGGAAGTGAAATATTGGATGCTCAGCATTTATTTAAATTGAAAATCTTTTTTAAAAAGCAGACAAAGAATGTGGAAAAGATCTAGAGAAAATATGAGTCCACATTTTTATGTCCACATCACTTGAAATATTTCTTAAGCTATTTATAATGATGTTTAAGACTAAAACTCCTTGACAGTACTTCAAACAAGCAGGCAGGCTAATCAAACTGACAACAGGAGCTATAGCAGCAGTTTGGTAGGAAAAAAACAATCATTATAGGTCTTTGTACAAACACAATCCAGTTATATGAACTTAATACAGGGAGAAAATCTTTAGAAAGACAGCATTTTAATCTGAAAAGCAATTGTGTCATGTAAGTCCCACTTGCAGATGACTGTAAGTGCCCTTCTGTGCAAGATTTATAATTTTCAAGGATTTTTAGTTTATTCATCCAGCTGAGTGATCTCTTTTATGAGAGGGCAGTGGCAGAAATCAGCCAAAGATCTTGCTGCTTGAAAAGGACAGCAGTTTGGTAAGGTTTGCTACAGTTTCACTCGACACTGTGTTTCTGATATATGACCACCATGAGCAGAACCAGTGGCTCAGCATCAGGCAAGTAAATGTTGCTCTCCACCTGATGCTCATATACACCCATCTGAATTTTACTTTGCTGACTCCCTTTCTGCAGGCGTGTGATGACACACTAATTGGGGGAGGTATAACATCAAAATACATGAATTGCACATCAAATTTTGATGCTTAAAGCACCAAAGTAATGGTTTCGTTTTCAAGTGGAGATACCAAAGAGCTCCTGCTGAACCACTGCAGTAGTGAAGGAGGTAAGAATGTGGCAGTGCATCCTTCTCTTTCCACATGGCAGCTCTGCAGCTGGTCTGCTAGGAGAAGCAGTGTTTTGAGATTAAGAAGGAACTTTGGAAAGAGAGTTGAGGGGCGATTACAGTTGCTTAGATTTTGTCTGATTCTTGGAATGCAACAATAGAATCTCAGGACAAAAGATTTTGCATTAATTTCTTTTCTCAAATTCAGGGAAGTTGCCTTGGTTACCCATTCTTCTTCAGCCAGACTCTTCACTGTGAGGCTGAAATGTCTCTTTCTGTGTATGTGCATATCTCACCAGTTGCAAAACAGCATGAACCCCATTGCAGACCCCTGTAGCCTCAGAGGGCACCGCAGGACTGACAGCAAACCTCTCAGCATGACAGGGAGGTGTAGCACTGAACTCATAGGTGACTGTGCTGTGACAGACACAGCTGTCCCAGCACCAGAACTACTGAATTGATGGGGTATCCTGTGAATAAAAATACTTGGCAATCATGAATTTTGTGAATTTAGGCCCTGTTTACTCAGCTCATCCTTAAATCAAGTTTCGGATTGGAAAAATGTGCCAAATGCTGTTACTTTTGTCATTTAATACATTGTGACTTAACAACGTTGAAAAATCCCCAAGGCACATGTTATGCCAATTAGCTTGCTTTCAATAGTTGAATACATCTGAATAATAAATTCAATTACAACCTCTGTGTGTGTGTTATGGAAATGGGATGACATGAGGCCATACTGATGTTTATTTATCTGTCTGAGCATAATACACTTAATGTGAGAAAAAAAAATGTTGTAAAATATTATTGACTTCACTGCAGAAAGAAGAGTGAAGCAAAGTGCTGCCCATGGGAGTTCTGACTGTGGTGGTGCTGCTGCAGAGCCCTGAGGGCCTGAGGAGAAGCCAGTGAGACTGGCAGGGGCTTCCCATCACCTTCCACAGGCAATGGCTCAGGACATGAGTTTATGTCCAGGCACTGATAATATCACTGTGAGGAAATATGGCCAGAGTGACAATTTCTTTTCAAGGCAGCAGAAGATAACCCGTGAAAGAGGCAACGTGGTGGTTGGTCCAAGAGATCAAAGCCAAACCTCCAAACTCTTCTCTTACAATAACTTAGAGGTTTCATGCTGAGAGTTTCCCACAGTGAAATATGGCCATGCCCATTTCTTGCACATGCCTGAAAGAACTGCAGTTCTCTTAGAGAGCTCAACTGGTTTGTGACACAGCCCTGTTCAAAACTCTGAGAGAGAAAAAACAGACTTGTTGTGAGTTAAAATGTGTCCTCTTTCTGATTTGAATCAACCTAGATACCTTTATTTATTTATTAGTTTCTGCTTTTCTTATTTTGTTTCAAAGGCCATAGGAAAATCAAAATACCAGTCTTAAATAAAAGCTAATTTGTTATTTATACAATATAAATATATTAATGTTTGTTGAAATCACTTTCTCTGCAGATGAGTACAGCTGTATTCTGAGCTCAGGACAGAACATCAAATTCAGTACACATGAAAACATGAAAATTTTCCTATTTTGTCTTGCCACTATTTGCCTATTCTGAAAGCATGAAAATAAAACTTTGAGCATTGGCGCAAGTACAAACAAAGCATGAGGAAAATCTTGCATATCTTGTAGTCCCTTCTGACTGATCTGATCACTCTTTCTCATAACTTTATATTTAATTATGATGCAAATAATTGCACTAAACATTGCATAACTTCATATTAATCAATTTAGGACATGAGAAGCAATTCCTGTTGGATCCCTATTTATCACAGTTGCCATAAATAAAAGACAGGACACTTTAAAGCACTGACTGAAATTAAGGAAGCCTGAAGGCAGTGCTGCTTTGCAGCTGTCCATGCAGCCCTGCTGGTTTATGCCAGCTCTGAGGTGTCCCCTGGTGGTTATAACAGTAGCAGGAGCATCCACTAACTGTCCAAATCTTTCCTCAGAGATTCGATCAAATGCTCCCAAATGCAGATAATGGAACAGTTTAGATGTAGGCAAAACATAAGAGATCATAATATAAAAACAAAAACAAACAAAAACCCCACACACCCAAACCCCCCAAAAAAACACAAAAGAAAAAAAGGAAAAAGCTTTTATATGATGAGGTGTTTTTTTCTTTCTTTGTAGCATGGGGAGTTGTGCCACCTCTCTGGGTTTTCTGTGCCATCTAACACATCCCCTTCGAGATCACGGACCTAGTGTGATACCCTGCTCCTTTTCTGAAGCACATTACACCTGCTTTTGTTGTATTTTGCTTCTAAATAGGAAGTACTGGCAAATGCTTTGCACCCTGTAATGTTTCGGTGTTTGCAGTACAATGCAAACCCCGTTGACATGGCATGATTAGCAGCCCCTGGAATAGTTTGCAGGGGTGATGGTCCTCCCTTCTCACTCTGCATTCCCCAAAATATTTCCTTGCGGAAGCTGAACTTTATGATCTTGCCTTTTGGCACATCCTTTGCAAAGCTGTGCTTACTCAAACATATGCTTTTTACTACATTATTGCTGCTCAAAACAGTAGGAACAAACCTAATATAACCCCTAGTGCAGCAGAGGAACTGCAGGTCAGAGATGTGAAGCCCAATTGCACTGATACTTATTACAAAGAAAAATCTCTGTAGGGTAAACATCGTTCAGGTTAAAGGCAGAGAAGGAATATGGACAGAAGGACAGAATAAATCAGTATCTTAGGAATACTTGACAATGTGACCTTTGCTCTGTCTATTCTACTGACACTTGGTTCCTCATCTTTAACTGAAAACACAAATCCGAGGCTTGAGGCAATAGTAGGGTATAAAGTTTTTATTTGACCTCACACAGTATGACACACCAAGAGAAATACAGCACTCAGGTCATCTCAAATTAGTGCCAATAAAACTTTTATGTACACTTTCTGAGTACTTATGTGATGCTCTCATCTCAGTGCCAGTCAGCAGCCATGTAGCATCCAAGTGCCTTGCTCCATCCCACTGCCATGATTCTGGCTCAGTTTCAGATGTTTTGGGTACTACTGCCCTGGAAGCCACAAAAAGCATGTACCAAATCAAAATGCTAATAATGTTTTGAAATTATTTTTGAAACAGTTTTGTATCTCTCTGCTTAGAAAGCAAATCTTTCTATTTGTCCTTGGCCATGTTGTCCCAAACACGCAAAATGCCAAGGTAAAGGAAATCTCAGTGATGCAAAGCAAAATATCCACTGATGCTTCTATGCTATTGTTAGTGGCACTGGGACTGGCTGACACTGAGGTGCAACCTTACCTCAGCCCAATGGCAAAACCCAAGGCACCAGCTCTGTCCTGCTGTTCATAGATGCCTGAGCAGGAGCAAGGAGTTTGGGGAGGCCAATATGCACAGGCAGAAGCATCCCTGTGACACTGGATACTCAGGGCATAATTCTAACCACCTCTATGTACTGAATCTAGCCTAAAGGGGATTGTTTTGAGGGTTTTTTTTGAGCATGAGAATGTGATGACTTTAAGAGCTACACAGGCATTTTTAGAATTAGAAATGAATGCTATATATTACAGAGAGAAGCTGAAAATATCCCTGTTCTGGTGGTTGTATTTCAAACATTGTGCACTGAAAAGCACTGGGTTTTAAACTTTTGAATAGTGACAAACTGAATATTGCCTTTCTAAATGTGGGGAAAGAGGATGATATGAGAGAAAGAGAAAGGAAGGAAAATTAGTAATGAAGAAAGGCTGTTTCAATGTGCTGAGTCCTCGAAAATTAGACTTAATCCCAGAGCAAAGGAGTCACAGGTAAAGGGCAGGTACATAAATCATTAGCTCATTAATCTATGCATAACTTCATATTTACTGTAGCTGCCTGAGGAAGCTTAATTTATTCTCCTTGTGCTCACAGAATAACAACTGTCTTGGTCAGAGGTCTTTCTAATCATTTATCTGCATTTGGTTTAACTTACTTATCCAGGAACACATTTCCTGATACAAAATGGACAACCCCATTTCTCCTCCATTTTTAATACATTGTTTTCAAAGGAAACTTGTCTCTGTTAAAAGATCACCAAGCAGGGATCCAAAAAATGATAAATAGTACTGAGCTGCCAGGCTAAACACTCTCCTTTGGTCTTTCCCATTTCATTCTGCTCCAGCTGTTTTCACTAGTGGTGTAATGAAGAGGCTAATTGATTTAGTTTTAACAAGTTCATTCAACTGCTGTTTTTAAGTATGAATTGGGCACTGAAACCCAGGGTCATCATTGTGCCTGGTAGTCCTTCCTCTAGCTAATGTTGCCAGGCTTAAATGTCTTGTTTTCAGATGCATTTAGCAAGTTTTAGCATTTGAACAAAAAATCTCCAGACTCCAGGCTTGCTTTGAGTTGTCCTTGTTGTTAAATTTAAATCACAGTGATCCAGCTGTTTCAGGGAATTAAGGGAAAGTGTTAGTCCTGAAAGCAATGAAGTATGACAGAGGGGGTCATGCTGGTGTCAGCAGCGTGTCCTGACCACTGTCAGGAAAATCTACCCACTCAAGTGTCCTAAGTGATGAGCATTAAAAAAGCAGGGTTTGTTTATAGTTGGTAAAGACTAATTAGGGGGTTAAAAGTGACTTTTCCAAACATTACCTAAGAATTTCATGGATGTTTAGAAGAAATCCTTCACAGCAAGGGTGGTGAGACAGTGGAACAGATTGCCCAGACAACCTGTGGATGTCCCATCCATAGAGGTGTTTAAGGCCAGGCTGGATGGGACTTTGAGCAGCCTGGTCCAGTGGAAAGTGTTCCTGCCCATGGCAGGGGGTAGTTGGAATGAGATGATCTTTAAAGTCCCTTCCAATCCAAACCATCCTGTGAGTCTGTGATTATAAATGAACTTCAGCATCTCACAGCTTTGTGCTTACCTAATAACCATCCTCACATTTCCCCACCAAGTGACAGGGCTAAGCCAGTTTACAGCTTGGTTGCTTCCAGTGGCCACTCAAAGTCAGAGAGGCACAAGAAATGTCCCCACACTTGTCCTCCTTCCAGCTGCTGAGTGGTGCCCTTGGTGCCTCTGCTGCCACTCTGGGATTAAGATGAAAGCAAAGGTCACCCTTAGGAAACACAGGTGATGAGGACCCAGACTGGAAAAAAGCCAGGGAAAAGACAAGGCTGAAGTGCCTAACAGAGAGAGGGCACTTGAAAAAGGGTACTTGAAAATGTTGACCAATTTTACATATTGTCATCCCCATCATGTCTACCTCTGAAATCCCACCAATCTCTGCCAATCGGATATTTGTCCCCATTTTGGCAAGTTACCCCCTTGAGTGGGTTCTGGACAAATACTTTTTAAAATCAGACATAGAATCACTGAGGTTGGAATATAACTCCAGGATCATCATGTCCAGCCTTTGACCAAACACCACCACATCAAACAAACCATAGCACTAAGTGACACATTCAGTTGTTTCTTGAACACTTCCAGAGACGGTGACTCCACCACTTCCATGGGTAGCCTGTCCCAATGCTTAACAACCCTTTCAGTGAAAAAAATTTTCCTAATGTTGAGCAAGAACCTCGCAGCTTGAGGCCATTTCCTCTTGTCCTGTCACTAAGTTCCTGGGAGAAGAGGCCAACTCCTCCCTTGCTACAACCTCCTTTCAGGTAGTTGCAAAGAGCAGTAAGGTATTCCCTGAGCCTCCTTTTCTCCAGGCTAAACATCTCCAGCTCCCTCAACCACTCCTCATATGACTTACTCTCTAGACCCTTTACCAGCTTCCTTGCCCACATGCTGGCAAACAGGGCAACTCAGATCCTCTGCAGATGGGTGGGACCTGAAAAGTGTCATGTGCACTTTTGAGGTCAGTGTTCTGAAGTGGGATGCTGGAAACCAAGTTCATAACTCCCATTCTAGGCATTTGGATGGACACAGGGAAGATAAAATATTATTCATCAGTAGAGTTGCTCTTAGGAAGAAAAGCCACTATTATTCTGATAGGGTGATTATTAGAAAAATTTAAGGACTTTAATTTCTTGCTAAATATAAGAAATACTCCTGTGCTAGTAAAGACAGCGGTTTGCCCATGCAGAATTAAGTCTCTGCGTGTCAGAAGCAAGAACCTGCCTCAGCAGAGCCCCCAGTCTGCCTTGTAATTAACAATGAGTGTCAAGGAGCCTCAGCTGGCCATTTAGGTTGCCACCTGCAAATTAGGACAGTGAAGATCAAGACCTTGGTATGACAAGGTAAAAATGCTTTCTTGCTTAAACTGATAATGTCTCATTCTTTTATAGCATTTAACATTGCCAGACTGAAGTACTTTCATAACTAAGGTCAGAATCATCATCCCCTTTTTCTACAAAAGGAGAAGTGACAGCATAGGGAGGTGAAATAATGTTGGGTCCTGAGAGGGAGATCCTGGGCCGCCTGCTCTGGGATAGCCTAAATTCAGGATACTCTTGGGGTAAATTAAGGTGAAACAACACCAAACAATTAATTAGAAAGTTTTGTTTATGGCAGCAATGACTTAAACCTTAGGATAGGTTGAGTGGCCCATGGCAGCAACAATTTAAACATTTCTGAGCAGCCCATGGCAGCAGTGAATTAAACTTTTAACCACATCATAGACAGGCTGAACAGCCCGTGGCAGCAGCAGTTTAAACATTTAAGAAGAGGAGAAAAGGAAGAAGGAAAGATAGGAAAATAAAGGTAGAAAAAAAAGGATCCAGGCCACTACCCAGCGTTCCAGAGCTGTTGCTGGTCTGATTCCTCTGGATGGCAGGCACACAAGCGGGGGGTGCACACACAGCCCCTCTTAGTTGTGGTGTTTATAGAACAATCCTCACATGTGCATTTTCTTTTTCCCAGACTTTTCAGAATGGAATGAGGGGTGTTGTGGCTTAAATTCCTCTCTCCCCTGTCAGAGGTGCAAGTACAATGCTGTCTCAAACTTGTTTTTAGAGATAGTTACCCAAGATAGGGAAGTTGGTCGTGAAAAAGTGCTGTCTTGCCTCCACAAGACCCTTTCTTCTAACCTCACTTTGTCTCGTTGGTATGGTAACATTCCTTTTCTCTTCTGCTCAGTATTTGAGACATTAACTCTTTCAGGTTTACATTAGTTCTTTCAGATTTTCAGTTTCTCACAAGTAGCACATCTGTGATCATCCAGTGTTCCCAGTGGCACTTGAAACCACAAAGCCAAGAACTCCCAAATCTCAATCTGGTGCTGCAACTACCAGATTTTCTCTTATTGGAGAGAAAGAAGAGTCTGAAGCACCAAGTAAACCTGACAGGAAAAATAAACACAGAAGAGAGAGCTGGGGAACATATAGACTGTATGAATGCTTTAGGTCTTGCCTTGTATTCCAATTGAATTCATGGAAAACTGTGTTACAGACCTGCACAACCCCAAGGTGTCAGGGAAAAGGGAAAGAAGTCCGCAACTACTTGTATGATTCCTCACAAAGGGAAGAATTCTTGCTCCAGAAGCTAATCCAGCATACTGATGTGGTCCAGTAGGGCGAGGCAGCCAGACAGCACTGGCGACCTACAAAGCTTTTCAGAGCTTGGCACTCTGGCTTCTGTCAAGAGATTGCTTAAATCAGTGCTGAGCAGATGTGAAGCCTTTCAGTGGTGCACATCAGACCCTGTGCAGCACAAAAGGCATTGCCAGCACCTTTTCATAGAAAAACACAGACAGCACATTAGGACTAAGGAGTGATTCTCCTGTCTTGTTCAGGAAATCCAGACCATACTGCCACAGGTCTCTCTGCCCTCACTGGCTCCTTACCTGTGAAACTGGGGCAATACTGCTGTTTGGCAAAGTGCTTTTCTTAATCTCTTTCTGAAAGAAAACATATACAAATGATTTTACACACCTTTATTAAAAGTGTCTGAAAAATTTCATTGAAAGCCACCAGTTTTGAACACATTCTGTCAGAAGCACCCAGGTGGCAGAGGAAGGATGGTGATGTATGTGATGATGCATTGTATTGACACATATTGTAAAATAAGGAGCACAAACACCAGTTCAACAAAGAAAGTTAACACTGTCTTCTAATTTTTGGGTGACACCATGTGCAAGACCACCAAATAAAACAAAAAGGAAACAAACAACAACAACAACGAAAAAAGTAAAATGAAGACAGGATTAGGTAACACAGGCCAAATTCTTTTTTTGGTAATGTCTCTCCATTGAGTAATTCAAGACCCATATGCTTCTTAAAACACAGTATAAAAGCTGTAAAAGCAGCTGAAGGAATCATCCAAACTCTGTTTTCATGTCTGCAGCACACAGCTAGTGCTGGGAGTCACTGCAGGCTTACTGCTGCCCCTGCGAGGGGGATTTGGTCAATGAACCTCTGACTATCGGACTGTCTGTGGATTCTAATGCGTTCCAGTTCATGACTCCTTTCACTAAAATGAACTTTCTAAAGACAGGATGAGGATATTCTTTTTCAAAATCTGACATTTACTTTTCTCCTCTTCCAATACACTGAAGTAATCTCTCAGTGGAGATCACAAGAACAGACAACCAATAACCCAGCGCTTCCTGCCTTCTTCATTTTCTAATTTGTTTTTGCACACACACAAACTCAAAAAGGTCAGCCCATGAGCAACAGCACATTCCTTCTGCTCTTCAGGTTTGGAGTGCTGAGCACAGGTAACCAAATTACCTCACCATGCCAGTGAACTTAAAGCTGTGTGTCTTCTATACCCTCACTGCTGCTGCAGGGCTGGAGAACCTTCAGAGTTGTCTTTTTAGCACATGAGCACACCTGAGGGACTGCAGCTCTTTCATATCCTTGCTTTCATTCATAGTTCCTCACTTTCATCCAATTACATCCATGTAAACCAGAATAACACCGTGATATTATTCTGTCTTTGTGGGACTTTTAGAGCAACTGACACCCTAATTCCCTATCAGGTGTCTGTTTATGGTTTTGTTCAAGGAAAGAAGTGATGGGGATTTTTCTTGGGCAATGGATCCTCAGTAAGTGGCTGATAGCATGCTAAATCAATACTAATGAAGTCCATGTAGTTAATTCCATTAGACATACACCCTTGTCCCTCTCTGAGACTAAGACTGCACTTAGCTGCAGCTAAGCTCTATCAGTAGTTCAGGAAGAAAGGATGTCTGTTCTGCAGCTCCTAACCCAATGGGAGGGTCTCCTGGATCCTTTACTATCTTTGGTCTCTAATTTATTCTAAATTGATGCTAACTCAATTTTCCTTTGTATGTTTTATCCACCATCATGACTTGGGTGACGCTTCCAGCCATGGCCTGGAGGAGTGGGTGAGAGAGAAGGGGCTCAGCAGGGCTGAACAGCAGGGAGGTGGTGGCTGGGACAGTAGACACAGGGGCCTGGGGTTGGGTTGGAGTGGAGGGAGATGAAGGAGACTGAGGACAGCAAGGAGAAGGCTGGGGAGTGCTGCAGGGAGGGGGGTCAGTTGCCGAGGATACTTGCCCCAAGGACAGCACCTGCCCTGCCCAAGACACTCCCCACAACCCCTGTATCCCCTTCCCAGCCTTAAAAATCACCATCCAAGGGCTGGTCCTTCTGTCCTGGCCCTCACTCAGCACTGCCTTCCCCTCACCTGCCCCCCTCACCACTGCCTCGAGCGGCACTGCAGTGGAGACGCTGCCAGATGGGGCAGCTGGGGACACCCCTCTATGACTTTTACTTTGTCAACAAGCAATTAATTCTGTGCTATCTCAAAGACCAGTAACAAACAGAGAAGTTAAAACAGAATGTGGTTGGAAGCGAGTGAGGCATGAGGAGACAGGGCAGCACTTCTCTTGTAGCCAGCCTCCTCGTTTGGGTCCATGGAGACACACAAAAGACAGGGTCACCACAGGAGTCGGCAAAGGTGAATCCAGTAGTGGGGTGGCCAAGACCACCAAATACCCCTAAATGCCCGTAACTCAGTTCCAGAAAGGTCTAGAAAAATGAACTGCACATGCTAACTCATTTACATGAGAAATGAGAAACTTGGCCCCACAGTGAGGAAAACTTATTAATAAAAAGATACCCACACAAAGCCTCGTTGATGACCCCCTGTACTCTGGACACACTCTTGGCTGGATCAAAACCAGATCCAGGACTGGTGATCTCCTTTCCTCTCCTGTCTGACCTCTCTTCCTCCCTGTCTCTTCCCTCTTTTCTTTCATTATTTCTCTTACTACAAGATACCATCATTCTGCCCATGAGTGATGGGCAGGGGAGTGGTGTGAAGTGATCCCTCAGCTGTAAGGTGGGAGGGCTGTGAGCAGCAGCAAGCTACGGCTGCCTGGGAAACATCAGTGCTTGACTGCTCCCTCATTTTGGAGAAACTGAGAGAGTATGATCCCTTCCCTTCACCACCAGGCAAATGGAAAATGGTATAGCCCTGAAGTGGGTGGCTAATTGGACAAATGTCTTGTTAAACAAACAAAAGGTAGGAAAGAGAAAAGGAAAAGCAGTTTTATGTTGCAATTTTGGGAGCGGCTTTAATTGCCACCCACAAGGAGAAGTTATGCTAACAAACAGGCAGAGGGAGAAATGATTAGACCTCTGCAGATTTGGTGAAATGACTGCAAGATCAGGTAAATCAGGAAAGGGAGGTAGCAGGAAAAAAAATGGGAATCCAATTTGATAACTATATGAGTGAGAATGGTCCTCTTAGGACTCGCTTCAGTGGAGTGCAGGGAAAGACAATTAGTGGAGAATTTAGATAGTAAAATGCATAATAGAAAGAAGATCTGAGATAGGAAACAGGAGGGAGGAAAGCAGCTGGATTATTACTGTTATTGAAGCAGCTGCAGAACGAGGTACAGGAAGCAGGAAAAACAAAAATTGGAAGAAAAGGTAGAGATGATGCTTAATCAGGCTGCCAACCCACCCAGCATTGTATGGGTTAGAAAATGAATTGCATCCCCTGAAGAATGGAAGAAAAAAAACAGGGAGTGATCACTGTGATAATGAACTAGGGTAAAATGATTCTTTACCTCTTTCAAATCACCCTGTGCATGAAGCCAGATCCACTACAAAAACTTGGGGTGGACAGAGAGACCACACCCAGAAAATGACCCAGTTCGATCCAATTCCGATGGCTGATTTGCCAAGAGCATTATGGCCATAAGTCAGGCAAGACTGAAATCCAGAAAGTGGAATCCTATCAATGCAGACATAATAACAGCCTATACATTCAGGTTCCAGTTAGTTCTCATCAACGATTAATAAAATTTTTAACAGATACAGGAGCACAGTGTTAGTGTTAAGCTAGCGGGATGTCAAGAAGCTGGGTGTGTGACCCAGAGGGCAAAGAGTTAAATCACTGGAATAAACTGGAGTGTTACCTGATGAACTGCTAAGATTAATTTATGGCTTCTGGGTGAGAAGCAGATGGCTGCTCCCTTTGCAACTAAACAACACAGTGAAAACATTTTGGGTTTCCATGTTCTTAACTACTGAACCTGGTGTCTGCTGGAAGGCACCATGTGGTCCTTTAGTAGGTCAAACATTAACCCTAACCCCAAAAGAAATCCGGAGACTGCAGAGCACTTGGTCTGTGTGGCACCTGCACTCCCTCCTTCAAGGATTGCTACCATACCACAGTCCTGGATTTTGCTGAACTGGAGTTTCTGAAGTTACAGCTGACTTGGCTCCACTAACTGCTGTGGTACCAATACTACAAACCAAACAGCCACAACACAAGTGCTCAGGCACTGATGGGGGTGTGACAGACTGCAACACAAAATGTAAAAGATGCTCTGTCTCTGAAAAGGCCATATTAAAGTGAGGTGAGAGACAGAAGCAGTCACTAGATGGAGACAATGCAATTTCACAGAAGAACAACTCCAGAAAACTTTTCAGTTGGAGAATTAATAAAAAAGGCAGAAAATCTGTGCCTGTGAGTCTTAGGGGTTAATTCCCTGTTATTACCTTGCCTACTGAACTCAGAACTACAGGATCAATGGCAATATTTGCTTATGTTGGAAGCAGAGAAAAGATATTACAGACCAAAAAAAAAAGAATTAACCTGCTCCCTTTTCTGTCTGTATTCACTTTTAAAATGCCTTTTCTGAGACCCCAAGAGAAAAGACTGTCAGAGTCTTGGTATCTGTGTATCTGTTGCATGACTAAACATCCTTCCACCTGAAGTGATGACTTCTTTGATGTTGCATTTTTAGCCTCTGAATGAATTACTGTTCATTTTATCATGAAGAAATTAAAGGTCCTGGTACACATTTTCTAACCCTTACCGACTTTTGATCAATGAAGTACTTAGTGATTTACAAAGTTATTTAAAAGTGACAGACAAGTTCCTTCAGGAACAAAGCTTTGGGACCTGTGAGAAAATAAGGAAACATGAAAAGGCAGTGATAGGAATACATTTATTATGTATTGGATATAAAATACATTCAAGGAAATATATGCCTATATATAGGCAGCAAAGTTAACAAATGCACAAGCTGCAGTTGCCCCTCTTCTTCATTCTCACTTCTTTCCTTCAGTTCTCTGTTTCATCCGTTTCCCCACTCTTCTTTGCCTCATGTTGCCTGTGTCCAACTACAGACTGCTTAGAAGGTTCTGATGAAAGATGCTAAGAGAGGGGCAGCACAAATGTTTACTGTTTCACAGCCAGCATTATTATGACTAAGAACTGGCTAAAGCAAATTGAGTATTGGATTCTTTACAAGGAGTACCTGGGTCAGTGAACTCAACAGGTTTCACAGTAAATTGAGGGAAGACAGACACTGAGTGAGGACTGGCAATAAAATAGTACTTCCTGATATGGACTGTAAAAGGATTGAAGATACCACTGCATCAGGGACCTCCTTGCACTCCTCAAAAGTTTTTCTAATGCAGAAAATTCATATTAGTTTAGCTGTGCTGAGTTAGCAATATTCTTCCATGAGAGAATTGTTTTTGCTAATCTGGTCACTGTTATTAATTTACAACAGTATTTACGTTGGAGGCTACTTTCTATAGCTATTTCAGTTTTTATGGGAATAACAGCTAAAATGATACAAACCTGATTTTAGATGGACCTAGAAGTATGCAAAACCAGCACTGGATGCAAAAGGCACTAATCCGATGTAAGACATTTGTAAAGCAGATGCTTTACCAATATCTACCACATGTGTCTTGTCATTTATGGAGCAAATGCTGCCTCCCAAGGCCTGCTTTCTATTTATCTTTCAGACCCTCTTGAGAAAAAAAACTTAAAGCATATCAGCTTAGAACTAATTTGCGTTCTGTATCTTCAGGGGAAAAAATAATTCTATGTGCTCCTCTTTCTGTCACTCGTGACAGCACTGAAGACTTGCTAGTTCTGCCTTGCAGTGTCCAGTGACAAGCACTGTAGCAGCTGCCCTCAAGTGTGACAAAGCATGTTTGTTTTCTTTTACCAAAATCACAGGTTTACTTTTTTTGTTAAAACTTCAAAGAAAAAAAATACCCTTATCCTCTCTTCAATCCTTTTATCTGCTTAAATCTTATGCAAATGACAAAGGTAATGACATAATTTACAGAGAGTGAAAACTGGTGTATTCATTTACTTGGGGCTGAAAATGAAGGGAATAAATATTCAAAGCAGTGTGATGTACCACTGTGTGAGGCAAACAGACATCAGACAAACTGAATTAACTGTTTATTTGCAGCATCTTTGAACAGCATCTTGCTTTTCTGAGTAACAAGGTCACTTGTTACCAAGTTCTCACTGAGGTCAGCAGCCAGACGGAAGAGTGAACTGACAGCTCCTGCCTTTCACCAGAAGCAAAATCCCCACACACAGCAATCTCCTTTGCTCTAAATTCACAGGATCTGGACAATTTCTGTAAGAATGAATAGCATTTCTTGTGGAACCCGAGTTTCTGCTACATCAGGTTTAGATGCACTTCTGCGCTGAACCCCAAACACTACACATTCTCTCTCTCTCTCTCTCTCTCTCTGTATATATATAATCCAAAGAAAAAGCACAGTTCAAAACCCCTAGAGTTGGCATGCCTCAGTAGGGTTTTTTCCACCAAATCCTTGCGTCTTGTCACAATATTCCTCATTTTCCTTAGTTTGAGAGATCACTGTGGTGCTGCCTTTCCTGGAAGGGTGAATTCACCTGCCTGATTCAACACAAAGAGTGTGCAAGACTCTACAGTGATGGATGTGATATTCAAAAGAAACAATGTCAGCTAAGCCACAAGTGAGCTGCATACTCCTGAAGCAGTATGGATTGGAAACCCTCTACAAACAGATATTTTTCATCTCAGAGGAAGGATCTCTTGCTTTTTTCTCCTTGAGCTCTGTTTTGTGGTTTTGCTCAAGGGAAGAAGTGAAGAGCAGGCTGCTTGACTGATTTCAGCTGACTGGTTCCCATGTCTTTTGAGCTGCCTGAACAGGCTTCTGTGCCATTACCAGGACTCTGCCTGTATGTGTTATAAACTAAATTCTTCGAATGGAAAAGCAGATGAGATTTGGGTGAGAATTTGAGAGAATTTCTGATAAATGGATAAACTAGGTGTCAAAATTTCTGTTCAATCCACAGAGGCGCAGAAGGTGGGCTCTGCTCCTGTTTCAAATCCTTTAAAACCCCTCTCTGCAAGGGTTCTCCTGTGGCAGAGTAACAACATTTTACTCAAATAAATACTTTTATTGTTTGTTTCAGTGTAACCTTATTGGATTTATTTACTTTCTGACAATTATATCAGGCACTTCAAACTGCTGTTAATAACTGATAAGTAGCAAGAAAAATGCATAATTTATTTGTACTCACTAGCTACTCCCAACATAATTCAAGGTGTCATCTACAGATAAAAACTATTGCCAATAATTTCAATCCTTCTGTATGACACAGTAGACATTTAGAGACATCATTATGCCGACTATCTTCTCTGTGTCCCATGTTGATTCTATCTTTTCGTTGTTTCTGAATGTCATTGATTTATTACTGTGGATACACTATCTGAAAATGCATTACTGTGGGAAATCCCTATATTGCAGTAAATTAGGGAATAATCCTTTTATTTTCCAACAGGTGTTATTTGAATAAAATGTCACTACATATGTTACTCTATACCCTTGTAGCAAACTGCAACATATTTTTCTCCTTGTTATTTGAAAGCATTCATCCAAAATTCCATTATACCAAACATTAATTTCCTAAAGTCTGGTTTTCTTCTACCATAATATTTTGTTCAGTCATTGTAATGAATATTCATATTCTTGACATAATTAGCATGATATTAACATGGCCTCCTATCCTCACAGGTAATGCTATGACTTCCAAATGCAGAATAGCTGTTCTTACCAACAGGTAATTTGAGTTACACTGCTTTGTTGAAAATTGTTGGGCTCAGAATTGCACTAGATCACTTCAAGGTCATTAAAATCAGGCACCAATCTACCTTTCACCAGAAGTGTTTCTAAAGTGGTATTTTTTCTAAATATTTTCTTTTCTTTTCTGGCTCTTCCTGAATGTGAAATTAAAAGTAACAAAGCAGCATCTGCGGCCGGTTCTGCAGTTTCTGCTGCCCCCTGGTGGGTGTGATGTTGGAACAGCCCAGGGAATTGATTTTACCGTGTTGTTCTTGCTCAACGTGAGGGGTTTAAGCCCCTCTTTCTGCTCCTCAGGCGAATACTAAGAGAATACATAAACTGCTGTTTATGCCCTCTCTCTCTCAGGGGGTTATTTGTGTTTGTGTAAAGGAAAATAAAAAAATAAAGCTACTCTTTAAGAGAAAAAAAGAAAAGGGATTTTAGGTTTCAGCTTTGGCATGGTTCTTACTCATGTATGTCTTAAATAAGTCTGTAAACTCTCTGAAATCAGCCTAAACATGGGATACCATGAGGTTAAACACTGTATGTTTGCTCTCCACTTGATCATAGAATAACTTATACTGGACTGGCTTTCTGGATGTCATCCTGGTCCAAGCCCCTGCTTGAAGCAGGGTCAAAAATTGTGTTCAATAGAGTCTTAAGGACCTACTTGATGGAGATCCCACCACCCTTCAGGCCATCTCTTGCAGTGTTTGACCATCGTCCCAAGTGAAAACGTCCTCTGGTCATTATCCATGAGCTCCCAGGGTTCATCACCAGCCTTCCTCACTGCTTCCTGGCTTGTCTTTCCTGAAGATCTTATACCCATCACGCAGCACTCCAGTCCTACAAACTATCTCACCACATATGTCCCAAAGAAGGCACAGCTCTGCAACTGTGCACAGATGTCTCCTTTGCCTCCCCTGAAGCAAGTGTTTGTGTAGGGGGCACTTGAAATGTGTCACACCACAGAGAAGTGCAAGACTCTCCCCATTGTGCCGTCACTTCCCCACTACTCCCTGTGCTTTCACTTCTCTATAGGTTGTCATTAACTTTCACCAGCTCACCTAGTTTCAACCTGTCCTCACTAGGTTTGTATCCTCTCAGAGATGCACTTTTTGACACACCTTGTCAGATGTCTTGCTCCTGCTTTAAAGTCCTTGCTCCCCCTGAGTGCATGTGTGTAGGAGCCAAAATCCTACCTGCAATACCAGCCAAGCGTTGATCCACTGAAAGTACCTATTCCTGCCCAAACCTTTCCCTCTCCCTGGAACAGCTGAGAACACCACTCATGCCCCCTCCCACATCATACTGCTAGTTACTGCTGGTAAAAACCCACATTTTTTTTTCCAAAGGTACTGCCATTATGCTGCATCCTTGACCAAGTCATGTATGTAAACTCCTTCAGGAAGAGGCTGGGCTCTAAAACAAACAAACAAACAAAGCTGTAACACCAGTGGCAAATTTCATAAACATCAGCAAAGACAACAGTATGTTAAACAAGATCTTTATTTGTGACATGCCTTTGAAGTTATGCTACATGCTGAGAATGCTGACACCATGTAAGTGGCATGTTCTGTGCCCTCATCTGCACTGCTCTGCATACAAAATGGATGGGCAGTCTCACTCACATACAGAATACAAACCAAAACCAAGGAAAATATACATCTATTCATATCACTGATGTAAATTATCAGGGTAGGAAGAGTTTAAAAGAGCAAGAGGTTTGACTTCAAAATCAATAAAGCAAATTCCTATGATTTATTTTTAAATGTTATAAGTTCTCTTGAAGGACTTATTAGACATTCTAGTGAAATCTCCTGGTTACTCTCATGTCACACATACGCTTGACAAAACGAAATCAAGACTTATTTCTGTGACTTATTACTGTTGCCAAGCCTAACCAAAGGCACTGGTTCTAGCTATCACAGGTACGGTACTTGTGGCTGATACATCCTTTCATCTATTTGGATTTCTGTTGAAGCCACTGGCAAGGATGCTATTTATTTATTTAATTTTCTAGAGATCATCTTCATCCACGCAATTGTAATTACTTCAATCTGGACAAAGTCTTTACCTACAGAATGTACTAAAACATTTTTTCTGTCTGTTAACTTTTCTTCATCACGATCAGCTTTAGCCTGTAATCTGTATCCCATTCCTTTGTGTGCTTTGATTTCTCTTACATTTTGTTTATTAAATTCCATTGCTATGCTTGGACATGTTCAAGAATACAAAATAAAATGGTCCTCCTTCTAATGACCTTCTTTCTAATTAGATGGATGTATACAGAATACAGTGAGAGTCAGACAGGTATGATTCCCATCTCAGTGGATTATTGAAAGTTTTTACTGCTTTCCTAGGAATTATTTTGGATTTCCACCCAGGAAAAATAGAATCTAATCAAGAATATTTGTATAGCCCAAGCAATCCTGTATGTTGCTCACACTGTGACAGCAAAAAGAATCAATATGTTCACAAAAGTGAAAAACAGAGAAAAAAGAGAGATGAAGACTTTTCTATTTGCCATCAGAAACCTTACACTATAAAGAGATAAATGAAAAATTAAATGAGCTACTTTCTATATAGGAAGAAGAAAAAGTGATACCAGATGTTGAAAGATTCTAGGACTGAGTAGTCCAGGCATACACATAAACACCACTAGGGCAAACTAATGCAAGTAAAACAAAGCAACACTTTCAGGATTCCTAGAAAACTTTAGAAATCAAAACCATATAAACCAGGTGAAAGATTCTCCATAGCTTTCTGAAAAGGAAGCAGCTACTGAAGGACACAGTTACACAAACACAATGCTCTTTAAAAAGGCCCAGAGTAGAGTCAGGAAATTATAGACCCGGTTGACCTTGGTGGTAGGCAAGATCCTAAAGATATTAATAAGAGATGACATCACAAGGAACACAGACCGAGCAAAGTGATTAATGGACATAATCTACTTGGATTTCAAAAAAGTATTTGACATAAAATTCTAAAGTAGATTAATGTGCAACAGTAGCAAGCATAGCAGAAGAGGTGTCATCCTTGAATGAGTAACAAGAACCACAAGTACACTCATATTATCTACAGCTGCACTCTCAGAGGAAGTATGTTAAAAAACCAGATTCATTTAACAGCAGACTAAGGCTATCTTGCTGTTCTGAGGCTGGTGATCTCTTAAAGATACAGTGGACACATTTTGCTCTCAGTTCCACTAGCGAAGTCAGTAGAATTGCTCAAGCCGTGCAATGACTGGAATCTACCCTCAGTCAATTCCCTTTGCTTTGCAGGTGTGTTTCCTGTACTCTTTTGTTAGAACCAGGGTTTTTGGCTGTTCCCCCCTGCTCCCACTATACTGAACCAACTATTTTACTTTAGTGTCTCATCTATATATGCAGACTGTGTGCTAGCACAGATTTACCACAGTGGGTGATGAAGGCTACATACATTCTGTATTAGGTTTCATATTTTCCTATCAATTTAATTATTTTGATGTGTTGGTATTAATTTGGGTTTACCACAGTGTAGACAAGATAAGCATTTAGCCCTTCTTCTGCAGTACTGAGCTCTTTGATGGTCACTTTCAGGAACCTGATTTGGTACCCTTTGTATATTTATACCCGTATAAATCCTGGGCAAACCAGAGAAAGCTGTTCCACTAAAACAAATAAAAAAACCTAGCACTGAAAGCATTAAATGTGTACTCTGGGCCAGGTTGTCTGAAAAGTCAATTGCATCAATTACAACAAGAGAGAATTTGGCTTATGTAGCTTCTTTACTGCTGATCCCTTGTAATGCCAAAAGGAAGTTCCAGCCATTTACAAGCTGATGTACATAAAACGTGAATCCACTGGGACATTGTAAGTCTCCTTTGGCAACCTTGTCACCATCAACAGCTCAGGCTAATATCAGCAACTGCTGTGATAGTTGTTCAGAACAGTCATTCCTTTTCCCAAGTGTGAAGTTGAAATGGCAAGATAAAGTTGCTGCTTGCACTCGTGTTGTTGCTTCAGCCGGTTATATTTATCTCATTACTACTGAAGAGCTTGGCAGGTCGCTCAAGCATCGTGATGAACCAAAGTTAACGATAGCAGGGAAGCCAGTCCCATTCCAAATTAGTCATGTGGATGTGATGCCATGTGCACCGGACTGCGGTATCAATGAAAGGATCAGAAAGGAGTCCGCTGATCATTACAGATTCAGTCCCTAAAGACTATCCCACATCCACAACCTGAACTCTTCCTGCACAAGAGGCAATTATACTGTGTACTTCTGAAACTAGGAGAGACTTCTGGCAGGAACAGGTCCAGAAGGGTGTATACCAAACCTCTAAATTCCTCTGGGTAACTGAGAATGAAATTTGACTCAAATATGTTGACAGCCATGGGTGTTCAAGTCACAGTGCCGCTCAGATGCGTTCTGTTGGGAGTTTGGGTTATTTTGGTAGGGGTGACGTTGCAGCAAAACATGTTCTGAATTTGGTTTTGGACTCTATCAGAAGTATTATCAGCACTTTACAGTAAAAAGTTTCATTAAATTTTCTCGGCATCACAGACCTGACACAAACCCAGTCCTCTGATTTAGCAAAGTCATACAACCTGGGCTGGGAAATGAAAGCTTCAGCTATTTACATCTACCTTCTTGCTAATCACTAGCAAATGTTAGCAAATTAGCAAAAATGCTCACCTTTTTCTGGATCTCTATCAGGTGAGAATTTCACACATCCCTTGCCAAAAGGAGGAGAAAGCCAAAGAAACAATGTATTCAATCTGCTTCTTGCCTATGCTACATATTTCTTGTAAAACTTGTCACAGGCAGCCTTAGGGCATGCAGTACATGGCACCTCTTCTTGTGGACAAAATGCACTGTAAAAAAGAAGCTTATATTTTATTGTTAATTATGTCTCCAGTCTATATCAGAATAGTCATGAGCTGTTATGAATCAAAAGAAGAGCATCTAGTTGCCAAGAGACTCACAGAGATGACAAATAAACAAAAAACAATCTCTTTTCCCCTGCAAACATTTAAGATCTTCAAGAGAAATGTCTCTCTTTCTATACTGGAGGCTGGTATTTAGTATCTTCCTTTTTAGTGGAAGCCTTGCTAGTTTTTGGCTACAGTTCCTCTCAGTCCTCCTCAACACCTCCTTCATTTACACTTTAAGCTTTGGTCATTCAGATATGGGGGATTAGAAATACCATGGAAAGAAACACATGTGTGTAGGAGCTAATGTGACAGAGAAACCTTGAAGAGATGCAATTATGATGTTTAAGAAGGACCCAAATACTTCACTACATGATCTAATGGAAGAGAAAACCAAATTTACAGATTTTCTAAAGCAGAGAGAAAATGACCACTGTACAAAGAATGGCACAACATTTATCTACTATGATGCATCCTGAGACAGAAAAATTTAATAAAGCCAGAAAGAATAAGGTTTACTGAAATGATTCATGAGTATCACAGGCCTGGACCATCTCACATGCAGGTGCTGGCACGGAATACAAGACATTTTTGGAGAGTCACGGCTAAAACAATTTTGTTTTCACATGCCTGAGTGGACTTTATTCTCTTTGGGCAACACAGTTCATCACAACGACTTACCAGAAATAAAATCAAAAGTGATTTTTGACCCCATGGCAAAAGCATTGTACATTAGTGCCAAGCTCTGCTAAGTTTTATTTTTCTTACACGGATTCTGAATTTTACACAGTTATGACTTTAGACCTTTGAGCTTTGTAGCCTAGAGCATGCAGACCCAATCCTACCAGGGGTAGTGAGAGCCAGGGCTGTTTCTGAGTAAAAACACAGAAACCCATGATGGGAAGAACAGAAATGTCATTATCCTGATTCTTCTGTAAAGCTGTGGGAAAAAATACACAAGGCTAACAGATCCCTCCATCTTCACGGATGCTTGCTTCCCTTTGCTAGGAAGTAATGACCATGGAATTGCTCCCTTTTGGTGTGCTATCTATAAATTGAGGGTTGTGTTACTGCACTGGAGGTTTAGTCCTAAGGACAGTGTGTTTTCGAAGTCCTACAAAGGATTTCAGTGAGCAAAGGGTACTCAGAGCTGTGAATCTGCCTGAATCTGTCTATTTAGCCTTGTGACTAATTGAGCATCTCACAAAATGAAGGCAACCAAGGGAAGGTGGTACCAACCAGGCATGCAAATTAAATTGTTACAAAGATATGTGTTGAACAACTTCAGATAAAATGAATCACATTACTATGAAAAATTATAGGTTGTACAATTACACAGACTGAAGATACTTCTAATTACCCAGTGTTAATTATCTACGTAAAATACTTTGGGAAGGATAAATGAATAGGAGATCTGTTGGGAAGTACATTTCTGCTGTTCAGGAAGCAATCATGGTGTATGAGCTAAACTGTCTGTTTTAAATGAACACTTGGAGAACAAAAAAAAAAAAGTGATTTGTATTTTGGAGAGCAAATGTATCAATAAAACTATATTTAACTGTACTGGCAAAATCACAGGCAAGAAAAAATTTAAACTGCCTCTCAATTTCTAGGTGAAGATCAGGACTTGGTGTTATGTATTATGAATGCTCTGGTGCCACAGAAGATGGAGAGATGTAACTGAAGCAGGTACTTTGCACACTATTTAAAGAAAAAAACATCCTGTGTATCCATTTTTGCCAGCATTAAATGGATATGAAATGCTACTATTCCAGCCCAAAGATGAGAGAGATAAAGGCATAATTCAGGTACAAACCAGGAGTTTGGCAAAAGTTATGTATATGTGTGCGCGCGTGTGTGTGTGCGTGTGTGTGTATGTGTATGAAATATTAGACTAGAAATCCTGTTTCAATTTTAATTACAAAGCTCATCCTGTAAACACTGACCTCAACTGAACTGACAAATCCTTCATTTCTGTTAGGACTCCAGCTTTCCATACTGCATCCACAATGGCAAAAGGACAGGGATCCAAACAGACCCAATTACAGACTTTTCTGTTCTCAGGCTACGTGGAATCAAACTTCAAACAATTTAGCCTCTGGTAACCTTGACCTGCAAAGCAACTGCTGTTTTGGTCTATTAACAATCTCTAATGAGTATATTGCTCTTGTAAGAGATTCTGGGTGGTCACTTGGTTTCAGGGGTATTAGCCTCACAGTAAAATCTAGATGAAACTCTCAGCTTACACTGACAACTGAGAGGGCTGAAATGGAAATACAAACTGACAGTACAAGTTTCTGTGATATTTGTGGATCCTGTCATTAATAACTAAACACACACAGCAATGAAAATTTGCATAGTCATAATTCATGGAGAAGAAAGCCCAGAAAAAAATAATTTACCTTCAGGAAGAAAGATATGTTTAATTCTTTTTCAACCAAGTATGTCTTCATCTTGATTCTCTTCTCAGATATTAAGGGTCTGAGCCTATTCACAACAATTCAGTGGGAAATCTTTCAGCTGTGTTAGATTTAAGTGCGCTCCTAAAAAAATCTAAAAATAAAACCAGCTGTGAGGGGTTTAAGAGTTAATTTCTGCACACAATATAATTTTTTCTACAGTTACTTGAAAAATAATCAATGCTGATCCCAGTTGAATATTGTCCTAAAACCTGCCTTATCCTTAAACAAAACCAAACAACAAATCTCACAGCTTTTGCAAGTCCTTGCAAGCTTATTGACTTCAGTAACATTTTTATCTGAGAGAAGCTGTGGGGCTGACAGAATTCAATAGCACAAACTGGCTGCTGGAACTCTACCAGCTCCCTCTATGTACACCTTGGCAGACACATCTTCTGCCTGAAAGACCGCAATGACATAGGAAATAGAAGCGGCAAAAATCAGCCTCAGCCCACCCTATGCTAATGAGTTCCAGAAAATTTATGGAGTTGCTGAGAAAGGCGCAGGGCCAGGAGTCCTGCAAACTCTCTGCTCCAGGGATGCTAGTGCAGTTTTGTCTACGCTTTGAATCTGGCTGCCTTCCCATGCAAACGATGCAGGAGGCTTAACTTCTGTGCCAAAGGAAGCGCAAATAATTTTGCCTTGACTTGAATGTTAACAAGTAGCAGACCCTCTGTGAGTGGGGTTTGGAAGGTAGTTTTAATAAGCAGCTATTTCTTTAAACTTCACTGCACTTTTTAATTACTGTAAAACTGAATGACTTTCACTTGAAACCAGATGCAGTGTAGCCTTTTAACTGTGGCTAACAGTTTTGGAGCAGAATCCTTGTGTCCAAGGATGAATAACACCATTCCAGCTTTACATTGCTGAAAATACATTTTCAAAGGCATATGCAGACTCTGAAACAAAACATTTCCTTGGGGACGGGCAGACAAAAGAGTAACTTTCCATACCTGCAGACCGTTTAAAGCACAGTCTGCAGTAACAGTGCCATCAGCTGCTGTCTGATGTGAAAAATGTAACCCATGTCAAGAACATGCTTTGTGTTTTACAGCAATAAAGGATTGTGTGGCTCCCTTGTGGCAACATAAATTAAAAATACATAGTTATCTGTCTTTCAAAATTACTAGCTACCTCCTTTTACATATATTTGAAAGTGTGTGTGAAGAAAACAATTCTCAGCAGAGGCTGAAAAATATGATTCTTTATAGTCACACTGTCATAAATGAAGAGTGAAATATTTACCCTAATTTGTTTACTGCTCCACTTAGTCCCCTGATATTATTTATCTGAAATGTGGAATATGCACTTCTCCAATAGTTTCATTGCAGTAATGAACATTTTCATTCTTTTTAACTTGCATTCACTGTGTTTACTATTGTGTTGGCACAGATTTGACAGAAAGGAAAATACATTGCTTGGGAAGGACATTCCATTTCTGCAGTGGAAAACTGCCTGTCAGATTAAAGGCTTATTTAAAAGGTGTTAGTTCCCTGAGCCATGGCTCTCTAAAACTCAACATTCATATTTTCCTTTTTTCCTTTTTTTTTTGTTTTGTTTTGGTTTTTTTTCCTTAGTTGTTTTTTTCCCCTTCCGCCTGTGAACTTTGCCTAGTTTCAAACTACTGGCCTGCAGGAAATCACCCACCCTTGATTTTGCTGTTCATATAACACAGGAGAATTGCTAGAATTTTCTGTCCTTTCTTTTGTTTGCTCTGATTCCTGCAGTACCTGACAGAAGGTTAATCAAACCTGTTTCCATGGTCTGCTAACCTGAGTAGAGAAAAAGACACAAGGCTGGACTATGAAACAACAGTAAAGAACAAGTGTATGTAAGCTATGCATTTTAGGATAGTTGCCCAATTCTATTAAATTTAAGTCTTCCATAGAAAACTCACAGTCTTCAAACAATCTGCTTCTACTCATTCAGGAGAAAAATGGGTGGAATAAGTTTCAAGAATGTACAGTTTTAAAGAGAGCAAAAGCTGTTGAATCTTTACTATGAGTGTCTCAGTGAAAAGACTTCTCCATAGAATACCTGGAATTTCCTAAAAATTCATCTGATTTGGCCTTATGACAGCAGGGTTTGTTTCCAGTTTTCATATGCTTTATATTAGGACTTGTCACCAGCTTTTCCATTAAAAAACAGTGGTCTGAGGATCAAAAGGGAATCATAGATACTTGATGCTGTGTGGATTGATACATTAATATAAAGTTATTGCCAAGGAATATGTAGCAGATAACAAAAGAACCTCAGCAGCGAGACAAATGTAAGTAGTTAAGATTTTATTTCTTTTTCTTATTTTTCTTCACATTTCACTTCAGTTAGAGTAAACTACATCAGAATTGCTGAAGTTCCTGCTAGTATTGACCCCCAGCATCAGGTAGAAATAAAGGAACAGTGCCTGGCTGGAGATGAGAGAAGTCCCTTGCTTGAAAACTTGTGCAACTCTGCAAAAAAAAAAAAAAAAATTACTAACAACTCAAACACCATCTATGACCAGGTATGACTCTGAAAACAGAAGCTGTGGGTCCCCAGTTCCATGCGAGACATGTCTGTACCTGAATCTGCAAAATCCCATTCCTGCATACCACAGAATCACGGAATAAACTTGGTTGGAAAAGACCTCTGAGATCATAAATTCCAACCTATGACCGAACACCACCTTGTCTACTAGACAATGGCACCAAGTGCCCATGTTCAGTCTTTTCCTAAACACATCCTGAGATGGTGACTCCACTGTCTCCCTGGGGAACCCATTCCAATGCCCATCATTCTTTCTGTGTAGAACTTTTTCTTAATGTCCAACCTAAGCCTCCCCTGGTGCAGCTTAAGGCTGTGTCCTCTTGTCCTGTTCCTTGTTGCCTGGGAGAAGAGACGGACCCCCACCTGGCTATAACCTCCTTTCAGGGAGTGGTAGAGAGTGATAAGGTCTCCCCTGAGCCTCCTCCTCTCCAGGCTAAATCCCAGCTCCTCAAAGGACTTGTGCTCCAGACCCTTCACCGGCCTCATTGCCCTTCGTTGGACATGCTCCAGAACCTCAATATCCTTCCTGAATTGAGGGGCTCAGAACAGGACACAGCACTCGAGGTGAAGCCTCACCAGTGCCAAGTACAGGTGAAGAATCCCTTCCCCAGTCCTGCTGGCCACACTATTTTTGATACAGGCCAGGATACCATTGGCCTTCTTGGCCACCTGGGCACACTGTTGGCTCATGTTGAGTTTCCTGTCGATCAGAACCCCCAGGTCTCTTTCTGCCTGGCCACTGTCCAACCACTCTGTCCCCAGCCAGTAGTGCTGCAGGGGGTTGTTGTGGCCAAAGTGCAGGATCCAGCACAGTCTGTAGTGCCACGGCTGCAGAAGCACTGAGGTCATATTGTGCACAGTCTTGGTGAGCCACCAACAATGTCCCGTGCTCTGCCCTGGCCTTAGATTATCATTAGACCTTTGCAATTCTCACAGATGTCCCAGGCTGCTGGGAGTTTTGTACTTGACTGATTATTGTCCTGGGGTGAGAGACTGGAACAGGAAATGCAGTCACAGATGCCTTCAGAGGCATGTGTTCGTTTCTCAGGATTTGAGGGGAACTATATCAATAAAGTGGTGCAGCACAAGCTGGGTTTAAAAAAACGTCTTGGCCTCAACTCTGCCTGAAGTACCGGTGCTCTTCAACCAGCCCACCTTCCTCTAAAAGTGGTGCTGCTGAGTTACAGAACTACTCTGCTTGTAAGGTGTTCTGCAGGACTAGCAAGACAGTAATAAACGGCAAATCAACATTTTTTAACTACTTAATTATAGGGACCTTAAATCTTCCTTTCCAAGGTCCAAGAAGTTACATGCTTTGCCCAGTGACTGGAGACAAAATTCTCCATTACTAGCTAGCAACACATGTAGGTCATAAATTAACATTCAGCTCTGGCTCCTAACCCGGTCTGTACTATGACACCACTGCAGTCCCTGTGCAGATGCCTCTGCCACAAGAGCTGGTTCTCATGTAGTGGGCACATTCACATTAACTTTTATCTAGATGGGAACAGCAATAGGAGTAATTCAGCAGCACACACCTCATCACTGACTATACAAACCTGCAGAAAACCTTGCATAAAATACATATTAAGTTTATGAACCCTCACTAAACCCTACAGTGCTACATTTATATTATTGTTAAATTGCATGCTAGCTAGACTAAACTTAGTTTGGTTATGCCTCATCATTTACTGAGTTAAGATACTGCAAATGCTGGTTCAACAGACTGAATTCCAGAAGTTCTTTCCACACAATTTATGCCCTACTAAAGCAGTCTTACTGCTGCCCCAAAATATTTTAGTAGGGCTGAAACTAAACATTCCACAGCAGGCTGTAAATTACAATCAAAACAATCACAGAGTGAAATCTTTATATTTTATATAATGAGTAGGACCCTTCCCCCAACCTCATGTAAGTACCTGGTTTTCATTCATATCATTCAGCATGGTTGCACCTTTGTGTGGTATTACAAAGTATGGTTTGAAAATCCTGTTCTATTACATCTTTTCAGGAATACAATAACAGATATCAAAACAAATATTTGCATCACAGTCAAAACCCACTGTTCTTTCCCTCTAGAGAACTCACACAGCTGTAATACCCTTTGTGTCTCTCTTGCCCAACAGATGAGCAGGAAAGCAGAAAAGAGTGTAAGGAACATTTGATCCTCAGGCAGTAGTGCTTTCTATATGTTGCACAGAACTCCCTTGCATTCCCATAAGGATGGGTATTTCGTTTCTACAGATGGGGTTTTTCTGACCCAGTCATTCTGACTTCTTTTACTAGCAGCCATATCTGATGTGATGGGGTGATCTGCTATCTGCCTGTGTTCCTGTTCCTGGGATAAGCCGGCACTGAGCAAAGACTGAGCCCCTGGCAGCATGTGATGATGAGTTTAGACAAGCAGTCAGTACAACTCAAAAGCACTATCTCCTTTACAAATGTCACACTTGAGTGAAAAATCTGGGCACTGAAAAAAACACCCTCATACTACTAGATCTGATTACAGGTATTGTGGCAAAAACATTACTCTCATCCTGAGTGAACTACAAACCACCAATCACCCTAAATTAAGGAAAGTGCATGTAATCTTCTACCATGATAATCTACAAATGTGTTTCTTTTATCACTAAGAATTTAAAAATCCTTTAAAAGCCATTTTACAAACTACAGGCTCCCTGCTCTAGGTGCATCTGTATACCACAGAAATGGTACGATGGACTTAAATCACAGGCATTGTGTGCACTGTGGAAGGACAGCCACACCTAAGACAAAAACGGAAGCTCATTTTATAGAATACAGTAGTCCCACACAATAGCACTGGCACAGAGGGAGCAAATTACATCATTCATTTAAATTTCTGCTACCACGGGAACTCAAGGTATTCAGAAACTAGATCTGACCAGAGCACCAAAGCTATCAGCAATGAAAAACAACCCCAAGGGAATCAATTACATTTACATATCATCCAAAAGAGAAACATGATCTTCATGTCACTTTAGGAAAACAGAAAATCACAACTTCCCTTTGAATTATAGTACTAAAGCCTTTGAACCCTAACAACAAAAATGCATGCTCATAAAGGCATACATACAAGGATTTTTTGCTTTCCTCACACTAAATATCCCCTTCAAACATTCAGAAAACACTTATGCCACAATACTTTACATGTTATTACTGATTCAATTCATCAGACTTTCAGCACAAACTAAATAGCTCTAGTGAGAACAGCTATGGCAGGACTGTAGCTGTTAAGAAGACTCTGCAAAGGAACACTTTAAGTCTTTCAGCATGCTTATGGAGAACCTATATTTCCATAGAATCTAGGTCTTCCAAGTCCCAGACTAATCTGTGAAGCAGCAAATTTAATTATGGAAATTGCAAAATAAAAATGGGGACTGCTGCCTGCAAGCCAACTAAGAGGTGCAGGCTGGCACTAACTCTACTGCTCTTCCCAGCATCTGTGTTGTTCTCCAGGTCAGAAGACCATTCCCAAATTGCTGCAGAGTTCTGTCCCCACTTGTTGAAGTCACTCACAGAACTTGAGAGTACAAAGGCTTGAAAATGTTGTGGTACATATACAGATGTGACCCCAATGTTGTATGACAGAAGTGGAGAACAGAAGACACAGAAAAGGTAACAGTGAAGGATAACGCCTTATTGTGTCCTGGGCACACATGCACACTTACACATACACCAACAGGTTCCCAAACCATGTTAGGTGGTCCTTTAGAGGGTGTAACAACTTGCAGTTGCTTAGATCTGCACTTCCTAAGCCAGCAGACTCCACCTTAAGACAAGGTAATAACATTTTTGACTGAACTTGGGAATATTTTCCATTTTCTCAGAGGTTTATTTTGACTTTTCAACTTCAGTATTGTTGTGCTTACTCATAAGTTTCAAGATATCTTCATTTTGACCTCAGCTTCTTGATCCATGATCCTTGTTAAAACAATAAACATTTTATACTGCTCTCAGAGTGACACGGGTGACACCAATTTGAAATGGAAAAATAGCCATGGTACCTAGAAGAGTCAAATCAGGTTTACAGACAGCTTTAGCAAAAGGAAAAGTACAAAGGGTGATGCATATGTCCAAAATGTTTTGACCAAATCTGCAATCTAGTGCTCTAGAAATTGTTTTTAGGGCATAGAATTCACCATAAGATGAGGAGAGGCCTTAAAAGTAATAAAACACAAGAGAAGTAAGGTGGACTTATAAACTGTTTGGTGCATTTCAGTGACAAAACACTGACCATGGTGTGACAGGGAGAAAGAGCTCAGACTTCTTAGACTCAAGATTCAGTTTACAGAGCTTACATTGGAAAATTATGCTTTTGATTTGTAAATGGAACTAATTGATTATAGGAACTTTTCAGATGGAAAACCTATGGAATGGCCATTTTCTCAAGATACTTTTCTGATTGCAATTCCTTGGCACAAACACGCAGAAAATTGCTTTCTTCCAAAATAGGAAAATGGGTCTCCTGAATGGTTGCTCATAAAGAGAAAAGGGGACCAGAAATGACTACATTTTTGTTCTGCTTAAAAATGAATGTAGAATGGAATTTAAATCCACACCTGAGGCCTTTCATAGATGGGTAGTAATAAGCGCCATAAGCATTAAATTAAAAAAAAAAAGTCACACAGAACCCAGGGGCATTTTCATCTAGAAGTTATTACAGGCCTGGATTTAACAATGAATTCCATTCCACTTCGAGTTAACTGTCTGAACTGAAAATATTGAGTCCTAGTTTTCAAATTCCTCATAGCATATATTGCATTTTTTAAAATACAGAAAAAAATGGTGACGTATTTCAGAGCCCTGTCTGAACACCTTCTCACACAGCTGTCTAAGAACTGCCCTGATTACTCAGTGCCAGCTCTCCTTGTTTCCAGCTGCTAAATCCCATTAGGAGCAGCTAAAAATACATTAAATACTTTCCTCATATTACTTTTGCATATAATCAATTTTTGTAGTTGTCATACAGATAAAAGACAGAAAAGCTGGATCAGCAATAAAATTAACTCCTTTCAGAGATGCATTCACCGAAGTTAGAACATACACAATCTTTGATTTCTGGTGTAATCAGGCACCTAATACCCATAAGAATTTTTCTCCTAAATTCTCCAGCAGAGCACTGGCTCTGCTATGATTAATTGTGCAGTTTCAAGACTGATTAATTTCCTAGTATCACAATCCTGCTCTCAAGCCTACAACTAGCTAAGACCAGATGAAAAATTCTGAGTCTCTGTAATTTCTGTTGGAACACTTCTGCTTTGAAAGTGGGATATGAGTCAGGCAACTGCTAGATTATAGTCTTCCATTACAGTCCATTGCAGAGGATTGCGTAGGAAAAGCATCATTTTCACACAAAAATCACTGGCTGCTGCTGAAGTGAAATGGAGCCATGGAGCCCACTTATATAAAACCACAATGGTTTGCCAGGACACACCAGAGCTGTAGGACAGGGAGTTTACAGAGAGGCAGTGAGAAACAGTAGAGGAGAGATTTGACTCAGATGTGGATTTGAAAAACCTGGAAACAACAAATGGCAGGATGAATCAAGCCAGTAGCTGGACAACACAAAAAGCGTTGAAGAAACCAAGGCCAGTGCAGGTAACCCAGGGCACCGAGACTCTCGTGTGCGTAGCATCAACAGCTGCACTATGGGCTGTTTCTTACATTTGAAGCGAGACTAGATATAGCTACTGGAACTGTTCACCATGTGTTTATATGGAAAGTATGGATTTTTGCTGAGGAATGTGCACTTCAGCACCTTGATGATAATTCCAATCACAGGATAAGAATCAATGTTTGTCAGATAAAAGTATTGTTGCACCGAGATCCTGTTTACTTCCAGTTTTGCATCTTGCCTGTCCAGAAGGCTTGGCTTGTTTCCGATGTAGGAATTAGAATACAGGAATTCCTTAATTAACTTCACACAACCTCTGACACAGGAGCTGAGGCCTCTGCACACAGAAGATGACATGGAGAGTCAGTAATGGCAATACAAGGTACACATCCTCCCTGCACTTCATGTTCCCTACCAGAGAGACAGGAGGTGGTTACAGAACTCTGCATCTGCTCTCACTGGTATCAGTGCAATGGTGTTTCTCTGGCTCTGAAGAAATGTGATAAGAAAGAAGGAAAAATAAAGACAGATGCTAACTAAACAAAGAAAATTATATAAACGCACACACACCCCCTGAAAAAAAAAAAATGCTGAAAACCACAAATTGTGGTCTTTTTTGTATGGGTAAAGATGCTTTAGACCAGTTTACAGTGGCACACAAACAGAATCTCAAACGAAGGCCCAGTTTGTGGATGAAAAATCAATGCACACCCACTAAACCATCTGCAAGGCTCTGCCTCAACAGGAAGATTTTCGCCCCCGTAGATGTCAAGGAAAAGTTCACGTTGGATCAATCCATATAATCACAGTCTCAAGCATGTCCTGCCAACAGAGGGGCACAAAATCACGGCTAGGCATGGCACAGGACCACGAGCCCTTTGGGCAGGAGCACAGCACAAGGGCATTTTCCTGCCCACAGCTATCCTGTGCTGTGTGAGAATACACAGTGCAGCGGACTGCCGAGACAGGCTGTGGTGCCTCCCTCACTGGAGATATCCCTGGATGCAATCCTGTGCCACGTGCTCTGGGCACGGAGGTTGGACCAGATGACCCACTGTGGTGCCTCAAACCAGAGCCCCTGACTGTGAGCGGTGCCAGGTAACCTCTGTGCCCACGCACCTTACTGCCAACATTGCTCTCCCAAGCAACAAGCAGTAGAACAAGAGGGTGCAGCCTCAAGCTGCGCCAGGGTGGGGTTTAGGTCAGACATTGGAAAGAAGAGTTTTACAGAGTGATAGGGCATTGGAAGGGGCTGCCCAGGGAGGCCATCGAGTCACTGTCCCTGGAGGTGCTTACGGACAGACTGGATGCGGCACTGAGTGATACGGCCTGCGCCGCAGGGTGGTGTTAGGCCAAAGGCTGGACTCGCTGAGCTCAGAGGTCTTTTCCAACCTAGGAACACGGTGGCAATCAATCCCAGTGCCAAGGAACCGCCGCATCCCGAGAATTCCATACGCCAGGAATGCCACGCAACGGCTCCTCCCTCACGGGCACCAAGTATCGCGAGAGCCGGGGCCCCGCCCCGCCCGGCGGCCCCCGCGCGCGCCGCCCGGAGCCCGGAAGCGCCGCCCGGTCCGCGCGCGCCGGGATCCCCCGCCCGTCCGCGCGCCCGCCCCCCTCGCGCGCCGCTCCCGTTCCCCCCCCCCATTCCCGTTCCCGTTCCTATTCCCTTCCCATTCCCTCAGGAACAGCGGCGGGGCCTCCGCACCGCAGCCCTGGGCACGGCCGAGGGGCGGGAATGCAGCCGCCGGAGCCGCAGCCGAGCCCCCAGCGCAGCACGGTGAGTGAGGGAACGGGGGGCGCGTCTGGGGGCGGGCGGGGGGCTGAGGGGACAGGGCCAGGGGTGTCCCCCGCCTGTCCGGGATCCGGGGGTATCCCGGGATCCGGGGGGGGGTGTCACAGCCCCTAGGAGCAGGGGAGTATCCCGGGATCGGGATTGTATCCCGGGGTCGGGGGTGTCCTGTCCCGTCCCTGCCCTGCGTGGGCCCGGGTGTGGTGACGGGAGGCGGCCCGTGCCGATCCCCGCTGCTGTTTTGGTTGCCGCACTCCCACGCAGCCACCGAGCAGGGAAAAACTTTGGGCTTTGTTTTTTGAACCTCTGGGCTTTTTGTGGCCCGGGGGTCCCTCCCGCCCGGGTGTCCCCCCCTCCCTGGTTTCTGCCGGGCCACCGGTGCTGCTCTTGCTGTGTGAGGAAAATGGTAAATAATAAAAAGCAAACGGGTTCACAGGTAAACGCTGCCCCTCGGACGTGACTGCAGCAGGATGATGCTGCTGCTCTGCCTTGGCCCCCAAAGGCAGAGAGGCCTTAGTTATGCTCTGTCCAGAGTCTTGGCTTCAGGTCGGGTTTGAGATCTTATCAGTTGTTTGTTTTGGCACCGGGGAGGATGAGCTCGGGTTTCATTTTGGTTTCCTTTTTTACGATAGGTGGATATGGTGGAAGGATGCAGCTCGTATTTTAGAGTTTGATATTGTTCAGTGTTGGCGTTTGGCTGCAGTCACTGTGCTTTCCCCTTGTTCAAACGTGACTTGTAATGTGATATTGGCTGTTGTTTCCCTTGCTTTAGCAAGGAGAAAACAAGGAGAGGAAAGGCAGGTGCTTAGATGGCTTGTGAGTAACTATACTTCAGGGTTTGATAGAGATTCCCTGTCTCCAAAAAACTGGAGTGGCTCAGATAAGCCATACTTGGAAAGTAATAGGAAAACTTAAAGCAGGACACTATGTTTAAATAAACATGCTTAACACTGTCTTGGAAGGTCTCAGTGGTAACCAATTCGAAGATGTTATTAGTGCTCTTTTGATGAATGCAGTAAACATTAGCTACATTAATTGGCTAAAGGCTATTTGTAGCTGCTTTTATAGTAAGTACTTTTGACGACTTTTGAGCTGGATGTTATACAGTAGCTTTCCTTTTCCTCTCTTCCATTCTAAATAAATATTGAGAGCGGTCAGGTCAACCCATCCTACTGCTGTATCGGTATATGTCTGTTATTTTTAGTGTTGGTGTTCACCGTGATAAAATTAAATAGTATTTCTTTATGGGCTTATGTTCAGTAGCAGGTCCACTTGACCACTTCTGTTTTCAGAGGGCTTAGTCTAACAGAACTAACTTACAGGTAAAACTTCTGTGGTCAAAGGCCAGTCACTGTTCTGAAAACTTTTAATTTTGTTTTCCAGACCTATAAGAAAAGCAGTACTTTATTCTGCCCCTCTGCAAGTGTATTTTCAGTTAACATATTTCTTGTTAAAAGAAGAAACGTTAAATTAATTTCCTCTTTGTATTGAGAGGAACAGGATTCTTAAAGTGTTTCACAACATTTGTTAAAGCTTGCCCTTTGTCCTGTGTTGTGAATGGTGTCTGTTGATAGCAGCGATCTGAAGAATGTCATAACAGCCTGTGTTAATGTATATATAGACTGTCTCAGTTCATAAAATTACCAATGTGTCAAATTTTGCACGCCTTAGTGAAGGATAATAAAATCAACATTTAAGTCTGCCTTTAATATTAAATATTTTGTTTTAGATACAGCAAGTTGAATGTGTGATTAATTTTTACTATGAAATTATAGTTTTGTGATGGGTTTTTATCTGGCTTGAATCTTAACCTTTGTTGTAAGTGATTGCAGAGAAATGTAAAGAGCGTATTGCGAGATCTGTGGTCATTCTTTCCTGGATCTCATTGAGGCTCCTTTTTCCTTTCATTTGTGTCACCTTGAGGAAGACAAGGGAAGTGGAATAGGTGTTCTGAAAATGTGTCGTCTTTTCCACCCAGCTTTGGTGATCCGTCTGTTCTCATGTCTGTCCATTGAGTTGCAGAGTAAAAAGTAATCCTAAGGGAAAAGGATTCCTTTCAAGTCACAGAAGAGAATACATTAATGTGATTCTTAAGGTTATTTGACGGTAGCTCATCTCTTTCTGTTCCCTCTCAAAAGCTATGTAGGACTTAAATGAAGTTCGGTTGTTGTTTACACTGGTCTGTAGTCACTTTCTCCTGACCTTAAACCTGTGGTGATTCATTCTGTATGTATTTTTAAATAGCATAAGTAGCCTCAAAGTATGACCTGCAAAAGTACTCTTGGTCAGGGCAAGAGTTATGTACTGCAGTACATAACAAATAGGAATCTTAGATGTTTTATTGAGTTATTTTTGAAAGAGCTGTATCTCCACGTCGGATGATAGCTCAAGTCTCTCTTACTTCCACAGCTGCAGTGTTTCAGCAAAATGACTAACAACACAAGTAGGAGCCTTTGATTTGCTTCTTTGACACTAAAGGTATTTTAGTGATGATTGAAACATTGAGTAAACGATCAAATCTAGTGAATTTTGGGTAATGTCAAGTCTGTCATGTGTGCTTAGTCATCCAACTCAACTACAGTGTGACACATTTTGCTCTGGGAGCATCTGTATGATGCTGCTGTTCCCACTGCTGTGAGCTGAAGTAGGAGCAGTGTCTGGTGTGCTTGTATCTATGTGTCCACACATCAGTGCAACTCAAGTGTAAGTAGAGGTATTTGTAGTGAAAGAGTTACTTTTGTTACATGGTATGTTCATGGTTAAAAGACAGGTCACAAATGGAGTGTCAAATGAAGAGACAATTCCTACAAAGCCTGAAACATTTTCATAAGCACCTTTTGGACTGCTTTTGATTGCAAGTGTTTTAAGTTGCACAGTAGAAATATCTGTGACTTGTGGTTTTGCAATATATTTTCCTGTCCATGTTACTCTCCTTACTCAACCAGAAAAACAAAGCCAAACTGAAAACTTTTGGTGCTGCCTAGTGCAATAAACTGTTATTAGTGATTTACTTTAAAATCCCTGCCAGACTTTTGAGTTATTATCTTTTTTTTTCCTTGCAAATTGGAGCTCTCCTTCAGTTATATAGATAATATGAGTTTTTTGCAGACTGTTGTTTATGGGGCATAGTAGACTAAAATATTGTTTGAAGGGTGATATTGACTTGTTCTCATGAAAGATCAAGAATTGTTTTGTTGATACTAAATGTGTGGTGATGTCATGCTGCCAGTTCGTTCACATGTGAGAAGCATTCTTCCTGCATGGAAGGATGAGAGTTTTGAAATACTTGTTCAGACTCGTGTATGCAAATGTTGAAGGTGTTGGTTGAAAACATTGCTGGAATAGGTTCTTGTGCTCTGCCAAACCTTGAAGTGTCAGAGTTGTCCTTTGAAAGGCTTTCAAATTTTGAATATATTGTAGTACCTAGCAAATTTGTCTCTCCAGCTTCAGACAAATGATGTGAGTTCAATTGGACCACGTGGATGGTTCTGTGGTACTGAGTATCTCTTATTGTGTGTGAGGTGGGTAGTTAGTCAGCAGCTTCTGTGCTGTGTCAGTGCTTAAGAGGTGGCACTGGAGTATTAGTATCCAGGAGAGTCATACACAACTTTCAGAAACAACATCGCTGAGGACTTTTTATCAACTTGAGAATCTGAAATACATCTCACAAAATTCATATGTAGTAAGGTGAGACAAAGCCACAGTGCTACTAATAAACCATACAGTTCAAGCTGTGCAGTGAGTTCTTACTGTTTAGCATTTTTCTTGTTCTTTTTTCCCTTTTTTAAGATGAATTATTCTAGATAGATCACGGTGTCTGTGTGTCTCAGTTTAATGTCAGAGGCACTAACATTTCAATATTTTTACACTCCTTTGATTGCTATGTTGAATGTTTCTCCCTTTTCAAGTATTGTTTCAAAATAGCCAGCATAACACTGGAGTATAGAAGTGAAAAATGTCGTCTCTGTTTAGGTTATATACAGCTTTGTGTTCTCAAGAAGCATTAGCTCTTGAACTTCAGGTGGACTTTATTTTATTCAGGGTCTGAATTCAGAGGAGCTGTGTTTTGAAAGCATCTTCAATGAATTACCAGGTTTTATCCTAATCTAGTTCTATTGTAAGGAAAATTACTTCTCTTTTTGCTCTTTTCAGAGAGTTGTATAAAGTAGAGGGCTTTGTAAGCACACAGGAAAGTCACAGACTAGATAGAGGTCATTCTGCTACGGTGGTGTTCAGTAACCTGGCAGTCACAGCTGAAATACAGATGTTTTCCTACCTGCATGTGGACTTGCTGGGGGATCCTTAAGACTGTTTCCTTAAAAACACCTTTCAGCAGGTTATGTTCAGTCACTCATGTTCCACACTCTTAATGAAATACTTGCTTTCAAATGAAATTGCATATCCACTGGTGTATATAAATTTGAGAAGCGGATCAATTTCTGTGAAATCATGGTTGATCTAGGAGTAAACAGAATGTTCTTAGGCAAAAAAATCTGTTACTCTCTGAACTTGTCTTGGATGTTGTGGCAGAAAAAAAAAAACTTGAATGATTTTCTGAATTGTATTCAGTGTTGTCTGTTTCTTACCAGATTTGGTAAAAAAGATCCGCAACAGTACTAGTATTTTAATCTTGTTGCAGCTTTAAGCTTTCATTTTTCTCCTGCTAGGTTTTGTTCTAAGGTGATTTGCCCTGAAGACTCAACTGTTTGAACAATTCTTACTGGTTTACAGTGTCACAACTTACGTAGAAAATGGCTGCGGAAAGGCTTGGCTTGTTCTGTGTGTGTCATATCGATATAAATCCTCAAATGTAATTCTTTTTGTTCTGTGGGGAGTTTGTACACTTTGACTTGACTAAAAATGTGGATGTTTCTTTCCCAGCACTTGAAAGAGGTATGGATTTGTTTTGCTCTTTGCTTTTTTGCATTGGGCATAGGACTAATAATACTTGATAAATAGGAGGTGGTTGGTTTTTGTTGGCTTTTCTTTTTTACATAGATGTAAAAGGTGCAAGTTATGAAAGAAACGTAGAACTTGGCTTTTGTGCTGATGTTCTTGAAGATCAGCTTGCAGAAAGTGTAAGCCAGGCACTAGATCTCTTGCAGAGCATTGTGTTGAAGTTTATCTGCCTTTCTTCCTGAAATTCTCAGGATTGTCTTGATGTAATAGTAATTCTCACCATAATCGTACTAATGTCTGATCAGAAATTACGTGTCCAGATAAGGTAAGGTGTTATTTTGGTACAGTTTCACTCTGTTACTTCATCTTTGCTCAAAAAAAAAGAAAGTTAATAGAATAAATTTGTACTAGCAAGCATTACATCGAATACCATCTTTTGTCCCACTGCTGACTTGAAGGTGTTAAAAATTTTTTGTTATTTTCTGGATATTCTGCTGAAATGCCACTTTATGTCCTTTCCTGGTAAAGATCAAGTTTTAGCTGCTGGATGATCTGCTGGTGTGCAAATGTGTATTCAGTAATTGCTGAGTAAGTATTGTAGCTGGACTGAGAACACTTATATGAAATTGTATTTTTAAAATTACATTTTTGTCAGTGCTTTTGTACATTAGCATGCGTTTTGCAACTCATTAAGTTTCAAATGGACAGCATGGGGTAGCAGTTATTTTAGTCTTTGTCTGTCCTTTGTCTCCTGCTGTTTGGACAGCATTGTGAAAACATGATTATAAAAGTTTGCATGCTGTTCCTTCTTTATCAACATCAGTAATTTATAGGGGTGTTTCAAAACAGATCTCATTGTTGGTCTGAAAATGCTTTATGCATCATGACTTTAGGAGTTTTTTGAGTAATTGTTCAGGAATATGTTTGCAGTTCTGTACTTTCCCTTGCTTCTGTACCGAAGAGGTTGGTCCTCGATGTGTACTGGTTTCACTAGCAGGCAGTGACAGATCATTATCCCTGTTCACATCCAGCTTTCTTCTGTGTCAGTTTGCCTTTATTAACACTTCCTATAACAAACATATTCTTCTATTATTGTTTTCTTGGAATATCCACTTTAAAGTAAGAGGAGTCATACAGGGAAAGCAGTTTCTATCACATCTGCTGCAGCTGAATTAAGTTTATAAATGGCAGAATGCAGACCCTTCTTAAATGAAATCTGTCTCTTTGCTTTTGAAGCCATGTCTCTAAATACAGTAAATGCTGCTTTTGCTTTAAAGGACATTCCGAGTCAAGTAAATGTTCTACCTGCCAATCCTTTTCAAGATTTGGGAGTTGAGGTAAATGAGGCTGAAGGTAGCCTTAGGCCTAAGAGAGACCCAAGTAAGATCAGCTATTTTGGTCTGTCTTTAGTAATGAGGATCTACTGTATTAAAAAAAAATTAAAAAAATTTAAAAAATTGAAAAGAGAGAAAAAGAGTCAAGAAAATCACTAGGGGCTTCTATAGAGTACAACTTTAAGTTTACCAAAGACAAGAAAGAATTCTGTCCACAGGTCTTGATGCTTTTAGTTCCATTAGCTGGATGATATCTTTCTCTAGTAATGTGGACATTGAGGCATCTTCACTGATCTTTGTTGTTGTTACTCAGTGAGGCACTAGTACCAACAACACAGACGTTTCTGGTACTGTGATAAACAGTACTTCTATTCCTGGAGGAACACCAGGCACTTGAAAGCTGCTTTTCCTTAACTGAGACATCTTTCTGTAGAAGTTATAGCAAAAATTCATGACACATCTCCTAAGAGCATATGTTACCCAAGATGCGATCAGGGCATGGAGGCTTGTGCTGTTTGGTTCTTGTCTGTGCGGTTCAGTTCTGAGGTTTTTGTCTTCAGAAGTCCCCATGCAGTTTGTTCTCATGGACCTCTGTTCCTGAGAGCTTGCAACACAGCATTGGTGGACTGGTGTCTTCAGTCTCATGGAAGATTCCCCTCCTGGAAACACAGAAAAGATGAAGGAAGAGCTTCTCTTATCTTTTAAGGAATCCATATCTCCTGAAAATGAAAATTCTGCTTACTCTTCTTCAGTTCTAGTGGCTGGGAGAGGTGGAGGAAATTTCTGATTGCTAGTCCTGGTTTACTGAAGACATCCCTGTGGGGATTGCAGTTCCTGGACTTAATGGGTCTGGAGAACTAGATGAAAGGGAAGTGGTGTTAGGGAGCTGACAGGAAAGAATCGGAAGTTTGACTCTCCTCTGTGAATTGAATTTAAATAACTCCCACAAAAACAGTCCTTATTTGCTTCCTCCTGATCGAGTCCTGTTAAAATCTACCCCATAGATCATTGTTTGGTCCATCTTTTTGTAGAGAAGTCTGAAGAATTCTCTTAATGTCTCCTGTTTTTTGAAAGGTAAGGCTTTCATAAATACTTCAAGTGCTAAAAGAAGAGAGAAAAAAAAAAAAAAGGAAAGGTTTAAGTGTTTTTCTTTGATTTACAGTCTTTGATTCAGGAGGGAAGAAAGGAGTTACAACATTGACATTTTGGTAACTTTTGTTCTTATGTTTTGATTATGTGCTAAAACACAGATTCCAGAAAGTACAGATTTGTCTTATGGGAAAAGTTGTGCCCTTGTCACAGTAGCAAATTTCTGCTTTGGGGCTACTCTGAATAACTTTTCCTGAGCATAATCTTTGGACTACGGTATCCACTTGTCCATTCATGGAATATTTGAGTTTAAGCTTTGTTAGTAGCCTTAGTTAGTTAACATTAGAGTAAAAACTACTGATATTTTGAATTAATTCCTATGTGCTATTTGCTGAACTGAACATGTTTGTGTAGTACTTTTTTGCCACTGGTGGTTGTATTGCCATCAGTAAAAATGGTTGACTGCCACATACTTATGTAAGCTGCGCTCATTTTTAAGTGAAACTATTTATGGTACAGGCTCTTTAGTCTGTTCAGAAAATAAAAACTCTATATGCTTAAGGGGAATGCATTTAGACTTGCTTAGACCTTTCTTTTGTCTGCTTTTCTGAGTTTGGGTTTTTTGTTGTTGTTTCTTTTTTTAACCACAATTGATTTTATTTCCAGGGATGAGGGTGGTGTTAGTTTTGTTTTCCCAGCAAGTGTATGGTAAATGTAGACTTGTAGGACAAGTTATTTCTGTGTATACCAGAATTTGTGAATTATGTAAGCATGTTACATAACCATAAATAATCTTAATTTTTATTAAGCTATAATAAATGTCAGTCAGAAAAACCTGATGTTTTTGATTATTTGTTCAGCTGTAGCGATGGTCCCATGTTACATGCTATGAGCGTCTTTGTTGTTTGGTTACCTCATAGTAAGTACAGTGTGACAGAATCCTACTAGAAGACTATCCAGTAAATAAATATTCTACAAAAAAATTGCTGAATTCCCTTCCCCCCCCCCCAATATTCCAGAAGTAATGGTGATTATTTGAGTAATGCATTCTTTAAAAAGCTATGAAATAGCTGTATTGCATTTGTATTAAGCAGTATTTAACTGGGGTTCCTTTAATGGTTAATGATGCTACTAGCTATGAAAAAAATGCTGAAATATTAATTGTGTTTACTAAGGTGCAAACCTCAAGGTTGAATTATCATAGGTTTTTATTACACATACATTTGAGTATGTATAGTATAACTAGAAATATATAGTTATATATATATATAAAAATAGATACTAGAAATGTTCTAGTATAACTAGAAATAGTTACAGATAGTCAAGGATTAGTAACTTCTGAGTATATTAATGTGATTGTAAATCTTTCTGCAGAAAACTTTTCAGGAGGGATCTGTGAGGATTGCAGACTTATCTTTAGGTGTGTGTTACAATTCTTTCATGACACTAGATTCAACTGTTATCACTTCCATGCATCTCAGAATACTAACATTTTTCAAGCACAGTGTAGGTATTTTGTATAGTTTGGCCTCTGGGTTTTGCATTATTTTCTCTGTTCTGTGATTATTCTTAATTGCTAATCCCTGAAATTCATAACTAATCTGGTTTGATAGCTGTGTTTTTCCTGTGGTCAAGGTTAAGAACTCTTCCCAATTCTTCCAAATAAAAAAGAAAAGGAGGACTGGAAGGCAAGTTAATCAGTACATCTCCAAAAGTTTAGGTTTCTGGCTTGCTTGAATGTAGATAATTTGTATTTCACAGGTATACTGGTTGTTCTATCATTTAACCTTGGAAAGAAGACTTATAGATATGTTACCTGTTCTTCAGTGTCTGAGTCACTAAGTAAAGTGTGACTAACTGGATATATTGGTTGCAACCAGAACTGTTGGCTGTGTGGTTCATTGCAACTTTGAGGTGCCTGTGTCACAGAAGGATGTCTGCTTAATGGAATTAAAGAGTTCTGACTTGGACTGCTTTTGTAATGGGAAAATCTAACTTCTAATAGTTTTTTCTATCTTACCTGAAGGGAGAGTCTGCTCTGAGATCTTCCTGGTCAGATGCCACTGTGACACTTGAATCAAACACTTCTCTCACACTCACCACCTGCTTCTGTCTCAGTGTTGTGTCTATGACACAAGTATTTGTGGAGGTTTGAGGTGAATCACGGAGCTGATCCAGGATGGGCAAGTATTTAGTGTTGGTAAATCAAAGTTTAGCTTTGGTAATGTCCAGTTCTCCATTTGGTCTCTAATTTTGCACTGGCATGTTGGGAGAAGCAAGCATTGAAAGGAAAGGAGAAGCAAATTTGTTCTTCAGAAGTACTGTGTTTTTGTGGGTTTGAGGTGATTATGAAACAGTCAGATGAGACTTCCTTTGTGACAGTTTTCTCTTGTGGAAGCACCCAGAGTATGCTATCACTAAGCATTTTAGGAGGATAATACTTCCCTGAAAAAAGATTTCCCCCCCGCCCCCTTATTTCCTGACGTTAATGGATTTGTGTCTGGTACTCACTTGTGATTTTTAGTGTTTTTTTCAGAGTTCAACAACAGTAGCAAAACCCTCTCTTTTTCTGGGATTGCTGTTTGGTGTTTTCAGTTGTGACACTGTATGCTGGACAAAAAAAAAATGGATGTACTGGGATGTTCGGTATTTCTTTTCCCTTGTAACTGGGTATTTCTGTGTCTCTGCATAGACCCGAATTAGATTGCAACCCTGTGTTCCTGGTTAAAAAAGTTTGTAAGAAGCTTGATATTTGAGTGTGATTGTATTTGTAATTTTTGGTGTAGGGGTTTTATTCCCCATCTATTAATTATTTTGTACTTCTGATGTTTAAGAATTTATTTGGGTTTTTTGTTTTTTTACCCCTAGAAATAGTATTCAATAGCATCTTAATAAGCAGTTCTCATATTACAGAATTCAGTAGTAAGTTGATTTTCTACTGACTCCCAGATTAGTCTAGATTGTCTATCATATAGTCTTCACTAGAGATATATGTTTGTTTTACGGTAGTAATTTAAAAACAGGCTTAAAATGCAAAATACATTTGGCAGTTCAGTTTTAGTTAAGTGAAAGAAGTTGTGTGAACAATTCTGTAAATTTAGACCATTTAATTTTGGTTTCCAGTATTATTTCCTTTAAATATTTGTTTCTTATTTGAAAACAATAATTTGAGTTTTAAATGTCGCTTTTTGTAATTATACGGGTTGAGAATTTTTAATACCATTTAAGTATTCCTATTGTGATTCTTTCATGTTCAGTTATTGAAAGTTTACATAGTGAACTTGGACAGTAATAAGTAGAAAGTTAATACTATAGTGTATGAACTTGTATCTTAATTGTGTGCCTGGGTTTTTTTGGTGTAGTTTCTGTTTATTCTGGACTCAGTTCAGTTGAATTGAGTGTGTATAACTACAGAAAGAATGTATTTGCTCTTACACATACCTGGAAATTTTTTTATTAAAGCCAGTTTCCTATTAGACTCTTGTCTGCGTCCAGTTCATTTACTTTTCAAATATGTAGAAAGTTGCTCTTCTCATCTATGTGAATAGTTGGGTGTGGAAATCTGACAAATAAAGTGATAGAGATCCCCTATTTGAGCTGACATATACAGAGAGTTGAATGTACATTTTCTTTTGCAAGTCTTCAAATTGTGTGCAATTTATTTGTAATCCATTTGACAATTAGACAAAATATGTAATAAGATATTTGAATTAAGAGCAGCTCCATAGGTTAAATTGTATAGACAGTGATGGAAAATTAGTGGGCCTCAAATATTCAAGGTCTTGCGTATACCCTGAGTGGAGCCCAGTAGCCTTTCTTGGCAGAAGTTGGCTAAAACATAGAATCAGTAGGTCAGAAAATATGATACTCTTATGTAAATCTGCTTCCTGGGGATTCTTTTGATTGTGCTTCTCAGGTAAATATTGTTTAAAGAGAGATTCTGCTCTTTTTCAGCCAAGAAGAAATCCAGACTTTAAACAGTAAGGAGCTTGGTTCACTATAATGGGAAATTGGTGATGTAAAATAGTAATGAAAATAAGAATCCATTGTTTTTGTATTATCAGGGTTGTTTTAAAAGATAAATTACCTTGTATTTTTTTAAAGCTGATGCTTAATCAAAGAACAGGCCTCTTAGAGGTATCTACTTAATTTCCATATTTCTCCAGCAACTGGAAGGAACAGAGAACCTACATATGATATGTAGTCTAACAGGTAACAGGTTGTTATTGGTTTGACTCTTGGCAAAATGCCAACCACCTCCCAATGCGACAGTGTTTCAGTTAAAAGAAGTGAGGGAAAAAAACCAGTATTGCTTGTCTCATCTGACCATTCAGGTATTGAAAACCAAATTTTAAATACACAATGCTTTTTAGCAGAATTATTCTTAAAATGTGCTTACTCATAGCATTTTAGAAGTATTTAATTTTCAGCTAAGTTTGAATTTTGTTTCTAACTAAAGTAATAGTGTTTAATTGTCCAGTGTGTAGCATTGCTTCCCATCCTGTAGGGGAAGAATGACATAGAACAAAATAGACTATGTCAAAGATTTTCATCTCCTTCCCTCTCCTCTGAAAGCAGAGAGAACCCAAAGTGTACACTTGAGTCTGGTTCATGTAAATGCTTAAAGCTGTGAGTTTGTTTGCATTAGTGTTGTGAGAATTCTGAAGAAGTCATCGAACTGTTTGGTTAAGCAGAAGATGTGAGTACTTGTGCTGTGATTTTGGAACTGACGCATCAGATTACAGTCCTATTTTGATGTATTTTTGCTTTCAACTGCTTTTTTGGTTCGGGAATGTACAAATCTCCCAGTCAGTGCTGCCTGTGCGGACCAGGCTTCTGTGTGTCAGCTGTTGGCCTCAGGGGAATGCTCTGGTGGCAGTTGTGCTGGGTTGGCTGGAGGATGACTGCAAATTATTTTAAACTTCAGATTTTTCTGCTATCTAATCTCCTGTTGTGTACCAGACTAGACTGCACTGGGTTTATGAGAAGATACATGACCCCGATTTATTTTTTCCCCCTCTATATTCTCAGTAAATGATACTCTTTTAAGACTCCAAGGAGTTAAACCAAAAGATTTCAGATTGAAATTCTTAATTTCTAAATGAAGAGCTGGGCATGCTCCTATTGTTCCTTTCTACAAAATATATGGATGCTGCCACTTCTTAACAGTAAAGAAATTGGGAGATTGGTTAAAGAAGTAACTTAATACCACATCTCCTCCTTTGCTGCAGCATCTAAGCAAAGAAACCACTGTGTCACATTGGGTGAAAGAAAGGCTTTTACATTCGTGACAGTGCATCTGCAGCCACTCAGACTGTTGAGTGGATGTCAGTTCCACTCTTCTGGCGGAGGTGAAGAGCCCCGAGCACAGCACAAATAATAGGGCAGGTTCAGTGTAGTGTAGACAATGTTTCAACAGTTCTTTTGCTACTGCTTTGTGAAGTTATCCACAGGACTCCATAAATCCCTAAGAACAGAGATCTCTCTTAAGGCGGAGGACATAGATTTTGTAGGATGCACCTACTTTGAGCTGCTGGACAGCATCTTTCTGGTTTTTAGAAGTGAAATAATCCAAACCTCTTCAAAAGCAGAATGAGTTAGTAACTATTTTAAGTTGCAGCTGCCTTTGAGCCCTGTTTTTTTTTTTCTTCTTCTAAAGCAGGATTATGAGGATAGCTTCCTAAAAGGAAAATGAAATCAGTGCAGTTTATCCTACCAACCTTAGTGGAGTACAGTAAGGCAGATCAGTGTGGAAATGATTTGGCTTTAGAGAGATGCTGATTGCTTGAAGTGTTTAATATGCATGTTTAACTTCTATCTGGAAGGTTATTTGACATGCAGAATAAAAATCAGGTGTTCTAAAAACTGAAATTTTGAATATAGACTTTTGAGTGAAATGCTTTGAAAAGCCAAATACTTATTCCTGAAAGTTTCAGATAGTGTGCTTCGTTAATTTTGTCTCCTATTCAAATTTATAGCATTTTTTTTTTTCTGTAAGTGTAACTGATGAAAGTGAAATTTGCTTGTAACTTCACCATCAGACAGCCATGCAGTGTCAAGTGTGGAAAGCTGGCAGAACTTCTCTCCCTTTACTTTTTATACTGTAAAGATGGTTCTGTAAAGCCACAGAGATGTTCAGCATGTTCCTGCTTCAGCTTGCGATCACAGGCTGTGTGAAAGAGGCATCCAGCTCCACCATCACAAAGTTGGTCTTTTCATACTCAGCTGTATGCAAAAAGTCAGGCATGCTCCAGCCAGGAATTGCATTAATCTCATCACTTGGATTTGAAATTTTCCGGTATCAGACCAACAAAAATAAACAAATATTATGACTGATGACCTGAATACTGATAACCTGCCTTTGCAGACAGTGTCACTGAGTTGTAGTAACCAAGGTGTCCAGACTGTAGACACAGCTTTGGTTAACCTACCAAAATCATGACTTAAAGCCTCTGAGAGAGAGGTAAAGTGTGGTTTTTTAAGAGGAGTTTGTGCTGTTACATAGCTATGACTGACCTTCAAATGATTCATTAAGCTTACAATTGAATGTTGATAGAAAAAATCAGTTTCCAATCATGTCCGCTGCCCAGAGCATACTGAAGAGCGTGAAAGTCATTTGACAGTGTGAAGACTGCTGTGGTATTAGAGTAGAATATTCATTAGCTGTAAGTATTGGGTTTTCAAATGTACAGACTTTGAATACTACATGGAGTTGGAAACCGAAGAATTTACTGAGAAGCTACTAGATTTTTAATTCAAGAAAAGCAATAAACATAATCCTAGTGAAAGATGTCCCTGCCCATGGCAGTGGGGTTGGAATTGTGTGATCCTTAAGATTCCTTCCGACACAAAGCATTCTGTGACTCAAAGCAGACATTAATTTTGCTCATGAAAAAGTTCATTGTAATTGACTGCAATTCTCCTGCTGTTATCTGTAGTTTCTCAGCCTGCTGCCTCTGGTGTTAAACCCACCTGGGTTGGAGCTCTCTGTAAGGAAAAGGATACTCTAAAGGTTTTATCAAGTAAAGATATTGGATACTGTTCAAGTCCTTAAAACTGTAAAAGAATTTTGGCAGGAATGCATCAGTGCATTTTAGGATGAACAATTGTGTTCGTATTCTAATCTTTCTGTTATCTCTTTTGGCTTGTCCTATTTCTGGCCCAAGATCATGGAACAAGTGAATCTGAAATATCTAGACTTCCTTATGGAGATTTACTGTTCAAGCAGTTCTACAGACAGGAAAACTACAGCCTTTTCCGAGTGTTGATTGTTTAAACATCACCTTACATACCAAAGTCTCTTGCTGCAACAGTTGTAACACAGAGCTTCCTTATGGAAGGAGAGGAAATCAGCAGCTTTCCCTCCACCAGACCTTTTTTTTGTATCCTGTTAGTATTTTTTAATAGAGAATGCTGAAGTCACTGTAGAATGAAAACATTTTAAAACATCTGCATTGTATAGTACCTAAGGCACATCTCCCCAAAAAGTCAGTCTGGGGCTAAGTTGAGATAAAATAATGTTAGTAGAAGGTGATTGTGGTCTTAAAATTAGACAGAAACAAAAATCTAATTTTAAGGCACTCTGCCCTCTCTGCCCCAAAAAGCAAAAGAAAAATATACAAGTTACCAAAAGGACTTATATGATATCTCTGTATATACATATATATATATATATATATATAGCTACCTACATGTGTATATATTTGTTGTTGGCAGATAATGCTTTTATTTTAAGATGTCTTCTGTTTTACTAGGAAATTGGGCACAGCTATTCTTCAACTGTGACACATGCTCAAGCATCTATACATGTACCCATATGATTATAGATAACTTCAGTGTGTCAGTGTTATATTGGAAAAAACATAAATAGGTAATAATAATGTGCTGTGTAACCTCTTGATATGACTTTTTTGGGACACCCTTGTGAGTGGGTATTCATGGAAAGACTTGTCAGGAGATATCACAGAATTGGCAAGGTTTGTGTTACGTTTCCTTATCTTAATAAATTCTGGAATGATAGAACAGACAGGCACGCCGTATAACTTGTTCACCATATTTTATAGTATTTAGTCATGTCAAAGAAACTTACGCAGTCAGGCCACCAAAGCTTAATTCAGAACTTCAGGACTGGTGGTTGATGCTTTCTGGTGTGTTGGGAGTATGTGTAGTATTTCTGTCTACTGTTGTTCTCTACTGACTCCTGTCTGTTCCTTGTTTTGTTTGTATCTGCTTTCTCCTTACTTGTGTATTACTTTTTGTTCTTGTTTACATGTGCCTATCCTGCTTCCCTCCTCTGCTTCCTCTATGTAGAGTCATATCCTCCATCAGTTTGTGTTTGCTGGGGATCCTGAAAGGAGATTTTGTCATCCCATTGCTCCAGTTCACTTCTTTCTAGCCTACCTAGAGGCAGGTAGTCATCAGGCCAGAGTGTGGCATAGGTGTTCGTGCTTCCCTTTTCCTGTCCTTTTTCAAGTGGTTATACTGGGTGCAGAAGATGTGTTGAATACGGCATGTAGCAGTCTGTACAGTAGAATTTGCAGAGTTATCAGTATATGGGCTGCTGATAAACATAGGCAGGTCACTTAACTTGAAACTAGTGCTAGTTAGTCTTCTTTTGTCTCTGCAGGAAAAGGAATGCTGTATCTTTACAGGTGTAAATATGCTTTGTAATCATTTTCTCAGTGATTCAGAAAAGCATGCGTTTTAGGTGGGTATGTTATAGAAATTGCCTCCTGTAAAGCTCTTCCATATATTCAGTTATCAACAAAGTGGAAATCTTTGATTCACCTGGTTTATTGAATATAGAGTATTTTCAGTGTTTGTAATAGAAAAATTCATCAGAGACTTAACAGAGAAATTGTACTAGTCTGTTTATTTTAAACTGTTGTTTACAACACTACTACAACGAGCCATCACAAGTTCTGTGTGGGTAATTCAAATGACAATTTGGTTAATTTTTAATTTTTTTTTTTAAAATTATGACTTCCGTCTTCAGGCTTTTTGAAACTTCTAGCTTTAGTGAATTCTTACTGATCTGAACTCCTGCAAAAGTACGCACAGTGTTTCATTTTGTAAAAGTGTCTAGTGGAAGGACTCATGTTTTGATTAGTGTAAATATATCTTAGGAACAAAGCCTGTTCCAAATGTCTTACAAGTAAATTCAGTGTGTAGCAGTGAATTTGTGATGAAGGAGCAGGAGCTAATGCTGAGGATCACTTGCCTTGTGTAAGACCTATCAAACATATGTTAGGCTGGAACAGTAGTAAATTCCTTTTGAGCTGATTGAGATTCAGACTGGTGACCTGCAGATAACTCTTCACCCATATCAATATTTGGAGACGTTTCTTCTTCAAGAAATGTTAATCTCACACTTCTGAGAAGGAGGCTCACTTTCTGGAACAACTGTGTATTAAGCAATAATCCAGTATTTTTGCAGTTTGTTGGCTCAGTTTCCCTGTAGTATAAACCTCAGTGCTTAGCAGTTGTTAAATCTGGAAATATGAATAGCTGACTGTACTTTAAAATAAAGAAAAAACTGAAGTTTATGATCTGTGGATTTGCAGTAGACCTTTTCCAATCCTTTATAGTATATACTCAATTTCCTGTTTTCTTGTATCCTTTCTGGCTCATTTTCATTCTCAAAATAGGGTATAACTGCCAAAAAATTTTTGCATCATCATAAAAGTGCTTTTAGCAGGGCCAACATTTAAGTTGATGAATAAGGAAATCTGACAGTGCACTGTTCACTGCAGGGTTTTCTGCAGCCATGGCTAATATTTCACAAACATTCAGTCAGAAATCTTAGGTCATATGTCCTGGTAAGAAAGCCAGTTCATCATCCTCATAGCTTTGAGTGCTGTCATGATACTTGGGGTGTAACCTGAGGATTACCTGTGAGCCTTACGGACTGCCTGCGTTTGCAACCTTTGTGTTCTGCAGAGCCCTTCTGGAAGCTGGTACTCGTGGCATAGTAGCATCATTCCTGAACTATCACGTTGCCTTGAAAACTTACTCTTTTGTAGCTTTGTTCTGTAGTAAGAGCTGCTTCTAGTAGCTTCATTGGTGTGAGAGAACCATACATTCCTACAAAGGTATTTACTGGTATGTGATGCAACCTCTCAGTGTACTTAGAAGAGACTTAGAAGAAAGATGAAACTACTTGTCAGCTTTGTTTTCACTTTTATTCTGCTGCATACCACTTTATTGTGGTTCACATCACCTTCCTACTACCCAGGGGCTTTATTCATCTGTTGATCTTTTACACAAGTGCCTGACTGTTCATCAGCAGACAGCTTGCCAAACCATGAAGTTGTGGTTTTAGTGACGTAGCCAGTCATTCAGAGCAGCAGCAGCAGCATGCTGAGCTCAACTCTAAGTATTGACTGCCTTTCTTTTGCTTTGATGAGCTTTATATATCTGTATAAACTGGCAAAATGTCTTAAAATTCTGTTGTGTCATTCTTAACTCTGTGAAGCAATACAGTCCCAAAGCTTGGGATGTATCATCATGTAAATAAACCTCTAGCAACTGAGCATTGTGATTTCTGAGGTGAGCGAGTTGTTCTTAGCTATATGTAATCCTAAAAATTATTTTAACTGGAGTGTTACAGGGAAAAGTAATCCTTGTTTTTTTGTCATATATATCATATTTAAACAGAGGGAGTGTGTGACCAAAGATGGTTGTGAGGAAAAATTGCTCTTGGTGCTGTTATAACACTTTCCGTTTCTTGTCTTTCTGAGATTTTAAGATCTCCCAGCTAGCAAATCATTATAAAGGTGTCACATTACCATAAAAACATTTGCTTGCCTTTGCTGCCAGAGCCATCCAAAGTTTTAGCTGGATTGATACGACTGTTCTGACATTTGTAGGATGTGTTAATTGGGTTTTGTTTATTTTAATGGTTAAATATATGGAAACTTAGTGTACAAGATTGTTCTCTTTATTATTTCCAGCATCAGAATTAATATATTGCAATGACTTTAAACCAGTTACAGCCAGTTTAATATTCTACTGCAGGCAGGCACCTTTGAATTTAAGGTAACAGTGGTTCCAGAGGCTGCTCAAGGATTAGAGGTGGGATTATGTGATTGCATCTGCAGCCAGGTCATGTGCTGGGCATGTTTACAAGGCTATAATTGATGCCTGTTAAATATTAGGTGAGATGTAGAGGGTATAATCATATCAGTGATAAAGAGCTTCTGCTCTTATCAGTTGGTCTGTCATAGTTTTCAGAAAGAATTTTTGTAGAGAATAGTGTTGCCTGCACAGTGGGCAGGTGACATGGAGTTTGAAGTACAGTGTCAGTTCTGACCTGTTGCTGGTGGCACCTGCAGAGCTCAGATGACAGGCAGCCTTCTTGCAGTGCCAGTCTCCGGAAAATTCCCATCATGATTTAGTGCTGTCCCCATACTAGAACAGCTTTGGTTCTTTTGTTCTAAGTCTGCTTCAGGTGAAGGTGTCTTTTTGATGTGGCTTTAACTGATCAGGTGGTTTACCTGCGCTGAAAAGAGGGAGGTGTTTTCCTTGCTCCTGTATCCCTTTTCCCTTTTTACCCTTTCTTTGTTCTTTCCACGGTGGTGTGATGTTCAGTGGGTGTGCAGGGTAAGCTTATTAAGGTAGTAAAAAGTTTGCTGGTTTTGTTTATAAATTGTTTCAGCAGGTTGAGTTAGTTTGTCTGAGTGAATGGGAAGAAAGGTTCAGAAAGCTGTTCAGTTTGTATATGAGTTGTAACTCCCACTGATCTCACTGCTACTTCATGCTGCCTCATACGCTGTGACTCTTGGCATCCTTGGAGGACTGCAGCCCCATGTCTGGATGACTCTGCAGGCAGTGAAAGTTTGTCCACATCTATTGTAGAAACTAAATTGACATCTCCCCAAAGCAGCCTTTTCTTAAGGGGTAATGTCATTCCAGAAATTAACAAATGTGTGATTCACTGAATAGTTTTCAGTTTATATAAATGTATGTCATATAATTCAAGAAGGTTTGGACAGTGCTTTCAGACCCGTGGTGTGATTCTTGGCCGTGTCCTGTGCAGGGCCAGGAGTTCAACTTTGATGATCTTGGTGGGTCCCTTCCAACTCAAAATATTCATTAGTCTATAAAGTGATTTTATTACTCTGTTTTGTCTTGATTTTTTTGCTCTTAACACTTCACAGCCCCACTGTTATTGTTGCCTAAGGCATCATTATAAAACTTAACAACTAACTTTAAATTGAGGAGGCTTGAGAAACTGTCTTCAAGTAACCTCGTTTCTGGAAATTCACCCAGGAATTATTTTAGTTGCTCCATATATTGTAATTGCATATCAGTACATAATTTATAGATTTTCAGATAGCGTATGTTGACCTAATTTAGTTTTCTATTGGATTTAATTCCTGATGATTTATGTATCTTCATTTGAGTGATTTAATGCTAAAAAAATTACAGTAGTGAAATAGATTTCCTTCTGTGCGTATTTGGACACATCTGTGGGGAATAACAAGACTATAGTAATTCTACTTTATTTTTCTTTCTTTCAGAGAAGTGGCATCAGTTGATAGATTGAATTGTTAGTTGTTTTCTTCAGTTGCAAGGTACACAAATGGCTTAAGGAAAGAAGATTAAATTTAAAGATACTGTTTTCCTGTACATATAACTTTGGCATGTAAAAGGTGTGAAAAACTGATTATTATACTTGTTTAGGACTTGAGTCATGGTTTGCGTAATCCCCAAGATTCAGTAGTGGCTCCCAAGGCCGTCTCTGTGTGTTAACACAGCAGGACCAATTCTGTGACAATGTGCTTTGGTTTTGCCATTCGAACTGCCATGTATGTGGCAGTGTTAATTTATTCCATCCTCATGAGGTACTTTTCATTTGGAGTTTGGGTACCCTCAGCTCATTTCTGAAAGTTATTGATGAAGCATCTTGCTCTTATTGCCACTTTGGGTTGGTTTTTGATGCGTTGAACTTTCAGGAATTATAAGGTAATATAATGGCCCTCAGTGTGTCCCCTTAGCCCGTGGATGCTGTAGAAGAAAGTCTTTGAAGGATTGTTTTCCTAGTCTGTTGTGACTCAGCAGGAGTTCTTGTCTAAGCATCTTAGTTGTGTGGCCTGTGCTGTAAGCTCTTGGCTCTCTGAATAGCTTGCTTCTCCGCCTCCTGCATGCTATGGAGCAACATGGGAAGTGGGTATTGTATTCCAGCCAGTTTGTGCCTGCCTAGAGTGGAAAATGTGCAGTCAGTTGCAGGCAGGTCATAGCCAGAACACAGTGCTGGACAATACACAGGACCAAAGGCTGGGCTTCTAGATAATGACAGTAGTGAATTTTGTGGTATTGACTGGGGAAAAAACCCAACAAATTTCCACAGTAGTTTAGCCATGTAATCCAAGGAGTCCTAAACAATCCTGTGTTTGTTCATGCTTCTCACCAGTTAGTTAGGGTTTCTTTTCAAGGCTCTCTGTGTAACTGTAAAGGCTAGAAGCTTCAGATCTTCAAAATGAAAGTGGAAATTTGTTATCCATTATATTTGGAAGTCTGATAAAATTCACAGTTGGCCAATAACTACTGATTACTTTATGTTGCACCTCTGCTTACCACACATATTCAGGAAGTGTTAGAAAACATTAAAAAAACAACAGCTTTATTTAAAAAACATTGTAGAAAAACATGGTGTGTACTGATGATGGATCTCCAGTCTGTTCACTCAAGTTACATTTAAATTCTTATTTGAAGAGAGAAATGATGCAAAGGCTCATCCTCGTGCAAATGAAATTATTAAAATTAGCTTCTGTTTCAAATACTGTCATTTGCTCTTTTAAATGGGTTTTAAATGCCATTTATTGTGGTAGGTGCTCCTCCATTACTGCATTTCAACCTCTTCCTCCTGGGCAAAGGAAAGTTGTCTAGAAACACACAGAGCTTGATTGCTGTCAGGTTTGCTTTGAGTATGCTAGTAATGGTCTGTGTTTCAGAGTGTGATGTTTGTTTGTCATTTACAAAACAGGTAAGTTTTATAAAAGATCGCCTACCATGAGTGTAGATAGGAATTTTCAGCTGGCTCTTATAGTCAGTGGAAGCTCATTTCCTTTTAAAATGAAAGGAGCCTGCAGCAGTACTGCAGTGGACAGACATGCATTGTGGTTGTACAGTATAAGTTTATTGCAGTATATTTTAAGTTACAGCAAGATAATTCACATATCTTACTGTTCTTTAGACTTGTCTCATTTATCTTGAAAAGGTGTGTGATGTGTCAGGTGTAATACTGGATACTGGAATATATGAGATAGGACAGGAAGGAACCCTCCCTGTGATCACATGTGGCGTTTAATGAATGCTGATGGCAGCTGAGAGCTGTCCACATACAAAGCAGCCAGATGGTGGGCTGGACTTGACTTCTGCTATTTTTACCTCTAAGAGCTTTCATCAAAGTTTTTTTACCCTAAACCTGATATTTTACTTTTCTTTGAAAATCTGTGTTCTGTTTTCATGCCTCTGAAAACTGAGACTTTCAGAGGGAAGACATAGGAAGCTGTTGGAATTGTTTAGTCCATAGAAATGTGTATGTTTGGTGATCTGTTGTGCTGCTCTGGACTGCTGCTGGAAGTTTTGCTCAGGTGAAAAACTGACTGGAATACCTGTGCTATGTGAAATGCCTGTGCCATGTGCCACCCACAATTGCACTGAGGCTGCAATAAGCATGATTTAAACTTGGGATTTTGGGTAGCTAATATATTACTTGAACACCAACTCTGCTGGTCTCTGACTCTCATTTCCTTTTTTGAGCACAGCAGTGCATTCTCTGCAGTTAAGAATTCAGCTGAGCAGTATTGTTGGAAACACTTTTGAAGCTTGGTAGATGTGTTACAGGGGCTGTGTCATACACCACCTTCATGCAAAGTTTTTGTGAGTCTTTGCTTAGACTTCAGCTGCCTTTTGATGACTGCTGTGATCATGAGCCATAAGCGAGAAAAGCATTTGTTGACTCAGACTGTATTTGCCTTTTAGTAGTCCTTGGGTATTGAAGTTCAGATAGAATCTTTTTGATGCTGGATGCAAGAATCCTGAAATGGAAAGAGCTGTTGTTTTTTTTTGTTACTAATCATGTTAGTATGAGTGTAATAGCTGCTTTACAAAAATACAAAATAGATAGTTCCATAGTCTTAAAAAAGACTCTTTAAATTCTGTTTAATTCTTGTATTTCACAAAATTTGCTTCTGACTACTTGGATTAGTAGTAATGTAAAGACAAAAGAGTTTAAGCTCTATTAATACAGGAGCATTTTGGATAATTGTGCTACTTAGTTTTCCAACCTGTTACTTTTAGCATGTTGTAAATAACAGACATCTATGCTTTGTGATAACTTTAGACTATCCTGTTCAGGGTATTACTGGGAGTAAATGTGTAACAGTCCCATTTTATTCAGGTCAGATTTATTAAAGTTATGCCTACATGGTACCACAATAAGACTGAGTAAATACCTGAACTAGCACATTTCAGTGAAATGTCATATAGACATACCTGTGGTATGTTAAGTGTTTTGATATTAAAATTTGAGATGCGATTGTTCCCACTCTTGTGTTTAAGCTGTTGTCTCTCTTGATAGCTAGATCTGAAAATGCAATACAGTAGTTTTTCTACACATGCAATTTGGGAAGAAGGAAAAGTTATGATGGCTTAAGAAATAACTGACTGTGTTTTCTTTCCTACAGAAAATGCCAGAAGCCTCAGAAGACCACAATCATTGGAAGGCCTGTTGACTTCCATTCTTTGGTAATCTGGAACATCATCAATCTGGCATGGCGCAGAGCAGTCAACAACTTGACGTGCAGGTACTCCATGATCTCCGGCAGCGTTTCCCTGAGATACCCGAAGGGGTGGTATCTCAGTGCATGCTTCAGGTATGGTACAGTCTGGATATTTTATTTTAGTATGAAAACCCTTTTTAGTAGTATACATGGAGCATAGATTTCCATTCTGGTTTTGTTTCAAAAGATTGGAAGACTCCACTACTTGCATTTTTGTCCTGTCTTTTAGGTACAAAATTTTTGTAATTCTTCATTTAGATTTGTGGGTTTTTTCCACTGACTGTTCTTCCATGTCTGTATAACCTGCGACTGTTATGCATATGAAGAAAAGGAAAGAGGCTAAGGGGATATTTATCGATGATGGCTGAATAAGTTACATACATACACTGAAGAAGATTTTAGCAGTGACTCCTCCTTCTAAGATAAGGAGCTGGCCTTAGCTAGGAATCTAAAGGTTTTTCATCTTCATGACATCTTTTTACTACAGCTTTCCAGAAATTTAGTTGTACTTCTCTGTTTCCAAGTCAGGTGGTGGTTCTCCCATATCCTCCTACCTTTTGCTTTCCATTTCATCCTTCTGTTCTTCATCTAAAATCACAAATTGTAAGCGATAATAAGCAATTGTTTGCGAAGTAGTGGTCATCTAGGAATACCTTCAGTTAACAGGAAGATTCTGGAATGGAACAGAAATGTACAAGATCTGGTTTGGCCTGATGTGGCCATGGCTAATATAACAAAGTTGTATTTGTATCCTCCCTGTTCCTGGCAGTTGAGTAGTTTTACTTAGAACAGTGTCTGTAATTTTTGCTTTGTGTGTCTTCTAAACCATACAAATACAAATTAATTGCTTTCAGACAGAAGCATATGGTGTTCTGTATCTATAGTAGGGCACTCTGGATAGCTAGTTAACATTACATAGCAAATACTTGTTTGTTTTTAAACTGTAGATTTTGCTTCCAAACCCACTTTAAATATAAAGATGCATGAGCTGGTGTTGATTAACCTTTTGCAATAAATGCTCTATGTTTAAATCAGTTTGAGTTTTCGACCTGTCAAAAATTGAGGATCCTTTGAAATGACAAATATATTCAGCGCCTGCCCTATCTTCATTATCTCTACCTGCACCAAGTGACCTAAGGAAGCTGAGGACTCTTTGTAAAGTTCTGTTTAGATGGCAAGTGGTCGATGGTAGTGATCAACTTTTTTGAGACTGCTGTCTTGGCACTGTGGTGCTGGTTGTTATTACAAGGTTTAGTTCCCACATCTTCTGGTCTTAAATTTTTAGTGATATACCTGGATATTCCCACTGACCATTAGGATCTAGAAGGAGTGCTTAGCATGTAGGGAACTAGTCAGAGAAAAGTATCCATGGAGCGAGAGCCATTGATATTTAAGTGCTGGATTCTTCTGTCATATTCAGAAGTAAGTCTTCATATGACAAGATGCTCAGTATGTGTGTTCATCTGATAGTGAAAGCATATGAAATTTTGGGAAAGTCATCTTCACTCTAGTATTAAGACTAGCTAAGTATTGGTCCCTTAGAAAAGAAATGTAACACGACTTTTCAGCCAATGGATAGGCTCTTGAAGATTGTGTTGCAGGCTATATGTGTATTAATATGTATAAAATTCTATATAGGGATTGTTTTAAAAATAGAAGTGAAACCATTAATGTATATTCCTTAGAATGGTAATTTTAGCACACTGAGGAAGACAGGGATGTATGTGTCTATATATAGATATGTACACACCTGTTTTGGAAGGAGATGCTCTGTGCCACAGAAGGTAACTGACTTGGGTTATATGTAACAAAGTTCAGGTGCTGCAGGGCAGATTTAGTTGAACTTAGGGTGAAATTTGTTTTCTTTAACTACTATTTTAATGAAAATCTGAACCACAGCTGATACAGACTGTTGTATGAGTAAGTGGGGAGGAAAAAAAATCCACCATCTGGAATGCTTTCTAGTGATTTTACTTCTTTGGAAAAGTCATCATTTGTGTTGTTCTTTTAACAAGACTAAATTAAGCTAAAATGAGGAGAGAGAGTAAGAAGGGAAAGGGAAATCCCCGTTATATTTCTCACTTGTTTCATAATTTATTGCCTATATAGTTTCTACTGCTAGCACCACAGAGAAACTCAAACATTTTATAGGGATTATTTGGTTTCCTCACTGATATGTGAATAAACTTTTTACAGCCTTAAGTTTGAAATTCTTAAAGGCAGTTGAAATTGTGTTGGAATTGTAATGTGCTTTTTGGAATTGGCAGTACTTCTTCAAGCAATACTTACTTTGACTTCTTTTTTTAAGGCATTAAATACTGTTCTACCAATAAAAGCTGGTTTAAAACTTTCAGGTAAAGAGAAATACTTAGGTAAATAGTAAAATAAAAGTAAAAACAGTAAACACTCAGATAAACATTAAAATATCATCTGCATTTGCTTTGCTTTTCCAGAGTTTGTAATTTTAATGCAGTTTAATTTGTGTTGTTACTAGAAGTATTTAATTGTACTGACCTGTTCTTGAAGAACATATGAAGAGTTCCAACCATTGCTTTCCCCAAAAGTGGACTTGATTTTTTTTTTAGTATGTCATAGTGTAGTTGGTGTTACCAGATCATTTTGCCAGATGCAGTGTGAACTGTGTACGACCTGCATACCATGACTTAGCAGGTATTACCTTTATTTTCAAAATTCCTATGTATGAAATGTTCTCCCTGGTTGTGTTCAAGTTGGGCTTGATTGTGGCTTCAGCTGAAGGCTTGTTGAACACTGAGTGGTGGCTCTTCCTTCTGCTGTGACAGTAATAGGTGTCTGTTCTTACTCCTAGAACAACAACAACCTTGATGCCTGTTGTCGAGCCCTTGCACAGGAGAGCAACAAATACTTGTATATGGAGTACCACAGCCCTGATGACACCAGAATGAATAGAAATAGCCTTTTGCACATTAATCTGGGTATTCATCCTCATACCAGCTATCACGCGGGGGATGGAGCTCAACTTAATGGTGGTCGTACACTGGTACACAGCTCAAGTGATGGACACATTGACCCTCAGCGCACAGCAGGTAAACAGCTCATCTGCGTAGTTCAAGAACCACATTCTGCTCCAGCTGTTGTGGCAGCTTCTCCTAGTTACAATCCATTTTTCATGAATGACCAGAATAGAAATGCAGCTACTCCTCCTCCACAGCCACCTCCACAGCCATCTTCCATACAACCAGGAATTAACACGTCTGCTATGCAAGGCCCTCCTCCCACGTATATGCACATACCTCGGTACAGTACAAATCCCATTACTGTTACAGTATCACAAAACCTCCCCTCTGGACAGAGCATACCCAGAGCTCTACAAATTCTTCCACAGATTCCAAGCAATCTTTATGGGACTCCTGGCTCTATTTATATAAGACAAACATCTCAAAGTTCTTCAGGACGACAGACTCCTCAGAATACACAGTGGCATTCATCACCACAGGGCCCAGTTCCGCATTATACTCCCCGTCCTCTACCTGTGTATCCACATCAACAGAACTACCAACCTTCTCAGTATTCTCCAAAACAGCCCCAGATCCCTCAGTCGGCTTTTCGGTCACCACCGGCATCCCAGTGTCCCTCTCCCTTTGGCTCTCCTCAACACCAAGTTCAGCCTCCTCAGTTGAGTCATCAAAGTTCACATGTTTTCATGCCTCCCAGCCCTTCAACTGTCCCACCCCATCCATATCAACAAGCATCCCAGACTTTTCAAAAACAAGGCGGTCACTCTGTATCGTACCTTCCTCCTTTTGCTGGACCTAGTTTATCCAAAGGTTCCATGAATAAAATAGAAATTACAGTTGAGCCACCACAAAGACCTGGGACTGCAATGAACAGAAGCCCGTCACCAATAAGTAATCAACCATCTCAACGAAACCAGCACCCGCTGTATGCAGCCACTACTCCTCCTTCAAGCTCTCCATCAAGAGGTATGTCGGGGCAACCCAAACCTCCATTTAGTGTTAATCCAGTATATATTACCTACACTCAACCAGCTGGACCTACAGGTGCACCAACACAGTCTCCTCGGGTAATGGTATCTCAGCCAAACCCAACCATTTTTAAAATCACAGTAGGTCGAGCACCGACTGAGAATCTTTTAAATTTAGTGGACCAAGAAGAGCGTTCTGCAGCACCAGAACCTATTCAGCCTATTTCTGTAATCCCAGGATCTGGAGGAGAAAAAGGAAGCCATAAATATCAGAGAAGCTCTAGTTCTGGATCAGACGACTATGCTTACACTCAAGGTAAATGTTTCACTCTGCACATTGTGGTGTTGTAAAATGCATTTTCAGCTTGATTTTGCTAATTAATAAGTGAGAATTTTGGACCTTGTACAGAGAAGAATAGAAATTGCATCAGAAGTCTTCTAATGAGAGTTTGTTCTGATTTTTTTTAAAAATTGCCAAACTTTAGTCTAATGCATAAAGAATTTCTGAGGGTCTTAAAGTTGCTATGCCTTTGATGTTCGGAGACTTTGTTAAAACTGAAGACTGCAGTTAACTCTGATTTGTACATTGTGCATTGAAGAGTTGTGTCATAAATTTACATGTGAACTTTTTGAATTTGTAATTTCTTTGTATTTGTTCAGTTTTCAAGTGTGTTATAAGACCTGAAGCACTGACTTATGCATTTGAATCCAATTTATTTGGTTTAGTTTGAAGTGAAAGAGTAGAGATTGCAGCTGAGAAAGCTTTGTGTGTCAATACAAATAATATTTTTGTTTTGAAAACTATTAATTATTTTGAAGAACTTAATCCAAAGTACACTTCTTACACTTAGAGCTTTCAAAGGGGAGGAAGAGATTGGCAGACGAATTTTAGGATGTACATTCTGCTGCATAGAGATAGTACATAGTTTTAATGCCATATATAAATGAAGACTTCAATAATTCAGTAAAGGAAAAAAAAAGGTGAAATTTAACCTTTAGCTGAAAATTGCCTTTCTTGCAGTCATCTGCTGTATAGATTTGAAAATTTAGAACTGAGCAAGTGAACCAGTCTGCAAGCATTCAAACCAGTCATTTAGGGTAATAACAGAATGATAACCAGCAACAATTATTTTCAGGATTTGTGTTTGGAAAAGAGAGTTTATTCCTCTGTTCCTTGCAGCCTCTTTTTCACTTTAGAAAGGTGAAATAATGCTGGTTTGTACCTGGTAGACCCAATCAGAAATTCTTTAGACCGAGTTCTTTAGTAAGAATGGATGCCAGTAGGTCTGTAACTGAGGCCACACACTGTTTGGTAATGTTCCTGTTACAGCTTCGGAAAACATTGTCATTTATGTGAGAAAACTACAGGTAGCCTCACATAGCTGTGAAAAACATATTCTGAAATGTAGAAATCTGGAGTTTTACCTTTGTATCTTTGACTAGATTTTTGTATTTGAAAAACAAACTCAATAGAACTAGTTAATATTTGCTCTTTGGGGCATTTGTATTTGTGGCAATATCTACCAGAGTCCTTGGTATTGCTGCACTCTGAATTCTTGATAGAAATAAATTGTAGAAGAGTAATCATTGTATTCTTTACTACTACAAAAGGAGTCCTATTAAGGGTATATTTAGCAGCTTAATATAGGGAACAGGTTTGTTTAGTTTTCTCTGGAATGTGAACCATTGTGAAAAGTGTTACCAAAAATTCATTCTGCTCTCTGTACTTTTACTGTTACTTCATGGTATGAGTCATGTTTGAGTTGTACTAGAGTATAATGTGAAGCTATGAAATGTAGTCATACCAGGTTAAGTTGGAGGAATCACACAAAGACGAGATTTGATAATAATAGTGGAAAATCATACAGCCTAATGTCTGTACTTTCTTTTCTTAATTCTGCTTGCATGACTGTGCTACTTAAAAAAAGTAGAGAACAATTTTGTTCAGTAATACTGATGCCTGTAGTATAAAAACACCTGATGTTATTCTTGAATAAGATGATCAGTGTTTATTTTGTGACTCTGAATTGGTGAATCTACAAAAATCAAAGCATAGTGCTACATTTTTGTGCAGAATACTGACATCTGCTAGAAAAAACCTTATCTTAATGCTCCTGGTTGGTGTTTTTTTTGGTCATTCTACAGCAAGCTGTGTCACACTGTTGCTTATTTTTCTAACTCTCTTTTAGCTCATATACTCTTTAGATATTATGTGCTTTCTCTTTGCCTTTGTTGGATAGGGATGAAAAAAAGGGCAAGTGCTGGCTGGGGCCTTTTATGAAATTGCATTTTGCGGGTTCTACAACATCTTTATTTTGAACAGTTTGCTGGAACATTGTTACATGAAAAGCTTGTTTGTCTGAATACCCACATCAAATGTCTTATTTTTCTCTGTCCTAGCAGACTTCAGTCAGGTAAAACCAGCCAGATCAGAAAGGATTAAGCATCACACTAACTTGGCCAGTTTTACATCATGATGAAAAACTGAGAAATACTCTTCCTGAAGAAACTGAGTATTATCTTTTAGGTAGTCAAAATTCTTTCTTTGGCTCTCTGGGAGCCCAACATCAGCTTGTGACTGAGAGTCATACATTTCACTGCCATGACAAAAATGAGAGAATGACTAACAGCAGAGAGAGGCGAGAGGAATCAGCTCTGTCATAGAATTAGAGTCTGAAGCACGTGAGCTGACCCCACTTTTTCTTTCCTGGATTCTCTAGGCTATTTTGTTAAAGTTTTATAGTTTTGCCTTTGAACACCGGGGAACTTGTAGTATTGAGGATTTCAGTACTCCTGAAAAGCTAAGACTACGTAAAGTTGTTATAATCTGTAATAGCAGTGACAAAAAACCAGTTCAGGACTGACATTTGGCTGGTGTCTCAAGCAAGGCTGGTGTGTCAGCTCCTGATGAGCAGCAAGTATGAAGTGTGTGTTACGTTCTGATCTTACCTGGTATTTTTATTTTTTTCTGTCAGTAGAGAATTAATATGACTAGGTTGCTGTTTCATCCTGAGAAGCTGTCTCCTTGTACAGGTGCCTTTGTATTTTTGAGACAAGAAAGACCATATGCAAAAAAAGAAGCATTGACCAAAATGGTAATAACAACTTCAAGTTACTGTCTAAAATGTGTTTTTATTCTGGAAGAACTATGTTCTAAATTATAGTTCATTTGGCATGAAAGCATCTTCACACTGATACTTGGCTGCATGTTTATGATCACTTTTTTTTTCCAGAAAGGTCACTCATGAATCTTACGCATAAGTTAAGAATTCAGTTTTCCAGGTTTTTGTGTGTTAGTAACTATTTCTTCTATGTAAAACATTAGCCTTGCTGTTACATCAACGAGCAAGGATGGAGAGATTAGCAAAGGAGCTGAAGCTTGAGAAAGAAGAGCTTGAACGCCTGAAAACTGAAGTCAATGGTATGGAGCATGATCTAATGCAGAGGCGGCTTCGAAGAGTTAGCTGTACAACTGCAATTCCAACAGTAAGCAATTTGTTAGTATTTTAATTCAATGTACACATTTATTTTTTATGTTTTAATGAACTTAAGTATGGTACAAAAATACTTCTGAATATAAAATCTTCAGTCTTTGGAGATGATTTATTATAAGTATCTGACTTGTCATAAGCTAGATCTTGTAATTTATGAAACATATTTGTCGAACTTTCTTAGTGTTCACAACAGAACTTCTGAAAGTTGTATGCATGTGCTTTTGTAGAACACAGAACTGAATATAGTTGCCTTCTTAAAAACTTACAAAAGTATGTCCCAATCTACTAAATGAACCTGAGCCATATAGAGCTTGGTGTTCTTACAGGAAGGTTTAACTTTTTTTTCAAAGGTATTTTGTTGTTAGAGTAGTTCCGTCTCGCAAATGGAACTTCTCGTGTGGTATGTTCAGGATGTGCTGAGTAACTTCAGTGGCAGTGTTGGCTCAGTAGTTGGCACAACCCTCTCCTATTTTCCTTGTTGATTCTTCTTATCTGTGTGACTTCCACCTGCAAGTGACCAGCCCAGACATCTGTAGGGCTATGATAAGGGAGTTTATCTGACTGAAAAATAGCTTTCCGCTGTGTGTAGTTGTTAACCAGATCAGTTCAGACTTACTGTGTTGGCATAAGCAACAAACATAGGTGGAGGCTGGAAGGCACAGTAGGGACTGTTAGCTGCTTAACTACTATATCTGCTGTGTGTCTCACCTGTCTCAGGGTAGCATCTGGCAGATATATACCTGGGAGAAATGCATAAGCACTGAGTGTGCAAGGATGAGCTTAGGAAAGCCAAAGCCCAGCTGGAGTTGAATCTGGTATGGGATGTCAAAGACAAAAGGAGAGGCTTCTCTTAGTACACATAGGTGGCAACAGGAATGCCAGTGAAAACATGGGCTCAGCAAAATGGGGGACCTGGTTACATAGAACATGGAAAAGGCTTGAGGTACTGAATGACTTCCTTGCCTCAGTTCTTCAGGAATCCCAAGTCCCAGAGACCCTGGAAAAGTGTGAAGCAGAAAAGGTATACCCTTAGTGGAAGATAAAAAGGTCAGGGAATACTTATGCAAAGCAGATAGACATGAGGTCATAATCCTGGATGAGATGCACCCTTGAGTGGTGAGGGAGCTGGCAGTTGTCATTGCAAGGCCACTCTAGATAATCTTTGATTAATGGTGTTTGGGAAGGTACCTGAAGACTGGAGGAGAGCAAATGCCACTTCTGACCTCAAGAAGGGGAGGATCCAGGGAACTGCAGACTGGTCAGCTTCACCTTGATCCTTGGGAATGTGATTCAGCAGCTAATCCTGCAGACCATTCCCAGGCACATGAATGACAAGAAAGTGATCAGCATGGATTCACCAAGGGGAAGTGAACCTTGATCAGTCTGATAAACTATTAGGGTGGAAAGTCTGTCATGGTGACCTAGATAAACAGTGATTATTGTCTGTCTAGACTTTGGTAAGACTTTCAGGGTTGTCTCCTATAAGATCTTCATAGAGAGGCTGATGAAGTATGGGCTGGATGAACAATGAGGCTGATTGGAAACTGGAAGAATTGCCAGGCCAAGAGTGTGGTTATCAGTGGCACAAAGTCTGGTTGGAGGCTTGGCAGAAGGGCTGGACAAGGTGACCTCCAGAGGTTCCTTTCAACCTCAGACACTGTGATTCTGTGATTCTCTGATGCCAGAATGCATCCTGGGATAAGATAGTTACTCCTGTATGTGTGTTAGTAATTGATGCTGCTAGCATTAGGAGTGCTTTGTATTCCAGTAACTTAGGGTTTCTTAATTATATGCAAATATATGGACTTAACTGATTACTGTTAAGAGTAATTAGCATCCTTCAGCTTGTTGAAGCTCCTTGGGGTGATGCAAATAAACTAACTTCTGACCTTGCTCAGTTTTAATCAAGTGATAGTTGATGTGGGATGCAACTTGTATTCTGTTTTATTATCATCTTGATGCAAACTCAGATAACAAGTCAGCAATTTATACAGAATTTTATAAGGTTTATGTTTTTATAAACTTGAGCTCAGCTATGTTGTCTTACTAACTAATTTTAGTATTAAATAACTTGTTTGTTTTCCTCCTCATGTGCCAATAGAAGAATGTTTTTTGAGAGCAAATGGACAGTGGTAAGGGGCCAGACAGTTTAGCTTTTTTTCAGTGCCTTACTAATACTCAGTTCCTAATAAAGATGTTGACAAAGATACAGCAACATTATTTCTGTTTCAAATAAGATGCTGACTTTCCCCCAATGACTGTTTTGGGTTGTTTCTTTCTAGCCTGAGGAAATGACCAGATTGAGAAGCCTCAACAGACAACTTCAGATAAATGTTGACTGTACACTGAAAGAAGTTGATCTCCTTCAGTCTAGAGGTATTGAATAGATATTTTTTTAAAAAAACATAATTTGGATATGTTCAGGAGGGCAGGGAGACTCTGCAGAGGGATCTGGACAAGCTGGAGCTATGAGATGAGGTCAGTTGTATGAGGTTCAACAAGGCCAAGTGCCGGGTCCTGCACTTCAGTCACAACGACCCCAGGCAGTGCTACAGGCTGGGGCAGAGTGGCTGGAAAGCTGCTCATTGGAAAAGGAGCTGGGGGTGCTGATTGACAGCACCTAAACATGAATCAGCATGTGGCCGGTTGGCCAAGAGGGGCAGTGACACCCTGGCCTGTACCAGCAATAGTGTGGCCAGCAGGACCAGGGCAGCGACTGCCCCCCTGTACTCAGAACTGGTGAGGCCACACCTCAAATCCTGTGTTCAGTTTTGGGCACCTCACTACAAGAAAGACATTGAGGTGCTGGACTGTGTCCAGAGAAGACCAATAGAGCTGGTGAAGGGTCTGGAGAACAAGTCCTGTGAGGAGCAGCTGAGGGAGTTGGGAGTGTTTAGCCTGGAGAAAAGGAGGCTCATGGGAGACATTCTCACTCTACAACTACCTGAAAGGAGAGTGTAGACAGAGGAGGGATTGGCCTCCTCTCCCAAGTAATAAATGATAGGATGAAAGGAAATGGCCTCAAGGTGTGCCAGAGATGGTTTAGATTGGATATTTGGGAAAACGTCTTGTGGGACAGAGTTGTTGAGCATTGGAAGGCTGCCCAGGGAAGTGGTGGAGTCACCGTCCCTGGATGTATTTAAAACACCTGTAGATGTGGTACTTGAGGGCATGGTTTATTGGTGAACTTGACAGTGCTGGAGTAATGGTTGGACTTGGTGATCTTAGATGTCTTTTCCAACCAAAATGATCCTATGATTCTAATACGGTATGTGCTTAAATGTGAATACTTAAGAGTTTTTAAAGTTCAGTTTATATAGCAGTGATAACTTACCTCTAAAAGGTGGGGGGTTTTTCAGATGCAACCTGGTAAACTTGACTTGCTAATATTCATGTTGGCCAAGTTAAATTACATTACCAAGAAAGTGGTGACTTAAAAGTGACTTTGTCAAGTACTTACAAAAAAATTTAAATAATTACTCCTTTGTGAAGCTACTTCACTTAAAATTTAAGCTTTTGCTGACAAAGGCTGTGGCCAAGTAATACAAAACAGAACTACAGGTTTCAACCAAGAGATTGGCAAACAGAAGTCTACTTAGGTCTTTAAAAATCCTCTTTTTTCAACAGAAACTTGTAATAACTAGAATCAAATAGATTAGAATACACACAGTCCTACTTTTTTATCAGGGAGCTATCCTATAGAAAGACTTACGTTTCACATATTTTCAATGCAACAGAAAATGTTGAGCTGGAGTTGATCCTTCAATATGGGATTACCCTGCTAAAATATTACTAGGATCAACACAAAACTGATAATATGTGACAAAATTTGTCAAAAAGCTACAATATAATGTCATAATAAAAGTATGTATAAAGTCAGGAGCTTCTAGATGTTCATATCATGGCATAGGCATTGAAGTAACCTTCAAGTTACGCTTTCTTTTCTTTTCTGACAGGAAACTTTGATCCGAAAGCCACATGTAACTTCTATGATAACATAGAACCTGGTCCTGTTGTGCCACCGAAGCCATATAAAAAGGGTAAGTAAAAAAACTTGCATGAAATTACCCTATGTGCATTGAGAGAGCTGTTTGTTTAAAAAATCCCTGTGGTGACAGGAAGCAATTCTACTTATTTAATTTTTCTTTCTATATAGATCAGACAAGAACACTTTTATATAAGTGCAGTAATCCTGGCTACAACTTGTTTTCCTCAGGCAGATTGTTGCAAATGAATGTTAATACCTTGATTGTAAATACTGTTATTCAATAGTAGATAAAGAGTTGAAAATACACAAACTTCTGCATGTTTACTTGAGCTTCCTAATGTTTTTCTTTTTTAAATACTTCTATCTTAAAAGCTCTATGTCAGGTTTGTTTAGTTGTCTTCGAATATGTGTTGTTAGGGTTTTATTTAAGTGTAATTGGTCACAGCAGCTTTTTTAATTTGTGTTTATATTCTTAATTATGTTTTGACTTGGCTGGTCTCACTCTGTACCTGTATTTTTGTGCATAGTGTGAATTTCACAGTAGCCCTTTTAACACAACAAGAGCTACAGACAGTTTAAGAACCCGTGAGGACACTTCCTTACAGTGGTCTGAAGAGATGTGTCCCACTTGTATAGGTTCATTAATTTTCAGTGCTAATTATGTACTATCAGGAATCATATCCAGCTTAGGACACTTAAGTTTTATGTAAGCATAGGAACTACGTAATTCAGTCTCACTTTTTTGTCCAATGGAGATTCAGTCAGTGCATCCCAGGGTGACTCAACACACTGTGTAGCTCAGTAGCTCCCTGAACTCAATTGTGTTTAGTGGTGGTTTCAGAGGAGAACCTTACCTTTTGTCGCAGGTATTTTTTGACTTTTAACAGATTTCAGGAAGGAAGAAAAAACTGAATGGTCTCAAATATTAGTGGAAGTCTTTAAACACCTTGTTTCTTTCTTCGAAAGCCAGTCTGGGCTCATATGCTCTGATACAGCAAAAAACAGTTGTCTTTTCTCTGTAAGTGTTATGTGTGATAAGGCTTGTAATATTGTCTCCTCTTACTGTAACTAGCATGTACTGCACTTGTTGGTGGAAAAGAAGTAGCTCTTCTGAATCAGTGATCATATAGAATCCTTGACACTCCAAATTTGTAAAGAAGTTCTGGTTGCTGATAAGCACTTCACAAAGGTTTCTGTAGTTGAATTTTGAATTCACATAAGGAAAGCTTCCCCCTCTTTTGAAGCAAGTATTTTACTCCTCAGTGTAATAAAATTATTACTATGTGAAAATGTAAAAGAAAGAGAAGGCTCAGAACTGCTGCTTATGGTTCAAAGAAAAATAACGCTGGAATGAGTCCCTGCACTGGTGGTAGTGTTCAGGAGCACTGGTAGCAGCAGGTGAGCCATGACATGAAGGCAGCTGCCTGGATTCATGTTAGGTTGCAGAGATCATGTGGTTGATTTAAGGAACTGTTACTTTGTGATGCTTGAAGGGATTCTCTTAATTACACTAGCCTATTTGATTTATTATTTCAAAGCAAACTAATGTGCAAAACTTGCATAAATTAGTTATATTCGGCAGTTGGGAAGATAATGCCTTGTAAGGAAGGATTTGTATGACTGCCTTCCCAGTTTTGTCTGTTGGCTTACTGGAGATCAGGGTTAGGGCTGCCCTACTGTATTTTGAACTTGGCTTTTAACAGGACAACATTAAATTATTTTTTTTTCTTAAATACTAAATATTGTTTAACATTCAGCTGTTGCAGATGTGGGCAGACAGACGGGTGTGGGCAGACAAGGGTCTGCTTTGTGCTGCCATCTGGCCAGTCACCAGAAGGCAGTCAAGTGCCCACACTGCCCCTTGCTTAGGAGGAGTTTGTTAATGTGACTGCACAGCTTCTGGGCTTGGAGAGTGTTTGCATCTAAGTGAGGAGGTTACTTTAATTTCCTTTAAGTTGGTCTCAAGACAAACCTAAGCACTATTTGCACTAAGGCTGTCATCAGCTCTCTGCTGTGTTTTGTAGCAGATGGGGCAGCAATGTGTACGCTTTGTGTGCAATTACGAATTGCAGGCCTTTGTTACACATAAGTTCTCTTTTAATAAAGCTGCTCTACAGATACTTGTTCAGCAAATGGGTTGCTTAACCTTACCTTCCAGGTATGTGTTAATGTTGTTTTGCATATTAATATTTTGTATGTGTCACTTTTAGTGGATAACCTGAGGTCTTGAAGTGGTGGTAGGAGATGTGGAAAACCGAGTCTTTCAGTGGGTTAAGACCTAGTGTGTGATTTGCATACATAGTGATTTTATGAATGAAAGCAGACTTAAGTGCTGCTTCACATACACACGTTCCTGCTGCAAAGCCTCGAGGAAGAAAAGTAATCATCTTATTTGGAAAGAGGCCTGTCATTTTATTTTTATGTTGTATTTTTTTTCAGCCTGGATAAATGCTAGAAAAGATGCAGAAACAATTTCATCTCTCAGACTAGTTAGAAGTAGTAAAGTAAAGTAGGGTTATTGCAATTTAAAATTTGGTAATAGACTGCTTTATGTGAAGTCATTCCTTAACAGGATGGTGTTGCAGTGCCAGTAACAAACTTGTATGTTTTAAGCCATTAAACCTGTAGCAGTATTAGTGACCTAACCATGGTGAGTGCTCTTTCTGTTTTTAAGATGCTATGGTTAAGTGACTCTTTTCAGAAGTGAAATAGTTTAAATATTCAAATTTCACAAATTGAATTAGAAGTGCTTTAGGAAAAGACCTTTAGTGTTAAGTTTTCCGTGTTCATTTTAAGATAGACTGTTTAATCAGGTGACGAACCAGAAGTATGATCTTGACTAGCATCCTTCTCTTCTGAAATAAAATGTTTTCTTTGGCTTTTCTTTAGAGCATCAAAACAGCTCTAAACAGACTCCACGGACTCAGCCAAGAGATGAAGACTTTGAAGGGGCTCCATGGAATTGTGGTAGCTGCACCTTTCTAAATCACCCAGCACTAAATCGTTGTGAACAGTGTGAGATGCCACGATACACCTGAAATTCAGGAAGGGGCTGCATTGGGTTGAAAACAGGCTCTCAGGCCAACAGCTGTAGGAGAAGGAAACATGGGGAACCTTTCAGTCCATCTGCCCGGCCTTTGCCAGTCAACAGTCTTCATATTGCAAGGGGTGGGAGTAATGTGCTAAGATGTTTCTGCTTCTGCTACACTAAAAGATGAATTAAGGGTTAAGTTCTTTCCCATTGCAGTGAGCAAAGCAGAAACCTAAAAAATGTAAAAGGATTAATTTTGAGAAGAATGTATGCAGGAAAGCAAATAACTACTGGTGTTTAGTCCTGTGGTTATAGTTACTGCTTAGTGGCTCTAAAAAACACAAAAAAACAACCCAAAACTACTGTTTTTTAAAAAAAATTATAGGACTCTTAGTAATGGTGTGAAGTGTTACACTTAACCAGAAAAACTGAAGAGCCAGAGCTGACTTAACCTGGCCACAGCTAGCTGGAAAACAAAGGCTCCCTGTGCTTCTAGATTGTAAGCTACTGAAAAAGAAGACAGGTAAATGCAACGATAAACTTTGCAATGTTTAAAAAAAACAAACAAACAAGGAGAAGGGTATTTGTAATTGCTGCTTTTTTTCAGGGTAACTTATGTCTACAAAAAATTGCTGTTTGAAATAGTAACCTGAGGTGACTAAATGAGAAACCGTATGAGTGTTACAGAGAGTTTAATCAGAGGTAATTTTTTACAATCCTGTTTGCTTGTACAGTGCTCACCTGGCTGTGTCAACACTGGTAATAAACAGAGAATGAATTCTACCACATAACAGATGAAAATACTGCTGCATGCTTTCATTGGGCTGTAGTGTTTCAAAGCTAAAAGTATGCTTTTATATACAACAATCTTCTAAGCCTGTGCTGTGTAGCAGCACAGGGACATATGCCAAACACAGGCTACTCCAAATTCCATCTGGAAGACTTGAGCTCAGCCATGGTTGTATATGAGAAGAGTTTGTACCCAGTTCCTTAGGCCTTTTCAGCTTCCAATTTGTGAAGAATTCATGATGTTTACAGCACAGAAGGTACTTTGTGCCCCAGATCAAAGTTAGCTGAAAAATAATTAATCAGCTCTTCAGTAAAGGTTTATTTGCACATTGTTAATAAACCAGCCTGTACAAAATAGCAGATGCCAGATCCTGAAAAATTACACACTGCATTCTTTTTATTTTGGTTGGGAAATACTTGTCATAGGTTGAAGAACACAAGACTTGCAACTGAAAATCATATTGGTACTTTTCTGCGTATGATATACTGTATTATAAAGGTGATGTTCAATCTGTTAGAATGCTTCAGGTTGCTGTAATAAAGCACTCGATACTTGTGAACTTGACCTTGGGTTTGGGCAGCTGAATGATTGTGACACAACTGTGCGACTGAGTGGGATGTTTCTGTGTACTGGTCAGAGGCTGGTACAGTGCATTTTGAGTTTTTATGGTGTAACTTCATCACAATTCAAATGTGACCAAGCACGTCAGCTGAGTTATAATAATTGACTTTGCGACCGTAAGGCAAAATTTGCTAAACTTTGCCAGGGGAGTTTTAAACTACTTCATTTTAAGCTGCTCGTGGCAGCCACGTCCATATGGTCAATTACCACAGTTCACTTGATGTGTGATAACATGTTAAACTGTGGTAGAACAATCATGTGTCTGAATCTTTATTTAAAATAAAGCAGCATTTGTGAGGGATGGGTGGAGGAAAATTCATCTTTACTGCATTGCTCAATCTGGTGTCTTCTCTTCCTACAGTTTAGAAAGACAACAGTAAGAACCAAACTGTTGATCTTAGATGAGGAACCAATATTTTATCTGACATTTTTCAATATGTTCTTGCACTAATTAAATCTTTAGGATAATTTTAAATAAGCTAAGAGATATCCAGCAATCAGTGATGAGCAAAACAAAGTCAAAGGCATCAGAGATAATTTTCCTTCTTTCCTAATGATTTATACTGCTCTGGAGGGAGCTCATCACATGTGGAAAGCAGTGAAAAAATTACTGCCAAATGAAGTCAGAAGGCAGATACTAATTCTGTGCATGTAAGTGGGCAGTCTGACAAAACAGATAAATAGAAAACAGATGAGCCAGAAACATTGCTGTTACCAGCTGTATAATGAATTGCCCAAAACAATACCAGTAACTTCATGACTTTTCTATCCTGTTGCCTTTACCTTTGTATTATTTCAATTTTCTGTTCATTTGTACTTCTGTTGAAGTTCTGGAAGCATTTCATTTTGCTGGAATTACAAAAAGATAGCTACTGAAGTGACAGTCAGCAAATGAGAGTAGGTGTGTCATGCAAAAATAAGTTGTACAATTTTCAGACAGAATAGATGCTACTTTTGAAGGGAGGAGGGTGAAAATATGCATTCAAGTCCAGTAATTCCCTGAACTGTAATAACCATACATGGAGACTTGCAAATCTTGGTCCAGCTTCACCAGAGGCAGAGAAGGAAGGGCTGCCAAGACAGCAAGATACTTTCTGGAAGAGCGAGTGAGCGCCATTAAATTGAAAAATAATTCCTTTGTCCCAGTAATTTTACTCTGGTTTTTCAGTTACTCTCATTTGTTGCTTGTACAAAAAAGAAAAAGAAAACCAAACCCACACCTTTCTGTTGTATTCTTTTACTTGTAAATGCCCATACTCAAACATTAATAGTAAAAACTTTACATGGTGCTTCAATATTTCTCGTTTGTTAGAATGTAAATTGTATTTTGAATATTGGAAGATCCATTTTCCTTCTGAAAGCAGGCGATGCCATTCACAACCCAACTGAATTGTAGATTATACCAAAAAGATTGGTTTCTGTAATATTTATTGAATGCACATACAACCCTAATGTCAGCTGGCATACAAAAGGCACTGTATTGTATAAAACCTGTGTGTGTGTGTGTGTGTGTGTGTGTGTGTGTGTGTGTGTGTGTGTGTGTGTGTGTGTGTGTGTGTGTGTGAGAGAGAGAGAACGGTGGGATGCTGATGCTGTTGTGTTAATGCACTACTTGTGTTTTCTTTTTTCCTTAATGACTGAGCTTTCCCTCAACCATGCTACTAGTTTGGTAGAGTTTGTAACTGACTTGGACATTCAGTTATTCAAAATGATCTCACTGTTCATTGAAATTTTATAAAGCTTATTTTATATTTACTGTGCTATTAAGATGAATTCCCTTTAATTATAGGATACTACTGTAGTTCTTTTAAAGTTTATTTAGAGTGGGGCTTGTGGAAAATTATTCAGAACCTAGTAAACCAAAAGAAATCCTGAACTTTGGATCTACTTTTAATTTGATGTAATTATTAGTCTTGTTTGGGTGAAGAGGAAAGGGGGGGGGAAGTCAAGCAAAAGGAAGTACTTTGTAAAATGTAGTCTTAGATCAGATTGAATTGTGTATCTGTGTGTCTGGTATGTGTGTGTTTCCCTTGAAAAATGGGAGGTGTGGTGAAAAGGTGTAATAATTATTAAAAGAGCTGGTCTCAGTACTTTCTGATTATGCTGATATGCTACTGAATCACATTTTTAAAGAAAAATCCAACTTTTCTTTCAGTTACTTTTTCTGTCCCAGCTATACATCTCTCACTTCAATTCCTGAATGCTTTTACATTTGATATTGATTGTAAAATCCCTTGAAATGGAAATAGAAATACTTGAGATGAAATGGGGACAAAATAAAACCAATAAAGAATGTTTTAAAAAAGAATGTGAGAATATTAAATATGTTAAAAACAAGCTTGTCATCAAGATGATACTTTTTGTTTTAAAATCCAGTGGTGTACCCTAGAATGTGAAAATTACTATCCTGATGAAGACACTTGGACATAAACAATTCAAGAGCTTGTTTGGTACCACAGAATTTACGTGCTCTGTACTCCAGTGACTCTAAATCCCACAAGCAAAGAAGACATGCACAGATATCACATCTCATAGTCAGTACTGTCTCTGTGTGCTGCTGCATTTGTTTTCGTTTCAAAATGTCAGCATTTTATGAACCCAGACATGACTGAATTTTGCCACATTTCTTCAGTTGGGGCTTTCATTACTGTTCATGTCCATAAATGCAAATATTTTTCTTGGATTTGAATAATCAGAAATCAGTGGAGTTAATGCAATATTATAATCCTGGATTTCCAGTCCAATTTTAAAAAGCTGTGTTCTTGAAACTTATTTATTTATGGTGGCACCAGTGTATCTAATCCATACTTCCTGCTGTGTGAAACCCTGTTAAATTTTTTCATTAAAAAAAGGAGACACGATCGTGTTTAATCCTGTATATATGGTGTCTACATTCTAGATTTGTGTATGCTGTGAATGAACTTATTACTAAGAGATGAAATTGTATAAAAGCATTCAGAGGCTATGCATGCATGGTACCTCCAGAAAGTGCATACTCCAAGTTGCAGATTTCCTGCAAAAATAAATTAATAAAACTAAGCAAACATCACATCCTGCATTTGTTCTTGTATGTAGTTGGAAACATTTAAAAAATACAGCCTTTTTTGGCATTCATAGCCTGATTGTTTGTGCTCTCCCACTTGCACCTGTAGGCTATAGCAAGTTTGTTTCAGGACTTCTGGGATTTTCATTTTGGTGACCATTAGGTATTTGCTGAATGTTGAACTGGGGTCCAAATCCTGTCCCTGTGGATAAGCAGGAGTCCCATTTAGATGATGGATACTCTGTGCAGCTTCCAGTGTGGAAACAGGACGTAGCATGTTCAGAGTATGAAATTGAGCTTATGACTTGCCTCTTACATTTGAATGGGAAGTTGTTACTGAAGAAATAGCTTTGTCTGCTGCAGCAGCTGTTCAGCTTTGGGTTGTAGCCTGGCTGACACACTTCCCTGTGTATCAGCAGTGGTGCTGAGGGTGTGGATTACAGGAGTCCTCTCCTGCTCTAACCCCTGCAGAAGGGCACTGCTCTTGGAGAGAGTGGAGGATTGGAAGTGCACAAATAGGCACTTCATTGGTCTGTCTTCTCAATTACCTCAATTATATCAACTCAGCGTAATCTAAACCTTGAAGGCTCCATTGCTGTGCTGCAGCCCTGTGTTGGTCACACAGTTTGTCACTCACCATGTACTCCTCCAGCAAACCTGCTGCAGTTTCAGGTTTGGGCTTTGGTTGGTACATAGGTGAGAATTCAGTTCTGCATTCCTTTTGCTGAGTTGGATTTATCACAGTTTCACTTTAGAATTCATTGCAATTGACACTGAATTAATTTAAAAAAATGTAAATTTAAGGTACCTGTAAACTATATTATGCTACTGGAGACCACACAAAGCCAAAAGACACCAGTCTAGCAACTGAGTGGTCACTGTTTTTTTGGGTTTTATCCTGAAGTCATGAGGAGGAAGAGTATCTGCCTGATAAAACTGGTTGATTTTTTCCTTAGAATTGCTTGGTTTTGACAGTAATGAACCATGTCTTACCCCTGTCGTTCTTTGAGAGATGATTTGCCCTGTGATCTGGTAAGTATTCCTGGAATTAAGTGCTGCTGCCTCTACTCGGTCAGGATGATCTGTGGGTAAGTGCTTTATATCTTTTAATTGCACCCTCTCTGATTGTAAATGCACATTTTGGAAAGAGGTGATTCAGATACCTGATTGAACAGGTGAACTCAAAGGGTTTACATACTGAATGGGTTACCTGATGTTTGGTGGAAACCCTGTGAAGTTGTTAGAGAAGGGGCTCTGTTAATTTTTATCTTAAGTGTCTGTGGTTGTGACATGTTCTAGTTTGACAGTAAAAACCAATCCAGACCTGTACAGCCTTTTGCAGTAATGTATTGATTAAAAAAAAACATTCATAAAAACCCCACTCTGCAGATAATTTCTTTCCAGATAGGCAAGACTTAAAACGTTGCATGTATTTGCTGCTTTTGCAAGTTCCATTTTGGAAATATTGACAAATTTCCTTTCTTCCCAAACCATTGTGACCTTGTCAAAGTTAAAAAAAACAACTCTCTGGCCAGGTTTGCTTGAAAAGAAAAGTAAGATAAATAGGGTTCTGTTACTGCTTTACAAAAAAAGTCACAAAGCCTGTGAAGGAAAGACATGCAACACAGGCACTGCTTTGCTTTTGAATAAATACTTATTTTTTTTGCAAGTGTTTTAGGAAAATTTAGGCATGTGGGGATGGGTTTTCTTTTTAGGAAAAATATGGAACATTTCAGGAAAAGAAATTGCTAAGTGAGGGAGGTTTCCATAGGTTTGAAGATGATGTTCTGACTGCAGACTGGTACAGCCCAGCGGTGTGCTGTGGTGCACTGACCCACTGGCCATCACTTCCCAGGGCCTGCCTGCAGGTGAGACCCAAGGTGTGGGTGCTGCCACAGCACAAAAGATCCTTGGCTTTTTGGGAAAAAATAAAAAACAACCAAAACCCAGGACTAAACACTCCCCACTCTTGTGGAAAAGGTGGTTCAGGAGCTGCCTGGGCGTTGTGGTGTTGGGTTGCAGGAAGTGCATTAAAGTCACAGCTTGATGAATATTCATCCCAAGCTCTCAAGGGCTCTTTCCTGGATTGTTCTCAAGTATCCTGAGACAGTCTCGCACATTCCTGACACGAGGGATTACATTTCATTTCACCTGAAATTATTACTCTCTTTGAGCCTATTCAATTAATTCTAATGACTTGGCAAAGCTGAAGTTGCTTTTGGCAGTATAAATGAGTGTCTGCAAATTGCCCTGTGTGCTGGGAGTGCCCAGCCTCACTGCCCATAGTCCAGATCCATGTGTAGTGCTGCTGTGACCCCCCAGGGAGGGGGAGAATGATGGTCAAATACACTTTCGAGGCAGATTCACGAGTTTAGAGTAAGCAGGGTATGAGAGAACTTTGCAGGGAATGACTTGCCTTTATGAAGGCTTTTGAATCCTTTCCTCTAATTAAGTTTGTGTACATACTTTGCTTTCTTCATCATGAACAGCTGTGGTGGCGAAAAGCCTTGGTCATCTTTCATCATTGCAGATACTGAAACCTGATGGTTTGGTTGCTGTTCCAGGTAATGGATTTTAAATTCCCCTACTCCATTTGTCTCAAAGCCGATAGTTCATAAGCCAAACAGATGTTCCTTTATCTTTTTTCCGTTTTGTTTTTTTTTTTTTTTACTAACAATATATGACCATGAAGCTGTCCCTGATCATCCTTCAACCCCTGCAAACTTCAAAGCTGCAGTGAGTAGGTAACAAACTGTGTGTGCATTCATACTCTTCTTCACAGCACTGGTACCTCAGATCAGTGTTGTGTCAGAGAGAAAGAGCCAGATAAATACTTTAGGAATAAAACAAATACTAAAAAAAAAAAAAAAAAAACACACCACATGTAATCTTGACATTTACTGCAGGCCTTACTATTGCTTTTTAATGTAACAGAAGCAGACTGGCTGCCTTGACCTTGGTGCCGTTTTAGAAAACTCAAGCCAATGCTGGTAGTAAGAATTATTATCTCTGGTAAAAACCAACAGCCAGCAAAGTTTACATACCTTATGTTGTACACCAAAGTGAGGTATTTGAAATAGACATTTTAAAAATATATATGTTGGACTTAGCTTTTTATTTAATCAGTCATGTGATAAGTGGTTTGCATGCACAACATTCATCTAGTAGTCCATGTATTACAGTGTTAAAACTGAGGGCCATCATTCAAGAGAATGATAACAAGATCCTTTTTATTTTCAACTACAGCACTATTAAACTTGCCAAACAAGGTACTTCATGCCCTTTAAATGTTCTATCATGTTTTCCTGGTTGCTTGTCTTCCAGTTCTAGTCCAAGATGAAATACATCCTACTTTGGACAAGGAGGTTCCCCAAGTATTTGATGGTTCCCTAGCTGAGGTTACCTGATGGATAGCACAGTTTTTCTGAATGAAGAACAGTTCCCGGTGTGAATGTTCACTGAGTGAGCATTGCCATTGCCTTCTCTCCAGCACCACTTCTGTAAATGAAGCAGACTTTTAGAAGTGAAAAAATCCAAATAGATTAACTATGAAAATTTGAAGTCAACTCTTGAGTGTTGAACAGCTGTGCACGTGCAGAATGTGTCATGAAAAATAACCATTATTGAAATGTTATTCTGAGATGTTATTCCGAGATGTTATTCCATCTGGAAAGGTGGCTGATGCAATTTGTATCCCAGTGCAAGAATACTGTTTCTGTAGAGCTTCAAGTTCTGTCTGGATTTAATATTAGGAAAAATTGAGTTAACTGTATCAATGTGTTTTTTTGACTGGCGCTTTCCTAGGTTGTTAGTTAATCCCTAAACTTGGATTTCCCCCCCTTCACTGAAACTGATGTGCAAAGCCTGAGCACTTCTGATTTGTTATGGTGTCTATTTTTTTAATAAATTTTTAGTAGGAACTCAGCTCTCTCTCCTGAGAAGATGATTGTTTCAAATCCCAGCTCTGCGTTTCCAGTGTGTAGAACTGGGCAGCAATAGCCACTGCCTTCTTGTCTTCCTGATCCACCTGGACCAGTGGCAGTGCTGAGACTCCAGCCGTGCAGGTCATCAATCTCTGAGCATTGCCCTGTCCTGGTGCGCTCTTCAGATACACTCTCCCTTATTGGGAATGAAATGGAATTGGTTTATTGCATTGACAGGATATCCACACTGCTGGGGTTATGGAAAATAAGATTATTGGGATCCAAGCTGTACTTCTAGATCAGGGTGGGTGAATACCCTGCCTCTGTCAAGGAGTCTGAGAAGTATTTGGAGGAAAACAAGTGCACACAAGCACAGGTACCAGCAGCTGGGGAGGGTGAGGGGCTGGGGCAGCTCCCAGAGAGACCCCGTGTGTGAGCCCAGCTCCCAGGGGATCCACACTGGACACGTGTCTGTGTGTGAGCCCACTGCCAGACCTCCACCCTGGCCCACTGGAGAGGGCACTGGGTGAGACCAGTGGTGCTGTCTGTGTCCATGGGAGTGCTGAGTGTGTCCCCTGCGTGGATCTGTGTGCCCACAGGGATCGCAGGATCAGACCTGCTGCTGCTCTGCCCTCCACCAGGCTGCAGGGCTTCTTAATCCACATCACTGGCATGTGTAGCCACAGAAATGCACTTGGGAAGGTGCAGTTGTTCAGGAGAACGGAGCACATGAACCCCAGGAAGGAGCCATAATCAGACCAATGACAACAGGGTGTTATGCTAAATATGGCTACACTATTGAAGTGTGTTCTGGCTGTGATGTCTATCCAACACAGAGGGAAATAGAGATGTTTTCAGAAGCTTTAAAAATCACCAAGTGAATGGAATTACCACATGGTGAAGCCTGGCTTTAAAAATGAAAGCAAGTTTATTACAGCAATAAATGCAGAGTGTGTAAATGTTTCCCAGTAGTTTTCAAAGCTGTTCCTTAAAACTGGAAGTGAAAGATAACCACTTTGCTCTTTTTCCAGCTCACAAATTCTACTGACATCAAAATTTGTTCTACAAGAGAGACTGCTTTGAAAGAAATTCTCTACCCTGACAAATGAGGGACCTACCTGTTCCATATCCAGAGGAATAACATAATGTCTCCCAGAGATGAATTTTGTCTTGTCTTGGATTCTTTTTTAACTTCTGCAGATACCCAGGTTGTTTTCAGGTCATTCACTCCAGCTGTCATGTTTTTCCACCTGCCTTTGGCAGCTGCAGGTAAAGGCCCTGCTGAACTTCTGCAGGTCTGATGCTGCAGACCCGAGGTGTGACAGACACACGGACATCTGTGGCGAGTTCTCACTAAAGACATCAGGGTGTCTGATCATGCCAGTAGTGCTGTATAGCTGACTGTTGCCTGTTTGCCTGGCCTGGCCAGAAGGGAGTGTTTTGGAGCTCCGTTCTAAAACTCTGCATGTGGATCCTGCTGAAGTAAAGAGGATCCTCGATGCGCATCTGGTTCAGTAAGAGTGTTTTGGCAGATTAAGCTTCTAGTGACAGAATTTGTGAGAAACTACAGCCCATTTGCAGTTTTTATTTACAATATTCAGTATTCAGGCGTGAGGAGACTGAGGTCATACTGAGGAAAGCAGGAGAAAGATATGGTTTTACCTTTGTGTGGTTGTTTATATGAAATACTGTATTCAAGACATTGCAATTGATGTTGTGCTGGTCATGGTTATCCTTCATGGTTAAAGCCAGACCTCTGGAAAAGAAGGGAGTAGGGAAATTTGAAATACAAGCATCTGCCTCTCAACCTGACAACATTAGAGAGATGCAATATTGATCATGCACAACAGTTATATGGCAGCACAGTTACAAAAGGCTTTTCTTGCCCGCTTATTTTGAAGGCCTAACCAAGGTTTCAGTCTGAGCCTCACTTTGTTTTTAGCTTTCTATCTTTTTCCAATTGTATTAATCTGTTTTCTTCTCAGATTGGCAAACTTCAGAATTACTGAACATTAAAATATCTTTCTCAGTTATATTGAAAATCTGTATCTAATGAACTGTACAAAAAGGTAGCCAAAACCAGGCTCTTCCCTATTCCCTCTCCAAGTTTTGTGACTAGGGAATCATAGAATCACAGGATGGCTTGGATTGGAAGGGGCCTTAAAAATCATCTCTGTGGGCAGGGACACCTTTCACCAGACCAGTTTGCTCAGAGCCTCATTGAGCCTGACCTTGAACACTGCCAGGGGTGGGGAATCCACAACTTTTCTGGGCAACCTGTTCCAGTGTCTCACCTCCCCCACAGGAAAGAATGTCTTCCTAAGAGGACAGCATTGAAGCCAAAGCATACCCACAATATCCTCTGCCAGCAGCAACGTGTTACTGCTCACCCCATACTTACACACCCTCTCTTAACATGCTTTACCAGGAGTATTCATGAGAATACAATAGCTGTGGTCTCCAGCATTCAGTATTTGATGGGGATTCTTGAGCCATCTGAACCGTAGTACTCAGAGAGGTTACAACACAAAGATGTATTAGCCTGGAACGTGCAGTTTTATTTATAGAAGTCAATTTTATTTCACAGGAAAATACAGAATAAAGCAGCTCTCATATTAGTGCAATTTCTGATTTTCAGCACTAATACACCTTTGCAATAATGGAAACTCAGTGAAGGGTGTTAATGAAAAGTCTCTGGTTCATGTGCTCAGTTCCATTTTCAATAAGAAAAAGCATTTTTGTCCACATCTCCCACAGATTTCAATGCATCCTATTCAGTTTTTTTGTTACTTGTTTTGACAGCTTGGACTTTGTACATTAAGGAAGGCAGCAAAATTTGGTGCCAAAGCACAGAGATTACTTTGTCTTGTAAACGTAATGACAAGACATTTAGAACAAGGCTGAATATCGTCAAAGTAAATAGGAAATACATAGCAGTCCATTTATTCTCCCTTTTCCTCCTGACAGGAGTAATTGCTGTTTAAAGATTCCTACCTGAAGACGTATAATCTTTAGAAAAGATCAACAGAAATAATCACATCCTTCAAAACTGAGAAAAAATGAAACTGTACAAATTAATTTTTTCCCATTCTGTCTGGCAAAACCTGTCAATTACATAAGATACAGCAAACAGTTCTCTGATTAAAAGACCAAGAGAAGCATTTTTTTTTTTTTTTTTTTGCAAATTAAAAAAAACCATTTCACAGCAGATTCTCTGTAAATTACAGACATTAGACACTGGAAGAATATAAAAGATGCTGCAGTTGAATTTCAGGTTCACTGTAACTCTCTTTCTTGTACTGTAGTTTACAGAGTTATTAAAGCAGACACTCAGTACAAAGCCCTTGTCAAAAAATCCCTAACTGCAGGGGAAGTTTGGAATTATTTTTCTTCAAAGAAAACCTGAACACCATTACTATTAACTGGGGCACCAAAACCTGAAATAAAACCAACTGAATAAATTATAGGTACTATGCTATTTTTAACATCCTGATCACCTTCTACCTGCTAAAAAGAACCAATGAGGAAGAAACCACTGGTGGCAGGAAGTTTTAGGGTTGCTTTCTGTGGGGTTCTTTTTCTGTTTTTCCCTTTTTTTTTGTTTCACCTTCACAACTCCCTGAAATAACATGAAATTAAATTAACCAATTTAGTCACAGGACCCAGGTGGAGCTCTTTGCTGGTACCTCACCAGATGAAGCCAAGCAGTGTTTGGACCACTGAGAAGCTGCACAGCCCTTCCTAGCACATTCCTCTTATTCTCATTCACACAGTCAGCATTTCTAGTAAATTTGTTATGAAATGTCAAGGTTTTAATTTAAAATTCCCAAAACAATTCCCTTTTTTACTCCTACACAAGCATTTAATTTCTGTGGAGGAAAAAGAGTTACCTGGAGCAGTTTATCATGATGCTAGTAGGCTATTAAAGAAAAACTGAAATGAAGGTGTAAAGCATAACTAGACAGAAGGATTAATTTGGGGATTCCTTGTTCTTTTTGTCTTACTGTATGTTTAATATGCAAAAAAGAAACCTTTTTCATGAAACAAAGGAAGAAAAATAGAGCTAACTATAAGCAGAGGAAAGTGAAAAACTAGCACTGAAATGAGATATTGGAAAAGGACAGAGAAATTTTTTCTTTCTGATTAAAAAAGTGTGCATTTAAATTGAAACTGTAATTAAAGAGAAGGTTGGCAGGTAATCTCATATGGATAAGTTGTAAAATAAGCATTACACAATGGGAATTTTGGCTACTGCTGCTACAACAGGGCTGCACCTTGTCCTTTGGCTGGAGGGTCTGTCTGGGAAACCCGGGAGCAAAAGGCCCAAGCCCTGAAAACACACACACAAATGCACAGGTTTTCAAGTTTCCTCAGGGGAGGGGAAAATTTTTAGCCATTGGTCTGATGTTTGTTTTCTTCTACAGAATCTCTGGTTAGTCCAGAATTTATTTATACAGGAGTCCACCCTGTAAATGCCATGGGTTTAACATAAAATTGTAATACTGAGGGTCATGAATCAGCCAATGGTTCAATGCTGGGTAATGATTGACTGAAAAGCCAAACTTAATAAATTATTTGTTAAGCTATAAAAATAAATTCCTTCTTTCCAAACATAAAGGATGATGTATGAACCCTCACAGACAGCAACAGAAACTTCAGGTTTGTTGTCTGACAGCTGGGACTGTTCCTCCTTGCATACTATGTGGAACTAATGGTTTTCCAAAAATAAAGTCACTGTAACCTTGAGTAACAAATATGTAGCTTTTGAGGGTGGCCAGGGCTCTTCTATCTAATTCAGTAATGACCTGCTAGTGCCTTTCAAAGGATAAATATAACATAAAAATCAATACTGAGATACAGAAATTTTTGGGACCTTTCCCATTATTGATTCAGCTCCTTTTAGAATTTAAGAGAGTGAAACATTTATTACTTTTTCTAACTTCCTTTTTTTCCGCTAGAAAGTTCTTACTCCAGTTTTGCCATCCTATTCCTACATTTGCTGATTTCCCTTTGCTTCAGGCACCCTGTATTTCAGAGTCTGTGATGTTAGATCCAAGATTTCTCCTACATCAAATTGTTCTGTTTATTTTACTAAGTTTCCTGAAAGGACAGCCCTTTAAGAGACTGCGGTACTGGATCTGCATATCCACTGCTCTCGTTCCTCAAGGAACCCAGACCTCCTGTCCCTCCTGGGGAGAAGGACTAAGGCTGCAAATTGGTCAAAGCCGATTTTTTATTCTGAAAACTAAAGAACATGCCTATTTCTTTCTCACTGAAGCTGATGATAACATAAAAACACAGTTCAAAAAAACCTTTTCTGAATGAAGACATTTCTCTGGACCAGAGGTATTACATCCAGCACTTTGACCTGGATACTCTCTTTTTTTCATTTGCCTGTCCTGAAAAATCCACCGTCAGGGGAAACTAAAATCCTTTCCTCTACTTTAGCTAAAAGATGGGAAAAGCACAAAAGGGAATGCAAGAAAACTAATGACTAGGTGTCTTTTGGTTTACAGATACTTATTTATCTTAAATCATGGTCCAACTTTAAACGAAATAGTAATAAACTGTTTCTTCATTGTTTCTTTATAAGGCTCTTAAGCTTCCAAATGGTAGCCACAGTTTTGTTTAGTGGCAGCATTAAGGTGCCAGGGATTCACAACTCAGAAATACATATTATATCTGCTCTAGTTGTGACACTTCACCTTTTAAATGCTTACACAAAAATCAGCTTAAGTAGACAAAAAACCATCTCAAAGCACAGGCTGTATTTTGCACTCCACACATATGTTTGTGGGTTTATATGAAAGTTCCAAAAGTTTATATCAAAGTTCTGTACCAATTCAAAATGAGAGGAACCACGTCTGCTGATATCCCAGCACACTGAGGTGTACTCTCCTTGCAAATTCAGAGATTCAATAGCAGATAAGAGCAAATTGATGCATTTGCTTTAAACTCCAGCCTCCATTCCACAGAAAAGACTCAGCCATGTTTCAGTGCTGGGTGAAAGGAGCTTAAAAATTTGCCACAAAGTGTTGATGTATCTTTTAGAATTTAAAGCTGTAGAATCATAGAACAGTTTGGGTTGGAAGGGACCTTAAAGATCATCTAGTTCCAATACGCCCTGCCATGGGCAGGTGATGTCACTCACTAGGACCAGGGTGCTCAGAGCCCCATCCAATCTGGCCTTGAACCCTTCCAGGGATGGGGCATCCACAACTCCTCTGGGCAACCTGTTCCAGCACCTCACCACCCTCTGAGCAAAGAATTTTTTCCTCATATCTAATCTAAACCTGCCCTCTTTCAGTTTAAAACTGTTGCTCTTTGTCCTGTCACTAAAAAAATAAAAAAATAAAAAAATTTAAATTAAGAACACAGCAAGCAAAAATTTTCCCTGCGCAAGTTAATATAAGAATAAAAGTATTGCCTAATACGTGTAGCAATTGTGTAAGGTTTGTGCTTGGGCAGGATCAGGGTGCCCTGTGTGCACTGTTGTTGGGAGAGGTCTATATCAGGCAGAAAGGGTGAGTGGAGAGAGGGACTGATGGCTTCTTCTTCACTTCACAGTCATCAAACCATCATCACGTTCTCACCGGCAGCCCCCAACTCAGCTTGGCCAACACTTCTAAAGCAAATGGTGAAACAGGGTGTACACAAACACCACTGACACCACAGCCTGCTCTCCTCAGCTTGATGAAGCCTGTAGGATATCAGGCACTGGGAAGTTCCAAAGAAATCATCCATAGCAGGTCTCAGTAGCCCAGGAATGGCCCATGTGCTGGGCAAAAGCCACACAGCAAGTCTTGTGCCTGCGGCCACTGCACAGAATTTTCTGGCATCAGCTTCCCTTGGGCTGCTCAAAATCCCAGTGGATAGTCCTGTCACTTCCACTTCCACTATTTGCACTCTACTGTTTAGTTATGGGAAGGATAAAAAAGATGTCCTTGGGCACTGCCAAACTGTTCCTACTACTGATAAAAACAGGGAGAAAGCATCTTGTCTTCTCTTGATCCCAATCCATAGTCTTGCTAACTGCTGGACTAAACATCTCATTAGGTCTAGTCATGGTCCAGTCAACATGTAGGCATGTGCCCACAGCCCGAAAACTTCTTCACTTATTCCTGCTCTCTCCCGTGAAGTTTCAGTGTTTGAAAACGTTGTTAATGAGCAAAGAAGACCTGAGCAAACCCCAAGGACATTTAGAGACTCAATCAACAGCCCACTACAAAATATTTATCCTGGAGGAGCTACAAAAACATCAGTTGGGTGGTTTTCAATGACTAATCAGGGCTTGGAATAGAAATGTTCTCAGCCAAGGTTGTTCCTTGCTAGCAATTAAATTCTGGGGTTTTAACTGCCTTTGGGATATTTTGTACAAGCTCTGCTCATTAGCCCCATCAGGACCAGCAGAAAAAGAATGAAGGTTATTTTGAAATTAAAATGATCATGCAAGGAAACAAACACACTGGCTCCAAACTTAATCTGGAGCTGATGGCTCATCACAGTTAATATGTAATAGATCTGTGACAGAATATAAATAATACAAGTCCCACCATGCAGTCTGGAACACACAATAATTACAAGGATTTTATATATTCATCCACCTAATCACATATTGATTTTAGAATAGTTTGTGAACTTCTTGCATTCTAATAATTAAACTGCCATGTTCACTTTTCTGTGCCACCATCAGAAAAAATATCAAACTACAATTAAGACAATGATTCATCATGTTACAGATCAAATCCTAAAAAGCAGAAAATACCATTTAATTTTAAAGAGGGAGTTGAAAATAAAAAGCAGCTATTTGACATATTACAACTGTATAAGGCACTATAGTGTTTCTCTTTCAACACTTCACAAAGGGAGGTAATGGAGAAATAATTAACTTCAAGTAGAATAATCCTGATGTACTCACACTACTCCACATCACAGAGGAAAAGAAAAGAAGCATAAAAAGGAGATAATCTCTAGTAGACTGAACAGACCTATATGAGACGTCTCTTCCATGCTCCAGTTAGAGGACATAAACATGTTGCCAAGCCTGACAACTCAAACACTACATGATTTGAAAAATATAATTATTTTAATCTTCCCCTTGGTCTTGAGAACAGGTGAAAACTAGAAGCTTTAAAATATGCATATATATACATAACCATACCTGCAATTAATATTTTTAATCCCGAACTCTAAGCACCGAGAAACTTGTATTAAAATAATTAAAGTTAACATTGGCAATCCCATTAGGTGGAAAAGTGATCCCTAGGGAGGGAGAAAGTGGAAAAGCAAAGAAACCACTGGCTGGGGAACAAGCTGTATTCCCCTGCAGGAAGGGGATAAATCCTCATTGTTACTGTGATCCTTAGGATGTGCACCTACCTCACTGGTTAAACACATTGTGCCTGGGGCAGTGGTGAGATGTCACGGCTTTCCTTACCAGTTGAAAGGCTGACAGAGGGGCTGGTGGCAGTGAAAAACATCCACCTCATCCCTCTGGGATGAGCAATTTACTAATGAACAGCTTTACCTTTCGCACAGAACAACGCATAAATCACTGGAGCCTCTTTGGGGTAGAGCTGTAAATAAACAAACACCACTGGCTGTAACTCATTGATTGACCCTCTGGGAGTGCCACGGGGGCTTTTCCTAATGCATGAATAAAGAGCAGCAGGGTCTCATAATGCTAAATGTATGAGCAGTAATCAGGAGAAAGTCACGTGCATTGGGTGAAGGAGCATGGGAGAACAGGGAATTTAACCTTCAGTATAACACTGGGTACAGTGACATCCAGATAACATTAGATCCTGACCATATGAGCGAACAAATAGAGACAGGCTGACAATTCTTGTGCTTTTTGACCTTTTCCAGATGTATCCTCAATGATGATGCTTTGTCTCTGACTGGAGCTAATCCTGCAAAGTCTGATCTTCAGCTACTGGACTGCCCTGAAGAAATTTCTCCTTGCTTGACAAAATCTCTTTCCTGTGAAAACCAACCAACAGCAGCAGTTGCAAAAGACAGAGCCTTTCTTGTCTCTCAGAAACCACAAAAATTTCTCTATCTGAAAAGAAAAGCACAGCAAAGCAGTAGAGAGAAAGGCTAGACCACATGGAAACTATTTCTATTTGTCCTTCCTCCTGACAAGGGAGCAGAGAGGGGAAGATGAACAGCTTTGGAATAAGAGGAGGAAAATATCCCCTTGGATTTGCTGAGGGTTTTTTGACCATACTTAAAATTGACTGAAAAAGCAAGGAAGAAGGGTCTGGGCTGGAAGGCAGCTCTCAATGTGCCACAGTCCCTGCAGAAGCTGGATGTGGGGTGGCCACCTGCCTTGTCACAGCTGCGACCAAGGGTAGGGTACCCCAAGACAGAGCTACTTGCATTAAGTCAGGCTCTTTGCCTAGAAGGAAGTAATGCCAGTCTTGTATGAAGTCTACATTAAATAGGAAGCATTAGATACAGATTGTTAAACTCAGAGTGTTAAATAGGCAGCTGCCTCTTCCCTTTCCCTGCCGTGTATGTAAACAAGCCCAGTGAAGCTCTTCAGCTGCGACCCCATGAGCTGGGGCTGGTGATGGCCAGGGCACCATTGTCCCCTGATCCCCAGCTTCTGCCTGCCCTATCTGTGACATATTACTGAGCAGCAGGAGTTTAAGACTAATAAATATGTACTCCAGGTCCTTGGTTAGGCTGGCAGTATGCTGTGCTTCCTGGAGCAGCACCAGCCAACCTCTGCCACGTTACACCAAGGGGTGAGACTGATGGTGAAGCCTGCAGAGTGACCACTGAGATTTAGTCTGGGCTGAGGTCAGAGTGCACTTGCAGAAAAACAAGTCTTTTGTGAAATTTTAATGTGCTTGGCCACCACCACCTTCTCATAGGTACCCTAAAAATCAGATTATTTTGCAAATGATGCAGCTTTGGATGTGGCAGAGCCAAGCAGGCCAGGACACAACCTGCCTTCTGCTCCAGCTGTGGCTCTGGGGCAGGTCAAGGGGAGAACAGCAGCTCTCCAGAGTGGAATGTACAGGGAGCTGCAGCCATGGTTGTGGAGACAAGAGCTGTGTGTGCAAAAAGGAGGGGGCATAATAGAAGTTGTACATCCTTTAGATATCAAAGTTACAGCTCCACTTGTGGAGGAGCCAGGAGAGAGGGCCTCGGGCACACACAGTGTAGGATGGATTCTCTCACTATCTTGTTTTTTACACAGGTGGTTCAGACAACAGAAAGAAACGTCATCCAGAGGAAAAGAAAATCTGTTTAATGTTGTGCAGCAATGCCTTGTTTGATAAAACATAGAAGGCAATCTCAAAAAATCCAGCTACATTTTGCCAGAAAGCTGTAATTGGGAGTCAGTTAAGTGGGAACAGGGAAAACAAAGCTATGCCTCTGAAAAGGAGGCACAAGGGAGGAGGAAGGGAAAGCAAATAGAACTGATGAAAGTACCACCTCCACTTTGAAGCTGTTAATGATACCCAGCTGTTTTTCACCACTGAGAATATTACTTTCCTCCCTCTGAAAGTTAAGCTAATGTATTCTATTAAACAGGAAAGAATCTGAAGTGACTAATATCCACTCTTGTGCAGAGAGGTTTTGGCATGTTTTTTTTTATTCTCCTTCCTTCTCCATCAAGACAGCAGAGGAGAAAGCCATACTGAGTAGCTTCACACAATTAATGCAATTTGCACACTGGCATTTTCCATTAAACCCCTTTTGCCAAGATTTAATTATAAAAGCTTGTGGTTTCCTTCTACATATTGAAATAAATTTTAATTAAAACTTTTGTAGTGTTTTAAGTCCACTTCCTTTACACAATTTAATTGAGAAATTTGATAAACCTGGGCAATTGCAGTACTCTGTATTTTTAAGTTGGTTTTATTTTATTTTTTTCAGGAACCCTGGCAGGTTTCTACATGTCTCCTGGGCAAATCTGACATGATGTGAATGGCTGAGTAGGAGCTGACCACGGCTGCCATCCTGGGAAAGGAGCTGGTCTTTGATCAAAGTACATGTATCACCTGGGTCCTGTGGTGACAGCCCCGACCTAAAGCATCCCAGAGTCCTGGTGTGACCCCCGGGGAATTTCTGTCCTACCGCAAACACGGCACCATGCTATCTTTGAAGGACCAAAATTATTCCTCAAAGTCCCTGAAGTCCCCCCAGAAGTACCACCTTATGCTGCACATTGGGCCCGAGTTTATAGCCAGCTGCTGGTCCTGCTGCTGAGATCCCAAGCACCCAGGGGTAGGGAGGGGTTCCCCTGTGGTTGAGGAGGGGGGCGGGGCAGGCAGTTTGTGCTTCTCAGGGCATCCATCTCCTCCTGAACTACTCCACAAGGTCAGATTTCAGACAATGCAAAGAGAGAGGGGCATTCATAGCCTGGCATCTCTGCTAAGGCAATGGAGCCACAGGGCTTCAGCTTGTGTGCCCAGTTTTTAGGGTAAGCAACGAGAACACCACACCCCTGGATGCAACAAGTAACGGAGGTGAGAATGTTGTTACTGCCTTGTGGCTGGAGGGAGTCTCTGGAGCTGGTATGTGTGGTTTACCATGCTACCACATGGGGGGAAGTATGATCTTGGTTCCCAGGGGTGGCTCTGTGCTCTTAAGGGACTTCCAGACACACTCACAGAGGTGATGGGATGAAGCCCAGGAGGCTTTTTGGTCTTGATGGGTACAGAGCTAGGCTTAAATTTCCATGTACCTGTAGGTATAAACAGCATGATTACACTCACAGCTGACCAGGGTTAAGGGACTCTGCCCTTTCATCTCTATTGAGATAAACAAGGAGACAGTTTTTGAAAAGGAAACCCAGTAGAATAATAAATAAGTAAATGAGCAACATTTCCCTTATAGCAATGGTCTAGCAAGAAATAGTTGATCTTATTTTGAGCCATTTAAACACACAGAGCATGCCCATATCAAAACAGAAAGTGAATGAAGAGAACGAAAATGAAGGAAAGTAGGCAACTGAATGGGATCCAGAATGATGAGAGTTGTTTCCTCACTGATCCAGCCACGGGTTCCTGACAGAAGGCCAGTGTTGTTTGCCCACCCACTCAGGATGATATTCTACACTCCTGTATCTATCCAACAAGGAGCTACACAAGGACAAAGTGTCATCTCAGCAGACATCGTAATGCCCAAAAGATGGCCCAGGTTTAATTGGCTGCAAAAATCTGCTTGTGTATGTGATGCATGATGGGAAGAGAGCAAGATCCACTGTGCTGCCTGTGCATGGCTTGTTTTCTGAATAAACAAAGGGCTTCTGTTTGTCAAACCGCCAAGTGAGTGTCTTTAATTATACATGAATTGAGATTTCTTGAGAAATTAACACAGTCAACAAGTGTCTTTTTAAAAATTATAAACAGATGGTACTTTTCAGCAAAGGGAAAATGTGATTAAGAAAGCTCCTCTGCTTAGAAAATGCAATTTATAGTTCAAACCTTTAATCCATCAAAAGCTTCAGATTTAAAGGAGAACTTGCCATATAACCATATAGACATGTTTTGTTTTGTTTATATTGCCATTGTTTATCACCTGTACCATCATTTACTATTTTCTCTCAAGTCACTTGTGGCATTTACTTAATGCTAACCTAGGTGGCACTAGCAAAGGATGAAAATGCCACGGAAGCAAAACAAATGTATGTTTGTTGAAAACGAACATAATAACATAAAAAATATATATGCAAATGACTGTTGTGTATGAAATATGCCTTGCTAAATGATGAGGCCCACACGTAGGGCCAGGACTGCCTCATTACTCAACTGATTAAACAGGAGCTTCGTTTTTTGCAGTCAGGATCACATTTCCTTAACATCTGCTCTGGTAAGAAAATGACAGGAGTGACAGATTCAGTTTTTGCTCTTTGGAGAGTTTCCACCATATGGGGTGCTACTAAAGCTCAGTCTAAGGACAAAGGGGTCTGTAGGAATCAATTGATCTTACCTGTGCACGTACCCAGATGAAATGATACTATCACTGGGGTATTTTTTTTTTTTTGTAAACTCTTATCATTAATTAATTTCTCATATGATTTGAAAGTTTGTCTTTGCTGAAGAAAGATTGCTTTTGAATAGACTGTATTTGTTCTAATTTGTTTAAATTAGATATATTATGTGACTTGCCCTGAAAAATGAGCTGTTGAAATTGCTCTGGTAACAGTCTGGTTTAGTTCAAGCCCAAGATGCCAAGGTGAGCTCCACAAAAGTCTATTTTAATGCAGAGAAACAGGATAGCAGCAAAGCAATTTTGCTGTGCTAATACAGAGATTTTGGATCAGTCCCCACCTAAATGCCCAGGAGGGCAGTGAAACCGCAGCACTGCTGCTGTGTCTGGTGTGTGCAGGCACTAAGCCATCAGCAAGCAGAGAAAACTGTACTTGTGGCCACAGGCAGCACAGCTCTGCTGGCAAAGGCTTAGTGTGGGCCTGGCTTCAGCATGAAGCAGGGATGGAGTTGGAGTGTGTGAAATTAAACAAATGCAAGTTCACAGTGTGTCAGACACAATTTTCCATCTCCCAAATCCTGATTTCCAGGAGTAGTATTTGTTCTTGATGTGATACAAGCCAGACCCATCAAAACTCTCATAAGGTACTACATCAAATCCCAACAAACACCCAATGTGTGGACCTCAGTAGAACTCTTATTTAGCTCACCTCTTTGCATAGTGTTTCTTTTGGGCTGCAGCTACATGGCTGGGTGTCAAGAGGCAGGATTAGTCTTATGAAAGTGGATTAGGAGTATATAGTTTGAGAAATGCATCCTTAAATTATGCCTGCCATCTAGATGTGTGATGACATATACTCTAAGACTGCCAGATATTATCTTGCTCCAGTAACAGGGTGAGGGGACAGATGGAGAAACCCCAGCTCCTTGTTCCTGTTCCGAAACAGGAATGCTTTAACTGACACCAAGTCTAGACTCAGACTGAGGGAGCAGATAAGCAAATCTCCCAAACTAAACAACTCTTAGCAGCCTTCTGAGCATATAAATGTAAATATAAAATGTTTGTGTTGTGTACAGGCCAGAGAAAGGAGTGAGAGAGGGATACCTTGGAGGTGTCTGTGCAACAGTTGTAGCTCAGTGTAATGTCAAGCACTACAATAATGAGATCCCATGTCTTATGCCCTGCAAAATCTCTAATCTTCAAAATAAGAGAACCTAGAGATGCAGACATCTTACTTACATCCATTTTCTCTACAATGGAACATCAATTCATTTCAACATCTACGTAGTGTCCAAAATGAGTTGTCTATCGAGAGAAAGAAATTACCTATTATACTTTAATGGATATGAAGTCTTAGGTCTGTGTGTGACCTCGGTGTTGGAACTTCCTGACTTTTAGGTCAAAATTCATAACATTAACAATCTTAGGGGAATATCTGTAAACAAGAATTACCACACCAACTTTTTATTATTTTATTATGAAATAGCTCCCTGTCTTTCCTCATATATGTTTAGTACTACATTCACTGCAAACTAGTTTGGCAGTACAGATCTACAGTGAATAAGTGAGCTGCTCACATGCTGATGTTATCTTTGTTTCCATTGTAAGGTAGTACAGCTGTGACTCATGTTTTGCATAAATATTTAAATTATGATTTCAACATTTTCATTTTGACAATACCATGCCAAATGCTGCTGTGATAGTTTCATCAGATTTTGAAAAGCAAGTCAGAATAACTGATTTGCTTTTATTTAATGAAGTTACAATGAAATCTTCTAACAATTTCAGATGTTTAGGGATACTCTGTAAACCAGCATCATCCTACTGTAATGACCCTTAACCATCCTGTTGCTTGTTATATTTATCTACTATTGTGCTACACTGTGTTCTGAACTAAAATTTGAGTATGTTTTTTTTTTTCCTACCTTTTCTACAGGGTTACCTCACATGCTGAATAAGGAACCATACCTGCATATTCCAATATACAACGTAGCTCATTTGCACATCAATTGAGACTGGGTATTTCACACCCTCATGAATAAGCAAATAATAAATTTCAAGATTAGCAAACAAAATCTTTCAGCACTATAATGTTTCATTTAATTATTAATCGCACTAATATGAATTGTGCTAAGCATTACTTAACATTACTTAATATTTCGACGTTTGACAAACCTTGCACTGTGTGCACTCACCTGTTGGTGTAATGTGAGCAGTCACACAAATAGACTGGTAACAGTCAAAGAAATGGTCTGAAATGTGTTGCTGGGTATGACAGCCCCTGACAGCTCGAGCTAGAAGTTTGTAATGAGCTGAAATCTAAAGCAAGGCAAGGGGCAATTTGGTTTTTATTAAGACATGTATTATTGTTACAGAACAGAGGCATCATGTTGCATGTGAATGGGTTTGCACCTTGTTGAAGACTAGGATACAAATAAGATTAGTTTGTGTTGGTGATACAAACCTCTTTCCTGGGGGAGAGTGTCTTAGAGTGACTTACTATATGTCTTGGAGTTTACCTGAGAACAGTATTAAAGTTATCTTGCTTTTTGCTTCACAATGAAGACATGGCTCTTGCAAATTCCAGAATCCCACCTTTCCCCCTTTTGCCTTAAAACAAAACAAAAAAACTTGGACAATATCTGATACCTCAAGTATTTGTCCTGTGAGATTTCTAAAAGCATTTTATCTTGTTAAAGCAGTTTCTTCTGCTGAAGAGTCAGTTCTTCAAAACTGTACAACTGAAGAATCACTTATCCCTGAAAAAATCAAGGTTGACAAGCTGCAATGGCACATTCATTTCCAGAAAATGCTGTTCACAAAAGACCTGGAGTTAGATTCTAGTTATAGGCAGATAGAGATTGAAGGAGTTTACATAGTTTTTCAAGTAACCTTCCTTCATAACAGGGCAGCACTCAGTTTTAGTGTTTGTGGAAGAAAGTGATGTTAATACTGAAACATCTTGCAGAGGCAGACATTAATATTTGTGTTTGCATCCTCTCAGCTGTGAGCTGACTCCTGTTGTTGGGCATGGAGAAATACAGGAACGATTTCTGTGCTCATAAAAGCTGAAGGCAAACACTTCATAAATCTGTATCAAACAATAAGCTCCAAGGCAGATTTTTTAATAATGGGCTCACCTGTAAGACAACCTATGCAAGAAAGAGGGAGAGAACTGACACAGTCAGAAAACTTAGCAAAAAAAAAAATTAGTAGCTGAAATATATACTCAAAACTCCTGAGGCAGCAGAGGAAACGTGGGTGCTGTTGAGCATGCTGACTAACCCATCTTGTTACCAAAACAAACAGATACAACTGCAATGGCTTTAGTGGTGGGAGGGAAAATGCGTGTTCTAGACAGTGACAACTGATGGCCAGTGCCATCCTGTCTGCAAGAGCTTTTGATTGCACAAGACCCAAGAAGTGTGTCAGGTGATCAGAAAGTGAGAGCTGTTGCATCTTCAGTTCTCAGAGTGCTCCATCCCTGCAGAACTGAAAATGCATGGGATCCTTCCAACTGAAGTGGATATACTTTGAAGAAGTCAGAGAAGGAACTCCCAGACCTACAAACCACAGATTTAAAGAAAAAACACTACAGCCAAAGAGAAATTACTCCCAAACTGGTGTCTTCCTACTACAAAAATTTAAGGAACTCATGTTTTAGGTTTTGCTAACAGCAATTTAACTGTGGTCTCTTTGGAAACACATTATCCCATGCCTACCTTTCGGGCTACTTTGAACCTCCTGGTGGTATAATTACCTGTGAAAAATAGGGTATTGGATTAAAACAATCATTCTACTTAAACTCACACTGCAGCTGCTTAAAAGGACTAAACCAAGCAGGGTAATCAGCCCACACAATAGGGCTGACTCTTCCAAAGCAAATATGTACACAGGGTAGCAGAATAATAATGCCAGTTGAATAATGTTGACCCACAACAGTGGGGAACAACTGGTGCATGCAAAGGGAACTGGTTTTGTCCAGGTAAACTAGAATGGACTTTCCCCTGGCATTTATTCTGTGCTGGCTCAAGCCTGCAGCCTGTGCTGAAGATGAGCTGTGACTGACCCAACCAGACCCACAGATGGGTTAAAGCAGGAGGGTATCTCTGATGGGCCAACAGAGCAGGGTCAGTGAGACCAGAGCCATGTCCCATTGGGTTTTGAGTATCTTGGAGGGCTCCACAACCTTTCTGAGCAACCTCCTCCCTTGTGTGACTACCATCAGAGTAAAACATTGTTTTCTTTTGTTTGAATGGGATTTCCTGTGTTTCCTTGTGCCCTTTGCCTCTTGTCCTGTCACTGGGCACCACTGAGAAGAGTCTGGCTCCATGGCCTTTTAGTCTGTGGCAGGAGTTTATATCTGAGCTCTATCCAAGCTGAGTGGTCTCAGGTGTCTCAGCTTCTCCCACATGACAAATGCACCAACACTCTATCCATCTCTGTAGCCTGTCACAGGTATCCCTCTGGTATGTCTGTGTCTCTCTCACACTGTCAATCTCAGAGATGGATCCAGCACTCCAGCTTTCACAGAATCATAGAATGGTTTGGGCTGGAAAGGGCCTTAAGGATGATCTAGTTCCAACCCCTCTGCCATGGGCAGAGACACCTTCCATTAGATCAGGCTGCTTACAGCCCCGTCCAACCTGGCACTGAACACTTCCAGGGATGGGGCATCCACAACTTCTCTGTGCAGTGGGTGTGTCTGACCAGGGCTGAGTAGAGAGTAAGGATCACCTCCCTTGACCTGCTGGTGACACTCTGCCTGATCCAGCCCAAGATGCTGTTTGCCTTCTTTGTTGCAGTTGCTGCAAACAATGGCCCGATGTGGTGTTCACCGGGACCTCCAGGACTTTTCCTGCAAAGCTGCTTTCCAGCAGGTTTGCCCCTGGCATGTCGCAGTGCATGTTTCTTCCTCCCAGTGGTGGTACTTGGCACTTTCCCTCGCTGAGCTCTGTCAGGCTCCTGTCAGCTCATTTCTCCAGACTGTTGAGGTCCCTCAGGACAGCACTAGTCCATCTGAACAAATCATTCCAGCAGTGTTCCTGTGCCACTTCCCAGCTTTAAAGGGCTGCTGCTCATTTGCCTGTCTTTATCTCCAGGACTGATGAGTACTACTTCCATAAATTCCAGTCAATTATAATAATTAGGAAAAAAAATAATAATATTTGGCCCAGGCTACAGCTCATAATGGGACAGCATTCCAATACCTGATACAGATCTAGGCTTCTTTAGATGGAAAGATTATAGCTTGGATGCTGACATGGATATTAAGAAGCTTGTGTATACTGCAGAGAGTTTCAGTAATAGACTAGACATTGTATTATCTTTTGCTGAACAAAAATGATTTCTAAACTTCTGATACTCATTAAATTAATAAAATGCTAATCTCATAATATTCCAGCTGGATGAGTCATGAAATTTGAGTACACTCTGGTGCGGGGCAACTAAGGGCAAAGCTGTAATTTTGCCGTGTGAAAGGAAGACATTGGAGTCTCAGGAGCCAAGGGAGAAGCCTGATATTGAGTAACAATATGTTACCTAAGGTTGGTGTGCTGATATGAAATGTAAGTGCCTTTTTGTTGCCAGGGTGCATGTGTGTGTTGTTTCTGACTCACACAGCTGATTTCGATATGGAGACTATATCCTTGTATAATCATGGAGCACTACAGGTGTAGAAGGCAGTTGGGAGGCACAAACAGACAGAACAAATAAGAATCCAGTAGGCACGCTCAATTAATTTATGGTACTTTAATACCAAGTTAATGCATTTCTCAATTAAGAATTTATAAACTCGTAATTTATAGAAAAAAATAAATCACAGCTTCACAAAAAGCTAACTTGAACAGTTTGTCCCCTCCCCGCCAACAGGCAGTTTTCAATATATTTCAACTATGTTGGTAGAAAGTTAACAGTGGTGTGAAACTCTTAAAAAACATTTGCAACAGCAATTGAAAATAAAATAATGATTTTTACTCAGTGAAAAATTAATAGGAATTGTGTTTTCCAGTAAAAGATAAGTCAGAAAAGCAGCAAAAAATCCCTCTCTAATTGTTATGTATGAGCTTCTCCCCTGCCTCATATCTCATGGGCAACGGCAACACGGCAGCATTAATCGTTCCCAGGTTCAGCACTTCAGTGGTTTTGGCAAGACATCCTGCTCAGGAGTCCAGTGTTGGAGGTGTGTGCTGCCCCTGCCTTCCACTCTGCACAGGTTGCTGTCCCTCCTCTTCCCTGGGGTGCAGTGGGGTCAGCAACAGCTCAGAGTAAAGGTAAGGAGGGTGAAAATTTTTCTATGGGATCATGTTCTTTTTTTCACTCTTCACCTCTCCAATATAAACTGGAAACACCAGGAATTTTAGCTGTCACACCTCACATATGAGTATTTACAGGAGAGACGGGACTTGAATATATTTTCAGTTGTGCACAAAATCCCGTCTCTCTGCTGAAATTATACATGTAACCACAGGACAAAAATGTTCCTTCTCTAACTTCTAAATTAAAAGTCACATTTTCAAAGGTCATTGCACTTGATAATAAAAAGGCAATTAATATGTACTTGATATTAAATATATTGTACAGACCTGAACTTCTGTGCAATCCATTGCTTCAAACACATATATTTAACATCTTTTTAAAAACTAAGCCTCTAATCATGGTTTAACAAAGAAAAACAAACTTTGTTAAAAACAAAAATATTTAAGAACAAATGTACACAAAAAACGCTCCCTTTAACTCCTAGTGCATTTAAACACAACTTTGAAATTCTCCATGTTGTTCCCACTTTTAACCTTGCTACCATTCCATACCCATCTAATGACACCATACAAGAACTTTTCTCTGACCTAACCAATAAGGATGGCATTTGGGATTCTGTTGGTACAAACAGGAAAGCTGAAGATAAAATTATTGCCTCACTCCTTCACATGTGGAAAACAAGAGGTTTCAAAGTGGATGTGACTCAGTTGTCACACACACTGTGAATTCCAGTGGCCCATTTCAGGTGCCAAGGACTGACTCTTCTGAACCAGATTGTCCCAGCATATTTTGCAACACCTTGCTGTTAAAACTATGGACATGGAAACTGAAAGGGAGATTGTGGTCCCTAAGAACTAAAGCACAGATACTTAGTTTGAAGTGGACCCTCTTTAAGGAAAATTAAGCTAGTTTCAACACTCAAAAGTTTAACAAATAGTCACTAAAATATCCTTAGGCAGGACAACAGAATATTTGCAATGTTGGTCAAGAAAAGTGCATTGTACAGAGTAGCTTTAAGAGTTAGCAGTAGCTGAGGACCAAGCAGCTGTGCTGTCAGTATCACGCTGAGTCAAATTTGTCTTTCCAAACTAGATGAAGATGAAACATGGCCTTAACCAAAACATCTCTTTACTCCCAACTCTTTAAAGGTACAACTGCACAACTTGGTGGCTTACTTAAAATGGGTAAACTGACTACACGTGCCAGAGGCCAAACCGAACTTTTTAACTTTGTAACTGAAGATTCCAACAGTACTCTGTGGGCCGCATCAGCAACATATTCATTGTCAAACCAGTGGCAATGTGTTGCTACTGGTAATCCATTTTAGGCTAGTGTTTCAAAGGTTTGTACCATTGAAGGTGTTTCAGACCAGTGACCACTACAGTAAAACATCTTTGGCAACCATAGACATACGAAAATTCACAGCAGCTGGAAGAATTGTAAGATGTTTACAAAGTTCTACAGTGGATCATTAATTTTCTGCAGTGTGTTGCATAAAGTACCAAACCCCTGAAAAGGACAGCTAAACGTCTGCCATCATTACCTCAGAGATTGCAGGGTTTTGTTATACCACTTTCTCAAACAAAGCTTGGGCTTGTGAAATTTTAGATGATGATGTGAGACAGTCCACGCAAAGGCCTCCAGTGCAGTTGGAGTTGATGGGGAAGGGAATAGAGTAATAAAGGGCTGAAGACTGAATTTTCAGTGCACCACTGGAAGGTTACTTGGAGATGGATCCATGAATAGATTGAATCACACAACTAGCATAATCACGTTGATGGTAGAATCTCTTCCAACAACAAAACAAACCGCAACAAAAAAATCAGCTGCATCCATCCAGTCCACTAAGTAGTCTCACTTACCTTAAATAAGAAAAAAGCATGCATTAGGAACATAGACTTTACTTGAAAACATTAACAACCTATCACAATAACACAACTGAGCTATAAGAGGAATTCAGTAAAACCAACTTTTGTTTTCAAATGCTACAATTATAAATTAGATGTGTCTTGTGACACCAGAAAAGCCAGCTCTTAAGTGTGTGGGATGTGAACACAGACAGCAGAGACCACATGATTAAGATGGGTAAATTTTTAACAAGTATAATTGAAGGAAGTAATCTAAGCTTATTTTCATTCTGAAGGTAATCTAAGCTTATTTTATTCTGAATATGAGCTCAGTTGCCTGAAATAGAGGAAATACTATTGCAGAATATTATCTTGCAGAACTGCATAGTGATCCCTATATGTAAATGAGCATGCAATTTGGCAGTAACTATCACTACACAAGAAGATAAAAAGTAAAAACAGAATCTTAAAAATACCCCCACAGGATACTTAAGCAGTAAGGATATAGTATTACTCATATCTCATTCTGTGAAAATAAAGTCAAAGAACTTAATACCCCAGATATCACATAGGATCCCCTATATAGCCAATCCCCACTATACCTCACTTGAGAGATCCAATTTAAGCACACAGCGGCATAAGTCTAATAAAATATAGGATCATTTTAGTTAATTCTACCTCCTCCTTGCCAAAATAAAAGTGCCGCTACAAAATATATTGAAATCTCTCAGGTGTCCACTTCCAAAACCAGTGTGAAAAACTGAAAATCTTAGCATAAGGACTCCAGTTGCTATACACAGCTTGTTTCAAAGAACGGTCCTTTCTTCCCTGGGAGAGAAGAATGAAGATGATAAAACCAGGTACAAGTAATTGATCTGATTTTGATGGAATTATGGAATGATATAATGAAATACAGTATTGTTCTTCAAATTCAGTCATCAGGTACCACATGAAAAGGCAGCTTAGCAGTTCTGTAAATGGGGTTTTGCCACATTAGTGTTCTCTATTCTGGCACAGCAGATTTTTTCTTTGAGTTTCAGTAGCTGTAAAATCATGGCCCTGCCATAGAGAGACGTTCAACAACAGCATTGCTGCCATGTGAGACGTTCAACAACAGTGCTGCTCCCATGTGAGACTTACTGCTGCTTCAGCACATGAAGGATGAATTCAGCCCTCACTAAATTCAGTCCTCAAAACTACTACACTGATGACCATGTTGGAGATCCAGTGTTTCATTGAAAGATAAAATGAAACAAATTAATTAAATGGAGTTTCAGTTCTGAATTAGAAGGAAAGTCTGGTCAGCGAGTTCTGGTTTTTAAAAGCAAAACAATATTTACCAAAGTATCCAAGGGGGAAGCAACCCTGCTCCAATCAGCAACACAAATTCTATAAATCTATATATCTACTCCAGCACACAGCCGCGCAAAACTACAACCTGTACATATTATCACTGTTGCTATTTCTTTTGAGACATCACCAGTTTTAAAACGAATATGACCAGGACATTTCTTGCAACTTCTCCCATCCCCAAGCTTACCATGTAAATAATAAACCAATATGTTAATATATAATTATATTGGCATATATAGCATACATAGTAACAGCAACCATACTGAAGTGACTGGTATCTGAAAACAAGGACAAAAGTGGTTTCTGAAGGCCACAGTGAGCTGAGATGAGTATGTTTATCACTTGTTGGTCAGAAAAGCACTGACAAGGAAGAGAGAAAAAGAAAGCTTTTCTTATGAGTTCCAGCAGCGTAAGTTTAGTTATTTATATGCAGGTTAGTGATTAGTTGTTTTTTAAAAGCAGTAATTCCAGAATTTAAGTTGCTTATCTTGCCATATATCATTGATTTTCATATTATTTTAAGTGTCCTCCATGTGGTGAAGAAGCTGACCTGGAATTTATATTCAATTTCCTTTGTTCAACTTGTTAAAAATTTACCCACTTATTCACAGCTGGTTTTATTTTATTCTTCCTGATCAAGATTTTTAGATTTTTCTCATTCACAGATACATTCCAGAGTTAGTAAATTAGTGTGAATCCATTTGTTCAGTTTGATTTTTGCCTAACATTTGTTTAGTTTGATTTTAGTTCTCCTACAAGCTCCAACAGTCTATTTCATGCAAGGAAAACTACAATTGAATAGTTAATTCAGGCTGAATGAGTAGAAACAAAATACAAACACATCATCATAGGAGCATGCTAGAGTCCTCAATTGTCTGTTTAATTAACACCCCCTGCCTATCCCAGCAAAACCAAAACAAAGAAAGAAAAGTAAACAACCACCCCCAAACAGCTTACAATGCAGCAACAATGCCTATACTGTAAAATACTTTTTTTGGAAAGAAATTCTGAAACAACAAAGAACAAATGACACCACCATATAAAGTTCTTGTTCTTACCATAAGAATATCTTAATGAAATGTGTTACTTCCGGCATAAGTAACTAACACTGTCACCCATATTAAGAATTTTCTTTTAAAATAAATAATACATTAATAGGTTGAAGATGCATCTTCATTGCATATGCACACAGTCCCTTCACCAGTTTTGTAGATAAGCCTTTTAGGGCCTCTTCTCTTCTAGACAAAATTATTTCACCTATCCATGAAGAGCAAAGTACAAAAAAGAATATTTTATCAATTTAGTAGATAAAAATTTCTAACAATACAATAGTTTCAAGGGGACCAGAAAAATCAAAGGGGTGCATGAAGCCTTTTGGGCACAGAAGAAAAAAGTCTTCATTTAAACAAAATACTCAGAATAATTAGAAACTTCATAAGAAGAAAGGATAGAGGATGGAACCTTATTCTAACAGCAATGCACACCGTAATGCAGGCAGTGCAAAACTCTGCTAGGTTGCTCCAACCTATATCCCTTTTATAAACTGTGTGCAATCTGCATAGATGCAAAGGGAGGGGAGACTTCAAGGTCTCATGTGCTTCCAACAACTACAAATTTCATGGCACATGAGGATGAATTCGAGATGGCCTTGACTTGGCTCCCTTAGGTACATTATGTGTGATTCACACCCTCAAACATTCGTGTGCATGGACAACAAAAAGCATCAGTCATTTTTGCTGGAAACAGAGAGATGGAATAAAAAAAAAGAAACCAAAACCCAACACTTAAACTAGTGCAGATAGCTTTTAAAGTGATCTAGTTCAAATAATAACTAACCTGAGTAGTACTTTGCTCCGATTAACATTACCATGCTACTCATAATAAAAATACCCAAAGGCAGACTAGAGAAGATACTAGTGTCACCTGATGTCATCCAGGGGAGGGTGTTTCCAGTCAAGCAAATCAAAAGAGAAATATATATATATAAATTGCAATATATGTGTTAAAGATCATATGAACAGCAAAAAATAACAAATGTAGTGACATTTGCAGAAAAACTAAAAAAATTATGCATAAATCCCACAATAATTCAAAACAGGCTCTCTGTGTAAGAGTTCAAATCTAAATTATGCTGTCAGCACTATCTAGGTTGAGCCTACTTCTAATATTCTTAACTATCTCTAGCAGACAACAAAGTTTCAAAGCAGGAACTAAGGAAAATAACATTTTCCCTCTCAGGTGTTAAATCAGATAATCACTGAGATAAATTTTGATAAACGTGTCTCTTTTCACATGAAATGAAGGGAAAGATCTATTCTTACTTTCTGCAAGGCAAAATTTTTAATTATTCAAAAGGAAATAAATATAAGCATCAGAATATTAAATCACAATGGACAGTACTGAAGTGAATTATGTTGCTCATGCTAAATTACCTGCTTCCCTTCCCAATAACCCTGGCAAGTTTTTAAAACATGGTGTTAAATAAAATATTTAAACCAAAATGTAGAATGGCAAAAGGAAAATTTTAACTTTCAAGAATAAAGAGACTTCATGCAGCCTGAGGGCTCCAACTGCAGATTTTGGACTGTGGAGGGAGTTTACATTTTGAGGATTCTTTACTTAACACTTTAAGTCTAATAGCTTTTCCAACAAAAGGGAAATAAGATAAAGCCCATAAATGATGTCTTAAAGGATGACTTAGGACTAAAAATTTATCTTGAAATAGTGTTTGAATATAAATTCAAATTAGAGATCACAGAGGACTGCAGCTTTAATTTAAATCAAACCTAACAGATGAGAAAACTCTCTATTTCAAAAGGAGGATCTTGTTCAGTCCCTCAAAAGTGATTTTATATTCTCTGCATGTGAACAATAGGTCTATGTAATTCTTCACTTTATGATAACTTCTTGCTTTTAGCCCTTGTGGGTCAAATAGATTTGGATGTGGATATCAGTCTCTCTGTACTATACAGCAGATAACAAAGGCAAGATACAGCAAGAAAAATCACAGGATAGAACTTTTCTCCTTTGCAACATGAGCTTATAGTATAAGAAAGTTTACAAAATCTCTTCCATGTCTTAGAATTGTGCTGTATCTCTTCTTCTAGGTAAGGGGTTTTTATTTTTGTAAGCCAGTGGCATTCTGCAAAACCTGCAGTTACTCTTGATTTCATATTTTCTGTTTTTAGATCCCTACAGGATATTACTTGTGCCCTCCTTTCAAGAGGAAAATCTACCTATCTGTTTTCCTGCTGTGTTTCCACAGTGGTTTTAAGATGTTTAAATCACTGTAATAGTCCAGAGACAGTATGAACAGAAAAGACTAACTGGCTAATTAACAATGCCTGACCTGCATTAATTTTTGGTTTACCATTTGAAGGAGATTCAGATGTCTCCCAGTCCATAGATTTCATTACAGCTTTCTTCCACCTGGCGTACCGAAATTCACTTTCTGAAATTGAGAAACCAGCAAACAGAAAAGCCTCTTAATGCACAGGAATGCAACTACAAGTATTTAAGAACCGAACACTACAATATTAGTTTTCCGCTCTTTAGCAAATTATCATTTGTTTGCACAGAGAAAGTATCGTAAAACACTTTTTTGAATTACAAAAGGTCCACTCCAAACCCCAAAGTTATGCACAGTAAGAAGAAACAAAATTAATTTTCTGCATGTTCACCAAGAAGAAGGTTTACAAGCAGGACAAAATGAGGCAATTGATATTCATGTGCAAACCCTTCAATGTTAAAAATGCTGTCTTGAAGTAGGGATTGTGGAAGTAATTATAATCAAATTGTAAGACAAAATTATGTACCAAAAATTAAGAACGAATTGAAAAGACAAAAAAAAGCATTTTCCTTGCATAGGGGTTAATTATGTCAAGTATATACTTTCCATTTCTACAAGCACTTAGGAACCGATGAAAAAGATAGCTAGCTAAAATCCATTAATTAATGTAGGCTTTTTAAAGCCAAAAGAAGAGTCTCCCCACAACAGCCAGTCTGTCCTTTCTACATCTGTGAAAACTCACAAATGCACAGGAGCTTAGAAAACATCTTTCACATGAACAATTTTTCAAGATTTCAATAATTTTACTTGCTATGAATGCAAAGCCACTGACTGCAATGCTTGGTGCCAAGCTGTTTTGAAAGGGAAGACAGAAAAACTCCCAATGTATTCCTCCATGGAGCTAGGCTGTTTTAACCATCCTCTAATCTTACTGGTCAACAGGGGGACAAAATAGCAAGTGAAACACACTTTTCTCTAGACCAAACACTACCAAGTTGATCTTCAACATTTGTGAGGATATTCACAGTATATTAAGTTTATATCAGCATGTGAGACTACAACAAAGAAAAACCTGATCTGTTGGTCCAAAAATAAGTTTGCAACTCAGACAACATAAAGGAGTTTTACCCTCTGGGTTGATCTGTGGTTCAAATCGTTCACATGTCACTGCTGTCAAATCTCCAGGATTCAGACTCCAAACTCCAACTCCTTCTGCAGCTCCTGCTGCCATAGCAGCTCCTAAAGCCGTTGTTTCAGGCATTGATGGCTTTACTGAAATAAACCACAGAGAAGACCATGATGATTTTTAATGAAAGTCACCCTAATGACATTAGAACTAAAGATTTACACATCTATGTAGATACAACAAAGCAAGCCATCCAATTTGCTCTTAACAGCCATTACAAACCAATGCTGTTTTCAGCTTTAAAAAGAAAATAGGAGGTTGCAATTTCATCTTACCTACTGGAATACAAAGGATGTCCGATTGGAGTTGCATGAGGATTTTGTTATTGGTCATTCCTCCATCTACTTGTAACTGACTTAGTGGTCTCCCACAGTCCTTGTTCATGGCATCTAAAATCTTAAGAGTAATATACAATACAATTTACATACAAAGAAATCCGTGATACTGTCTGAGTGTAAAATAGACTGATACTTCAGCATTTGTTGAAAAACATTACATAAATCATTCTCCTCTCCTATATATTAAAGAGCAAAACAGAGGTAGTGACAAGTTTTGTTTAATATACAGCACATGCTTTCTATTCATTACAGAAATGCAAGTGTAGATCTTTTTCCTTTGATGCTCTCTATGTAGCCTATGTGCTGCTCATGTGGCCTGAGAAGAAAAATTTTCAAGAAAAGCTGATGATAACTACAGCATTTGTCAAAGATAACAAAGGAAGAAGCAATACTAAATGAAGACCTTTAGCTGATTACAGTTTGTCTAGATATTTTCTCTAATTCGATGCATTAAAGAATTGAAAGATTAAAACATTGAACTGGTAATCTGGAAGACACTTCAACAGGAACTGAGGAACACTGAAATGTTTTGAAAGAGCAGCCTCTTCAAATATTTTGAGTTAGTTGCTGAAAACTGAGAATTTTATATTAAACAAGATAGACAGCAAAAATAAACTGTTAATGTAATTTTTCTTAAAACTGTTACCTTCTTTTGAGCATAGCAGACATCTGAAAAAGGGATAATTAACTAAGAGTGGAGTATTTAACTCATTGATACCTATCAATATGCTTTTTATAGGGTTTCCTAAAAACATATGGTTTGCCTCAAACCTTAGCTACTGGTAACAACACAGCATGACCCTACAAGCATCATTAAATACAGAATAGTGGGTTTTCTAGGGTTTTGGAATAGCAGTCAGTTAAATGTCTCATATGCACTCACTTTGTAAGGTTAGTGCATAATTTTTGTTGACAAGTTAGGCATTAACAAGTGCAGAATGATTTTCTCTCTGTAATTTTTCAATTTACTTGAATAAAAAAAAGTGTGCTTTTCTCAGCTTTAAATGACAAAGCAACACAAACAACAAAAAGGATGAAAACTACAACACATTCTGCCCTGTTCTGTAGCTCACAAAGTACCCAGTTATACAATTCTTACTGAGAAAAGTCAACATGCTATTTAAAAAAGAACAAACAAAACGCGGGCTTGCAAGGTAGTAAAAATTAGATAGAGATGAACTGTCCAGTAGATTCTACCCATTCCCAGAAAATAAGTCAGGAAAGTCCCTTACCAGAAAATCTTTAAAGGAACTAGAGGAACTGCCATGGGATAAATAAAGGTTAAAAGAGTAAGGCCAGTTTTCATGGTGACAGTACCTGTCCATGGACCTGCACTGTTCAGTGCACTAGAAATAATCTGGAAAACAGACTTCATAGCACAGCAGCAAAGTTTGCTGACAGTGCTACACTAGTACTGCTCTCCACTACTTATTTCCTTCACATACATCATTTTACATTTGTTTAAGTCAATATTAATCTGCCTTTTTTACCATTCAGAACTCCAGCTGTTGGAGGTTCTGGTTTTATTTATCACTGCGTAAGTGCATGTTGGATCAACATGCACTCAATAGAGGTTAAAAAAATGAAAATAATGCTATAAACCAGAAAGATGAAGGCACAAAAATCACAATCATACTGCCACTCTCTCTATTGTATGGAGGTTGGATGAAGAACAAGGTATCCAAATATGCAACTTTTGTCTAATGACAGCATTGTACACCTCTTAGAAGTGAAAAATTGCTTATTTTTCCATAATGCCTTCTGGAAGAAAAAATATAACAAGTGTCATCTGTCTGCATAAGGAAGGAGCTTCTTGGATAAAAAGGTGCCCAGAGGGACTGAATATCACAATGAAACAGGCAAGAACTCCAACGGATGTGAAATTTGAGTTTTTTTCTGAAGACTTCCATTTTAACTGGAATTAAAAGGACTTTGTTTTTGACAAGACAGAATTAACGATGTATCTTTAAAAAATGTACATATATTTCATCTATGTCTATAGGACTTAATCTGTTTATTTTAATATGTCCAGAGACATGATCAGGCACTCCTGTCATTGTGATAAAAACACATTGACTAAAGCAGTACTAGATCTGCTCAAACAGTGAACTTCACCGTCAATCAGTATGAGAGCTTTATTCCCCTCTCTCCTACTCCCAGCCACATGCCCTGTCTCACATTCTGACATTTTGCTGCACTCCTCTGCAAGGTAGCTGAGGTCATTAATCCAGCAGAAAAACAGACCAGCAAAAAGAGGGATAATTTTTCTGCTGGAAAGTTCATTGAGCTGTCACATGAGAGGGAATGGATGGGAGGATGGACAAGGAAAGAGAAGCACACAACAAACCAGACTGTCAGTTCAGTTTCCTGTAACTTTACCCTGACTTCTAGTATAAGTATTAGAATGCTACTTCCAATCTCCTTTACAACCTTCTGAGGACTCAGACTGTCAGCACAGCTTCAAAAACAGAGGCCTGAGTGAAATGTCTGTCTATCTTTTTCCACCAGGACTTTATTCTATGTCACTACAAAAACAGCACGCTGCTTTCCTCCTCTTACACAGTTTGAGCTAGGTGCTATTTTAAAAATCAGTATGTTTAAATAACAGCAATCTAAATCATGCAATCAAATTAAGATTTGACTATTATCCTGTGAGGTCTAGGGAATTAATTTTCTCCTGTATTTGCACAAAACACAGGGAGGAGTAGATGGTGAGAAAAAGATTATAATGCTCATACGGATATCAACCCCTTTGATTTGGTTAGGGGATGCATTTCCACTGTGAGAATTACAGTTTGCTGTTGCAGAATTCCAGCTAAGTCAGTGAAGGACGTAATGGGCAGGAATTGAAACCCGATTTCCCTTGGTATGTTTGCTGCTGTCTCACTTTAACTTTTTTTTGTTCCTTTGTACCAGAAGCAACATAACCCATCTCTGCCACAGCAGACAATGTAAAATGTAGTCTCCTACACTACTGAAACTTTATAGTTACAACACTTGCCTTGCTATTTTAAGATTTCTGTGTTCTGCCTTTCAAAATATTCACAAAATAGGTTTATTTTAAGTGCTGATAAAAAGCATCATTACAACTCCAAAATAACGTATCACTCAATTTTAGATAAATCTACAGGAACAATATTTCAACTCTAGCAACAAGCAAAACCAAGAATAGCATCAAAGTACAATATAAAGCATATCATTAATCTTCATCAAATCTTTTAAATCCCTTTTTTCCAGAAGAGCTACAGTTCTTGTTATCATACAAATTTACAATGAATTTAAGACCCAATTTGCCTTTACCTCTCGTGTTTGAAAGCAGACAGCTTCTAGTGCAGCAAAGGCGATGTGTTTTTTATTTGTAAACTGAGTAAGGCCACAGATAATACTGTTAAAGAGAGGAAAAAACCCCAAAGTTAGGACACACTTCTTTACCAGACATACACAGTTACTTCAGACCTAGGTCTTCTATTTCAAAGCTCATTCAGTTCCATTGTATAAGGACTACTTTTTAATATTAAAAAGCTTGGGTTTTTTTTAAATCTAAACTCTCTTTTTCCTAACACAAAGGTGCTTTCGGGGTCCAATCAATACAGTTGCCATAAATTACTTTGTTTTTGCCAGTCTACATGCAGACAGATGTATATGCACCCATACACACCTACACAAATTCTAGTCTGCCTTTAATAATATAAAGTATCACTGAAATCTTGATAAATTCTCTAATGCAATGCTTTAATGTTCCTATGGAAAAGCACAGCTGGGTCAGTGCTGTGCTCTAAATGCTTGAAATTGTTTTCAGATCTTTCTGACTGTTCATTGCTTCTAAACCTCTGAAGAGATTTTGGATATGGAAATTATGCTAAATCTAACCATGACTAAGTTGAATTCTGTCAATGTACTCTGAACTGCAGAGCAAATAAGCATCCTTTTATTCTATTTCAAGAACTAAGGAACAGCAGCATACTACACAGAAATGCTGCTATATTTGGTGATGGATACATACAACTTCAAAGATACTAAAGGATACTTTCAGCTGTTACCACTCCAAAGATAAGCTTTTAACAGTTAAAAAATTAAGCACCGTGATCTGAAACACTGTGAAAACATTTATCTCGAAGATTCTTCTCTGTCCTTACATACAAAGAAGCATCTAAAGATGAAACCACTTGAAACCTTGGGAACTAGATATCCTTTAAGACTTCCTTTCTCGCTTTAGGGAAGTTATTTTATATATAAATTTATAGGCAAGCTCATAATACAAGAAAAGACAAATGAAAGGCTATTGTTTGAACCATTACCAGCTAGGTAAGTCTGAACGACCAGGAGAGGGACTAGAAAAAAGGGGTAGAAAATAATTTTCAATAGACTGGAAAGCTGGATATAAGGGGAAGCAGAAAAAGTGAGAAGGCATTACACACCCTGAAACTGAACTTGAAAACACTAATAAGCACTAAATTCTTCCTTTCCTACTTTTGTTGCCTGATAGCTCACAGGAACACGGACCTCCTCTTTTACCTTAGTGAGATGTAACTTTTTTCAGAAGCAGAAATTCTTTTCCCTGCCCTGCTCCCTCCCTATTTATTGTTTTTTTTGGAGGGTGACAAGAAGGTGAGAGGAGGATGAGTAGCTGAACTAGCTAATCCTTCCTTTTCTCCCAGTAGCAGTTGCTGTTTTGAAGAAGTTAAATACAAAACAGAAACACAGTAGTTGCTTGAAGATACCACAGAGAATGATGCATCCAGACACATTAAAGGAACAAAAAGAACAATACCACATGCCTGCAAGGATGAGCATGACAGTATTTGTAAAATGATTAAAACCCTCTGCAAATGTAGTGTTCAGTCCTTACCCCCTTGCACTGGGTTCCCAGTATGGTGCGTACAGTCCTGAAAATGCTGGCACAAAGTAGCAGCCATAAGAAGTCCCCACTTCTGCAGCCAGTTTTTCTAATGCACACACACAAACAAGCTTCAGTTAGCTTTTCACAAGTGCACCAACACTTAAAGATGATGCTTAAAAGTGTTATTATTTAAATTGGGAAAATATTCAGAATATATTAGGTAGCTATAAAAATAATCAAGCCATGTATACAAATAAAAAATATGACTAACGCTGGCACTCTGCTCCTCGTTAATTAGTTTTCCATTTACAACATATGAATGGAAGATGGGGCATAGGGAGTTGTGCAAAATGAAAAACCAAAACTGAAATCCAAAATTATGTACTCAGTATGCTGACCTAGATTCTGTGATGTTTTCAAAGGTTATCCTGTGGGTAAAGAATGCAACCTTCAAAACAGTCCAAAAGGTCACACTTTACTTACATTTTAAGGCAAGGCAAGCAAGTGAAACTGGATCAAGACCAAAGGGAGTTAAGAACTAAATTCCCATTAGCTTCAAATGGATTTAGCGTTCCAAATTCTCAGCTTACATATATAATCACAAGGCCACCTACAAGAAAATCTGAAGTTTCTTAATATCTGACTAATAGCCAGATATACGAACTCAATACTAAAATATTTGTAATTTTAAAAATTATATTAAGACACCTAGAATTGGAAAAGGAAATAATGTTAATGTGCAGCTCCTTCCTAGAAGAAGAAAGGATTCTTTTTCTGCTTTTATAAATTTATTGCTTGCATTGATCAGAAAAGCAGAGCTCTAGGTAAAAAAGGTAGGAATAGTTCTCCAAAAGGCCTTTCTAAAATGGTTCTTTCTATACGGACTCCACTTAAAAAAGGAGTGAAGGGAGAAGAAAGGACATGTTCAGGGAAACAGGAAGAGATGATGAAGTCCCACATGACTTTAACAACACTGACAAGGTTAAAGTTCTTGAAAACCACACCTTCCAAAGGTCTAGTCAAACTTGTAAAGAGGTACTGAAGTGTCTCAATAATTGACTAATTCACATGACAGTAGTTTATACTCTGCCGTATGATCTGCAAAGCTTTCTTTTGGAAACTATGTTGTAAGTTTTTGCTTAAACTTTGAAGTTTTACATAAAATTTTAAATCTAAATTTCCCCACCTTTGAATTAGATATCAAATTATTTAAAAATATATACAGAATCTCTTTTTAATCCTAAATCTCACTAAATCAGTCACTTGCAAACTTTTGCCCTTGTATGCTTCTGATGATTCTTCCTTTTCCAAAGTTTGATATATTCCTAGTTTCAACAATGTCACATACCACCTTGTTTCAGTACAGCTCAATTAGAAAACATCAGCTACATGACTGCTAAGAGATTACTGTGTTCTTAGCCAAAACAGATTACACTCCTTCACAACTCCTTTGAGGTAACTTTGCAAACTGAGATCCCTAACTCCATGGATATGAAGCCTTCTACATGAATCGTTGCACATGTAGGGCCTCAGGTTCTCATGTTTATGACAATAATATGTAGGTTTGGGATCAAATATGCACCAGTTTCTGTAATACAGATGTAAATACTCTTGACTCTGGAAAATGCAACACTGTATGAATTGCTAGGGAAACTACTAAAAAGTGCAGATTGCAATAGTACAAAGTTTCCAAGGCTGTATTGATAGGCTCTATGAAATACATGTATCAATAACAGTGAGTTCATGGATGCAAAGTGAATTGTTTAAACACCACAAAATACATGCACCTTCCTGCTTATCTTTAGTATTTTGAGCTTTCATTCACCAATAGAGGCTTCATGACACTGGAAAAGTTAAGAAACAGAACAGTTCCAAATTGTGAACACACTCACCGACTTCCTGTGAAGACTGAGCAATACCTAGATTGTCCCTCAGCCAGCGAACAACAGCACCAGCTATTGCAACAGATCCCTGAAGGAAACAAAATCACTACATTAGGAGACAACAACTGGTAGCTTTGTGTTCCTTTTTAAACGACTGGACCGGAGGGGTAACTGTGGCCTCCAACTGCAGGCTTACAGTTACAGCTTGAAGCACTCCCAAGAATGCTCACAACTAAACCATAAGTTTCTTGGCATCTGTAGACTGCCATGTGAAAAGGGCAGCCTGTTACACAGGCTCCATGCAGAAAAGGTGCATATTGTATGCATTTTTCCATGAAGGGAAGTTACAATGACATCTCCTAAGCAGTCTTCTTGTCTTTCTAATTTATGTCTTCGCCTGAGGTCCAGTAGCCTCAGACTTCTTTTCCTGACAAATTAGATTTTTATGCCTTGATTTAAAGAAACAAGACTGATTAGTCTAAATACAAATGTTCAGAAAGACAGAAAATTTAGGCACTGCTGCATCTGCCAGCAAAATTACTCTGAATTTTTGAGTTTGGCCCTGAATGGCTCCATTATATCACAGATGAATGGCATGGTTTCCATCTCACTCCAAAGTCCAAATGGACTTCTCTAAAAGACAATCTCAATTCTGCTAGACTAAGCTTCAAGTAAAACAGGAGCAGCATTGTATTTTCATTCAAAGCCATTGCTAGAAGGGGCAGGGGTGTTTTCTATTACTGTTACAAGGTACCATTTGATTTAAAAGAAAAGGCTGAATCTGTAATTTTTGCCTTCCTGGGAAGTGTCTTAACCAGCAGATTGGAGATGATTCTAGCATGGATATAGGATAAAGAACACTTAACATCTTCTGTTGAAACCATGTTTTCAGACAATATCATTAAAGACTTGGAGATGAAGAAGAAAAGCACACATGCAAGTTTCAGCATGGAGAAATACAAGTCACTCTCAAGACAGTTTCAGTTCTTGATATAAGAACATGGCTTAAAAATAAAACAAACCTCTCACACACCAACACAAAATAAAAATCCCAAAGCCTGACAGAACATGGCAAATGCAAGATTCACTTTCCTCTAGGGAAGGAAATGAACACAGCCTTCCACATCCTAGTAAAGTACTGTAAGCCACAAACTATACTCAAAGTGGAAAAAAATCATGTGTGTTGTCTTTGTTTCATGTGGAAAACATAGCCTGTCTACAAAAGCTCAATATCAGCAGAGAATTCAGTATATGTGTTTTGAGAAAAATTATTAGACTATAATAATTATCCCACTTAAGTAGCACAGGTGGAAGAAATCAATTTGGCTGACCCCAAGGGAGCTTTGGTGCCAAATAGATGCTCAGCAGATCTGTTCATGAGAAGCAGAGCTTTAGAACAATGAACCCTGAAGTTTAAGTAAAAATACAACTTTCTATAGAATTCGGATGCCCTCAGACTTGTGTGGAGAACCGAGGAACTATATTTTGTAAGTAGGCACTTAAATCTAAGTAGGTAAAAAAAGCTAAATTATTAGAGGATTTTTGTCCTAGAAATTTGATTCAGATTTTTAAAAGAGAAACAAAGTTAGAAATAAAATCCACTAGAATTAAATAAAAAACATAAAGCTATGACTTCTATTATGAGGAGATAACTGAATCACTATTCCCCCCCTTTTTTTAACACCTAATTTAGTATAAAAATCGTTGTTTTATTTTTTATAACATTTATTAAATATTTGAAAGACTGATTAACAGAAAAAATGCTTTTGCCATCTTGCCCTGAAAATATAAATGATTCAATTAAGAAATATTTTTATTAGATTACATGATGTAGATTTGAGATAGGGATAACCGAAACCACACATAAGCCTTGAGGCACACAAGCTGTAACACAGAGCTATTTTCATTTCCATGCAGCTCAAGACAACAAAAGAACACCAGACAACAGAAGTAAACAAGAACATGTATCACCACAAAAAAGAAGAAACTACTGAACTTACCTCTAGTGCATAACAAACAGGTTTGTCTCTGCCCAGTTTGTAAGCTATTGTGGTTAGAAGACCATGCTCAGAAAACACAGACTAAACGAGGAAATGTGAAAGAAAAGGTAAAGCATGAACAGAGGCAGAAAATATTTAAATAAAAACATTCAAATTCTAATAAACAAGAGACCAAACCTTCGAAGGAAATATTGAAAGTTTAAACAAAGTACATTATTAGTCACTCTAAATAAACATCTGTCATAGAACCCTCAGATCACTGGTACTAATTCTTGTTTCCACAAGCTGCCACAGATCTTTCCAGCCTTGTTATAGCAAATAATTGTGGGTCTTTAGAACAAGATGTAAATGAGAAGGAAGCCCAAGCTTTGAGTTATTTATTCAACTCCAACCACAAAGAAATAATGAGAGAAAATGAAGGCAAGAAATAGCCAAGAGAAGGAAAAAAGACTGTGTTTAAGTAACACAACACTTAACCCTGTCTGGATGATGTTAAGAAACATGTACCAGGAAAGAGCAAGAAATTGCTATGAAAAGTTCTGTTTGGAAACTTAAGGAGCTAGGAAATGGAGTCTTACTGGAATACCTTCAACAAACTATTACTTTCTACTTTCAGTCTTTTTCATGATATCTGACAATCTAACTGTTGTTAGTAAGTGTAAGAAAGCCTAACATACACTTGTACTCAAGAACTTATATAAAGATTGTAAAAAAAACAAAAACCAAAAGGGAACAACTCAAAAATGCAACTGACCTTCTGACCTGTATTGCACAGTAAGAAACAACCTGTTCCGTACCTAGCATGAAAGCAAAACAAAGTTAGACCCAGGATGTTTAAAGGACAACCTGTTACTGTAATTCATCAATCCATGAGTCCCCTGTGGAGAATCAAGACACCAGATTTTGACCCTTGAAGATTATTTCACCATTAACTGATGTTAAAACCATTCTCAAAAAGTTGATTTAAATGCAGCCTGAAGATGAAAAATCTAGTTACGTTCCTCTCTGGCTATTTCTTGTATAACACTTGATCAAGGAGCAGATATGGCTGAAAACTAAGTGTGAATTCCTCTTTGGTGGTTGTGTTTACCTACTTCAATTTAAGCTGATTATGAAAGCTACTTTATAAAATAAATAATTCACAATATTAAATGGGGAATTTTAAGAAACTTCATCCCTGTCACAAAGAAGAGAGTTTTCTTTAAATATATTCCATTCAAAAGCTTCTTAAACCGGCAGGTTTCTTGTTCGAAGACCACATCACATATATGTGTGCATACACATATATATAGGAACACAGTTTAATAAAAGGAGTACAAAATACTACAATCCACTGTAACTTATTCTGAGAAATTATGAGTTCCCTACCTTTTTAAACCCCTGAAAGTTAATAGTTTAAAACAGTACTGAGATAGTCGTCAGTTATATTTGGAGATAAAAAGAGTGAAGCAATAACAGAAATAAGTTAAAAAACCTTACTTTTACCTTTTAGTTTAGAGCTGTTCACTTTTTTCAAAAGGTCTCTTGTGCCATAAAAGCATTTATTATAAAAATACTTTGTAATAATATTACTTAGAACTATGTTTGTTTTGCTAAAACACAAGGCCACTAACCATTCAATTTGTGCATAAATATAAAATAAAAGTGGAGGTCGATTAACCACAAGTATAGATTAAAGTGTAATTATACCTGTGAAAGTCCCATACTGTGCATGTACCTACATGCTCAGGAAAGCACATGGTTGTAAGTGGAACAGTAAGTCATTTAGGCAGAGAGCTTTTCCTCAAATGAATGTTCGATTACACCAGTTGCCTGATTTAACTGATCAGCTATTTTAAACAAGGGACACTAAGAGGTTGAGAAATGGGAAAAAACAAATGCAAAATTCTCCATGCTGAGCTGGACAGAGAAGGAAAACTAAGAACTGTGACTGAAATGGACCTTTCCCATCCAGCAATGCTGTGCCATTCAAGTCTACGCAATCCAACTCACAGGTCTGTATTTGTTTAACTTTAGGTCACAATTTAAATTATACTGAAATTGTTTTAATCTGTGTCTTGGAAAATTTTAAAATTATAAACCTCCTATCACACAGAGATGTTTTCCTCACAGTGTCTGATTTCCAAACCACACCTCACAAGCCTTGTAAATTTAACACCTTCACTACTTATATAAAAGTCAGGACATGGTTTACTTTGTAGGTGAGTACAGTCAAAATGTAGATATGTGATAACTACAAAAGCATTTGGCAGTGAGCTTGAAAGATAACATAACACTAAATTCCAAACAGAGCAGTAATTATCTTACGGTTTTAATATTAACTTACGTATTTTTTGCTTGCCCATCTTTAAAACACATTTGCCCAACAAGAGCAGCGGACTGGTCACCCAAGCACTGAAAATGAGAGATATTTTCTTTTAGCAAATGTTTACATGAGTTACATGCATGAAAAAGGAACGTGAACAGATATATTTCACCATAACTTGAACCTATTAGTACCACACAGGTAACTGAAAGTGAGGAAAAACCTACAGAGACAAGCTATGCTTTTTATTACTCTTCCCTTTTTAAGAACTAAAAGTGAAATGTGTTGTGCTACTTATGGTGAACAATTTAAAGAAATAAAAATTAAAATTTACTATCTTTATGCATGTTGTATTGGAAAAAGCTGTGAATCTGCCCAGCATTTCTGGACTATGTATATACGGAACTTCTTTTATATATATGAAGTGGAGCTTGCTTCCATTTTGTAATGTTACTCATTTACTTAGAGATCCTAAATTTCCAACAGCATTATATATATGCATTAAAGCTGCCAGCTGTATTTCTACAGCCAGACCTTACCAATGATGAACCAAGCTAACTAATAATTCATCTTCCTGAAGTAAAAAAAAACTTCAACCTGATTTGCAGCAACTTTTTCCAGTGAAGCTTTGTTCATGCAGCATCGAATTGTCATGCCAGAATCTAAGTCAAAGTAGGACTTACCCCAGAAATTGGTACACCTGTCAAAGCTCCAGATTTCTGTTTTGCAAAAAGAGGAAGAAAAGCTCTGAGTTAGCTTTCTGTGGCTACAGTTGAAAGCAATGAAAAAGAAGCTAAACTAATGCTCAAAGGATAACAACCATGTAAATAACATGGTTCAGTTCAGGTGTACACTCAAATTCAGCTTAATGCAACTCATGTCTAAAACACTAAGAAACAGAGAGCAGGAAATTTTACAGATATGCTTTGTCTCACCTCAAAAGGTCTTACTATAAATGTTCTTGAAATCATACTATACAGAAAATTAGGTTCAGTGTAATCTGTGCAGTAAATGCCAAGATTAAAATGCAAAACTGTAAAATGGCAAAGTGACTAGAAAAAAACATGACTGTGGTGACACTCTAAGTGAAGAGAGATGTCTGATTTTACAATACAGAATTTTAAGCCTCATATAGACTTTCTTCCAAACACTACCACAGAGTTTTTCAGTTACATTCCTGCTAAAGAATCATAAAGTCATTTAGGCTAGAGAAGACCTCTAAGATCATTGAGTCCAATCCTTAACACAGCACTGTCAAGTCTAGCCACTAAACCGTGTCCCTCAGGGCCACATCAACACTCTTTACCTCCAGGCACGGTGAGTGCACCACTTCCCTGGGCAGTCTGCTCCAGTGCTTGACAACCGTTGCTCTGAAGGCTCTTATCACTTGTTACTTGGGAGAAGAGACCAACCCCCACCTAACCACAAGCTCCTTTCATGTAGTTGTAAGGAGCGATAAGGTCTCCCCTGAGCCTGCTTTTCTCCAGGCTAAATGTTCCCAGCTCCCTCAGCCACTCCTCACATGACCTGTTCTCTGCCCTTCACCAGTCCCACTGTCCTTCTCTAGACATGTTCCAGCAGCCCTGTGCCATAATGAGGAGCCCAAAGCTGAACACAGGGTTTGAGGTGTGGCCTCACCAGTGCTGAGTACAGGGGGACAGTCACTGTCCTGGTCCTGCTGGCCACACTAGTGCTGGTACAGGCCAGGCTGCCATTGGCCTTGTTGGCCAACTGGGCACTGCTGGCTCATGTTCAGCCGCTGTCAATCAGCACTCCCAGGTCCTTTTCCAATGAGCAACTTTCCAGCCACTCTGCCCCAGCCTGTAGCACTGCCTGGGGTTGTTGTGACTGAAGTGCAGGACCCAGCACTTGGCATTGTTGAACCTCATACAATTGATCTCGGCCATAGCTCCAACATGTTTAAATCCCTCTGCAGAGCTTTCTTGCCCTCCAGCAGATCAACAGTTCCACCCAACACAGTGTCATCTGCAAACTTAGTGAGGGTATCCTGACAATTTTATTTAATTATTTAACTATTTTCTGACAACTTTTACTTCTTTCTTTAAATTGTTTCTTTGTGTGATGATGAAAATGCATTTTCAGTAAAGCCATGCAAGTGTATTTCCAATCTGAATCTCTTTTTCTTTAATTCTCATTTATTAACTGGATTTATAAATGCACTAAAAAATCTGCATGAATCTGATGTTTAACTATAATAGAATTAATGTTTTTAGACAGAATGGCCTGCTTTTCTCACTTATAAAATGATACAGCCAACAACTATTAGGCAGTAGTTGTATTTTTTACTTCACTATAAAAAGAAATATCCAATAGTCTGCAAATTAAGACAAACACACAATTGAGATCACATTTCAGAAATAATTTTGGCATGAACTCTAATTGTAATATCTCAGTTTTGGAAATACATGGCAAATGTATTGGTCTAGAAAGTGCATTTTTGCTAATCCTTAAACAAATGGAAATACACAGCATCTGAGCAGAATGGGTAAGATAAAGGTGGTCAGCCTAATGGAAGCCTCTACTCACCAGGCTAGGACAGATTTTCTACAGCCAGCAAAAGGAAGAAAAAGAAAAAAAATGGAAGGAAAGGGGAAGAGAAACAGAAGTTCACATTTAAAGTGATGAGCAACTCTGTTCTAGTGGTCAGGTAGTATTTTTTTTTCCTTGCTCATTCATCTTAATACAACTCACTCCCATCAAACCTTCATGTAAATAAAAGTCAGCAATGACTTCTAGTGGCATTTCCATTAACACGTTAGCAAAAAATATTTACATTTCATGGAAGTTGGTTATATTTTAAATAAAAATCTTTTAACTTGTTTAACAACAAAATACCTGTATGTTCTCAATCAAAAATAGCGCAATCTACCAGGAAAAAGAAAATAAAATCACAGCACCCAGTTTATCCAATTTTGAAGTTAGTAAATTACATGCCACTTTGTCAGGGGAGGTGGTGTTGCATCAAAGCAAACAAATATTCAATTTCATATAATATTATACAACAGTAGATAACAAGGTACTAATCATAAATCAAACAATACTGGTCTAGAAAAAGCCATTAGTCTTATCTATGGAAATTCTCTCAAAACCATTTTGATAGTTATATTTTTACAAGATTAACTTCACACAAATACTAGACAACTTACCATCAGGCCATAAATCTCAGAGGAGCTTCGTACTTTTGGAAGTATTTCCATAGGAATATCAAAGAACCTGAACACAATACAAAATAATGTATATATATGGTCAGTGCTAAATCAGAAAGTATCTTGCATTTATTTTCTTAAATAAGTTTAAGCTAGAAATAAAAGAAAACAACTATAAAAGTAACTTTGATTTCTAGGGTTTAATCCACAGTGTTGTTTTTCCACTTGTTACAGTACATGGCATTGATTTTTGGAGTAAAACAGCACATATTTCAACATTTTGAGGACATATCCAACTCTTTCATGTGGGAAGTCACTCCTCTTCTAACAATATCCTTATAATACTGTTGTTAATGAATCTAAATTTTAAATAGAGACATTATCATTGTAACTGCCTGACAAATTTGATTAAGTAATAAAGAAACTAGTTGTTTCCATGAACCAGTCCTCCACCTACAAAAAGATTCTGCCTCTTTAATTAATCCAAACCATTGTAAACTGGACATCTGGAGAACAATAAATCTAAGTTACTAATGTCAACAGTAAATACAAGAGTAACTGCTGATCTTAGTCCACATAAGAGATTCTTACTATTAAATGAGTTAGAAACTAGTTAAATAACAGTATTGCTGTAAAAATGAGCTTACTGGCAGAGCTCAGGATCCCATTCCAAGGAATGAATGTTGAATAACATCGTTCTACTGGCATTGGTTACATCTGTACAGTGAATGCCTCCATTCTTTCCACCTGTCAAACTCTGAACAAAAAAATAACAGCATTTGTCAAGGAAAGATAAAGGCTTCCTTCAACAAATTACAAAAAAAATTCTAAATCACAAATCTTTCAGCTTGGGACTGGGAACTCTGATATTTCTGCAACAGCTAAAGAGGCCTAATACATCTTTCTAGAGTCGAAGATTCTCCCAAAAGTGTGAGCAAAATTTTACAGCAATCTATAATGGTAAACTACACATAAGCATCTATAAAAAAAATATAGTGGTACAGGGACAGTAAAGCTCATCTTGAATGGAACTTAAATGGAGTTTCTTTAGTGGGTTGCATTGACATCGTGTGATCACACTGTACCACAGTACTTTGCACAGGAATTTACATGATGTGGAACTTAATTCTAAAAAGAGTGATAATAAACTCACAAATACATACCCAAATAAGCCATGAATCAACAGTTCCAAACATTGCTCTTCCATCATCAACTGCTTTCCTAATCTCTTCCACATTATCCAAAAGCCACCGAAGTTTTACTGCACTAAAATAAGTGGTAAGTGGAAGACCAGTCTTAAACTGTAAAGTTAAAAAAAAAAAATCATTTAAACACCATGCAAGCATCCTTTCCAAAAATACCGTAGCTATATATAAAAATGATGATAGTAGGTGAAAAAGGTAAGGATGAAAAACTCAGAGAAATTACTCAAACTTGTTACTTGAATAAATACTAAGCATACAACACACAAGTCTGAAAACATCAAACCCAAATAACCAGTGCATTAATAGGCAAAGATCAAAGCTGATCTAAATGCAGTTCAAGACCATTTATGTGGAAAAAGTTGTTTGCAGAAGTCCTGTCTTATCCAGGACATCTCCATATGACAACAAGTCACAACAGCAAAAATGAGCAGCACAACATGGGCAAGATTAAATTTGTAGTCTACCAGAACTTCAAAATGAAGAAAATTTATGTCCCTTTTGATATCCATTTCCTGCCTACAGGAAAACATAGAATATAAACAAATATGTAATATTTATACTATCAGTCAAGTACAATATTAATCAAAGAATTGTGATGCCTTTTTGCAAGCATTTTTTCCAAATTGTTATATATATATATATACTCATACATTAAAAATTAATTTGCTCTTTGTGAACTATCTTCCTAGTTATCAGATTGGCAGCAATAAGTTTTAATATTAAGCCATAAGATGAGAATATATAATACATTTCACATCAATAAATTATTTCCCAAGCAACTTTTTTCTACATGTTTTTAATTTTTAGTGTGTGATGTTGACTTATCATTGGCTAGATAGCACATGATTAAGTCTCACTATTACTCATTTAATTTCTCTGATGAGATGTATAAGGAGTGATAATCACTTATTTTGAGGAAATGAAACATTTTCTAGTCTGAGATCAGTGTATTATGCACATGTTTTATTACTTGACAAGCTAAGAAGGGACTAGAAGCTACAACTGACTGACTTTGTTCTGGGGAATTTTAAATACATATTTCCAAAACATCATATACTGTTGCAGCTACTATATAAATGTTCTGGAATATCTCTTACCTTAGAAAAGGCTTTGTTTTTCCCTGGAATTCTTTTAAGAAGGCGTTCAACTGTTGACTGTGTTCTCAGGTCAAGCCACACTAAAAACATGAATAAAATTAATTGATCAACAGATTTAATACACAAAAAATTACATGTACAGGCTGCTTCTACAGAACTACAGCTCTTGTTGCTAAATTCCTGTCTATTTTTATCTTTTCATGTAGCTGAAAGAATATTGTATTGTCATTGTATTTTAAATGCACTATTGTAAAAATTAAAAATAGTTTGATAAACTCATTTGATTTAGAAGAACAAATTATTTGGGAAATCAAACAGGACTTTCCACATAATAGGAGATATACTTGATCAGAGTAAAAGCAAATGTCTAATATTACTTTGGCGTAGATGACTGTGATTAAACTAAGAGGTTAAAAAACAAATAGCAGGTTGATTATTTACTATTCCTATGTAAACTTTGAACTACAGGACTATGCCAGTTATCAAGGTATAGCTGGGCTTAAGATAAAGCTGTTAACTACACATATTTGAATATAGAAGTGTCCTGTTTTTTCAGTGATACCATTCTAAACTGTATCTGGCACTTGACACAGCCTAAAAGAGCAATTCTAGACAATTACAATTTCTCAGCTGACAAAATCTGAAAAGCCAAGGTACCAATAAGTACTCATTAAACCCTCTTAACATGATTTTCCTTTAAACTTAAATCAATAGCATCCTGAAAATTCTAAAGGAAATGATTGAGCACGTCAGAACTTCATTACAAGGAACCCTTCAGGAACTTTGGGGGACTTTTGAAAACCCATAAAGAGATTTATTAAGCAAGAATGTTTGCAGAATAGTTTTTTTTTAAACTGCACTGGTATCTATACAAACACACATCTTATGACACAGACATCAAAAAACTCAAAGAAATTAGTAGGTTAGGCCACAATGAGGTCTGCACAGGAAACTGGGAAAACATTTTATTCCACAACACTCTCATATTATGGTATGACATATTCAGAAAGTATAGTAGTTACCAATAGCATTATAAAGAGGTTCTCCAGTTGTCTTGTCCCAAACCACAGTTGTTTCTCTCTGATTGGTGACTCCAATGGCTTCAGGGCAAAACAGAAAGAAGTATCCTTTTCAGAAGGTTTGTTTTCCTCTTTTGGGGTGGGGGGTGAGTAAAGGGATGGAGAGGTGGGAGGGACAGGTAAGGGGAAGAGGAAAGTAAATTGGAAATAAAAAGCTTCCAACTTTTTACATTATAATATAGAAATGTTACTTCTAAAAACTCATCTTTCAAATTTTGTTGCTTAACCTATATGCTCTAAATCTCTCTCTTTTTTTGGTCACAAACTGAGACAGCAACAATACTGACAGGGAAACTAACTTTTCCCAATAAGTCCTAAATTAAATTTAGAATTTCTTCATTTATGACTTGTCTCTGTGATTTTACAGGATTAGGTTAAGTCTACTTTGTAGATTCTGCATTGCTAATATACACAAGGGAGTTATTTTCTCATTATTCCTCCCAAGAAATCTGCTTTCAACTCCAGTTTAACATTTGAGGCTGGCACATGATGCCACCTTTTTTATTCATTAACTTAAACACTAGAGACTCTGAATTTCTCAGCCATGAGTATGCTAAAGCCCTCAGTTATCCCTAAGTACCTTTTATGTTAGAGATGTTTATGTTCAGTTGTTTCAGTTTTTCACAAGTCTTTTCCACACATTCGTAGACAGACTTTAATATTTCCTTTGGATCTTGTTCCATCCATCTTTAACAAACAGTAAACACCAGTTAGCAAAAAATAACATAAAAACAGAAATTCTAATCTGAAAAATAAGCTGAGCATTTTGATACAATTATAACTACAATGCGTGTTTTACATATGTAAGAAAACTGTAAGGAACTTCAAACACCTTTTTTAAACTGTAAGCTGTATTTTTCAAAAAAAAAAAAAACAACCAAAACCAAAACAACAACAAATATCTGGAGAAAACAGGGGGCATTGGCAGCAAACAGCAGGTCTGTTAGGAACACACAAACCAAAAAAAAACCACTCAGAGAACAAACTGAAATATTTATATGGATAGAGATGAAGACTATGACTGAACTGTAAAAATGACCAGCTTTACCACCTTAAATGAGGTGTTAAGTCTCATTTAACCTTTGGTTTTAAACTTTAAAGTTTAGACATTAAATGCGGTAATGAGTGATCAGAGAAATACTAAGAATTTTTATGTTTTGTAACTCAGGGCACATACTAGACACTTAGTGTGAGTTATTCTATGCCATTTTTCCTACAACACAGTCTTTTATAGCAGATACTATGCTCTTAATAATTATTAATCAACTTGAGTTTTGATCATTCATAGGTAAAAATACATAAACTTTACTAAAATGTACACAAATAAAAAACAAACAAACAAAAAAAATTCATACCCTTCTTTAGGGAATTTTTGATCTATTTCAACTTGATGGTGACTCAAGAGCTCTGATGTTTTTGCATTAAAAACCTGCAAATAAATTACACAATGGAATTTTCTGTGAACATAAAAGTTTAAACAAAAATCAATTATTCTTTTGAACAAACACAGTGCTGTGATAATGAATAGTAATTTTCTATCATCAACCCCAATATCCATACAACCTGGATTCAGATACATGCATTTTTGTAATTAAGATAGGCAAAAAATATTTTGGTATACTTTGCTGTCCATCTGTCAATTATAACCCCTTTTTTTTTCCTTGATGGATTAGGAAAGAACCACATTTTTTCTTATGGTGATTGTAGCAAGTATACTAATGATGCATTGTAGAATATCTCTCAGTAAAACACCCTCTGTTGTTAGTAAAAACATTTCTTTAGTTCCTGCTGTGACAATCTAATGCCAGAGCTATGTGTTTTCTTGGGTTAGCTCACTTTTAAGAAGAGCAAGAATCTGCGAGAAATCACAGAAGGGACCAACTGTAAAGCGAGAAAAAGCATCCAGGCAGAACCTAGTTTGTTTCAAAAAAACCTACAAGTACAGAGCTCATGAACAATCTGACAAGAGAAGAATGCCACTGCAGCAATACAATACATTAAAAGGAGAAGAAGGTGCAGAAAAGTAACTTTAATTTGGATATAGTACAACAAAAACCAGCAGAGTTGAGAATCATGAGGACTATATTAACAGGTGTTCTTAAGGAATCAAAAGTTAGAGGTTCTGCCTTGCAGTAGGAGGTCAGGTGGAATGCACAACAATCTTCATTAACCATCAGTGGCCTGTTTCCAAAAGGAATCTCTACTGTGGCCAAACTAAGATGACACCTGGTAAAACATCCAACTTATTGTACAACGAGTAGACCAGAGTAACTGGGCAATGATGACATTCCCATGAGAAGGGCTTTTTCGCAGAAGCACAGTGCAGAATCTTTTGCTTGAAGAATGTTCAGGGACTTGGAAAGTAAAATCTAAAAGCAGGCTCAGGTGAACTGCAGAACATGTCAGTAGGACATCATCCTACGTTTTTATGATAAGCAGAGGTGAGCAAGATTTAGAAACCACTCACATGCTAAAGAAACAAAGTTCAGTTATACCCATCCACCCTCTAAGGATACAACTGAATCTTTTCTAGACTTCTTTGTTAATGTTCTCTTCTCATTCCACAAATTTTAGGAATTTCTTTTAAAGCTTTTAATCCATAAGCTCTTGATTACATTTAGACAGTACACTTTAAAACTATTAGAACAATTCTGACAAAAAGGAGATGAAGTTCTGATCCTCCAGTTTCTTTGGAACACTGAAGTGTATCTTAGTTAAACTTTGAAGTTTAGAAACATTCTACTTACATATTAGAATCACAGAATAATTCAGGCTGAAAGGGACTTCAAGAGATATCCAGTACAACCTCCTGCTTAAAGGAGGATCAGCTATGAGATTAGACCAAGTTGCCCAAGGACTTTTTTCCTAGACAAGTCTTGAAGAACTCCAAGGATGAAAACAGCACAACCTTTGGAAAACACTGAAAGCTAATTTTCACTCTCCACTGCTGGACTTTTTTCCTAGACAAGTCTTGAAAACCTCCAAGGATGAAAACAGCACAACCTTTGGAAAACACTGAAAGCCAATTTTCACTCTCCACTGCCAAGAAAAGAAGTCTTAAAGAGGTTCTTTTCTGATACCAGTTGAAAAGATTACATAGAAAGACCACCATTGTATTCTTTCTATTATATTTACTTATCTGTGTTTCATCTACCAGCTCAGGCTTGACATATAGCTATCCTAATAACAGGGAAAGCTCTGTCAGTACTACATTTTTGGAAGGAACCTGCAAAATGGGATACAGATCTTAAAATGTTACACAACTAATGGGAGAGGTTAAGTTTTGCATGTACATAGCAAGATGTTTTTACATGAAATTGCTTTTCTACCAAAAACATACTCATATTTACTAAGTTTTTAGAGTAAAGACAGAAAGATTGAGAACTTTTTATTGGACCTGTATATATCTGACCTATTAACAGTGTTAAATATTATTCAGTAATCATTCACCATTAATCATTCGGTATTCCTTGAAATAGAAGGCAGCACAAAGGATTCCTACTGGTAGAATGAAACACTGACTGAATTTGCAAAGTCATTGAGCGAACTTGGAGTGTGTGACCCACAGACACAGCAATAAATTGTGATGGCAATAAATTCTCAGCAGAAACAACATCACTATAAATGCACAGATTTTTTCATGCCCATAAAGAAGAACTAGACAAACACACTTTCCTAATCCATTACAAACCAACCAGCAAGCTTCTGACATTCTCAACAAAAGCAGAAGATGTTCCCTCAGGAAAAGGGATTAAAAGGTTTTGCTGGCAACAATCCATATTCAAGGCCAGGTTGGATGGGACCCTGAGCAACCTGGTCTAGTGGAAACTGTCCCTGCCCACCGCGGCAGTGGAACTAGGTGACCTTTAAGGTCCCTTTCTACCAAAATCATTCTATGATTCTACGATTCTACGATTCTACATTGGTAAATAGAATTCTCATATGTGAAAAGATGCCAAATATGAAAGAGTCACAAAATTTAAACCTACAAGATTATAAATAAAGTAGGGAATAAATAGAACAAGTAGGACCTCACAGCCTTTCTTGCTCACTTCCTCCAAAAAACCACAACTGTTGTCAAAAAAGTCCCCTATATAGTCCTTGTTTTTCTCTGACAGTGGTGAAATAGAGAAATAAGAGGCAGTAAGTATGATATTGTGGCCAGCTTTGATCATCACAATATAAGAAAGACATTAAGCTGTTAGACAGTGTCAAAAGGAGGGCCATGAGGATGGTGAAGGGCTTTGAGGGGAAGCCGTATGAGGAGCAGCTGAGGGCACTTGGTCTGTTCAGCCTGGAGAAGAGGAGACTGAGGGGAGACCTCACTGCAGTTACAACTTCCTTGTGAGGCAAGGAGAGGGGCAGGCACTGATCTCTTCTCTGTGGTGACCAGTGACAGGACCTGAGGGAATGGCCTGAAGTTGTGTCAGGGGAGGTTTAAGTTGGATATTAGGAAAAGGTTCTTCACCCAGAGGGTGGTTGGGCACGGAACAGGCTCCTCAGGGAAGTGGTCACAGCACAAAGACTAACAGAGCTCAAGAAGCATTTGGGTGATACTCTCAGGCACACAGTGTGACTCCTGTGCAGGGTCAGGAGTTGGACTCCATGATCCTTGTGGGTCTCTTCCAACTCAGCATATTCTGTGAATAATTCAGGTAAGGTCAATACACTCCTGTTGAAACAGGTTTGAAGTGTTATTTCTGTAATTTGTTGGAAATAGAGGCTTTAATTCCTTTCATATTGATTAAGAATTGCTTCCAGTTTATGATACTGAGCTCTCACTCTTTGTAAGGTAGGGGAAAAAGTCAATCAGTATTGCCCTAATTTTATGAGCCATAGTCATGAAAGAAAATTTTCTGTTTGGACAGGTAGAGCTATCTTGAAGAGCGATGAAAGTGAAAACCACCAGATACGTGCTGAATTCTCTGGTGAGAGGAGAGATTAAAGAAAAGGAATAAATAACACCCTGCCTCTACTCCCAACAAAGAACTAGAGCTTGAGCCTTGAGTCTCAAGACTGTAGAAAAGAAAGACCTGCTTAGCCATGCCGTATGTGAGCAAGTGGACAAGCATAAGGGCTGATCATTTAATTCAAGCTCTTATAGAGTCTTTAATACAATACATCTCATCACATGAATGACTGCAGTTACTCGTATTACATATTACTATGTATTACATTCAGTTTTCACTATCTTAATGGAAAAGAATATCATCTGCTGTAACAATTTTCAAAGAATGAAAAGAACCATGAGGCTCATGGAAGTGATGCAAGAAGCTGCACAGCTGAAAAGACAGTAGTGAAAAGAGATTTTAGAAGTAACTTTTTGTGACTCTCCAGGTTTGTCATGTAACTCTGCCTGCAGAAAAGCTGTTTTTGTCAGCCTGTGCTCTATTCTCATGAGTTTCTGTTAAGCTGGAACAGCCATGGCTTTGCAGGCAAACCAGCTTAGAGCTGGAGTTCTGAAATTACATTGAAATCAACCCAGCTGGGGTAAGGATGACAGACAAACAATAATTCCCTTTTTAGCATTTAACTAGGAGTAGCAGACAGTCAGAATTTATGAATAAGTACTGTTTGACAAGTCTCCTAGAAATTATCTTTCTTGGAAGGCTCCTGATGAACAGACCTCTCTCTCCCATCTAGGAGATGCTTATGACTATGGTATTGAACAGGAAAACTACACTGTATGTTAAGTGATAAGAGCTAGAGGGAAAAAAAATGTATTGCAATATTTTTAACCCTTCTTGCTAGATATACAATCAAGTTTTGTTTTTCCCCAAAAGGCCATGTTACTTCAGCAGAGGGGTGAAATGGATTTCCCTCTGAAGGGTAAGCCCAGTGGGGTTATGTTTGCAGTGTGATATAGCTTTATTTGCATGTTTCTTCTGAGATGAAGTAAAGGAAGAAAGAAATATATCACAGAGGTGGGAAAAACATTTTCTGTGGATGCCTGACAAACACAGAACTTAAAGTACACTATAGGCACTTCAAATCTTGCTGTTCCTGGATAAAATGCCAGAGAGACTCTATCCAGCAAACACCTTTTTTTCAAGAGATCAAACAGTGGTTTAACTCACCATTAGCTCCTGATCCTCAGACTTTTGTAAAAGAAGTTAAAGTGCATTTTTATATGATTCTTGAATAATATAAAATGAAACATGAGAAATGCAAGTATTTGATTAAAATATTTGACGAAACATCTCAGCCAGAATTTAGTCACCTGGGTACACTTTTTTAGCCTATTCAATTAATTTTCCTGCTTGATATCTTTACGAAAATGAGCCTTAAGTAATTTCACTTATACCTGAAGCACTGCTGCCTCCCTGGTAACTCCGAATGTTACCCAGGTTCAACCCAACTTAACAGAAAAGTTGCAATCTCAAAAATAGTTACATAGTTCATTTTGCAAAAGTAGCTTATCAAAGTACAGATACAAAATAGGGTTCCTGGTGGGTAAAGCTACAGCATAAACTAAAACCATATGTGTGCTTTGTGTCAGAGGCAAAGCTAAATAAGGAATGACAGAAATGCACTTGAGTTATGGTGCTTCTTTAGCATCTGTGCTCACAGTCTCCTCATTCACACAAGCAAGAGACTGAAAACTTGTGTCTGTACACAGGATAATTTATTCTGACAGGAATCTCTGGAGGTCATCTAGCCCAACTCACTTCTCAGGTAAGTCTAAATTTAAGATCAAGTTGTTCAGGGCCTTTTCTAGTCTGGCGTTGAGTAACTGTAAGGCAGGAAATTCCACAGGTTTTCTGGGCCCTTATAGTGAAACATTTCTTCCTTAGGTCTATTTGAAACTTCACTTGCTGCAACTTGTGTTCATTGCCTTTTGTCTTTTCCTATGCATGCCTGAGAAAAGGCCGGTTCTGTGTTCTCTACAAACTGTGGTTAGAGAGCTGCAGACATCCTCTTAAGTCTCTCTTGTGAAGAAAGCTGCACCACAGTGGCAATGCTAATGACCCTCTGGCTGGATGAAATCCACTTCTTCAAACCCTCACTTGTCCTCTAGGGGGTCCAATACGAGACACAGTGTCACACGGATGGCAATAATTACTTTCTGCACTTTTCTTAATGTGGTTAATCTTCACCGTCACAAGGATACACTGCTCCCTTATATTCAACTTGCTGTCCAGCAGGAATCCATGTCTTTTTCCACCAAGGACCTCCTTATCCTTCTAAAGTGCTAAATTTTGTTGAACTTTCTGCCAGGCTCCTTCTCCGACTGGAATTCCAGTCAACGGGTTGCCTCCATCTGAGAGGGCATTCCAACCCATCCCCACAGGTATTGATGAAAATATTGTGGGGTATCAGCCCTCACTGCTGACTGCTGTGGAATATCACTGGTAAATCTGCCACCGGTCATTGTAAAATTAGACTCTGAACTGTTGATACTACTTTTTGGCCTCATAGAACCAGACAGCTGGTCAGCCAGAACTCTTTAACCTGGTCAAAATCATCTGTCTTCCACCTTAAAAAGCTAGATAGGCGAAATAAACAACAAATTGATTCTGGCTTGTGACTTGCTGAAGATGAAAATTGTTGGAAGTGCTATACCAAAAAAATGTAGAGAGATGAGTGAGAAAGGCAAGCAAAACAACTAATGGAAAAAGATCTAGAGGCAATAAGAGCCAAGGAAACAATTCAGGCACAAACCTCACTACATTACATTTCAGTTTAAAACATTTCAGAGCAAAGTCTCTCTTCCAACTGCAGCAGTCCCTTTCCAGCACAGAATTCTCCAGATACGTGTGTTGTTATCTGAATGACTGACGTGGTTTGTAGCAGATTCCTGCACACTTTGCCCTCTTCCGCCCCTCTCGCCCACGTTCTGATTTAACTCAGTAAGCATGTATCTTATTTGCTCAAAACCACGTAACTTTATTAGTATGATCACACTGACAAGTTTAAGACAATGTTGTATTTCGACATGAGTTGAGATAAACTAAGATGGATAAAAGAGGAATTGAAGAGTAACAGACACTACACTTTTTCAAAAAATTAGGCAGCACCCGAGTCCTCAGAGGAAACATACCTCATATAGACAGACATAATCCCCCCGACTGCATCTAAACCATCAATTAATGTGTCCAGTGTAAGAAATTCCTTGTAAGAGAAACTTGTAAAAATACTTGCAAAAAGCACTTGCTAAGTTTAAAGTTTTCAGTGTCTCTTTTAGTTCTACTCATGTTATCCTTTTAGGATAAGAAAAACTTAACATGGCGTATCCGTAAGGTCAGATAGAAGTTATGTGTTACAGGGAACTTCTTCAGACTTGTTCCCAGAAAGGACTCCTGACTGGCATTCAGGACAGCCTGCTGGTGTCATTTGTCAGTTTGGAGTTTCTCTCCACCCCCAGATCTGTGTTTTGTCATTTGACAATGCCATGAAGGTCGTGATATTGAGTAATAATGGTAACACAGGTCAAGATATTCTAGTCTGCCTCACGAAAGAACATTTCACAGAAAAAAAAAAAAGGCAAGGGCAAACCAAAACATTCAACTTCCCAATTCAACACTGTGCTCATTTGGCAACATTTTATATTTAGTCGTTATCTCTATTCCACTTTCATGGAGGAGTTTATCACTGGGATTCAAGTAAGTCAAATTACCATGACTTACTGACTCGGGGACAGGCCATTCATAGAGATTTGCAAGCAGGAAGTTTGTATAGTAAGTTTCACATATAATAACACTAGTTACAGTCTATTGCATAATATACAAATAATAAATCCTTCAAGTAAACGGCTCATGTATATACAATTAATATATTATTTGTTCCATACTTAAACAAATTTCTCTTCCTCCAGCGTTTAAACAAGCAGGTGTTTCATAAGGTGTGCAGGCTCAATACACCTGAATACCTACGCTGCCCAGGATGCGCTGACATTAGGGCTGGAACTGCAGCAGTCACCCCAGCAGGCCCCAGCAGCTTTTAGAGGGGAACACAGCGGAGTCATCGCATTGTTCGATCACAGCTAATCACGGTCCCTGAACTCGCACGGATCTACTTCTCTAGCGCCTGAGGACCGCGTCCATTTGATTCCATTCAGGGCGAGATACTCGACAGATTTAAAACTCGCCAGATTTGAAACCCGCAGAGCTTTAGAAGGCAGCCTGCTGGGAGCAGAGGGGTTTCGCAGCCCCGTGGAGCAGCAGCCAGACAGAGACGCCGCTCTCGGGCGGGCTCCGGGATCGCTCCCGCCGGGAACGCGACACCGGCGGGGACGCTCCGGCACCCCCGGGCCAGCCGGGGCCGCTTCTCCCGGCGACAGGGGCGGCGGGAGCCGGGGCGGCGCATCCCGGCCCTGCGGGCCCGCTCCCCCTGCCCTTCCCCAAGGGCACGGCCGAGGCGCCCGCCGGGGCGCAGGGGACCGAGAGGCACCGGGGCCGCGGGGGTGCCGCCGCGACGCCCGCGCTGTTGCTCACCAGGAAGCGGCTGGAGCTGGTGCCCTGGTCGATGGCTCCCACCAGCGGCCCCAGCGCCGTGCGCTCGGTGGCGGCCATGGCCGCGCTCGGAGCCGGAGCCGCAGCCGCAGCCGGCGCCGCAGCCAGAACCGGAGCCGGAGCCGGAGCCGCAGCCGCAGCCGCAGCCGCAGCCGGAGCCCGCCCGGCCCGTCCCTCAGCGATGGAACCGCCGCCGGCGCGTGCCCGCCGGGGGGTGCCGGCCGCGGGGGCGGGGCGGGGGGCGCTGCCGCTCGCGCCGCCCGCGCCCAGCCAATCAGCGCCCGGGGCGCGGCGGGGGCGGGGCCGGGGCCGGGGCGCGGGAGGGGGTGTGGCACGTGACGCGCCGGAGCGTCACGAATTGTCGTCCCCCCCCCTCAGTCCCCCCCGGGCTGAGGGCGGGGCGGGAACGCTGAGGAGAGCGGGGTGGGTCCGTGTCTGTCCCGGGGCATCCTGCGCGATTGCGGCTCCTATCCATCCCGGGGCACCCTGCTGGGCCCTCTGGGGCCACGTGTGCCCTGAGTGAACCCTGTTTCGCTCGCAATAGGGTCGAGCGGAAACACCCACCTTGCCTCTCTGAGGCGGGATCGCGCTCGGGACACGCCGAGGCCGGGAGACCTCATGTTCGGAGCGAATACTGCCGGGGAGCTGTGCAAAACTGAGTGACCGCGGCGTTGGCAGAGATAGGTTGTTTATAGCCATGATACAGCCCCAAAGCGGCTTTTCATCTCTCGAAGCTTTCCGCCGCGTCACGCAGAAATATTCATTGATTTAAAAAAAAAAAAAAAAAAAAGGAACCTCGATCTCCCTTCCTTACTATCTGCTGGTAACTCGTGATTCAGGAAAAACCTCTGGTGTTGCAAGAACCGCGATGGAATTGCAAAAGCTAACATCGCTGACTGGAGTGCGCGGTGCCAGTAAGTCAACCCCCACAGACACCATTCAAATAAGCCCCCACAGACACCATTCAGTCAGTCCCCATAGACACCAATAAACCAGCCCCCACAGACACCCCAGTAAACAAATTTTCCTGCCCTGTAACTCCCCATTACTGGTGGGTGTCCAAACTCAGCGTGTTTTGCCGCTGATAAGCAAAATCTGGTTGCTACCACTTGAGAATCCTTTGCGTGACATCTTACCCAGTTTTTGCGACGTTTCCTTGTTTTGTTTGCTGGTGCCTCAGCCGGCACCTAGAAGCCTCGGCTGGGCTGTGAACAGCACTAACCACTAATGTGTGATATCAGGGGATTTAATTGCAGCCCAGATTGCAAAATCTGAAATGAGACTAATACAGTTTAGTGGTAAGATCCCCATTTTCAAGACTGAGAGTAACAAAACGCTGGAACCACTTACCAAATATTATGAAGGATTCTCTGTTATTCTCAAATTTTATAGCCAATTTTTTCTTCGAATTTAGCTATAGTTCAGAGATCAATTTATTCAGGAACGTGCCACAACCCTTAGAGAAGGATCCACAGTTTGTACTAGAAGATTATAGTGATCATGCCTGGCTTTGCCAGAGATCTTCCCTCTAATTCCCTCACTTGTCACAGTGTACACTACATGCTACTGTAAAGCCATTGGCAACAACTGCGGTTCACTAGGAAAGCTCATGCAAGGCTACAGCATCTCCATGTAGACTAGCAACTCAAGGAATGAACGCCATGGGATCTCAGTTAAATAGGAATTTATTAGTGTAATTCCTAGGACAAGTGTGGGGGTTGTGTTATTTCTTTTGTCTCTTATAAAAACTGCAGTATTGTGTTCTGAGGGCATTTGAACTCAAGATAAGATGTGGCTATTTTCAGCATAGGTTGAGGTCTCTGAGGATCCCAAAAGGGAGGAAGCAATGTGACTGATTGTTATGGGTTTAAAATCTTGGAATTTTTCTTTCATCTACCAACCCTGCACCTCAAAGGAATCACCCTCTGTCTCCTCTTCAACCGTGGAACCTGGAAAGAGACTGCATGCCCCATAGAAAAGAGTTCCACCTGGCCCC
>JAWWEU010000001.1:108668824-108732509 GCA_035583155.1 Acropternis orthonyx | reverse complement strand
AACTGTAATTCTGACTTGTAATCTGTTTGTGAGTTAGACTCATTCCTCCTGCTGGTTTACCTTTAAACCAGCACACTGATATTTATGCAAAACATGAAATACTGCTGCACCTATGTACAATTGATAAGGATCACCGAGGTACAGAGGTTTTCTAGGAGGTGCAGGTCTACCACTTCCTTAGGTGTTCTTTAGCAATGCCTGTGTATGTTCATAGACAAGGAACAGGAGGGCTGGCAGCAATAACTTATGATATTTCTTTAACCTGCAGTAGACATGCAAGTGAGACAGAAGGGGGCAATAAAACTAGAAAATACAGAGGCAAGGAGAATATCTTATTCTTCCTAGGTCATTCAGCAGAGTGCTCTCCCTTCTTTTACATTCCTATTCGGTGTTTGACTAGAACAATTTTTTCCTGTGGTATTTATTATACAATCCACGAGTGTTACTATTTGCAGAGTACGGACAGTGGGCACTGTCCCAGGGAAGCTGCTTGCAGGGGAAGGAAGGGTGGAGCTGGGCTGTACCTTTACAGTAAGACAGTGCTGAGGCAGTTTTAAAGGAATTAGCTTCCTCTAAAGGAAGAAGTGTGGATAATCTGTGTGAACTAATTGCTTCTGCTTCTGGCTCAGATGTCACTAAGGCAAGTTTACACAATGCAGCTGAAGTTGTTAACTATTCTATTCTCTTGCTGAAGAATGTATGAAATGGGAGGCGGGAAGGGGGGGAGGAAGTAAAGCTCATGTGCTAGTTGAGAGCCTTGTATACATTATTCATGACAGAAGGAGAGACTTTGGGATTTAGTTATACCTACTATAACAATTTCCAGCCTGGCAGAAATAGTGGAGGCTCCTATTGATTTTGGAGAACTCAATTATAAGAAAATTGAATTCAGTTCCCCAAAATGTTAGATTTATGAAGATGTTGCTTGCTTTCAACCCCCCACACAATGCAAATTCCTGCAAATGGTGGTCTTGCAGCTTTTTGACCTCTTGTTCTGTAAACTGAACTTAAGTGGAAGGTTTTTGAAACACATTCACTAAGCACATAAGTATCTTCAGTGCATTTTTCAGATGCAACGTAATTTCGTTCCTAAACAACTAGTTTCAATAGCACATAAACCCAGTTGTTTGCTTTTGGTTTGGGTTTTTTAGCTTTGGTTTGATTTTTTTTTTTTCTGTAATCTCAGCAGAATGAAGAAAAGTTGGAAATTACAGTCTGCTCTTTCTGGCTGATTCTTCTTTGTTGACCTCAGGTTGAGGACAGAATGTGACTGTGTCAGGCTACTCTAAGCATGTGATACAGTGTGAATTAAGGAGTGGATGCCAGACGTCCATGCCTTTCCCTTCTGCCTCTTAGTGACAGAGAGGACTCAGCTGTCAAATCCTGCTCTTCCTTAGAGATGTCTGATCTTTGTGTTCCCTCAGGAAGAGTGGAAGACAAACATTTGGAACTAGCCTGGAACAAGTGTAGTTGTAAAGTGTACAGTGCGTCAGGGTAACGAGTCACACTGTCACATGCACCCTTTTGCCTGCTGGGAAGTGGGATGGTATGTGCAAGGGTGCGTATATCGGCACATGTAGATAAACTCCATCTCTCTGGCTCGGCACCAACAGGTTATGACCTTGGCTGCCAGTGCCCTCACATTTATATAGATTGTCTGCAGCACCACATGCAGGGAACCTTTTCACAAATCCAGAGGAGGAAGGGCGATTACAATGAACAATTCTATGTTCTGTCTCCTACATTTGTTTTGGAAGGTGTCCACAGGCAGTACTCTGTTACTATTTGGCAGGAACAGTTTGATTGTGAAGCCACGACTGCAGTGATGCAATGAATGTCTCGCAGGATATGTTTTACTTCTGACCTGATATTAGACAATAGTTTTCCCTGAATGACACTTTATGTTTAGAATCAGTCTTACACTGTTCAAACCCTGAGCAATTGTTGCAGTTGCTGTCTTTCTGGTGGACAAAAATAAAATTTAGATAAAACAAAGTCACATTTTGAAGGCAACTAATACTAAGTCATTTGAAAAGCAGCTATTAAGCCAGTAAGTCTACATGAGTCATAGAATCACAGAGTGGCTTGGATTGGAAGGGGCATCAAAGATAATCTCATTCCAACTTTCCTGATGTAAACTGAGACACCTTTCACTAGACCAAGTTGCTCAAAGCCCTGTTATGCAAAACAAAATGGGGAAATCAGAAAAAAAACACAAACCAACAAGGATTTTACATAGATAAAGATAAACATTCTTGGGAATTAAAATGAATACTTCAGAGTAATATAAATATTTGTTAGTAGTATAGTAGATACTTTGTGCTTCAAAATCCTAAACTCTGAGATACTTGATCTTCTAACTTCCATAAAAACTTATGACAATTTACTTCAAAATTTATTCCTGAAATTTTACATTGCATTCAAGAAGCATTTAGACAATGCTCTCAAGCACATGGTATGATTCTTGGGGTGTCCTGTTGTGATGGGTTTGATAAACGCCAAAAAACTCAGATCAAGGCCTTAGTTCAGTTAGGCCCGAAGTCAAATTCAGCAAGCCTCAGTTTTGTGGCCATGGGGGCTTTCCACAGATTTAGGGAGACAAGTATCACCTGACTGAAGCAACCAAAGAAGTATTTCATATCATCTGACGTCGAGTATAAAACCAGTGGAGGAGGTGCTCCCACTCTCTTTCTCCTCGTGGCAGTGGGGTGAGGAGGCACGCTGTTGCAGCTCCGAGAGCGATAGGCCTCTCTGTTCCCTTGAGCAGCTTTGGCCTCTGGGAAGTAAATACTTTGTTGTTACTCTCTCCTTCTTTTCCTTGCTGGGTGTTCTTCCTGGGAAAGGTCTTTTACAGTGTTTTTCTTTGGGTCTAGGTAGTAGAATCTGTGTGTTGTTGGGAAAGGGCAGTTTGAGGTAAAGTTATTGTTAGTTCTGTTTTATATTTGTACATATATGTATTGTAAATTTCATGTAAGTATATATATATAAATAAATAAATTCTTTTTCCCATTTTTTTCCCCCTCCCTCCTTTTCCTGAGACTTCATGGGTTTCAGGGGCTTGACATTTTGCCACAGTCTAACCCACAACACCTGTGCAGGGCAAGGATTTGGACTCAATGATCCTGATGGATCCCTTCCAGCTCAGCACATTCTATGATTCTGTGATTGAATGGACACATTAAAACTGAGTTAGTTTTCTACTGGTTTCATAACAGTTGTATTTTGCTGGCTTTTTTTTTCTTTTTTTAATCAAATGAGGAATTAACCTAATTTGTGCTTCATAAACTGTTAATAGAACCAGTTCTCATAGGCTCATTCTGTTCTTTACTTTAGCCTTCGAGTTAGGAGAGGCAATGCAACTGCTGCTCATACAGGGCATCTTTTCATGTCTTTTTTTTTTGCACTGAATAGTAGCTATTTCCAAAAATAATCTTAAGTGAAATTGCTATGTATGATAGTAGGATTAGGAAATGTGAATTGCTCTAAATCCCGATATTTGACACCTTTGTCTCTAAATCCTAGCTCAGGATTGGAAATTTAGTGATATACACTCCAGGCTGGTTCCCATGTGCAGTGTAGATATTCAAACCGAGAAGCAGCAGTGGAATTATATGAAAACTGTGGAACTGTTGCTACAGTGGGTTTTAAAAAAATCTGTTAATCCTGCACTAACCTGTGCTCTTACACAATGCAGACCAACTAAAACAAAGCAGGAGAAAATAAAGTTTCAAGTGAGAGGTGCCATGTGTCCACATAGAGTACAGAAGGATAGTGTTTATTAAAACATACCATCAAATATATATTCTGTATGTAGAAATATTAAGGAAAATACATACTTATCTTCAGTTTTCTCTTTCAGTTTGTTATTACATGCTGAATTACTGTGCCACATCTCCAGAAAGGGCACTGAGAATTCAGTACTGATTATTATATAGTGTTCTAGTAATTTACTCTAGTTAATTAGATGCCTCCAGATCCATACTTTGTCTATGAACTTCAAAAGTTTTTGATATAGTATCTCTACAAAACTTCTTGTGAAAGTGTAATGCCTCTGGCCTCTTTTTTAAGATATGGAGAAAGGCTTAGAGCAGTTAAAGTACAGGCCAGTGGTCACATAGCGAGTCCTTAGCAGAGCAGACGTAAAACACAGCTTTCTCTCAGGTCCAAAGGCACTGCTTTCCCTGGGCACTGCCTTCCTCAGGAATCAGTAACAGCATTCCTGTTGTCCTCAGAGCGCACAGGACTGAATAAACTGGTAATAGAGGCAGGATTCCACAGGGTGAGTGGATCTAGCCTCACATAGGTCCTAAAAGATGATGTTTTTACCACTATTGTCCCAGTCCTGGCCATGCAGAGTTTCTGCTTATTGTGCAATGGATCTGGTTTTTACTGGATCCTTTCTTGAGTGGTCTGAGCTCATTAATATAGCAGAAAACATACCCAGACAAAATAAAAGCAGATTGTTCTCTGCCAAGAAGCTGAATTGACTCACTTGCTGTAATGAGTGCCAGAGCTGGTGCAAAAGCAGAGCTTTCCACAGCAAGGAGCATGGGAAAGGTTAAGAATAAGTAGGAGATGATGTGGAGGAGACTAGGGACAGCGTGAAATATTTAGGAGCTGCAACCTCTTAGATTGCCTCAGTTGCTCACAGACCTTCAACCTCCATATCATCAAATCAAATGTTAGATATCTGTTGGGAAATTCTGGAGATGTCAATGGACATTATTACCATGAAGAATGGACTATAGTGTCTCCTTTTGAGAATAACTTTAAAACATCACTATGTGGCTTTTTTAAAAATATTTTCAATTTTACATCACAAAACTAATGTATCTTTCATAAAACTGATGGGAGAGTTCAGCTACACTGAGGTCTTCTGGAAATTCTTTATTCTCCTGTTATATCATAAGGCAAAATGATATTAGTTACCAGCAGCTGGAGTTCCTGGGAACTCATAGATAATGTATAAAGAACATCTGAGAGAGCCATATTTGCTCAGCTCTTGGAAGAGAAAGCCTAGGGGACATCTTACTGCTGCCTATAGCTTCACCTAGTGGGAGAGTATAGAGGAGATGGGTGGATCCAGTCTCTTGGAGGTGCATGGTGACAGAACAGGAGGGAAGAGACATATATTCTGTTTAGATGTAAGGGATGACTAGAAATAAGGAACTTTTTTTTCAATTTTTTTTTTCCGTCTCACAGTCAGAGTTGTCAAACAGTGGAGCAGATGCCCAGAGAAGCTGTAAAATCTCCATCCTTCCAGGTACTCAAAATGCAACTGGACAAGGTCTGACCAACCTGCTCTAGCTGCGTCTGCTTTGGACAGGAGGTAGGACCAGTTGGCCTCAAGGCGTTGCTTCCAGCATACATAATTATGTGGGTCTGTGACTTTTCTCGAGGATAAGATCAACAAGCACTTTGTACCGAGTACCTGTAGCCATGTTCCATCTCTTCTCCTTTCAACTCCATGGCAAGTCTGTAGGTAGACATCAGCCACATGCTTTCAGTTGCTCTCCATTTGTAATCTAAACAGAGACAAGCTGGAATATGACAAAGAGAGGGTAGTAGTTGATATTTCTCAAGAAGCGTAAGCTGCAACTAAAAAACGCTTGTCTTTGCTTCTGAAGTACTGCATGCCAGTTTCCATGTGGCATGTGTCCAACCAGAGTCTGAAACAATAAAACTGCTTCAAGCAATGAAAGACCTCAACACTGCTGCCACTACCTGCATTGTTTCCAAATGCTCTATCAGTTGTATAGTACTTTGTAACCTGTAGTGGTTTAATAAAGAATATATAGGGAGCTATCCTATAGATTTTGAAGATGGATGCAGTCCTAAGGTCATTCTGAGACAGACATTCACTGATGTCAGTCACCTTTGCCCTAAATACTCAAAGCAAAATTATCTCTGTGGGGCTGGGTGTTAGTCACAGGGAAGAACAATATCAGAGAGCATCTGAAAGCTTTGAAATAGAATCATAGAATCAGCTAGGTTGGAAAAGACCTCTGAGATCATCGAGTCCAACCTTTGACCTAACACCACCCTGCCTACTAGACCATGGCAGAGCTGCATGGACAACTAAGGAGTACAGTGCATACAATTTCAGCTAATCTGCTAGTTAATGTGGCTTTCTTACTCAGAAACATGAAACATGTGGGAATGTAAACCCTGTCAGAAAAATGGGCCTGTTAGAATAGTCTTCTGCAAGTACTTAAATGTCACCTACATTGCAAATGGAACTGCTGATAACTGCAGTGGTTACTGCCATACCCAGGTTATCGAGGACTCAGAAGTAATGCAAATCCCAACCTTTGATTTCAGTGCCAAGAAATTTCTTGCCAGAAAGGTAGCATAGGATGACATGCCTTTGCTTCAATTTTTAACTTTGTGTCAGTTCTTAACAGTTGGGAAAAGTGTACAAATTGCTCCTAGATTAATAGTTATATATATAATAGATATATAACCTACACAGATGGTTCAAAATAAAGACAGGAAGACCTAGGAGAAAAGCTTGATATGGTAATTTGATAACCCAGACTTAAGAGTTGCTACCAGATTAAAACTTTTTTCGCTGTTTTTATAGTTCTAATATTTTTAATGTATTTTTGGGTTTTCTAGATATTTGCCTAAATAAATGGATAAGTGAGTAAACAAAAACTCTGTAGTCCCAGTGAGGACTTGACATTTACATTTCACTAATTCTGCAGAGGATCACTGAGTAGGTAAGAAGAGTCCAGCCAAGCCTGATTTATAAGTAAAGACATTCTGGATGTCAGATGAGGAGGTCTCAGTTCAAGTGATGCTTCTGGGGACCAGGGTGTGAAGACTTATCCAGAGTAACAGAAGTTTTCTGACACTGATGTGATGGCACACACCAGCAGGAACTATTCCTGAAGTTTGTGCTCTCTGTTTTGAAGTGTTCTAGGTTCAAAGGGATAGAGACAGACGTATAATACCCAAGTTTCTTCCTGAGTCAGAAAACTCATTTGCTCTGTAAGCTGGCAGTTATGCCTCACTGGGGACACCAAAATGAACAACAATCTTTCCAAGTTTAGTAAAAGATGCCTTGCTGTGTTTGTATTGGGATTTGAATTGGATTTGAAATTAATCTGGAAGATATTACATGTATTTCTTTCTGTGATTGTCAAAGCAGAACTTGAAAACTGCTTATGGAGAAAAAAAGTAACAACTCAGCTCAAGAAAAAGAAACTTTCCAGATATAATGAGCTAAAATAAGCTACAAGAAAAACACAGGGAGGAAGGTAACCAAGCTATCACTGAAGCTATCAATGAAGCTGCCCAAGACTAAATGGTTCACCAGTACTGAAGAATAACTGAGTTTGTGAGGTAAAAAACCCTCTAGAATATCCTGAGGAGAACTTGAGAGTTGAGATACATCTAGTAGGTATCATTAAGGCAAAAAGCCTTGTCACCAAAAGAGGATGTGGATATGTGATCTAATCGTCAAAGACTGAATTTGACATTTTGATAATTTAGTGTATGTTTTGTGAGCAACTGCTGAGACCACATATCCTAAGCATTACTTAGGACAGCTAATCTAAATAATGCACTGCCTCTGGTGCACTGGTGAAGGAACACAACAAGCAAAAAGAAGAAAATTGGTCGTCTGAAACACTGACCAGTTCAGCTATTCCTGCTCCAGTCCTGGAAGGCGAGGATGAACTTCTGACCACACTGTCCCAACCCAGCACAGACACCAGACCTGCCACAGTCCTGGAAACCCAGGGCAATGCTGGGGTTAATACCGGCCTCAATCAGAGCCAGCTGGATTGCAGCCGAGTCTGCTGGGCAGGATACAAGAGCAGAGGCAAGCATAAGGGGTTTCTTTCTCTTGGGTGGCCGTAAGGTAGCAGTTTTATAGGGTAGCACCGCAGGCAAGCAGAGTGCTCAGGTTTGCATACTGGGTTCTAAAGCACAGACACTTGGGCAGCAGCAGATATTTGTGACAGCCTTTTATGTGCAACATAAAGATGGCTCCACCTCTATCAGTTATGGCTATTTCAAATAGGTTATTGTGTAGTTCTAAACATGGTGAATTATGTGAAGCTGAATGGCTTCCCAACATCAGGTTCCTGTTTTCCTTTAATATACCTCAAAACAGTTTCCTGCTCAGGTTTTCCAAGGTGAGTTCCTGATAACTGCAGCACATCTCAGTCATGTTATCCCCTCATATTCCAGGCCCTTTGACATTTTAGTCTACCCTGCAGTGGTTCATTAACAGAATGTACTTATATATTCATATTGCAGCAATGTGTTATCAACTTCTAATTGCAGTAATGCTTTTGGTCCATTATCAGAACAGCTTACTCATGGCATTTGGTTCTCTCCAGGTTACTGAGTCCTTCTGCTCAAGCAGAAACTCCTTAGGGGCAGAGTTGAGAGCTGGAGTGGAAACTGCTTCAGCTGCCCTATTTGTGAGTCATCCCTGTGAGTACATTTACTTCTAGAAGCTGCATTGATTCTTCTATGCAGTTTAATAAGATCCTAATGACTACAATACAGTGGTTTGTCTGTATATACTCCATATTGAGAATATTAGGACAAAAGATAATAGGGGTGCAAATAAAATCATAAACATTCAGGTGACAAACATCAGTGTAGCAGTGGTGTAAAATTCATCTACTTATTGCAGAAGTAGAAAAATCACCTTTCTAATGACATAGGTTTTCTCTTACTCTTAAGATAAATTTATAGTTGGCTGTTCATTCTGTATGAAATTGTATATATATTTTTAGTATAATAATACAAATAAAGTAAATTACTAACTTTAGCCTCTTTTATACATTTGTTTCTACCATATTGTTTGAGACAAGGAGGCAGCCTGAGGCAACACACTGCTGAGTTTGATTTCATATGCTATGTGTGTAGTTTATTCTTTCTGTTCTATGCAGAAATAATTATCTGGTTAATGAAAAAGACAGTGCACAGAGAGTCTACCACAGCTAAATGTTTCAAAAATACTTTAGGAAAATTCTTGCTCCCCCTGCAGTCCAAGAAAGATTTTGCAATTAATTTAAGAAGGAAAGAAGAGGTGCCTTTCTCCTCTGGATGCCCTGAAACGAGCCCGATGTGTGTGTGTGTGTGTTTGCTTTGCTTTGTCAGTGCTTACTTAAGAAAGAAACAAGATTAAAATTTTAATATAAATGTGATTTTCTTTCTGTTATCTTTGCTTACTATTTTGCTTGCTGTACTTTTGTGAACAAGATGAGCAGTGAGTGAACAGAAAAAACCTACATCCATTGTGTATTTTGTACAGAGTTCTCAGATGATTAATGGTGGAGCATGTGAGTCTGCTAAAACAAGAGGACAGTGAGTATTAGAAATCTTGGAGTCATTTGAAATGTAGAGAAATACAGTTCTAATTAATTCACAGTAGTTAAATACATGACATGAACCTTGAAAAGAAATGGTATGAACACTAAAGAATTACAATTAATACACATGTATATAATATATATGAGTAAATATCTTATTATAGATGTGCAATATATATATATATATGAAGTTTTTGTGATATCATGTAATATTTCCAGATGTTATATTAAAATAACATCACAATATACACAGAATAACATCAAGTAATAAGTGGTTTTCTAATAGTTCAATGCCATTAATTTTCATAGAATAAATTAGTTTGGGAGGGAACTTGGAAAGTTACCTCAACATCCCTCTTGATGATTAAAAATACCACCTTTCCCCCCCCTAGACATTCAGTTATGCTCACACAACATTCAAATAAAAATATTTTTTAATGTGCCTTCTCCTTAAAAGACTAATTCTTATTTTCTTTTAGCCTCTTCCTCTTTAAAATTGTGTAATAATTAGAAGCCTGATATAAACCACAGAACTTTTCTGTGTGTGAAATGCTGCTTTCCTTAAACACATCAGCAGAAGGATAAGCTTTTTTATAATTTTGACATCAGAGACAGTGTATGTAAAACAGGTAATCCCAGCTAACAAAGCATATTTCTCATTAGAGCTTTCCGGGGAGGAGAGGGAGGATTTGAGAATGACACACAATCTTTTGGCTTTGCAAAAAGCCCTCATCAGGTAAACTTTAAACAACCAGCCTCCCAAAGAAATCTGATATGTAATCACTCATTGAAGAGGCTGTTGTGGAAGAAAGGTGAGAAGCTATTTTCCCCAAATGTGGTGTGGCCTTCTACACGTAGAGCAGCTGGTATGGGGGATACTGAACTTATTACACAGTTGCTCTGCCTCTTTTGTTAGTTCAACTTCAGACGCCCTCTTGATTATAACAAATTTCACCTGTTGTGCAAAGTCCATTGTACACTTTTATGAGCAATGCTCAGTTCATTTACCTCAGAAGGCAAACAATGAGGAACTGGGCTGTGTTCTGCCACAGAAGCAGTTCGGAGGTGGAGTGTCCATTTCTTAGAAACTCTTATGAATTATGTCTTATCTCATTCATGTAAATTTTAAGTGGTCCAAACTGTTTGTCTCACCTTCGTACCTTTAAACATGCACCAAGTCACTTGGAGCAGGTGAATCCAATAAATACTCTGTGGTTGTGGGCCTAAGGACTGGAGAAGTTAAAAAAAAAAAAGAAAAAAGATAAAAGGATGATTCTTTCCAGTCTGCAGGTAAAAGAGCTTCTCAATTCTGAAATGGTTTCATAAGAATAAATTTTTTAGAGGACAGGACCAAGCTCCTTCTCTTCTGCACTACAAAGACACTCACTGTTCCCCATGTAAGGTTGGTGTTACTGCAATAAAAAAAATTCCACCATTTAAGAGGTACGTTCGACATCCTAATCATAAGTAATTCAATTTAACACTTAAAATAGCAAAAGGGATAACTTTGATTCTCCTCCCCTCCACTGCCCTCCATAGCTGCCAGCACTGTGAATCGGGGTCCTGATCATTTTTCCTTTTTCCTGTGCAGCTCTAAGACCCACACAGTTGATGGGAAGTGCCTGTCCATTGCTGTGAGAGCTGGTCCCACCTGCTCGGTTCATCCCAGAGGTCACATTACTTGGCAACAAAGCAAGCAGAAGAGTGGCTAAAGTTGTCTGTTCTCTGTTGTCTTCCTCAGCCACAGCTTGAAAGGCAGCAAGGCAGTGACCAGACACCTCCTGCTCTTTAGAAGAGCTCTTTCTTCATACTGAAGATACAACTGGGTCTGCAGAGAAATTGTGGGTTGTAACTGCGGATATATGGAGATATTGTCCCCTCCCAGTCTTCTCTTTAGAGTGACTTAAGTGATCAACCACTTCAGTTAAAAAGCCTAACGCTTCAGGGTAGCCACCAGAGACCAAGACTTTTGTTTACACATTTGACCTCAGCAGTTAAACTTTAGAGTTCCTCAGGGCTACCAGAGAACATTGTTGATAATATGCCCACTTTTCTCTGCAGTCTGTGAGTGGTAAACATCCTGCTTTGAGGAAAGCAAGCAGGTTTAATCCTGAATTTTGCCCAGGTGTAATAATACAGAGTTCAAAATCCCGTACTCTGGTACAAGGCTGCATACAAATTTCCGTGAATATTGATTACATCATGTATCATACATGGGTGAGTCAGGGGTGTTGTGAAATATTTCCTAGTTACGGGTAACAGTAAACCCATAGCAGAATGGGAGTTATGCTCTGGTGCTAAGTTCTTACTATTATGGTACCTGGTATGGATAATTATTTTACAAACCTTTTCTGTTATTTACTTTTGCCCTGTCTGACTAAGCATAAATGACACCTCAGATTGATGATGATACAGATGTCTGTAGGGTCACTGTAATTTTTAAGTTACAATTTCTGTGTTGTAAATAATGATTGTGCAGCCTGATGTGATGCAAGATTAAAAAAAAAAAAGAGAAATTACACAAATAGTAAACATCTCTAATTTCTGATGATTTATCTGGTTCTTCCATAATAAATAGCTTTACCATGTCAATAAAGATGCCAACTACCTAACGCAAAATGAAAGATAAAAAATTTAAAGGAAAAAAAAAAGGAAACAACCAGTTTTACTTGACAGCACAGGCCTACATTTTTCAACATTTCTAGAAAGCCCAGAAAGATCCAAACAATCTGTAATACTGATTTAGGAGTAATCCAAATTTTCCTGAACTCTAAGTTTCTTGTCTCTTATTGGTTTCCAGAAATCTCTCTGCTCTTCTGGGTTTCTAGATGTCAACATTCATATCTTTTATTATGGAAATGTAATTGTTTGGCCTGTTGCCACCACCTTTGGTGGCTAATTTGGTGGTTTATTTCCATTTTTGCTTAGTGGTTACTGAAATAATTTGAAATTGTTTCCCTTTTGTGTAATCAAATCCATGGGATTGTCTGGTTTACCTGAAAGTGTTATGTAAACCCATGCTTAATATTAAGTGATTTTACAAGTTAAGAAAATTAGTCATGTAATATTTACAGATTTCATTCAGAAACATAGAGGATGTTGGCAGTGTTGGTAGTATAGCCCCAATTATCAAATATCAAAAGTTGCTTTGTGCACAAAAATCTGTCTTTACCTTTAGTCTCTATTTTCCTCCTTTGTGGTTTTTCTGCTCCCTCTTTGTCTCGTTTTATATCCAGCTTTTGTCTATTTTGTCATTGTGCTTGCAGTCACACATATTTGTGTGTTGTATTCACACATCACTGTTACTTTATGTTACAGCAGCAACAAACATTTGCAGAGAAATATTTGTTGAGTTTTGTACCAAATGCTGGTTTTTTTACCCTCTCCCTATTTAAAAACAGACCAGCTGAGGCAGGAAGGCACTTCTGAAGGTCATCTGGTCTAAATATCTTCTCAGAGATGAGTCTATGAGAGCAGGTTGCTCAGGACTCTGTCCAGTTGGTTTTAAATATCTTGAAGGGTGGAGCAGAGGGAAAGGATCAGCTCTCTGAAACTGTGGACGAAGTTCTGCCTAATGCGGCACAAGATGATATTTGCCTTCTTTCTACAATGACATGTTGGTGACTTATAATTTCATTTTTTAAATTTAAAATGTTCTACATTTTTTCTAAATCTTTATATTGTTTCTGTCCCAGTCTTCCTGAATGTGGATATGTATCTTCAGTAAATCCCCCAAGCATCACATCAAACATACAATTGTTATTAACTCACCAGTTCTGCCTTAAAGTAAGTATATTTGGTTTTTTCCCAGAAACTGCACTGGATCTATTTTCCTAAAATTGTTTTCCTCTTATATATGTAACTAAATAACTTTTTCCTATCAATCTACCTTTCAAAATCTCAGTTGCAGCCTCCATCTGAAAAAGTTTCCCTGGTTCTCTACACCTGTGTAATTGCCCAATTTAATGTTTTTCTGTGCCTTCCCAGCAACCATGTCTTTAAAGAAATCAATTCAGAGACCCTTTACTTTCAACCTGTTTTTCAGAAACTTGTCCACGATACCATTCCTTCCTCTCACTCCCTTTGTCAGATCTCATGTCTGTGGATAATGCCCAGCAGCAGTAAACTGTGCCAAGCATAATTTTTTTGTCAGCAGGTGGAACTGGCAATTTTTCCATGCTTATTGCAGACTCTCACATTTGCTGCTTTTCCTGTTTTTCTTTACTCATGGCATGGTTGCCCAGGAATACCTAGCTCAAACAAAACCATTGGCAGTGATTTGCTGGTTTGTGCAGGAGGGTTTTCTGTTATTTTGTTAGAAGTACTCAGCATATCAACTGCTTATTATGTTGCTGCTTTCAGACACAATTTTCAAATGAATGTTACTGAGAGAATTTGGGATAGCTGAAAAAGTTGGTTGCTAGAAAGACGAAAGAATAAGAAAGTGAGTGATGTAGAAATCAAAGCCAAATTAAAAACCAATAGGGGGAAAAAAAAAGACACATGGAATTCATCCAGTTATCACAGGATGGCTCTACCTAGAAATTACAGACATGTGCCAATACACCTAAGGTAACCAGACCTCTTTAATACCTCCACGACTTCTGCAACTTCTTTGTGATATTTTGAAACACTAACAAAAAAAACCCAAAACCCACCAACAAAAAAACCCAAACCAAAACTAAAAAACAAACCCTCCAAAAAACCCAACTTTCTTAGTAGCCTGACTTCCTTATTATGTTACACGGAGGTGTAATAAAAAAAAACCTAAAGAAGAAAACCCTCATGTATTACTTTTTTACAGCTAAAAGCTCTTTGCCTGATCTTAAAGCCTCACCACTAGTGACTAGTTGTCACTGAACCAAGAAGTACATTAGCAGTGGGATGCATGATTTATTTTTAACAAAAGGCCAATACAAGCATTGGAATTAGAGTGTGTATCATATGGCAGAATTTTATATATGTAGGCAGTGTTCCAGACAATCTGTATTACCCTTGGAAATAGCATTTGAAACTTTTGTATTATAATTAACTGGTTCTTCCTTCAGAAAATCCTGGCTTATCCCAGAGGGTATGTGTAGCCACAGTGGGAACCTGGCAGAAAGCCAGGAAGAAAACTGACAGTATTGTATCATGCTTGTCCTGCAGAGATGAACAATCTTCCTTGTCCTCAAGGTGCAGGCAGGTGAAAGAACAAGCTCCTCCTCTTATCAGCTGGGATTTGCTAGGCTTAGAGTTTATTAAATCTGAAGACCCACTGAGAAGGTAATTCTGAGTTTACCCAGAGGCAAAAAAAAAAAAAAAAAAAAAAAAAAAAAAAAAAAAAAAAAAAAAACCAACCAAAAAACCCCAACCAAACAAAAAGCAGAAAAAAGTTCTTGTGGGAAGAAAGCTAAGCTCTGGTGACATTGGTAAAACAACTTCAGCTCTGCTGCCCTCTTCCTAGGATGCTGTGGGCTGCTGGAGTCTCTGCTATAGACACTGCACCTGTAAAAATACTCCTTCAATAAAAGATGGAAGAAGCAAAAATACTTCCTCCCCAACCTACTGCTTAGTCTTATCGCTAATCCAATGATGTGTCTTTCTATCTGGTAGATAGGATGTAATTAGCTGCTACTTAATTAAGTAAGCATATGCAAGTAATCATTTCAGACTTGTATAAACACTCCTGTGGAATTCCTGTGATAGGAAGTGATCTGACATAGGTAGGGGCTTTAAGCACTTTTTTTATTCTGCAGGAGATGCTTTGAAATTCCAGGATCTGGGATAGCTGTTTTATTTGTTTGCCACCTGAAATACTAATTTTGGTCACTCCTATCTGCTACACGCACTCAAGCTTATAAATAAAAAACAATAATAATAATTTTTTCACATTGTGAAATGATTTATGTGAATTGTGTGAAATGGTTTATATGAATTTCAAGCATTTAAAGAAGTTTTCAATGTATGAAAAGCATTAAATAAAAATAAAACTGGGAGAAACCACTAAACCTTCATTATATATATACAGAAGAATGATGCATCTTGAGCAAAAATCCTCCCCTGAAAAAAAAATCATTGCTAAATTTCCTCTTTGAAAATCGATTTGCAAAGAAATGATGATGCCTACCACAACACAAATTTTATGAAAGGAGCAGACTGATGTTTGCATCCTGAGAAGCTTAAAAAGTGACCCTAGAAGAGTGCCTAAAAAGATCTGGAAGGTGCAAGTATAAGGAGAGTTAGAGCTACTGATAAACCCTTTTGCTGAGCTGGGTCGTGAGCTGGGGAAGAATACGCTTCGTTGCTTGAAGAGTGGTTGTGGTTTGCACTCTCCTAGCGTACTGCAGAGCCAGACTCCTCTCTGCTGCTGACTAAAATGTATCATACTCTGAGGTGTTTCAGTCAGCAGCAGAGAGCAAACTGTACTCAGTATCCATGGCATACATCAGAATGTCAGTAAATATATAGATCTATCTATTTGCACATTGTAGACCATCTTTTATCCTCGTTATTATTTGAGGGGTGCTAAAAAGTAGGTGGCCTTTAGAGATGCTTTCTTGTTGCTTTAAAACAATCCATCTCTAAGTTACCATGGCACTGGTTAAAAGGGAAAAAAAAAAAAAAAAGGAAAAAAAGAGGAAAACAGAAGTTTTTGGCCTTTGGCCAGATGTTGACAATGGAAAGAGGGCAGCCTGCCTAACACGCTGCCTTCTGATGCCTTACTCGTGATTCCTGCACTAAAGGCTGAATAGCAGCACTTCTAGGCTTATGTGCCCGTATGGGGTTATGCACTGAAATCTCAGTGTAGTCTCAGCCATCAGGGGGATCACTTGGACAATAAGGTGCTTTGTTCAGGATACATGGGTGTAGCATTATTTATGACCATTAAAAGAAAAGAATATGGGCAGAAATTTTGTCCGCTAAAGGTAAAAAAAGGATTATGAATGATGTTGAGACTGAAGGGAGAGATTTCTGAGCTGTGACAAGATCAGTCTCCTAGTTCATGTAAATTAGTGAGAGAAGAAAAGAACATGAACTGAAAGGACTTCATTAACTGGCTACTCATTACTAAAAAAGACTAGTGCTGGGAACGTAATGTAGAACAGCTTCAGTATGCTATGCCCAATACTGCCATATTTTCCCATAGAAAACTCCCCTTGGAGATTTTATTGAAGAATGCAATGGTCTTGCTTATAATTTTCTGAAAGACCTTGCTTTTGTTTTCTTGATTTTCATGTAAATTGAACCTGTAGAGATGTCTGCATATAACTAAATATCCATGTGATACACAAAAGAGAAACTAAATGTAACACAGGAATAAATTGTATATTTTGACTAAAAGGAGCATATAAGGCAGCAAATGTACCCTATTACTACCCCATTTGTACCTGAAGTACAAAAGGATATATTGTAATGCAACAAGAAAAATCGGGAATTTCATGGCCCTTGCCTCTGTAGTTAACTAAAAGGTTTTGAAGAACGGAATCACTGCTTCATTTTGAGGTATCAAACTTTGGGTGCAGACTTTGATGTATTTAACTACATGGAAGGTACTCTGCTCCCTGAGTTCCTGGAGTTAAGGCTCTGGTTGCCAAGGACAGCCAGACTTCCCATTTCTGCATGGGCAATCACTGGTCATGGGCAGCTGGAGACAGTAAAGACAGGTGGGCACCAAAACTTCCTCACCTTTTCCAGAATGGCAATGCTCCCTGTGTACCCATGACCTTTTTTTTCCTCCTTAAAAGTGCGTGGCCAAGAGAATGATGTCACAACCACACTTTTTTTTTTTTCACATAACAGGTGGAAGGCTGGAGTAATTCACCCAGAAGGCTCCCTTCAGCCTGAGATATCTCAAACTCAGACCTGCCTGGCACTCATTTGGAAGATGAGAATCCTCATGTTTTACCTAGAAATTTTTACTGTTCTATTTTCTACTATCGGCAATAAAGGAAGAGGAACAAAAACTGTGTACAATGGAGGTTTGTCCCTGTTTGAAGACTGATGGTTTACTCAAATAATTGATTATTCTGGTGTAATTAATGCATTGAAAACTGAGTTTTCAACTCTCATCAAGTGTGGCATTCTGGGAAGCTTGAAATATACTTGATTTTATAGCTGTAAGTAGCATATATCGTTCATGATTTTCTTTATGATGAAGTACTAGATAACACTTATCTCCTTCCTATAAACTCTTTCCTTCCAAAGATCAAAAGGTTTAAAAATACCCCCTTTGCCCTATTGCACAAAGTAATTTTAAACCAGGTGATAATCTTAAGGTGGTATCTTTAACCTTTTGAAATTTAAAATTTCTGGTAAAAGGTATACACATACCAAATGAGAAGTGAGCTGAAATTGTCTGATAACCAGGGAGAGCTTACTGTGTACATACTTGACTAAGCAGAGACTTATTTATTCTGAACTTCTGTGCTGGAGCCTGTGGCTATACAGGAGGAACTTCAGCCTTCTCTTCTATTTCTGGCAATGCAGTGTTATCAGCTACAATGTTGTGAGCCACATAGGCTCAGTGGTGTCGGTGGGCAAGGGTCACTCAGGCAATGGTGGACTGTCTAGTGCAATCATAGAGGCAAGTCCCTTGACAGCATTCATCTGTTCTGCTTATGTCAGCCAGATGTGGGCAGAGAAACAGCTGCTGCTGAACCCCTGCCTCCCTAGGATGCCTGGTCTGGGGAGGTTATTTTGGGTCAGCTCTGCCATGAAAGTCCATGGGGAAACAGCCACAGCAAATTTCGAGGTATGGTCCTGGTGTGCATCCTCCTTTTGAGTTTCATCCAAAAGTAATCTGCTTCACATTCTTTGAGAGGCAAACTAAAGCACAGTGAGGGCAAACAACTGGCACATTTGTTTTGAAAATAGACTCCTGAACTGAAACAAGAAGTTAAGGTAGATGTATGCATTAATGAAATAATATTATTATAATATTAATATAAATTAAAGCAGTTTCCTTGAGGAAATTCCCTGTGAGTAGAAGAATGTGGCAGAGAAGGAAACAGGCCAATTTACTTGGAACATTTCTCTTTTGGGGATGGGGATATGCAGTCTTGGTGCATTTGGCTTGCTGTGGTGAAGTACACTGAGATAAATTAGTTGGCATGGCTTCAGACAATCTGAGCTACCTTTATGGATGAAGAGAATGACTGAAAGACTCCCTAAGGTGCTGAAAGACTCCCTGAGGTCCCTCTCCTCTCACATCTGTTCCACTGGGTGCAGGAGGTCAGCACACACAGGGGTCTCTGTGAAAGGGGTCAAGTACCTCTGCTGTACTGTCTCCCAACTCATTCAGCTCTGGATCAGGCCCTCAGAGTGGTAGAAATTCATATAGAGCAGTGCTTCTTAGCTGAGAGTAGTTCTTCCTAGGTCAGGTGTAAATGGAAGAAGTCACTAGAATAATGAGTGTCCCTAAAGCCTAGACTGTCAGAATGTTAATGTGCAATTTATATGACAAGAAATTACAATTTAACATCTCCCTTCCGTAGGTGTTTAAAGCTCCTGTGCAGAAATACAGACAGTGTTTGGCTTTCTCTAGAGAACTCAAATCATTCCATGTGTATGACTGGGGGTAAAAAAAAATGGCCACTTATTTTTTCCAAATCTACGGTCCTGAAGGTAAATCTTAAATTCATATTTAAGTATCTCTATGAAAGCATATTGATTTTTCAGTGATTCTAGGTAGCTGTACCTTTCTGGCCATGAATGTGCTTTTTACTTTAAAATATGTCTGTTTATACCTTCCTGTTTTTACATGGATTTAGATGATTAAAAATATATTTTGAAAACTTTCAGAGAACCTTTATGGACATGCTTTGTTAAACTATTGAGTTTATTTCTCAACAGTCTAACTAGAAATATTGAACTCCTGTGACTATAGAGCTCTCTGGTTCTACAGAAGAGGTAAAACTTTATAGTGATTTATTTCTTGCTTCCCTCAATACTATTTAATCCAGATAAGGAAATATCAAAAGAAGGTGTTGGACCAGTATAAATTTGGCAAGCCCAAGATTGATCCATAGTAGGAATGAAGGATCAGAGAGGAAAAAAAAAATAATGTTAATGTTAAAGCATGAAAGAGTTGTTCTGATATTACAGTAGTTTTGTTTCCACAGGGAGTATTTTTGTAGAAAAGATATCTCTTGAGACTTGCATCAAACTGCCCATTTTGTCTAGTTTTTGTGCATTTTAGGCACTGTGATCCTAACATGGCATATGATTGGGTACCATATTAAAGTGTTGTATGAATTAGCTAGGGATGTGTAGGTAGAGCCAGACTGGCACATCTACTTTTTCCATGCCTATGTCTAAGAAGACTTTGGAAAAAGACTTTGACACTAGTCTTGATCATATGTTGTATCATAGTGATTATTTAGGGAAATTAAGTTCTTAGAAGGATGGTTTCTGGCTAGCAGAGTTGGAGGCTTCTGAGAGAAAAAAAAAAACTGTCCTCAATGAGGAAGTTAAAATTTACTGAGAATTAAAATGTATTTCTAATATATTTCTCTCTTTAATACAATCTATGGATGCCTAATTATGCCTTTTTAAGCAATTTTTGTATGTTCCCTTAGTATCAAGTCAAACAGTCCAGTTCCATGCTTTAAACAGTGCTTACTCTCTGCCCTTAAAGGAGTACACCAACACCAGCTTCAAAGCCATATTCACTGGCTGTACACCTCAAGCTTGGAGGATGAATTCCTGCTTGCCTAAGGGATTTTCATCCCCTGCCCCTGCTAAGACAAGCTTCCTGCCTGGGTATGGCAAGCACTGAGGTGTACTGAGTGCTAAAAAAGACAAGGTCTAACTTTCAGGTCTAACTTTCCCCCTGACAGGTGTTGCTGATACTGAGCAAAACCTGATGAGGCAGCTGTGCTGTGCTGTTTGGTGGAAACTTGTCTGTACGAGGGTCTGCAGGCAGCAAAGTAGTTCTGCTGTGGAATGCATTTCTGCTCACTCTTCCAGCATGTTTGACATGACAGTCTTGACATGTCAAAATGTCTCTCTGCATCAGTTAAAAGGGGATCGATAGATGTGGCTGAAATGGGGTGCACTGTAACCTGCTAACAGAAGACCAGTTTCTTTAAGATTGTTCTTGCTATTCAACTTACCAGGTTTTTTTTATATAACAGTCCATCTGCATGGACTGAATGTGTTGCAATCAGCTATTTTAACAGTACACAGTTTCACAATGAAGTTTCATTTAGACATAAAAGGGGAAGCAATTTCAGCGCATAGCAGTTCAGTCAGTTATAAAAACCCCTAATCTCCTAAGGGACTTTCTTTCTATACTTCTTTGCTATAGAGGATTAGAAGTAAAACAGATGTTATCTTAGAAGTGTATCTAAAAAGGAAATAAAAACAGAACATTGCATTTTGGGGTAGGGTAGACCCACAGGAAGCTTCAAACTAGTTTGCAGACATCAGATTTGCTGTACCTGGTAAGCTGCTGTATCTTTGCAGGTAAGAACTAAAATATACTATGCATTATATAAATGTATGAGGATGTTACTCTTGCTCATTGTAGTGGCTTTGTTCTGTGTGGGACCACAGCTAGCAGCGGGTAAAATGAAGAAGATGAGCTTTTACTATTTTGAATGCACACGTGTTTGCCAAGTCTCAGCCACCGTCCACATGCAGTTTCTGCTGCCTTAAGAAGTGATGAGAACATTTCAAAGGTGCCATCTTCACAGCCATGGCCGACTGTGATGGCAATGTGACTTCAAAACGGAAAAAAATAAAATTGTTCCACTGATATATTTCTATAGACTTTCACAGAATCAGACTACAAATGTTTTTCAGAATATTTTTAAAGGGAGTCATACCAGGTGTGTTGCTTTTATCATAATTATGATATTTTTATTGAGCTTTTTGTGCATGTTACTGTACTATGTAAGTACAGTACTCTCTTTATAAGTTAGAAATAAAAATAGGCACCAAGAGATGAATATGGGCATCATACTTAAAAATATTCATAGGAAAAAAAGCTGAGACTTCTTTGAAAACACAGTGATGTTAAAAAGTATAAACAAAGAAACTCTATCATTGTGTTTTCCCAACTCACAGTGAATTTCCTAGTTTGCTGCAAATTCCCAATTTGACATGGATACACATGCACAACATACACCCTCTTGCCTCTTTCTTTTGCTTTACAGCAAATGTGACCAATGCTTGTTTGTGGACTGTTTCACTCACTCCTTCTGGGAAACTCCTTCAGCTTTTTCTGTCTTTCTTGCTTTATCATTTATTCTTTTTAAATCTAGAAAACGTATTCTCTTATATAGGAGTGCACATGAATTTGTTGCCCCTTTACTTCAAATGCTTAGATACAATATATTGTAGTCCATGTAGGTCAGTCATGGTAACAACTAACAACTCATTAAAATATACACAGACATCCAGAAACGTGAAATTATTTCCACCCCAGGAAGAAAAGCATAAAAGCATAGTGCAGAAGTATCATGTAGCCAAGTCCTCCTTATGAATATGGAACCTGATTCTTTCCTGCCAAAAACATTTCATGTTGTTGCTTACAGCTGTGGATATGAGATATAAAATGCTGCCCAACCAGACTGATGGGGTCCTAAACCAACTTTGTATGGGGATCTATGATTAAGGAAAATGTGGAAAATGATGAAGCAGACTTGCTCTGTGTGAAGTTTCAAGGAACTTGAACTAATAAACCAAACTTGGATGGGAAACTATTCGAGACTTCAAGAAGCTGTATTTAGCAGCATACAGTTTTCACTGTATTTTTATGGAAACATGTCTCTCCAAACTCAATTTAAAGATACAACAGCACTCAAAATACACTAAGAATGTAATTTTTCTAAATGAAAGAAACCAGATGCACCTGAAAGTCACTGTCATCTGTTTAGCATGATTAAAAATGGATAGACAGTTGTATAACAAGAACATTCAACAGCAGAATCATAGAGACATATAACAGCTCGGGTTGGGAGGAGCCTAGAAATATAATCTGGTCCAATCTTTTATGGAAAAGAAGCCTACATGAGATTATGTAGAATTCTGTCCAATCCCATCTTGAAAACTCCCAGTAAAAGGGGACTCAACTATGTCCCTGGTGAGATTGTTCCAGTCACTGTCCTCACTGTAAAATATTTCATTTTTAAATTGAGATGAAACCTCTTTCTTCTTATCCCTGGAAGCATTCAAAAAACATGTAGATGTGGCACTTAGGGACATGGTTTATTGGGAAACACGGTGCTGCTAGGCTAATGGTTGAACTCAAAGACCTCTTAGAGGTCTTTTGCAATCTAAATGATTCTGTGCCTTTATTCTAATGTAACTTTAACTCATTGCCACTTGTCTTCTCCACGTGGCTGCTTGTGAAGCCTCTATCTTTGCAGATAAAAATACTGGAATACTGTGACAAGCTGCCCCCTCCCCCAAGTCTTATTTTCTCCAGGAAGAAGAGTCATAACTCCTTCAGTTTTCCTCCCAAGGAAGTTTTCCAGCCCTTTGATCATCATGGCCCTCCATTTGGACCCTCCCCAGTCTGTCCACATCTTTCTTGAATTTTGAGGGTCAGAAGTGGATGCTCCAAGTGCATGGCTTATGTTTAGCTTGTTGTCTACTGAGACCCTCAGGTCCCTCTCAGCAAGGCAACTCCCCAGGTGCACAGATCCTGGCCTGTGCTGGGCTCTTTGGTTATGTAATCTCAGTGCAGGAACTCACACTTTGTGAAACTTGACACTGTTATTGCTGGCCCGCTCTTCCAGCCTGTTCATGTCTCTATGTAATATGGCCCTTCCTTCTGATGTGTACACCTCACTACACAGTTTAGGGTCGTCAGCATTACTTTTACCCAAGCCAAATGAGGTTCAGATACCAAATATCTGTGGTCAGGCATTAAGGAGAGGCTGTACTCTATCCACATGCACAGCCCATTATACTACCTTCTTCACAGTTCTGATTTCCCCATGCTGGCTGCACTGAGGCTTCCTGGGAGCTGTTTCATGCCAGCCCCAGTGGAAGGCAAGACATGGGTCCTGCAACAGATGCAAGCTTGCTTTCCAGATCATCTGGCTTGCCAGGACTCTTGCATGCATGTCTGGCAATCTGAGGTGGATTCCAAACCTCACTGAAGGGATCTGTCTAGATCTCCACAGCCTGGAAAAACATGTCTTAAAATGGGGAAAAATGCTACAGATTGATCCACAGGATTTGAGTTCCCTCAAGACAGAGAGACTGTCATTTGGGATCTCCTGTAATAAATCAGCTAGAACTCAAGGTATAGCCTGTGATAAGACTTGAGCTCCAATCACCAGCAGCATAACTTTAATGCCACTCAGAGCCTTGCTCAGGGATCTGAAAGCCAAACGTATTCCAAACAGGCTTGTCTCTTCTATGAGTTTCCATCCCCTCCTTTTACAATGCAAAAATCTGTCCCTTTCCCCACTGAAATGTGATCCCAGCTGGCACAATGTTCTTTCTGTACTCCCTACCAATTTTTCATCTCCCTCAGGATTTTGTATTGGACACAATTTATCATATCTCTCTGTGTACCCTTCTCAGGCTTTCCTTAGCTGTTTTGCTTATCCTGAGCCAAGAACTCCCATTCTGTTTTCCTGCTCTCAGACTGTAATCTGAGGCTTTTATGCAAGCATTGGCACCATCTACAAGCATTATAACCCAGCAAATTTGCTGCCACACACTGGCACTACCCCTGAATTCTCCATGTGACTTTAAACATTCATCCTGCCTTTAGGCTTTGCTTCTGCTGGAGAACAGAACAAAAACCTCAGGCAAGACATAGGAATTTTTAAGAACATCTGACAGTAATAAAGACTATGCCAGATAGAAAAGACAGTGTAAACAAGGCAGTCTTCTCCTGCCACCTCCACTAGGCTTAGACAGAATGTAATTGGCTCCCATTTCCAGGACAGTAGCCACACAAGGAAAAATATCTTTGTTCACTTCACATGCAAAATGCGTTAGGTGAGAACTGTAACAAAAAGTTACACAGTTATTTTCAGGCAGAGGGAAGTGAAATCTGGATTTCAGGAGCATGAAACAAATATTGAAAGACATTAGATATAATCTCTGTGCCCTTGGAATCCTGGTGTATATGTGTGTCTGTGGCACGGAGAGGGGATTAAGAGAAGGGGAATGAGAATTCAGAATTAATGAAATCTGCAATTCTTATCAGACGTAAAATGCAAAAATTATAGGTGACCCAATTGCATGACTGTTGGAGTGGTGGCATAATAACTTGACAGAGATATATATTATACTAAGTACTAGGATAAGAGAGACCAGAAATATATGCACCTCCCTATTGCATTCAGGCTCTCAACACTGCCTATCAAAGCCTCAATCAGATTCCATGTAGAGCTGGGAATAGCCAGATTAGTGTGTCATCCCCTGCCATCTTCAGAGGGTAAGCTTGTAATTCATTCAGCAGAACACACAACTCCTGAGCACAGTGGGAGCCTAATATTTCTGAATTTGCCAGTTCTTTTGTTTCGACTCCTGTCTCAAAAAGTGTGCTTCAAAACTCTTAAAATAAGTATAGCAGAATGCAGTGCAAAGAAATGAAACCAATGGTTTCATTTCCCTCACTCATCACCTCATGTCAGAAACAACTCACATCTGGGGAGTAGGAAAGATCAAAGCATCATGTGCTACCTGAACACAACTGCCTTTGTCTATGTTGGTTGAGCAGTGGAAAGGCCATATGTTACATTTCCACTCATTTCTCAGAATCCACATTAAAAATAGCATACCAATAAACGTATAATCTCAGATTCAAGTTAGTGGTGACTTTGCAATAAAGCCATCTGGGCCACGGATGGCTGGGGGAAGGGAAAAGCCTTTGCACTGCATGAGAGGGGAATGGAAGCAGAAGAGAGAGGAGGATGAGTTGATAACCTGAGTAGCTCTAGCATTTGACTAAGAACTCTGTGGGGGCACCTTAGTCACAGCTAAAACCTAAAGCAAGGCAACAGCAACATACTGGAAGCAGTGCCAAGCCCCAAACATGATTTTTTTTCCCTCTTGTGTAAATAGATCACTTTTCATTATTTGCTTCTGCCTGTGTGAAATCTCACACAACTGGCAGCAGCAGAGAGGATCCAGAGTCACCAAAGCAAGTTTTTGGGCACATCTAATTACCATTAATATTTCTGTCTGAAAGAAGGTTATTTTCCCTCCAACCTTCTTCTTTGTAGTGTGGAAGTGATTCCTTTCCTCAAGAAATGTTATTTTCTCACACTGTCTCCATCCTAACATCTGTGCAAAGTCTATACCTGTGCTTAGACAGGATTTAGCCAACAATTATTAGGGCAGCATTCTCCACTAGCAACTGTAACACATTAAATACTTTATTAAGTATTATTCACTCTTGGAAAAGATAAGCTGAGCAGTTGATAGCAGCATGGGATAGTACAGCTTGTGCCAGAGAGATGCCACCTCCTCATTCACAGCTTGTGGGAAGGTGTTCCCATTCTGGGACTCCATCACAGCAGGAGTTTTGAAAGAGATAGACAAATTGTCAAATAACTGGGACATATTTTCATATCTGCAGAGACAGTATCCATTAAGGATTATAATTGGATTAAATAGTAAATGAAGAAGAGTATTCACTATTCACTTAAAGCAAATACAAGCGACTTGTTTCTCAATCACACAAGATATTTTGCATCATAGAAAGAAAAGTTTTAATTTTAATTTATTTTCACTTTAGATCTACTTTCTCTTTGCTGGACCAAGCAGTTTCTCGAGGACATTGATTCCCATAGTTTGTATCCTTGAAACCCCTTGGAACAAACAAACAAAAAACAACAACAACAAAAAACAAACAAACAAACAAACAAAAACCAAAAACAAACCCCAAAAAACCCACCATAGAGGTGTAACTAAGAACAATTTTTGTGGTAGTGGAGCTGCTAAAGCTTGGGCAGAACATTTACTGATGGGCAGATGCCTATGTATTCTTGCTGGCAAGTCCTGTCTTTCATTACTAAGGTGTCTGTGCAGCTTTTGGGACTGAGCTGCCTGCTCAGAGAGTGGAGAGAGTTAGGGACTGCTGGAACCTTTTCGTGCCTTTGCAGAAATGCAATGGAAACTGATTTCAGAGCTGGTGGTACAACTAATCCCAGAGTGAAAGAGCCAGAATACTTTTGAAATGTGCACTTTCCTATGCATTGCACTGAAATATGTCTCTTCAAAAAATACACTGCATATTTCTGTATCTAGGGTGATTAATTTAAGATACTTTTATAGCAACAGAAAGGGGATAAGCAAATCTAGGACACAATTCATCTCATTTTGATTTAGGTGTCTAAACCAGGCCAGATGAATCATGCCTCCAAAAGGTTTTGCTTTTGCCACTGGCATTTTCGTGTCTAAAAGTGAGAGACAATTAATCCCATCCTGATTTCAATGCAGAAATGCAAAGTGCATATTTAATGGTCTGAGATTTTTTTTTAGTGAAAAAGGAACCACATTAGTCTGGAACAGAAGAGGTGATACTCTCAATATGAATCTCAAATCAACATAGTTCAGAGGCAGCTGACAAACCACACACAACAAAAGTTGCTTCAAAGCATGTGAGAAAAAGGGAGGAACCCCTTGGCTTCTTTATAAAGTCCAGGGCAAAACCAGACATATTTAATTGCAAATTATTACAGGAGCTATTCCACAACAAAACACTTCTTGTCCCTCTCTCAGCAATTCACTTGCCACTGGATACATTGGACATGGTATATGTTATATTATGTTATACAGAATATACTTTGATGTGACTGAGTTAACAGCACAACAGGGAGGCAGGATGATCACTTCACTCATTGACTCAAGTCTCTAGAAAGACAAAGACACTCTTGTTCATGTCCAAATCAGAAACATCTTTCTGCAGCTATAACAGACGTGTGAGCGTAGTCACCATTCAGTGAATTTATAATGAACTTTTTGTGATTAACTTCGTATCATTTTTCAGTCTGCTGGTGGTTCCTTGACTTTGGAGAAGGATGCTGTCAGAAGGCTATCTTTATAGAATCACCTACCTTTGTGGAGACCTGAACACTGAGCTCTACAGCAAGAGTTCGACTGATGAAGTGGTATATGAAATGAGATCCATTAATTATTCTTCCACGGATGAAGCACAAGGAAAAGGCCTCCTTCAGAGATGCAGATCTGCTGGCAAGTGCATTTCCTCAGTCTGCTCTAGAGGTAGCAAGCACAGCAGGAGGCAGAAGGATAGTCTCCCACAGCCTGCACAGCCTCCTGCACCCACAGGGCAGCCATCTCCAGCTGCACATGCCTGCGAAGGGCTGACAAAAAAGGTCACCTACCTGGTTCCACCTTCCTGCAAAAGCATTTGCAAGAACTACAACGATTTGCATATAGCTGGGGACTATGTGGTGCCGATCAGCTCAGTCACGACTGATTTTGCTTGTGACAGTGGCATAGGCCCCTTCTTGGAGTCCTCAGAGATTCCTCCCCCCATGGAGTCCGTGAGGGGCCCCCCCTCCAGCGACACTGGCCGCAAGCCGGGCCAAGGCTACTCCTCGTGCTGGCGGCTGGCGAGCCTGGGGCCCCACCAGCAGCCCCTCTCTGACTCAGCCCTGAACGACTACCTGGAACAGAAGCTGCTGGAACTGTACAAACAGTACATCATGGATAGCACAGCAAACAGGGCATCCCCCACTCAGATCCTGGCCTCGGAGCTTATCATGACTAACGTGGATCAAATCAGCATGCAGATATCACGGGAAAGGAATATGGAGGCCATGAAGGCCAAAGACATTGTCATTAGCCGTTTCCTACAGATAGCCAGTGGGAAGATATCCTCAGAAATGAGCACACCTACTCTGCATATTTCCCAGTATAGCCACATTAACACTTAGTGTTTGAATGTCTGACGTTAGAAAGTTTTTATGTTCTGCAAAGTTGATTTTTAGTTTCTTAAGATACTTTTCTGCTTCATAAAAATGCATTTAACATCTACCACTTAAATTAAACCTTCCAGTATGTATTAAATAAATAAAACTGGTCCCTACTGTGGACCAGATAATTTTTTTGTTTTAAATTTTTGAGTGAGCCTCAGACATTAAAAACGTTTCAGAGAAAAATGATTAAGAGCATATGACACTCTTCCAGGTTCAGGTGTTTGCTTTCCTCCCCACACACTTGATATATCATTTCAAAATTCCTCTCTCTGGTGCCTGCCAACCTACCCCTGGGTCTGTGCTTGTGAAGACTTACACTCAAGCAGGGGCTACCACAGTGACAACAGAGCTACAGAAATACAGAATTTAGGATGTCATCTAGTTCATCTCCCTGTCCCAAGTGGCTCTTTGTATGAGAAGAAGTTTTTATAATTTGTTCTCAAAGATATTAAGAGATAGACACTTTATGATTTCTCCTGTGCTAACTCTAATTATTTAATTTCGGTTCAAGAGTTACCATCCCTTTTTGGGAAGCACATGCTGTTTCCAAACAGACATCATGATCAGGAGTGTGCCTGTGTACCTGTGTGGTTTGCACTGACCTGAACCCTGACAATGAACACTGGAGACCTGTGATCACAGACAGACACCACCTCTGACAGCTACTTACAGACCTGCAGCTGTGGAGGGGTCATGTGGGGACAGTGGTGATACTAAAGTCCGTTGGATTAATGCAAACAGGGAATGCAGAAGGGTCACTTCTTTTGTTAGGATTGCCGCTGTGTGACATTGGTCAAGGTCATTTGAACCTTGACATTGAATAATTTCTAATAGAAGGTCCTATTTTGTAAAATTTCACCGAGTCTTAAAAGAGAAGCAAAACCCAGTAATCAGAGCTGCTTTGTGGCAAGGATTGGTACCTACTATGAGTCTGTAAGATGTATAACATTGAAAATGACAGTCCATCATTGGTTGAAGTTCTAAGTATCAGTATAATATAAATACTAATTTATACTAAATGTTCATAAAATATTTCAACATTATTGTTTCCTTGTTTCCACAGTGTGGTTTTGACCTTTGTGTTCCTTTTTTTCCTTTCTTTTCTGTAAGGCTTGCTTTTATGCATATTTCAAAAACCAGTGTAAGGTGGTAAACATGTCAGTTTATTCTATTACTTCTGTCTTTCCAGAGATTACTGGGATAGCTCAGCACATTTTCCTGTTTGTGAAGGTATCCAAAAAACAGTTGCCATAAGAACCTTTGATGCCTGAATTCAGAGAGTGTACATCTGTTGCCATAGCAGCCTGCCAAAATGCTATTATTTAGAAATTCAAGATAGATAATTTCTGGCGTAAAATATTTCTATACTGTGATCAAATGCTATTTACAAATAGATTAAAAAAGCTATTTTTAGGAGAAAAGAGCATTCATGGTAATGCATAAGCACACATGTGCTGTATGCAAAATCCATTACCAGCAATCTATGAAAATGGCTTACAGAGGACAGCAAAAGCAAAGAAATGTAGTAGTTTTTATGTCCTACAGATACATATCCAGGCTTTTCAAAACATGGGGCTTTTGTTCATGCCTATTGACATTCACATCACTGAGTTTTAGTAGCAAGAGATGTAGTGGAAAGCAACTTGCACAGTTGAATACATAAATCAATATCCCTACTGGAAGACCTGGCTCCTTCATCAGAGAACACAATCGATTCTTATACTCAACACTGCCCACTTCACAGACTGTGTCCTGTGCAAACAAAGCAGCATTTTATTGTCTCTAACTCAGAAATCCTCATCTTCATTTTGCCCCCAGACCTGTGGGCAGCACCTGGTCACCACAGCCCGGGCAGCTGGAGAACAGGGGCCGAGAGCTCTGCCCAAACCTACATGGAAACCTCCTCTGGCTTGCCGAGCCCACAGCTGTGGTGTCAGGGGGGGCTGCAGCCAGAGCTGGGTGCCCAGTGCTCAGAGACCAGAGCGGTGGAGGAGGACAACAAATCTTAAACATACAAAAGCATGGCTCATGAATATAAAGGATGTTTGATACTTATCCATCAACCACAAACCATTCCGTTCTCATGCAGCTTTCTTCCAAGCAAATCACTTACTACAGTCATACTGACGTTCAGGTAAAGGTCATATTTTGTATTGTCAGACTGACATTATGCATTTTATTCATAGAAGGGTCATAATCATTGCAGAAGTTGATTTACCTTGGAAAGACAACATCAATCCCTTCTTCCCCACATATGGTTATTTTCTTTACCCTGCCTAAATATAAATGCCTATTTCGTTTTGAGCCCTGTAGTGTACTTGTTTCTCACATGAATTACATACCATTATCTGAAGTAACTCTTGGATTTAAGGCAGTTTCTACATAAGCTAACAACTATTTCTGACTTTCCACTATACTCAGATGAAAGTGCATTTTTATCTCTGTCCTTCTTCCATTTTAAACCACTCTTCCACTGCACAGGTGCCTGTCTAGGTGTGCCTGTTTCCTGCTGAAAGCACTTGTCTAGCAATTAGGCTGCTATTACCATGAGTCAGGCTGTTATCTAAAGCGATTATCATATTCTCTCTCCTTCTCTCTCCCTCCCCTCCTCTTCTGTCTCAGGGTCAAACGTTTAAAGAGAGAGATCCCAATTTTTTAGTAGCTCTCTTAAATAACTACTTTCTAGGCAGGGGTGTATAATTTCTTGACACAAACCTGCTGATGGAATCCCAGTGGAGTGTGTGTTGCAGAGGAGAGTTTGAATTCTACCCTCACAATGCTTCCTAACAATATGTTATTTTAATATGACTGAGATCACTTAAGAAAAAAAAGAAGATGGTGATGAATATTTCAGTAACTGGTTGATATTTTGACCAGCTGTCAAGAAACTGGTCTCAGAAGGATAGTTTATAGCCACCTTCAGCATTCTCTAGCGGCTTCCTTAGGCATTTTTTTTTTGCAGAACGTATTACTCATTGCCCAAAACATGATTATAGCAGCGAGGAATTTTATTGTTTATAGACAGTGTGACTGTGCCCCCAAGAGTTTGAGCCCATCACTGTGGCAGATAAACATTACCTGTGGACTCCAAAAAGGCTAGATGTGCAGTGTGACAAGAAAAATATTTGGCAGAGGGAGAAACGAGAAGGAAAAGGAGTTTGTTGGATTTGTCGGAACTTGTAAGTCCTGTATTTGGGTTTAACATCTTTGCTGGCTCTGATTTCTTGTCTATACCAAGAAGCACGAGGTGGTAGAAAAAGGAATATAAAGTGCAGGCTGGGCTTTGTGCTGAACATGAAAGTGAGCATTTCATGCTCTGATTGCTGGGTTCAGGTGACAGCAAAAAGATTAGCATCTAAAGCTGAAATAAATGGAGTTCTACAGTGCTGACTGCAGCCAGGCATATTGTGCCTATTTCACCACAGGGAAGCTGCTGCAGGGCAGGAGCAGCCTGGGACCTCCCAGCACTGGTGGGATTGATGGTGTACCCCAAAGTTAATTTCATTCCCCTTGTACTGTCCTTTCAAAGGCTGAAGTAATGGGGTGTTATTTAGGACTATCCATTTCTTGAGCTGCTTCTTGTCATGGGTTTCTCTCAAAGATAGGACCTGCTCCATGTGTAACCAGCTGCCAGAATAAATGGCTTGAACAGGAAGGGGTAAAACTGCAGGTTTTGTTACCTTGATTATCAGAATTTGTTATTGGTGTGGACTGGGGAGGCATCCCTTGAACTCTAAGATTCAGGCGGGACAATTATCAGTTTAGGGAGATTACCATTACAATGACATCTTACTACAGGTTTGAAGCCAGCGTCAAGATATGAAAGGCCTGCTGCACTTTTGCTAGCTGATGAAGTTAGTAACTTGCCACACAACTCATTAAATGCAGCCTGTATGCCTAAAGCAGACAGTGTGTGTCCACCAGGCACCTCTGTGTTCGCAGTCATCCTGTCTCTGACAGACTCCTACGATAGCTGTGGATGGTGCTCAGAGGAGATATGTATTTCTCCATCTGCATTAATTACACAGACCGTGAACACAACTGGCAGCTTAAATCAATGTATTAACATCCAAATCAACAGGGCTGGCCTCTTGTTGGTGGAGCCACCTCAGCTAACATGGACTGAGACCCAGTCCCCAAGCTGTGCTCTGCTGGGTGAAACCATCTTTGACTTATAAGACCGTTTGCAGTTTAGAAATGTGTAGCAAAAAATGACTAACATGTAAAGGAACAGAAGTTTAGGTCAAACTAGAATTATTCTGTGCACTGCAGCATTACTTCTGCTCCTGCTGTATTGGGAAGAGCTGGCTTATCACCTCTCCAGTGTTACTGTTGAGAGGATTAGGATGGCTTTTTGGAATATTAAGCAGGCTTTCTAAGGGCTGAAGGGAACAATGTTCCTGAAGCTCACTCTCAGACTTTCTTACATCTCTTTCAAGGCAAATGTTGAGTGAACTACCTTGCCTGAAGTGGAAATCCCCATGAGGAATATTAGCAGTGCCTCGTTTTGAGTTAACAGCTGATTATTACTGAACTCTGTGCTGTTGTCTTCCCCAGTATTATGCTCCTGCTTTAGCTTTCCACAAGGCTGGTCACTGAGGGCTCCTGCAGTTCTGTCATGTCAAAACCTATGGGACTGCACCAAGGCTCCCCTCTGTCCTTCTGCCATGCAACCCCATGTTTGGTGGTTTTACATGCCATGCTCCTGTGCTCTCTAACCCATCCTTGCCCATATAATTTCCCCTCACAGAACATGATCCTGGCTCCCCTGACAGCCAGGAGAAAGACCAGTAAGATGTCAGAGCCAGATGCTGAGCATCTGGAGGAAAGCACTGGCAAAGGGAGGGGATGATGGGGAGACTTAAAGGCCAGAGGTGGCTGCAGAATTTCTGCAGTGGAAGTGCCCTCACTACCGCTGTGGAACAAGGTTTATGTAACATCCTGGGAGATGGGGGGGAGCTGAGGAAAGAGGTTTCATAATTTTCCCAGTGAAGACAAGCCTGAGGGGTGCTAGCATTTCCAGACACTCCCTGTCTGGAAGGAGCGCCTCTGTATTTAAAAGACGGTAATCTCTCCAGCAACACCCATGGCATTTTTAAAACATAAAGAGTTGTAGCATCCAGCATGGTGTTTCATTCATTCCCTCTGCAGCCACATCTGGGCAGGAGACAAGAGAGACCTCTGGCCAGGGCAGTGCCCTACCAACTGTGCTGGACAGCTGTGTTACAGTACACACTCCCTCTCCTGAGGGTGACAGTGGGGACTGGAAGCAGCGGCCACCCAGACACTCCACAATGCTCCTCCAGACCCCACGCTAGCTTACTCAGCTCTGACCTTCTCTCCATTGCTGAGCTTGGTTTGTTAAACACAAAGTGGGATAGGAGAACTCTCTAAGAACAAGCAGTGGGAATGGGAAAGGCAGGACTTACAGAGCCAGGCCATGCAGTAGCTTTTTTCCAGATTTACTTTTCTGAAATCAGAGTTAGAACTGTAGGAATAAAATCAGAGATGGCAGAGCTGACTTTGGTATTTTCATGAACACAGTTCTCTAGTGTTCATTTTTGCACATGAGCTCCCTTGCCTGAAAGTGGATCCTCTTTGGATGGTAGGGGTAGAACAAGAAAATAGCCCAGTAGTCATTTTATCAGTACCATTTTAACACAGGTGACAAATTCCAATGCATTTCTACATAGAAACCATATCAAAAGATAGAAACATATTAAACATGTGAGAGACAGAACTAACAATGGTAGGCTCACCAGTTTTAAGAAGGAGAGATTAGAGGTTGTCTGTTCCAACACTTTTGAACCAATTAATCCCAAGATTTTATTGACTTATTTAGCAAAAGCTGTCTGAAGTGTTGCTTTGGAAGCCCAGTGTTTGACTAAACAGCTGAGAAGTTAAAAAAAATGCTCTGAGCGGTTCGTTTGTCAATTAATTAGTCATTTTAAAAATGCACAGGCATATTCTTTAGGGTCTGGAGAAATCAAGCATAAATTTGATTATATGATTCTATGCACCTAGAATTTATTACTTTAGAAAAAGCATAATTCAATAGTTAAGGACAGGTTTGTCTATCAAAAGACATTTTCCAAATACCAGCCCAGAAATGACCAGAAAGTGATCACAGAATGGTTTGGAGTGGAAGGGACTTCAAAAATCATCTAATTCAAACCCCTCTGCCATGGGCAGGGATGCCACCCACTAGATCAGGTTGCTCAGAGTCCCCTCCAACCTGGCCTTGAACACTTCCAGGGATGGTGAATCCACAACTTCTCTGGGCCACCTCACCACCCTCACAGTAAATAATTTCTTCCTAACATCTAATCTAAGGCTCCTCCTCAGGGGACACAGGCAATCCCAAATCAATGTGAAGTAATTATTTAATATCAGAATTCATTAAGCATAATTTCAAAAGGGACCCCTAGTTTTGCCTTCCTCCTTGGGAAAGAAAAGTGCATCAGGAGCTGGTGGAGGGGGTAACAGCCCTTACTGTACCTCAGAGATTAATTTTTGCTGTTTCACAGATCAGAAACATTTAAACTGCACACCTAGAAGCTCCTATCTCTAACTTCTAACTCCTTTAAGTTAGAACCAAAGATTCCTTATTTTGTCAGCATGTGGCAGCTGATACGCCTTTTGTGTTCACGGGCCACAGGCAGTTTTTGGCACTCAGTCCCTGTCCTACTGGCTCACTCCAGCAGGTCTAGTAGCGAGGGGGCTGTGTCCTCCCTTGTCACTGGATGACCTTGTGTAGACCTCCTTGTCCTGTCCATGCTTCCCCCATGCACCATCCTTCATCCCGGCCACCCTGTCCCCTGCACAGCCCCTTTCCCTGCATGTGCTTTGCTGCCTGAGCAGTCCTGGTTGTTGGGAATACTGATGGTTTTTAGTCCCAGCAATCCTGAACCTTTATGGAAAACTCACAATTGACCACCGTAAGATCCATGATGCATTCCTGAGGAGTGACATTACACTCTTTGTGGTTCCAGATAGAGGGATGGGTTGAATGATAAATATGGAAGGAACAGGAAGCAGCAGCTGAGAGGCAGGAGGAGCTGGGAGATGCAAACAGCTAATGAGGCAAAAACTCATGTGGACTTAGTCAGCATTACTTCTACAGTCTTTCCACATTCTGACTCTCTTATTATCCTGATTTTTGGATAGACATCCAGTGTTTTTATAACTGGGCTCAAAATCCTGGAGAAATTCCACAGTCCTGCTTCCATGCCTCTTCCCAGATGACACTTAACCATCTTCTAGGCATCTTAGAATCTTCCAAATGCAAGGAGAAATGTCCTTACTTAAAATAACCATGGCTTAGGACACCTTATCTCTAATATTCACATTTACCAGGCACTGCATATATTGCTACTTCTTTCACATATAAGAAATGCTTCACCTTGTTTCTGCAGAGAAGCTCCCTAGTTTCAATCCCACAGTAGCCAAATTTTATCCAGACCAATTTCAGCCCGCATCACCAAAACTGTGCATTCAAGGCCATGTACAGATTATTTGAAACTATGCAACTGAAATTGCTGTTAAGACATTAAATTTCATATAAAGCTGCACAGTTCGTAACAGACGGATGTGAGATTTGGGTTGGGTAGAATGGTATGAAGAACTAGTGGAGCTTATTTTTAATTCACAAAAGTACTTTTGTTTTGTTTTAAACTATGTTCTTCAATCCCATAGCATCAATTTTGTAGTTTTATGTCTGATGAGGCTACCAGCCCTTTGTAAGCATTTGCTTTATCAACTTCTCTTAGCAACCTTGATCTCTGAGCACTCGATTTTGTTTCATTTTCTGTGGTCATCTTGTTTTCTTTTTCTTTTACTTTTTCCTGTGGATATATCCCTTTGGCCTATACAACTTTTAAAGTGTTCTCCTTTGACATAAGGACAGCACAAGCATGTTAGACAACTGAATCAATGGTAATATACAGAGCAGCCCTAAAACAGCTTTTTTCTTTTTTTTTCTTCTTACTTTTAATTCAGGCCTTGACCAGCTAAACTTAGAAAAGAAGCTGGAGGTTCCGTCATTGGAAAAACAATTACAATGAATCAATTAGAACAACATAAGGTTCTTAGAACAAACGTGGTAAGTTTTCTTATTTCTGGTAGCCTATGGTCTATTGTAAAATATTCCAGTCTGGACATGTAATCCAGAGGGTTCCTATGGAAAACAGAAGGGCTATTAATAAATATACTTTTGAAGACTGGAGCAAAGCAAAATGGTACCTGCTAGAATCACATTAATTCAGTCAACTTGAAATGATTAAAATAAATGATTCATCCTTTTATAAAATAATATATTACCTTTTCGTCAGGAACATCATTATTTACTAATTATTTCATCATATTTCTAAACAATTGTGTAAAAGTCAATTAATCTGATGTCAGCTGTCATTACATACTCTAGAAGGGTTATTGAACCATTAATGTATGCAAAATATTATCTTGCATTTGAAGATTAAAGGAAGTTGTAAGAAGATAAACCAGTTTGAGATTACATTCAGTTTGCATGCCAATTCTCATGTACCATGAAATGAAGTTCACTGGTGACCTGTTTCCTTATTCTGTTCACAACACGAACAGCAGCATATTGGAAAAATCCATGAAATGTATTCTTTTATCTAATGAAGTCGTACAGCCTCTGATCCTTGACTATTAGATGTGATTGACACATTTTAAAAAGCAGCAAAGCAAAAGAAGAGGAAAAACATGTGCGATCTTTCAAATACAAATTTTAAAATAGTATTTAGAAGGCAAATTTTGTTGTGGGCAAGTTGTATGATCCTTTCTCCAATTAAATAACACTGTTCTTTGCAAGTAGCTAACTCAGTGGACTAAGTCATGAAAGAAAGTATCACTCAGTTTAAGAAAGGGCATCAGATGAAAGCCTTTAATACAAAGATAGAAAATTTATCAAAAATATTAGAACTGTAACTTAAGCGACACTACTATAGCTTGGAGAGAAGCTGCGTGTTAGATGTGCCAACTTAGACTGAAATTTCTAATATGGGACATCCAAATCTCATAATCTTGGAAGTAATGTTCTTCCATGCATAATTTGTCATTGCTATTATTATTATTTAATTAATTAATGTATTTATTTTGCTTTTGATAGATGGAATAGGGTTAGGTTGTAAGGACGTGTAACCATATTTATTTTTATTCCTGCTTGATCATTTAGAGGCAGGATCGCAGTGGAGGAATGAAGAGAGAACCATGACATGCTCAAAACAAGGAATTAGTAAAATAATCTCAGTAGAAGGGTGGGGAAAACAGGACTGAATTTGTCAAGCATGTTGTGGTGCTTGAGAATGCAGAAGCTGAGAGCTTGGACAAGAGCCATCTGTGGCTGTTGATGGACACCAGTGGTAACTGGCATGCAGAATAAACTTAAGGCAAAAAGAGAAGCAAAAGATGTAGTTGTTAGAAAGCCAAATAGAATTAAAGGGGATTTTAATTGTTGTATAGACAGAAGAGAATAAAACATCTTTGTGCTCTGAAGGTAAGGATGAAAAAGTGTTCAGGAGGAATGCAAAAGAAATGATACTGGGGACATGAAGCCATGGAGAAAAACAGAGGAGATCAAATTAAAAAAGTAGGAAAAACTGTAGAAATAAAGTGAGAGCAAGGAAAGGTATAGCGGCATGAAATTGAAAGGTTGAAATGTAATTTTAATTTGGGGGGCTCAACCGTTCTTTTATCAAGAAAAGTAATGGAGGGGGAAATAGGGGAAAGTGTGATGGCAGGTAAAAGATGTGAAAGGATCTAGAGCTGTAGTCAGCTGAGTTGCAAAAGTAATTTGTCTAGGAAGACTTAGGACTCATGGCTGAAACATAGGGAAAATAAAAAATTATGCTCATAGAAGAAAGGAAAGAGTGTAGGAAGAAGATACATTAAGATGAAAAAATGTCATTGAACTGGAACAACTGTGTGGTTACAGAAAAGTTTGTGGTACTGTTGGTTAGTGGGAAAGAAGCCTGGGCAATGACTAGTTTGGTAGAACACAAACAGCGAGAGGTCAGAAGGGACCAGTGTCTGGTGAAAGGAGCCCTGGAGAGCTGAGTGGGGCCATCGAGTGCTGTGGTGAAATGTACAGCAAAGGGGTTGTGTAAATTCCTACCACAGGAGCTGTAGGCAGGGATGAAACTGAAGCCAAAAAAAAAAGTGACACTAGAATGAAATTAGGGAAAGAGAGTGATGGGTCCAGACCATAGGAATTGGGAGGCATGAGGAGTGAAGAGCTTAAAAAATTGTGTTTAGATGAGAAGAAAGAGTGCAAAGAGAGAGAATGGAAGCACTGAATAAAAGAGACAAATACGAGCCTCCCAGGAAGTGCTTTGATCCAAGATGCACAATGTCAGTCTACAAGGAAAGGTAGCTACTTGAGTAGTACCACTTTTAAAGACATAATTCCTTGAGAAAACTAAGAGCTGAAAGGAATGTCTAGAGCTTCCAGAGTCATACCAACTTTTATAAAAGGAGTGGTCACTCCAGAGATGGTAAGAGAACAGAGGGAAGTAGAAATGAAGAAATGTAATAGTTCTGATGTAACTTGCCATTCTGCACATTCAGATTCCGCTTTTTTGCTAAAATGCAGATTACTGCCTTTCAGTATTTCCTCTAGAGATTTTCCTGCTGTGAAGATCAAATATCAGAGAGACTTACAACGATTAAAGACATCATGGTATTATGCCAAGGTTCTCCTGAGCTACACAGGACAAGAAGCCATACTTTCAATTTTATATTAGTATCACAATTTCAGTTCACAGAGTGAAAAAATAATAAAGAGAAAGGAATGCTGTTGAGAAGTATACTAATATTATGTGGAAAATGCTTGATATTCTAGGATTTTTTGTCACATTTGAATGGATTTTTGGATCTGAGTAATGGTTTGAGTGTGTAAGTGTGCCTAGCCCCGATAGTTGGCTTCCAGCATCCCTTTGGACAGCGAAAGCTGGCAGCTTTCCCACCAGACTCCTTTTCCAAAGTCTCCCCTGCTCTTCCTCTTGAAAATGAAGATGGAGAAGAGAAATAGTTGGTCACTTCTCATTCCTTACTCACACTTAAAGAATAGTCATACTATGGGAAAGCTTTTCCTAGGCAGAATGCCCTGAAGACTGTTTTTAACCACTTGGAATCAATTGAATCTCTTTTACATGTACTCCATACCATGCCTGACTTACCTGATTCTCAGTCATTTCCCTCTGGCCTGAATGACCTGAGGTGTCCCACATGAACTGAGCTGTAGCATTGTTTGCATCTGCTGTAGTGGGAGCCAGAAAAACAAATTATTTTGAAAAATCAGGCCTCTAAATTTGAGCTGGGGGGAGGGAATGGGACATGGAGAAGAAAACAAACAATCAAAAATGCTTTAGAGCAGCTTGTCCTGATTAAAGGCATGCTACCACAGGGACCCTGGGATTCAATTTCGTGGAACCCCATCCAGCATACACATGGCCCTGACAGCCTACTGTGACTGTATGCTGTTCTGCAGCCTTTGAAGGAACAGATTTATTTAAAGCATAGAGTTTGTATTTGTCTTCATTTCTACATTAGTGACAGCTGTAACAATGCAGTCTGGAGGCAATGAAATGAAAGGCACTGTGTCCAGATACATTTGCAAAAGGAAGACTTGAATTTGTTTTTAAGGCAGAGAGAACTGGAGACTCTTTGACACTGTACTCTTTCATTGCTCAGGCTGAGAGATGAGCTGGCTGAATTCTGAGATTTCATAGCACTTGATAAATGAAGATCAGAACCTTTGACGGAAAGAAGGGTCATAATTTTGTGTTCCTTGTACGGCAAGCTTTGCAAGGGGAACAGATATTCTCCTTTGTAATTCTGAATTTTGATAAAACCTGGAGCCATGTTTGCTGCCTACCTTGAAAAATACCTTATATCGATAGCGAAGAAGGGAAACAAGATAGTTTATTGCAGCTGAGCTGTGAACTCTAAGGGAAAAGAGTAGGTATGCAGCACTGTAGGCAGAAAGCATGTAGAAGTTACTGATCTTGCCTTTTTTTCTGCCCGATCTGAATATGTAGCTGGATGCATTTTTATGTAAGCTTTATATTAAATACAATATTTTGAGGCCATATTTAGTACAGTTACTTTTCCATGTCTTGACTAAGGCTCAATTTTGAAGTCTTCATGATATTCATCATTAGAACTAACTTGAATCAAATTTTTACCCACGTTCAGTTTTTCTGTAAATTAGCAGAAAGGCCCACTACATTTAGCATGACATATTTTGATAAATGTAAAACATCAGCTGGAAAGCTTCTCATTTCTTCAAAGTAAAGTTCAGAACTACTCTCCAGAAACAGAAGACCTATTAGAGTGTATAGAAACATGTAGGAACTTGGACTGATCCATAGCACCTTGTGGAATAAAAATACTTTGGATTACTGAACTATCATCTCTTAATTGTATACTCCTGTTCAAGGAAAGTATAGAAAGAATAGATAACTCCTCATTAAAACATAATTATTTCAGATGTATTGATTAGGTTTTTTTCATACAAGTAAAATACAAGATGGTATGGGAATGGAAAAGGACTTTGCCAGCCTTCCATTCTGTTAAGCAATCCTTCAGGAATGTATTGCAGTATGGAAAAGTACATAATTTTATTTGTCTGACCTCCATAATTTGTCTGCCTTTCATTAAATTTAGTTGTGAGTGCAGTTTTGCTCTATAAGAAAGGAGAAGGGACAGCAATCTAAAACAAAATAAATTATAAGGTGAAGATCGTGGGTGGACAATAATCACTAAGCATTTTTTTGTGTCTAATCACAGAAATGCACACAGGCTCAAACCCTGAAATTAAACTAAAAGGGAGTAATATTTAAGTAATGTGAAAGAAACATAGCTGGGAAAAAACATATTTACAAGGTTGCCATCAGAACCCCTTCCCATGCAGATTAAGCAAGAAATCTCTTCTTCACTTTTCAGTCCTACACACTGAATTTATCTTCCATTCTTAAAAGGGAAAATATAGACTCTGTCATTATTTACAACAACATTTACAATCTAATTGACTAATTGTTAGGCTGATATGCAAAATATATTTTATATATGATTATTTATTCACAGTCTGTACAATAAATTACTTTGCATAGCTTTTGATTCAGACATAAGGTGTATTTTGAAACAAATATTATAAGTTAAATGAAAGACAGGATCAGAATTTTTTGTCTACTGTAAGTGTACAAGCAAGGGGTGAAATAACCTGTGAACCTTTAAACTGTGTTATTTGAATAAAGAGCTTTTAGAGAAGAGCAGACACATTTTCTTTGACAGTATTCAGTATCTGAACAGATAAAATGTATGCCACAATCATCAATACCAGTTTCTGTTTATGCTTGCAGAAAGTGCAGCGAGAATAATGTTATTTTCTTGCATTTATTCTATGGAAAATATATATTAGTTATTTCCTATTGGTCTTTTATTCGGTTGTGAATTGACTCTGAACAGGTCACTGTGAGTAATCAGCTGAAATTCAAGCTGTGCCTGTTGATGGACCATATCAGTGGAGTCAGGGAGCACTGATTTCTTGTCCTAATTGGAGGCTTTCCACAGGCTACCAGCACATCAAATCACTCAGAAAGAGGCAAGAGCTAGATTGAATTAAGTGACTTTAGAAGATCTCAAACCTCTCCTGGCCACACAAGCCTTGTATGCATCATCTTTCCTAGAAAGAACCAAATTAGAGTCAAGATTTATTGGCTGGATGCAGAGTTTGGGCTTAATTTTCCACTGTCCCTTCCACATAAAGTAAAGGAATTCCCAAAGCAGTGTCAGACACATCTCATTTGTTCAACACTTTCTGCTTCCTTTTCACTGCATTTGGTATCACTGTAGAGCAAGTCTTTACCTTGTATACACCTATTTCACCTGTAAGTAAAAATATTCCTAAATTCACAACAATAAAGCTAGTTTTGGGTCAAGTATTAAATCACTATACACACTGTTTCAGTGGTAGACGTATCATTGCACACAAGACATGAAAGGACTGAGTTCTGTGCAAAAATCTAACAATCCCTAAAAGCCATGCAAAAGCAAAATAGAAGAAGTTATTCATCTTTTCCATTTTATGAGTGACTGGAGAACCAACAGGCATTTAGTCTGTAAAAGACTGAAGGTTGAGCAAAGCAAAACAGAAGTCTTTTCACCAGAGTATTTAAAACAGTTTGGTTTTATTCAAGGTTGGGTCATTTCTATAATTGATCTTTTAACTTTTGGGCTTGGTGAAAACACTGAACAAAGGACATTAATATTAAGCAGAAGCAGAGGTCTTTGTCAACTTCTCAGAAAAGGAAATAATATATTTAAGGGATTTTAGCATTAATACACACAACAGCCACAATTCAATTTAAGAGCCAAGTGACTAATTCTGAGGAAATATGTAACTAGTCTTCCTCACATAAACGGTCTGATTTAATACTGTGGTTATATTTAGCGTAGTGAAATTGTATCTCAATGCATAGCTAAAAATGTATGAGTGCCATGATTCAAGCAATTTGGTTTTAAACTCTTCTTATACGGTTTAAGCAATAATGCATTTAGGAACATGTTAGCTAAATTGACCTGTGCAGTGGTAATGTTAGTCCACAGCTCCTGTAATTGAAACACATTGCATAAAAGGGTTTTAAAGATGGAATATTCCCTGGCTTAGACATTTCCTGATTGTAAGCGCCAACTCAGAGCAATTTCCTTTGGGTACTTTAGTCTCAGATGGATCACAGTTTTAAAACAAACCTCTCAAATTCCTGAAAAGCCACATGAATTTAACATAGGTTTTTGTATGCACAAGTTCATGCAGGACAGTAGTGGGCATGTTGCTATGATTTATTTATCAACTGATGTGCAAGTTTGACTGAGGCTGAAATAAATAGCTGAAAATTAGCAGTGGATGGTTGAAGTGAACACAGAGCTAGAGCTGTGCGAACACATCTTAGCCTCTGGTGTGGTCATGCAAGAATTACAGCTCACTAATTGAAAAAGTAATTTTTTTATTTTTTTTTTTTTATTTTTTTTTTTAGAAAGTGATTATGAAGGGAAGTTTGAAACTGGATGTGATATACTCAGTATTTTCTTATCTCTCTGAGCCTTCAGAGAGCCTGAAACCACTGCTCCAAGCAAAGAAGCCAAGAATAAGACATTTTCAAAAGTTTTTGATGCATAAAACAGGAAAGGAGAGGAAGAAAGAGTCCAGAAAGCCCAAATTGCTTCTGTTGCTCTTTCAAACTCAGAGAAGACAGCTATGCTTCAATGCTGCAGATGCCTGTGTGAGGGTTCAGAGGGAACCTGCCCAGCTGCCCTAGTCTGCATTTAAATGTCTTCATCTGTGTACCCACATTCATTTCTTCCTGGTTTCACCTCAGCCAGGGCCAAGTGACTCAGAGTATTACTTATTTCACTACCAGCAGAAAAGTGTTCAAGCGGCACGTGCTCAGCAGTCGGCTTGGTGTGGCAGGAGAGGCAAGTGACTGGCTGAATGTAAGGGTGTGGAAATGGAGGCAAAAAAGGGTGCTCGTTAAATTTGGAACCATTTCTCTGCCCCCCATCAAGATGGGAAATCTGTGCCAGTGCCATCTGGTTACCTGCCAGATACTAGTTCTGCCCTGGACAGTTTTCCAGAGCTTTTCCTGTGGCTGTATTTTGATGGGACGAATTCTGAGCTCCAGCAGCTCTTAATTCTAGTTCAAATATTAGTGGCCAGGCAGCTCACAGTGAGGAAAGATCTCATTATATTTTGTCAGGATTCCACATTTGGCAGGAGCTGCAGTAAATGAAATGTAAAATGCTGGTAAATGGGCAGATCGTCATCCTGACATGCAGTTCACATGTTGCTTGCTTATGTCAAAATGCCATTACTTCTCAGAGGGGCTTTACTAGGCAGGCAGATTTTGGAGGATTTCTGAGGGCTTGCCACATAGTCTCGTTGATGCCTGAAGCTTTCAGCTTCCAGGTATTTCCAAAACCAGACCTCCTTGGAGCTCTGGTTTATGTGGTGGAGCACTGCTACCCTCAGGATTGAAGTGATCACAAATCAAGGACTGGTAACCCAAGGAAGCAAATGGTCAAATAAGTAGACGGATTTGGGCACTTCTCAGAAACAGAAAGAAAGTAAATTTAAGTGATTTTAGAGGATTCAGGATTTCTTTATTTGCTTTTTTGTTTAAGGTGGTAAAACATTAAAAATGACACAGGTGTTTTTCACAGCAGGGCCAAAGAGAGGTTAAATCAATCTCCTAACTCACAATAGGGATGGTTAATTCTAATTTGTGAGCTGTGAAAGTGCCAGTTTTTATTAAATCTGAGAACTTTAGAAACAGAAGATGAGAACAAAGGAAGAAAGGAAGATTTTTTTTTTGTGTGATGTAAAAATTAATGTCCATCAACTCACTTTCTCTGATGACCCATTGAGTCAACAAGTAAGTAAATGCATCTCATTTGCTCTGCACATCATGGCATAAATATTCTATCTCCTTGCCACTGCAATAAAGAGTAGAAAAGCACAACCCTTTTTTTGGAGTTGTCTGGCTGTTTTACTGTGCATAAGCATAATAACTGTTATTTTCTGTCATTTTCCAGCATTTTTATGTTCTCTTAAACACAGGCATGCAAGCAGTTGAGGTCCCTCCTCTCTTGTGAAGGTGCAAACCCAGAAATAGTCACTGAAGTCAGGGATTGATGTAAACCAAGTGAATACAGAACATCCATAACAGGATGATACACAATGGCAATAAAGCATGTGTATGATGATCATGGGAAAACTGTCTGGCCTGTGGGTTTTGTTGCACTGCGAAATTGAAAAATATTCTAGCACCCAGGTGAGATGGAATTCAGGTGGGGTGAGAGGCATAAATAAGTGGGTGAGAAGATTGGGTGTAATGAGCTCGGCCTTGGCTCTTGTGCAACTACACCAGAGCTTGCAAAGCAGAGGTACAGCTGAGGGCTTGGTTTACTCTGTCTGTGGAGCAAGTTTACAGGGACTGAAAATGGGAGGTGTAAGTTGTCCCATCTTTGCTCTGTAACAAGCAAGACCACTCCCATCAGACAAGGAATCTCTCAGCAGCACGTTACCTGCTGGCCCCATGTTGATGATGACGTGTAGGATGCCCTATGGCAGGCTATGATATTTGAAAGGTGGGAGATGCAGCTGAGCACATGCCAAGGCCTGCACTGTGGTCCTGGGCATAGCACAAGGGCAGTGCTTTTGGCTTAATGTGTGTTAGACAAGCTCTGTGATTTTTCAGATGTGCACTGCCCACAGCAGCAATTGCTTAATGCACCATTAGATTTTGCAATAATTGGCTTCTACAGGGTCCTTTACAAGAGGAGAAGTGATTTTCCTGGCATCACATTTTATGTAAGTGTGCTATTAGTCATGTGCCATTGCTGGATATTTGACTTGTTTGTTGTCTAATGTTTGAGGTGAATACTATTTAAGATTTATTTTGTAGTTTTCACAATGCCAATGTAAAATATATAGTTTGTTACCATTAGGTTGGAAAAAAATTACCTCTTGATGCAAAAAGGATGTCAAGATTTGAAACTACTAGGTGACAAATGACAGAGGCACCAAATATACCTTGTTCCTGTATATCACTTCTTTGAAGATGTGCTTTTTATATAACATTGTGGGTTTCATTCTTGTCCTCAAAATACCCTTGAAACTGAGGAGTGCTGTCCCACCAATGTTATTATGCTGACAAAAAGATTTTAGTTTTTAGACAATTACAAAATATATGAATGCAGGCATAATGTTTTAGTTGCATAATGTAATACCAGGAATAGCTCACCAGTCATCTTAATCAGATCATTATTCACTCAAAATCCCAATAATTTGCAGTGTACCTTGTCTAAATGGAGGTCAGAGAAGACACTGGTAAGGTCAGCAATTAGTTCTGGTACTGAAAGCTGGCTTTTAGTGGATGGGACAGTAATTAAGAATGGTATAGAACTTGAAATATTTTCCTTGAGAGGCTGCTGCAATCTTGGGGTATTTTTCAATTTGTGAGAATTCTCATCCACTTACAGACATTAATGCTTTCTGATTTGAACAGATCCACAAATTAAAGGAAAAGCTGCCTTCAAATCATTAGCTCTCCAGTCTTTTGGAGTTAATACAGTTGATACAGTCACCATTTTCAAAACTTCTAAAATCTGATAAGAGTTCTAAAATGACATTGCATCGTATCTGTTCCATTCAGTTACGGCCATTTAAAATAATTACAATAGAAATTCCCCCTTGCTGAGAAAAATCTGGACAGCTGGAATCTTCCCTTTAACCTGCATAAAACTAACAGGCATCACATCTTTCTTGTTACCAATTCTGCATAGCATTTCTCCTGCTAGCCAGTGCAATTTAAAACACCTGGTTACCTGAAGTAAAGTCAGGGAGACTGAAAATACAAACAATTACACTGCATGTTTTTTAACAACAGGAATATATTAGATAAGTGAAAACATTTATTATTCACTGCAAGAATAGTTACAGAACTAGCTTGGAGATTTGCTATATTTCTGAATATTGTTCATTTAACTTCTTCCCAGCATCAGAAAGACACTTTCAAAGGCTATAAACATCAAGAACAATTTTAGATTAAAGATCTAAGATGAAAACTTGTAGCTGAAAACTTAGCTCATCAGTAATTCAAAGTACTTCTGGGGAATGACATCTATTGGTGATGCTTTAGCTAAACCTGTGGCTATATGGGTTTGATTGCTCTCCTGTGCCACAAGGTGTCATTGTTTTACCATTATCAGCTTTTAAAAGCCAGACTATAGGAAAATCTGCAACAATTCCTTCATCTGGAGATTTAAGAACTGGGAAACATACACAGATAATTATCTAGGTTTTAGTTGCTTGAGAAATGTAGAAAATAGCAGCCTGTCAGAGACTAAATCAGGAAGATCTCTTTGACATCTACTAATGTATCAGTAAGCCTTCAAGGTCTTCAGGCCTGTTTGTTTTTCCCTTCTTCGTGTAGAGGCATGGTGTTTGCTGTTTGATCCCCTTACCTCGGTATGTGGTATGGAATTTTAGTTCCATTTTGGTGCCTTTGGAGGGTGACACGTGCCATTTTGACAGAGCCATGTTTCTGTGCCCCTCAGGTGAAGGTAAGGATCATGGCCACTGCATCCTCCCACCCTGCTGCTTACCCTGGGTAGGCTGCCTCAGTGACTGCTTCATCATAGAACAATTTGGGCTGGAAATGACCTTTAAAGGTCATCTATTCCAACCCCACTGCCATGGGTGGGAACACCTTCCACTAGATTAGGTTGCTCAGACCCCTGTCCAACCTAGCCTCAAATGTTTCCAGGATGGGGCATCCACTGCCTTTCAAGGCAAATTGCTCCAGTGTCTCATCATCCTTGTTATAAAATATTTCTTCCCAACATCTAATCTAGACCTGCCCTCTTTCAACTGAAAGCCATTCCTCCTTGTCCTATCTGTACATGTCCTTGTAAAAAACTTTTTTGTAGCCCCCTTTAGCTACTGGAAGGTGCTATAAGGTCTCCCCAGAGCCTTCCCTTCTGGAAGCTGAGCAGCCCCAACTCTCTCAGCCTGTCCAGCTTTGCTGATATTATTAGCGCAGTGCTTTGTATAACACTGAGCCTGTTACACAGACATCAGGTAAGACACTGTAAAGAGGAAATTCTGCTATTAAGTGCATACAGGAAGAAAATGGACTCAAACATTAGTACTACCAAACTCCAGGAATATTTATGCATTCAGGAGATTTTACAGATAGATACCTAGTTGACAAAATGTGGCTAAATTTCTCAGAGAAAGCCTGGGGAGAAGCAGGTATCCATCACTTTTACATGGCTTTTCTGGTGCAGTGCTCAGCCAGAATTTCTCCTCTGTTCTGAATGGGAAGCACCAAGGGAGCTGCTCAGCCATTGAGCTGTGTGCTCTGTGTTCAGGGCAGCCAGAAACACTTATTTCAAACAAGGTCATGATGCAAAAACCTTGAGAAAAGCTAGGTGGTGAGAGAGAGAGGGGAAAAAGGAGGGAGTAAGATGAGCTGACTCACAGATACAACAGGAGAGACCTGGCATCTAGTTGCAAGGCTGGAAGAAGTGATGGGAAAGAGGAAGTAGCAAGAGAGTTACAGAGGAATGTTGTGCAGTGGATGAGGAGATATTGCTTGGGATTTTCTGCCCAGGTACTTATGACCTTGGAGAAGGCATCTGAGTTTCCTAACATGGGGTGGTTTAATAGGAAACTCTGTTGTGTTAATAGAAATCTGTTGGTATGTTATAAAGGCATTCAATGTTGAGACCAAAGGTGATGAGCTGTGAGCTAAGGTGGCCAGATACAACCATCCTATGTGTATCCATAGCTTATAAATCTAGAAACATACTGCTGAAATAAAATAAATTAAAATAAACCAGATATCATAGGTGTGAAGTCATATCACTGTCAGATGAAAATGGAGTTAAAAGATGGTGAGTAGATCTTTCATTTTGTAATCTATCTTGGGAATCTCAGTGGACCTTCTAAAACTTCAAAATCATTGGAAATGTTTCTTTTTCCTGAGATGAGAATTATTGACAGAATGGCACGTGAAAAGTTTGCTGAAAAGTGCTGTCTAAATCATTACCTTTTCTGTGCATGAATGGTGACACTCTGAAGAACACTCAAGTGTAGAAAAGAGGGAGTTTATCCATACGAGTTTGCTAGATTTTAGAAAGACGTTAAGCTATGTAATTACCTCAGTTTTCCAGAGGGAGAGGAAAATATGGTTCTGTTGTATCAACTTTTCTGAATTTTAGCATTGGTTAGTTAGAGATACATTTTTTGGGCAGTCAGAGAGCTGTAATTCAGTATTGATAGTTAAAAAGGCAACAGTAAAAAGGCACGCAGATTCTTCTCTCCGGGCCTCCTGCTTTTCTTTTCACCCTAGTGAATGTACCAATCATATCTTTTTTTCTTTGATTTAATACACAAAACAAGCCACAGTTTTTGATGCAATATTTCTTACCAGGTGTCATCACTCAGTACTTGTTGGCAGCAGAGCAGTGTGGCATCCACTGCACTGTGTGATGGTGTCTCACCTTTTGGCTCACACCACTGCACATCTTCTCAGGCAGGTTTCGCTGTGTTTAACCACTTCACCCTGCTTTTATTTTGGCTTTCATTAAGTCTCACAAGCCAACTTTTAAGTATCTAAACAGAAAATCAGTCTTCACAGAACCAGTGTTTACATTCATGGTAGTTAAATCTTGTACTGTCAGACAGGGCATGACGTGCACCACTGGGAAAGAAGGTCCTTATGATCTTTATGAGAAAGGTCTTTGGGATCTTTATGCACTGTGTAAAACCTTTCCCCAGGCGTCAAAGGTACCTGTCACCTTTGCTAATGATTCCCAAATGTCACTGTGTTAATGATCTCTTTTCAGCTCAAACCACAAGCTGTGGATGTCTGCTTCTCATGAGACAGATAATTCGCTTTGTGTATAAACCACGTCTCAAACCAAATGGAAAACAATAAATAGCAATAACATTTCTGATGGAAACCACTTTCCACAGAAGGGCTCAAAATGTCACATAACAGCTACAAAGGCAATGTTTTATCTATTATAAAAAACTCACCAAACCAGGAGCTTTTACTGTGCACTTTATTTTTTCAGCCTAGGGAAAGGTGAGACTTCAGCCTTCTCTTTTGCCTACTCGTGTGCCAGTGCAGATGCAGCAGCAGAGGCTCTGCCTGCCACTTGCAGCTGTGGCTACGATGGCATCTTGGTGATTTGTGGAGCAGGACCTCAGTCTGCTGCTGGCCGAAGGTCACAATGTGGCTCTTCTTCCTCTTTATCCCTGGGAAGAACACCTCAAGTGCCCGAGTGCTGCTTCAGCCTCACTGGAAACATTTCTCTGGCCTTCAGAGCAGCAAGGTAAAGAAGTACCCCTGTTCCTCTCAAACCTTGACAAGCCTCATTTCATAAAAGCTTTTTGCATTTGCCAGATTTACAGTAACTGATCAGGAGCTGTTTATGAAGGCACAGCTTGGTCCCTGAACACCTTCCAGGCAGTGTGTTACCATGTACTCAGTTTGTATAGCCTGCTTGTTGTACAGTGGCTATATGGTACATGCATCGAAGAAAAGGACAAAAAAAAAATAATCAAAGTATTTGCCTTTTCAGGGTCTTTCCAGGTTAAGGAGGCTGCCCCCAGTAACACACAATGACAGCGCTCAGTTCTCGGTCAGATCTTGCTCTAGAAATACATTTCCATGTACAATCACCACTGACCACAGTGAGGGCTCACATGAGCCTGTGAGACGGTGAGACAGTGACATGATAACAGAAGTATTGGGGCAGTCAGACTGCCCGATTTTGGTACTCCCTTTATCAGATTGTGCAAAACATTAGAACAGAGCTGTGTGGATGCTGAATGCAGAAGCAGGTAAGATAGAAGTTATCTTCAACATGGGAAATAGAAAGTCAGTGAGATTAGAGGGGGCTGTACTAATAACCAGGTTTTGCACTCACCAGGTTTAACCTGCATTTTCAGCTCCAACCAGATCATGTTTATTAACTGGACAGGTGAATCAAGTGCACAGTTTTACTCTGTGGAAAAAATAAAGAGAAAATGAGGTGGCCCCTTAGAATATCTCATTTCAGTATAAAGAGGCTGGTACTGAAGACTCACTAAGAATTAGGTTTCTAGTGACCAAATTATTTTTCATTCTTTCCTACTGTCATTATGTTAATCAAGAGGTACACATGCTCATCTACCAACTTCTCATTAATGTTCAAAGGCACTCAACTGCTAGTTTTGCCTTTGAAATTCTCCCCTCATTATACCTAACACATTTCCAGCAGTCTGTCATGCTCAGCATTTATCACATAGCCAATAATCCCTATCATCTCCAGCTTCTGTGCTGACAAATGTTAGCCTTATATTTCAAAAAATTAATAACCACAGGGACACATTTCAACTTAACAGAAACTCGGGATTGTCTTGGTTTCCCACAGCAACCATCAGGAATACTGGAAGAAAATAGGTCAAATGAAAACGTTATATGACAAAATTGTAGGCAGAGTTATCTTAGTGTTATTTCTGAAAGATGGTTGCACAGTTGTTAAGATGGGATGTGCTTTACACACCAATCCCTCTCAATTATTCTAACAATCAAAAAAAAAAAAAAAAAGGGTTTATACTGTAGGAGCATTTGACTCATTTTGGATAGAGAGCAAAATTAATAGGTCAAAGAAAAACAACAATTACTTTCAGTTTGCCTGGCATTTTAGTGACGCATTTTCTAGAAACTTATGTACAGAGCTAATTCTGTTTTTCCTATTTGGCGCATAGTTATAACGATTATAATATGACAGCTAAAACAATCTGTGGTGCAGATAACAGCAAAATATTGATCTAGTACCAACAGGAATTTAATTTTAGGCTACCTTTCTTTAACAGTTTCCTTGATTAGTAACATGTGAATACCTCAGTTTTCTATTGCTTTTCTTGCTACTATTTGTTATTTCATCACAGAAGCCTTTGGGAGAATCCATGATGCTCTAGAAGACTACTGTATAGAATACAGAGAGCAGAGAAGACTTTCTTAGGTCCTTATGATCCTTCCACAAGGACAATATGTTGTTTGCAAAGGATAAGCTAAATATGTTAGTGAATGATGCTAACTTTTCAGAAAGCATGAAGCAATACCAACAGGGTTTAAATAGTTCACATACTTGGACAGAAAATAAAATAGGACTAAATTTAGATATACTTTGGTTAATAAATTGAGAGAAAATCCCAAATTTTCAGTGAAGTGGATCAAGTTTGAGAAGATGTATGTGCTTAACATTGTCAGCTTATTTTGAGTAGGAATTGATTGCAATGAGCAGAGTAAATGTTCCTCTTAATAAGCAGACAAATTGAATTTCAGAACTTAGATGCTATCTTTATAAGCTCAGGAGAGCAAAACTCTTCTCTTCATATGAAATACTGCTTTGGTTTTCCTCAAAACACTTTCTACAGGGGAAAAGAATTCTGCATTTTCTGGACTGAATAGTGTGCAACACTCAAAGAATGGGTTTGTTTTATTTTCTTTTGTTTGGGGGTTTGTTTTTTCCCCCCTTTTTTTGTAGTACACAAGTCTTTTATTTCTGGTTTCATGCATGATGAAACAAAGCTAAAGATCACATCTTTCCTCTGCTGCTTCTGTTCAAAATCACTTCAGGACGAAAGGTGACACTGAAATTTTGAATTTGTTCATTTTGATTTTGCTAAGTTCTTCATCCTTCCTACACTTTTCAGTCCTCAGATGACAAATGCTAATTACTGTCTACAGAGTTATTCCTCTTCCCCCTTGGCAAGGTCCTGGCTTAAAACCTCTCTTGTGGCTCTGAGTGACTTGTGTCACAGTATACATGCCCCTCTACCACTGGGACCTGCTCAGCCTCCATCCCAACTCCACAAAACACTGCCACATGTCTGACTGAAGGTGAATGAATCCTCTTGCTCCTCACAGATCCTCATCCAGGCTGTCATATCCTTTAACACAGGAAGGAGTCTTTGTGCTGATTCATGTAATACAGGCATATGAAACTGAGATTGTTTTCCATGCATAATTTGATATAAAGAGCATGGTATTCTCCTTTTACAAATAAACAGGAAAGAAATTAAGTATTAAACTCCAGCTGTTGATCTTACAATCTATTTTTGGAGCAAACTGTGACTAAAACTGTGTAATGAGAGGACTTGCATAATGGCATTTACCTTATTCTGCATTATAATGCAAATCTCTGTGTCCGATGACTCCAGCCACAATATTTTATACCAAAGTAGCTGATAATGCAAGCCAGATTTCACTGCTGCTGAGACCTTGCTCTCTGACCTTTCTTCCATTCATTTGGGGAAAAAACCCCCCACAATTTCCTTCCAAATGTCTCCTCCAAAAGCTTTTAGGAGATAAACATTTTCTCCCTGCTTTATTCTAATGTAAACTTGGACTCATAACATTTCATTAAAACAGCGTAAATCTTTCCCCTCCAGAAGTTATCTGCCATGTTTCTTCTTATCCTTTGGATGACTGCAGTAATTTTTATGCTGTGCTGTCGGGAGTGTAATGTTAAGTGCTTCATTAATGATGATTTGTGCCATTGAGAAGTTTAAAATGGGCAGATCCTGGCAAGGACCTGACATTATTTATTTTCGCTCTTTATATTAAACTCTGCAAAGAACATTTTAAGAGCAGTTTTACTTCTACTTGGGAATGCTATAAGCAGTATTTCATATGCCATTGCCTCAGAGACAGCATTAACCAGGACAACAATAATAATGGCTGCTCACATTGCTAATAAATATTTGCATTTATTTGTAATAAAAGGGATACATTTCACTGTGTGAAAGGAAGGAGATAAGTAGAGAGATGCCTGTCTGCATTTGGAATAAATGATAACTCCAGAAATTTTCTGCTTGAAGGATTAAGAAACAATGATTGTACCTCAAGGATACAGGCCCTGCAGAGCATGATGCAGCACTGCAGGTGAGAGCAAATATGACTGGGACCTGGGAATTGCCCTGGGAGATGGGCAGGGGCTCTGTGGGGTGCCTGGCTTCAAATGAAAATGAGGGGATCACACTTTACTTTGGAGGTGGGGAGGGATAGGAAGGAGCAGGAGGAAAGAAGGGATGGATGTCTCAATGCCCTGATGTGCTGATGGATTTGGGTTCTGACCTGGCTCTTGGTCTGGGACTTGGTCCTGGGTTTGGGGGATGCTCAGCTTGTTACTTGCCTGGACAGTGAACCAAGGGGCAGAACTCATGCTAATAAAATAGTCACAGCACAACTTAATGTAGGAGCACTGAAAGACCTTTATAACATTCAACATCTATTTGAATATTAGCTTTTTCCCTTTTTCTCCCTCCCTCCACTCTATTATAAAATAAGAGGAAGCACAGGCTCATTTGCTAAGCAAAATTCTTTTTCACTAAGACCAACACAGGGTGGTGTAGTATAGTTCTTTGTTTAACTACAATTTTTTGTAAGGTGTGAAAAAACATGAAATTTATTTGAAACAGATCTGGAGGAAAGGTAATTTTTTGTCTATTTCATATGTAAACAGACATTTTACTAGAGCTTAAATTTCACATGACCTCATTTAAACACCAGGCACAGGGAATGCCAAATGGCAGGTAATTTTATTTTTGTGTTTTAGTTCACTAGGACTATATTTCTCTAGGCAAACTGGGGCTTAAGAATGTACATTAGGAAACTGAAGAGAATTACTTCTGAAGATTTGAGGCTCTTGTCTGTGGACTCCAAGGTGGCTTCTAGAAAGAAATAATGAGAATAAACTGCAGTTCACACTCAGGAAAAAGAAAAAAAAAGGTTAAAAGTACAGTGTCCCAAAAGCTCCGTTTTAGGAGCAATATTAAATAAGTTTGCAGGAAAGAAAAGGTCAAACACAGTATTAAAGAGCTCTGAATTAAATACTCTGGAGAAATTAAATTGTTAATAAAGACTCTTACAGCCCCTTTACGATTAGTGTTTCTTGGAACTTTGAAGAGACCAGATTGCCTGTGCAATGTAAAATGTCACTGGAAAAATATTCATTTAATCAGCATGGATTAAAATATATGAATTTTTACCTGGCTAGACTCAGCTGCAATAATTTTCCAGCACACATCTGCAGCAGTCAGACACCAGCCTAGGTAGGTCTGTAGTTCATAGTTCAGTCATTCTTTGGTTTCCCTGTGATAGAAAACTCAAGAAATCAGTTTTATAGAGTAAAATTCTACAGAAATTACAGTTCCCACAATAGAAATAATAACACATAACTAGATATAATGGGCCCTCACCAACTTCAGAGACCGGACTGCTACTTATTTCAATATGTCTGGGGGAAAAAAAACCCCACACAAGTGGGTTCGCAACATAGGAAATATTTAATAAAGATTGTATTCAATTTTGCACTTGATCAACAGGCATAATTTAATTTAGTGGTAGAGAAACAAAGCAAACAAGGAGGTGACCCCATGAGGAGGTGAGTCACCAGGAGGGAAGAGGAAGGAGGAAAGTCCAGATGGAAGAGCATGCCAGCACTGGTGCCTGTGAGAGGAATGGAAGCTGGGATCCCTCACATCTGCCACACTTCTCCTGATGAGAAACAGATCAACTTCTCACTCGCTCTTCAGGACACAGCAACCTTGACATGCTGCTAGTCTGTGGGATGGTATGAAAGACAATAAAAGAAAGGAATGTGTTCACTCTAATTGGCAGGGGGGATAAAAAAGAAGCAAAGAAATTTTAGTGAACTAAAGCTTGTTAAGGTACAGGCCCTACTTAAGAGTTGTCCATCCAGGTGGTGCTATTTCCAAAAAACCAAATTAATATGAAGTATTGATATTTATATCCAAGATTATGATGACATTGCATCAGCAATTTGCTGCCAGTGTTAACAGTGGCAGAACTGATACTCAGAAACTCCCAGAACATTTAAAGCAACACGAATGTCATATGTCTATACCCAGTTAGCAGCATAAGATATTAGCAAGCTCAATGATCAGTTTAAAATAATTTTATAAATCCCATATACATCCATTTGCCTTCTGACTAATGAAACTGCCTTGTGGTTTTGTTTTCCCTTCCCATTTTCTCCACCTAAAAGCAGCAGTTTGAGAGGCTCATTTCCATTACAGATGCTGTTGGTGCATAAAAGGAGAGTGCCTGTGGAGAAAGCTCTGGATTAGACATGCTCCCTGTGGAGTGCATTTTTTATCAAAAACCATTTCTGATAAAACATGCTATTTGACTTATTTTCCAGTTGTAAAGAATCTCATGCAAAACTGCTGCAGTTGGGTCACAGTAATACAAAGTCTGTGGTGCTCGAGAGTTGGTGTATGAAGAGAAGCTGCATTAGTGCTGGGTAAAGAGATGGTCAGGACACTGCACAATCATAAACACAGCTATGTGGAATTTTTTCAAATTAATATATCACTCTCTTGAAATGTATCTATAAAAAAATCAAAGTAATTTTTCAGTGTGAGTTGAGTTTCATAAGTAGTTCAGCCCTTCCACACCTTCCCTCCTCCCCAGGTAATATGCCAAATGGAATTTTTTTTTTAGATCTATTTTTGCCTAGTTCTTCCACCATAAACCTGTATCTGTTTGCAGATTTCAGATTTACCATCCTGTGTTATATTTTCACAGATTAGGGAACTGAGTAGATAAGGAAAATGCTTTACAGGCCCACTTTGAAAAAAGGCTGAATAGCCAGTCTGTGTAATGTATCTGAGGCTCCATGCACAGAGAAAAGTGGCTGCATGTCCCAGAGGAAATATTTCAGGGGGAGCTAATGCCTCATCACCTTAGTCATCAGAAACTCAACTATAACCAGTTAATCCTGTGGAAACTAAATTTCATTAGTTCCAGTCCTCATGACACTAGAACCTCAATAAAAATTCCTTTTATGTCAAATGATCTTGGAATCACAGGACTGTTTGGGTCAAAAGGGACCTTAAAATATACTCCAGTTCCAACTCCCCTGCCATGGGCAGGGACACCTTTCACTAGACCAGATTGCTCAAAGTTCCATCCCACGTGGCCTTGAACACTTCCAGGTATGGGGCATCCACCTGTTCCAGTGCCTCACTACCCTCACAGTAAAGGATTTCTTCCTAACATCTAATCCAAATCTACCCTTCTTCAGTTCAAGACTATCTCCCCCTTGTCCTGTCACTACATGTCTTTGTAATAAGTATCTCTCCAGCTTTCTTGTAAGCCCCCTTTAGGTACCTGAAGGGATTCCAAGGTCTCCCCAAAACCTTCTCGTCTCCAGGATGAAGAACCCCACTCCCTAAGCCTGCCTTCATGGGAGAGGTTCTTCAGCCCTATGATCATCTTCATGGACCTTCTTTGAACTTGTTCCAAAACGTCCATGTTCTTCCTGTGCTGGGGACCTTAGAGCTCAATGCAGCACTGCAGGTGGGGTCTCAGCAGAGCAGAGGGGCAGAATCACCTCCCTCGACCTGCTGCCCACTCCTCCTCTAATGCAGACCAGGATACAATTGTCTTTCTGGGCTGTGAGTACACTTGGCTGAGTCATGCTGAGGTTCTTGTGCCCTTCATCACCTTTCTGCAGCATCAATTATCAAACTTAAAAATAATGAGGTTTTTTTGTTCTTATCAACAACAGGAATGTTATTCCAGTGTCTCATCACTCTGGACAAGTGGCAAAAAAGGAAGCAGCAAACAAGTAAAGCAGAAAAAGTGGAAAGTAATCATGAAAATAAAGGGGTTGACGGAAGGGAGGGAGGAAAGTTTGCTCACCTGAGAGGAAGAACTTGAAGAAATTGGGAAAGGTGCTAAAGCATGACACAGCACTAATGGGTGGCAAATGTAGGTGTAGGTGTTTCTTCTACAAAAGGAGAAACTCTGGGAGCTGATCTTTACCTCGCAGAGTTTTTTAGAGGGGACAAGGCACTAAAGGAACAAAAAGCAGTATGCTGTGATGTGGCCTAAACTGAGCATCCTTTCTTTAATTTTTTTTTTTTTTTAAGAAAGACTATTTTGGATTTTTTATTTCCTAATAAGGGAAGTTCATGGTTTCCTGGTAAATCCATGAAACATGTGTTTTTTAAGATCAGTGATGATTTTGACTGAAAGTCATACATTAAAGAAGGGAAGGAAGTTTACTAAAGGAATTTTTATTCTAACTTTTTTTTTAGTCACATAAATTCAGTGTTTCATGGCAGTTTGAATAAAAAAACCATATACTGTATAAATCAAATTCGTGTTCTTTTTCGAACACTGAGGTTTTTTTATGAAAAGTGTCTATATTTTTGAAACCTGAATATTTTTGCATACTTTGTCCATAGAAAATGCAGCAAGTCATACAGGTGCAGTATATCAATATGCCAATTTCATGAAATGACTAAATGTCTACTTTAGTATTTAAGTTTTAACCAGGATTACATTTTTGTCTCTGCTTACTGCATCTCATATCAGAGATTTGTCTGGGAGGATGCAAACCAGATTCCTTGAGGAAAGCAAACTGGCAGATACTGTGCTGGTGTCTATGTAAGGCACTCCAGCTGCTAATGAGCAATTAATCCATAAAGGCAGAGCAAAGTTACTCTGGCATAGCCCCCTCTGAAGTGCTTACAGTACATATGGGAGGTGATGAGCACGGACTGCTTCAATCAGCAGATTCAGGTTAGCAGTCTTGCTACAGTGCACACAGGTTAGAAGTGCCAGCATTCAGTGCTCGAGGGAACATCCAACCCATGGAGTAGTTCTTGTCTCTGGATGTCCAGCCTGGTCCTGTTTGGTCTGTGTGTCACAGTGGGACTGCAGTGAGCAACACTGTGGGGAGACCTGGACCAGTGGCTGAGATGAGGTGCACCCCAACAGCTGCCTGGATTGGACAGTCCAGGGGTCAGGATGGTTGGGGTTACTGTGCTAATAGAGAACACCTGTTCAGAAGCACAGCCACAGCTGATGAGAAAAAAACTGCTCCTACGCTGAGTTGGAGACTCAGAGGATGAGTTGTTTCAGGCCAGGTTTGTCTTTTATTTCTCCAGAGAGTCTGATGTGTCTGTCTGTATGGTGTCTGTCTGTCAATTGTAAAGCTCTGCTCCTGCTGCTTTTCAGAAGACAAACTTCCTTAGAAAAATAGGATACCTGTCCTGAATGTGGATTAATCATTCCTATAAACTCTGCTTTAAATTCGGATTAAACAGGTAATGCATGAGAAGCCACACTAGTAACATGTACAAGAATGCTGTACTTTAAGGCAATCATAAAATCAAGGAAAAAACACCAAGAAATACAGGGAAGGCCCCAATTTATTATTTTTTTTTCCACTAAAAAATGTACTTTCTCAGGTGTAAGGCCTCATTCCAAGGGCTTTGTTTTTAGTGGAAGGAAATTACCTTGAAAAAACACACAATAGTATGTAACCATCCTCGACAGGCAGCTTTATTACATTTGTTAAATGATTTTCCCCTTCACAGATTTCTCAGGTTTCTTAAACCATATGTGTGAGCAATATAGCACATACAGGAAACAATTTCATTCTGGACATAGAAGGCAGGAACAGATATCACCATATAGACGTTTGTACTCACACATGCCTGTGTATACAGAGTGAGCGTGTGTGAGTATACATATAGAAATGTATATGTACGCTCAGGCACAGCCAAATAAGCTTCTGTCTTTTGCCATTTTGGTGTGCATACAGCTAGAGAAGTATCAGTATCTATATCATTTTGCCCACCTATATTTCTTTCTATGAATGATAAATAATTAGTGGTGTAGCTATAAAGCTTATGTATTTCTAGCCAATGACACCTTCAAGGTCCCTCTGCTGCCTACTGCTTGACCTTGGTTTAAAAGCACACAGAATGGAAACCTTGAAACCAAGATCAGCAGGATTCATTCTGACAGAAAACAGATGCTGCACAATGGAGAAAAATACACATTTAATTTTAATCCTCCTTTTTTTTTTTTTTTTTTTTTTAAACAGCCTGACTATTACCAGTTCTTAAAAAAAATCCTAAGGTACAGACTGACCTTCACACAAGTATCATACATTTTAATACTCCAATTAAATTTTGATTGGATAACATTGTAAGTACAATAACTCTAGCAATGTCTATGTTATTCCTCCCTTTAGACACGGTAGCAGAAGAATACTGTGGAAGTAACATAACAAAGGGTTGTGGCCTTAAGATGAGCCTTCTTAATGGAAGATTCCAGACTTCATAAAAGTACAATAAGAAACATTTTATTTCATAATATTTGGACATGAAGGTTATGAGGCCGCAATATAGACAGATGATACACAGTGATGTGACCTTAAAGATAGTGCTTTTGTCTTACATTACCTTTCAATTTTATGTTCTGTTTCAAGCCAGCTAATCTTAGGTAGGGCTTAATAGGCTTCTTGTTTTCTGAAAGGGAATGAAAAAAATGTCTTTGCAAAGTGGGGAACAGAATTTGAGATCATATCACATGTCACTGGTGCAGGTCCACATGAAATGGACAAAACCATGCCTGGGTCTCCAGCTGCACTTGTCCATGGGAAACCATCATTGAATACAAGTCTGTCTGAAGGTCTTCTTACTGGGATGACTGTTTGCTATGACATTATTTGGTGCTTTTGTAGAGAAGAAAATATAAAACTTTGCTGATATTGGTTGTCAATTTGGTGCTTTTATTGGGAAGAGAGTTAAACCTTTGATGATATTTCTTGGCAATGTCACAAAAATGAAGGGGTCCTTAAATAATGAAAAGAGACAGATCAATCATGCAAAGCTGCCTGGATTGCTCAAGCTGTTGGTGAACAAAGGAGGAATGTCTTAATATGGGTAGAGCATGGGAAAAAAGAACATACGATAATGTTCATAAGGCAGCAATAGTTAAAAGAATTAGCTTAGAATAATGGTAAAAAGGACTGAGGTTATACTTGAATGGAAAAAGGGGGACATTCTAAAAGGGTAAAGAAAGATATTTATAATGACATCTGTATGAACTGGGAGACAGTGTACATATCCCAGGTCTGTTCCTCATAAGAGTGTGTGTATAGAATCCAGTAATTTGTGACTCAGACTTTCTCACTTTGTGCATATAGAACCCTTTTTCAGTGCACAGGCACAGACTTTTAATAATTTCACATATGCAGATGGTTAAAGAATTTCTGAAATTATTCCATTCTGTGAATTACACTGAAGCAGCAAATAGGCCTCTGGAGGTTTCATCATGCATTAAGTATCACACCATTCTCTTTTCTGTAACGAACATCTTTATGGACCTCAAATCACTAAAGTGGTCCCTCCCCAACCCCTTTTTCAGCTTTTCAATTTTTCAATTTATCCAGTTCAGCTCTAGTCTGATGACAGTCTTAGCCCAGTAATTAAGCCCTACAAAATCAGGAAACATCTGATGTTTCAAGATTCCTTCTGATGTTTTTAGACATCACCATATCATGGCTGGTCTTGCAGTTCAGCACAGAAGGAAAACAGAAACTTTATTCCTGCATTTCCTTAGGGATCACTGTCCTCAGGTGTAGTCAGAGAGTCCGTCATATTGATTTTAGTTAGCTGCTTTTAATCTTTGTTTCCATTTCTGTGTGCACACATACTAAACATATATTCATACCCACCTGGATAATTCTGGAGCTCAAAAGATTTGACTGTAGTACTGAGTAAAATATATGAAAGAAATTGCTTTATTTATTCTGGGAATATGATTATGTATAGTTGAATAGCAGACTTCTCTGCTGTATTACTATACACAGCCTTTTCCCCTCCTTTCTATTTTATTCTTTGTAAAATGAATTTTTCTGTGGGGAAAAAGGGCAGTTAATAATGAGATCTTTAAGCACAAAATGTCTGATAATGATAAGAGCAATGGGAAGAGAAGCAAGATGGATAGAAGAATAACAACACTGAAAGAAGGGCAGGAAAAAATCCTGGAAATCTGCATTATTTCTGCATCTGGGAGCATATTATTGAATCTGAAGCACTTAGTTATGTATTTATGTAATTTTATCAATTGCACCTAATTACAAGGGTGAATGCTGACAGAGGTAGGAAATACTTCAGTGAATTTCATGCTTATTATTTCTCTCTTCTTATTTCTTTTTCTTGTCAAACACTTTAAATTAACTTTTAGTTAAGACCATTTTATCTATAAAACTATAAATGCCCTATAGCATGTTTTTGAAGGCAAAATAAGCTCCTAACCTGAGAGAGGAGTAAGAGGACCCTGAGATATTTTTATCAAAGCAGCCTAAGAAATTGCAGACCTCAGCGTAGATAGTGCAATTAAAGGGAAAGTCAATTGATCAGAGGAAGAGGACAAAAGTCAAAATTTTTTTGTCAATTAGACTTCTAAATTATTGTGTAGGATTCACAGTTTTGGAAAACGTTAAAGCAAGAGACTTTGTAATGCAAGAACAAATATCTTTTGAGGAATTCATTGCTGGTTCTCTGACCAGTTTTCCACCATTAGGTTTCTGGAACAAAGCCTGGGGACTAGCCTCCTCACTGGCTGTTTTCGTTCTGGGTAAGATATCACAAGTTCCTTGTGACTGCACTAAAACACTGTCCATTAGCTATCTGTGATGCATTTCACCCTTTAAAACAACTAAATCAGTTAGAGAAGATTTTTTTTTTACATGACCTGATCTACACAGTCTTATGCACTTGGCAGAACTCTTGCTTCATACTTTAGTTTTAGAATGCTTCTTTAAGCTGCTTCATCACAAGTAGACATTTCGCCTTGGAAGATGCTTATGTGGTTTTTGAAGAACTACTCATGAATAGGACAGGTTTCATCTTATCTTTTAAAGTGGGGTATCTCAAGCAGTCTGGTTCAGGTTCGAATTAACCGAAAGTTCTTGTAGGCAAACACAAAGTACTAGCAATTCTATAAATAAAGACAACTCTATAAATAAAGAGAGGCCAACTATTCATACACGCCAAAATATATAGTGATCACTGTATACTGAGAAATAAGAAATGGACTTCAGAAGGTTGGAATACGTAGGAGGCACTGTCTTAATTAGATTTCTGTATCAATTGAGAGCTTAGAAGAACATCAAAAGGCTTGACTCAAAAGGAAAAAAAATACACCTGCTTTTCTAAGAGCTGACCGTTTAATTTTACTGATATCTAATAGCTTAAAATTTAATAACAGGTTGTTTTTTCTGTTTCAAATGAGGTTCTATAAGAAGTCCAACATTATGGTGAAATAAATAAGTCTTTGTTCAAGATTTTAGGCTAGAAATTGCATTTTTATAGTATTAATGATTTATCTTGAAATTAATATATTCAAGCTACTGAGTCCTACAAGCTACTGTTAAAACATTAATTAAGATCAACTTTGCTTCCAAAATAATATGATTTATGTAATACCTGAGAATATGGAGCAGAGTGTGAGTCTCATACTTATCAGCTGAGTTAAGCAGTTCAATGAGTTAGACTTCAAACATTTAGAAATTTTTAAGAAATTAGCAACTCAAATCTATACTTCCCAGTCAATATGCATATATGGACTTGGCCATATTTCTTTACTGACAGTGCAACAGCCTGACAGATCCTGAGGCTCCAGTATGTAAATCTTACTGAGTAGCCTTCACATGGCAGGAGAACTGTGTTGGTTGTGTCTCCAGTAAGCTCTATTGCGATGTAAGACATGCCTCTGTGTTATGGATTTAAAATCTGGGAATTTTTCTTTCATCTATCAACCCTGTACCTCAGAGGGATCACCTTCTCTCTCTTTTTTCAACCGTGGAACCAGGAAAGAGACTGCCTGCCCTACAGAAAAGAGTTCCACCTAGGCCCCCTCATGAACTGCTAACAAGGGATCATTTGCAGCAGCGTGCTGGGGCACACCTGACCCCTCAGGCTACAAGCTGGGTGTTTGGGAACATCTGTGAGATAAGAAAGGTTTCCTGTCTTCA
>JAWWEU010000001.1:108653229-108668724 GCA_035583155.1 Acropternis orthonyx | reverse complement strand
AAACTGTAATTCTGACTTGTAATCTGTTTGTGAGTTGGATTCATTCCTCCTGCTGGTTTACCTTTAAACCAGCACACTCTGGACATCCTTAGCCATGGAATTCAGTTCCAAAGTTGTGTATAATTATGTTTTGAGATAGACCCAGCATTACAGAGCTTCAGAGACCTCAGGCAGCAGCCTCCCTTTTATTTCCCCTAGGTAATAAAGTGACCTGAGATCTGAAAATCCATAGTTAACCATAACATTACACATGCTCTGTATTTATACAATAAGAATAAATCACTCTGGGCTGTCCATTTTCAGGAGATGACTGCCTTGCTCTCCGTACTGAAATCTCTATTCCTTCAGCCTTGTGACTCATAATGCACCTTTAGTCATATTTTAACCTTCAGCATTATACTTTCTGTCACGTCTTACTGCTTAATACATGCTGTTGAGCACAGCAACATTGCACCATGAGATAAACCTCACTGACTTCTGTATGAAAAACAAATTCACTTGCTTAGTTTTTAATAAGAGGTCCCTTTCATTTGAATGCTTAATATGAATGTTCCCCTTTGATACAAATGTTGTATCCATGCCCTTGACACACTTGCTAGATAATAATAGCAATAATGTCTGTATACAAAAGGCAAAACAGAATATTTTTTTGCCACATTATAGAACTGTATTAGTTCACTGGGTTTCATCTCATTAGATTTAATAATTTTTTTTTTCTCACAGTCAATTGAGCTGTAAAGCATGTTAGATTTGGAGGGAATGACTTTAATCTCTTTACATCCAGACACATCTTCCCTACCTTTCATATATTTTCTGTGGAATCTAGTGAAATAAACAGTAGCTGTGGAGAGGTAAAGGAGCCCTGAAAGGCAGTTGTTATTTCAGATGTATCAGTAATTTACTCTGTGGCTTTACAAACGATATGGATTTGCAAAACTATTTTTATGGAAAAAAGAGTCCCATGCTTTCTCAAAAAAGAGAAGCTATCGAGGAATATGATATGGAGTTGCAATACCTCACCAATCAAACATCACATTAATTTAAAGATAAAGGGCATTTAGCTTATATAATCTTTAAACACTTCCCCCCATCCCCCCACCCCCCTCCCCAATTTGTCTGTTGGTTGTTTTCACCCTTTGTTCAGTTCACCCCAAGAGTAAGTCTACTCAGATTTCAGATCTGCCTATAAGGATTTAGGGAAATTAATTGGGAAACCTTCTCCTTGAGAGTTTATGGAAGTGAAGATCTCACTGAGGTGATAAGCTTTACTCATATCCTAGTGAGATACAATGAGAGACTGAGTGGGATACTGGCAAGCACAGACTCATTTCTGCAACTGGAGCCAAGGAGAAGCATCATTAAATTCTCTGGCCTTTGTTTCATTATTTGTTAGTACTTGCTATGGCCTTATTGTCACACCACAATAACCAGGAACAGGAGCTTGGCCAAACCTCTGTGAAGAGGCAGATGCAGATCCCTCAGCTACATTTGTTTTCGCTTTTGTCTCCTGCAACTCCAAATGAGGTGATCCTGAGGAAAAAAATGATGAAGAATTTATTTCCTGCTAACTTGTTCAAGTTGTATCTTGGCTTAAAGCACATTCCCCAACCATTAAGGGGAAACCCAAGTGGCTGGCAGACACTGTCCCTTCCCTTTCAGCAAGGGCTACAGCACCACTACACATGCCTGAAATGAGGTATATATAAGGTTCTTAGTAGCCCTTCAATTAACCAGAAGATTTGCAAATAGCTTTCTAAGCTTTAATCTGTTTGCTTTTATCCTTCTCCTACCTCTTTGATGGATTTCTGACAGGATAAGCAAGTGACAAGACAAATGCTTTCAGAAGTGGGAAAGTAACAAGTTCACAGTGCAGAAAATGCACATCCTCTAATGCTGCAATCTAAATTTTAATTTAGCAACTAAATCCTAAAGCAAAGAAAAAAGTCATGATTCCTGCATGGGGAAAGCAAACCTAGTTTGCTTTCCACATTTGGAAGCCAGCTGCATTATTACCAGTGGGACAGAAGGACCTATGCTATTTTCTAGCCATGCCCAAAAACTGCACAGAGGCACCAACAAGTTCACATTGCTATATGAAATATTCAACAGCAGATGGGAGCAATTTCTAGCAACAGAAAGTCAGAGTGAGGATCTACAGCTTGGGACCATATCAAGTGCAGATGAAGTAAGGATGCAATTGAACGTGGAAGTTCAATGGTCTATGAGGGTAAGATATCTAGATGGTAAACCAGAACTTTGTAAGACTGAGCTGTGTAGGACCTACAGGGCCTTGAGAAGCATCCAGGAGACAATGACAGCTGTTGATAGTTGAAGAGATGACCAAGGTTTCTGCAATTGTCTAAGGCAGAAGTACCTGTAACATTGCTCCAACTAGGAGAAGGAATAGTGTCTAAAGCTGACACTTTCTCTGACTGACAGTGACAAGAGTAGCATTTATCTTTTTGATCTTGTGAGATTCCTATGTGAAATCTGAGCTGATTCTGGACTGACATTTTAGAATTTGTTTATTTATTTATTTTTAATCCTGGGTTGAAATAATGTAAAGAAATTTAGAGCAGAAACTACAACATATCAGCTTCCCCTGAATATGTTTAATGGGCCAAGTGGCTACTCCATGCAAGAATTTTATTTACATGCTTCCTGAGAAGGCGGTAACAAGGTTAACCTGTGAGTCTTGAGCCATCAAGGAAGAGATTGTGCAAAGTATGTCCAATTTCTCTTTAGATCCACAAGATGTGAGACTGCTCAGAACGTTTCCCAAATCCATAGGCGATGACAGACTGTGCAGCAGACTTTTGGTGACTAAATACAAATATGTAAAGTAACTCTTAAGTGCTTTCCAAAATCTACTTTTATAGTTTTAATATCCAAGGCTGAAAATAACCTTTTTTTTTTTTTAATATGAAATTCATTAAGATGATAAATAACAAAATAAACAGTAAAGAAGGCCATAGTAAATTGTATTTTACTCAAAGTTTCACCTTGTAAAAAACGAACAATCTCCTCAAATCACACAGGACTTGCAAGTATTGAAGAATATAATAAGACAGAACTTGTAAAAATCATGCAGGTACACTGTTTCATCCCAGACCTTCCCTTAATGGAAAAAAAAGATGTAGAAATGAAGAGTCCTGTTTTCTCTGCTAGTGAACTGAATAATAAATAATATTCTCTGTCATTTTAAAAATATATTGAGACATTATAGTTCTATTAAAGAATTATTTGGGAAAAAAGCTTATTTTAATTTTATGGGATTTTTCTAAAAGGTGGAAGTATTTTGATACTGTCTAATACAGTTCATTGAAAAATTACTCTTTCTTAATGGAAGTTTCAGGGGATTAAAAGCTATCCAAATATTAATCGTTCATATCATGCATCATTAGCAGAACTAAAAATTCTTATATTCTGCAAGGTTTTGGAGCACAGCTGTAGAATACCCACAGCACACCCTCCAATAGCAGAAATTAAGCAGTTGGTTGCACCGTTTCAGGTAGGTCTCAGCTCTATTATTCAAAAGGTTGCTTACTAGAACAGAAATTTCACCCATTATCTTCCAGACACCAGCAAGGCAGGTAAGCAGATAACACTCACTTTAAACCCGCACTTACATTGTTTGCTGGATCAGGACCATCACTGGGGCTCTTGATCTTTGGCAGAGAATTATTACTCATAGGCACATGGAGATTCAGACGGTGGTGACAGTGAAGTAGTATTGACTCTGTAGCAGCTACATTTATTAAAGAGAAAAAAAAAAGCTGCTAAATTATTTTATAATGTTTGAAAAATAAAAACAATCACTAAACTCTCCCCGAGAGCCTTTCCCTTGGTAGTGCCAAGTGCTGTGATTTGGAATAGGACATCAGTAATGTACTCAGCAGAGAAAATTCCAGATATTTCACTGGACATAAATAAAAATACTTAAAGGTTCCTGTTAAACAACGATATTTTAAAGATACGAAGAGCACTCAGCACTTGATCCCTGTGGGTCTCTTCCAACTTGGCATATTCTGTGATTCTGTGAAATATGTGAAGGAAACTGCTTACTATGCTTACTATGTAACTGTTTTTCTTTCTAGAGGTCAGAGTAATCTCCTGACCCTCAGATATTTGTTTGCACATCAGTGTACCTTGCTTATGACAGAGGAGAGAGGAAGGAGAGGGAACTGGCTGATTCCCCCCTTTCTTTCTCTAGAACTGTGTTGTTACACAATTATAAAACAAACTAACATGCAAGGGACCACTGGAGGCCACCTGGCCCAAATTCCTGCTTAAAGCAGATGGATTTTCATGTTAGAGCAGGTTGTCCAAGCCTTGTCCAGTCCATCATGTCACCTGGGCACCAAGAAGGGGGTGACCATTTGGTCTCTCCTAACTATAGTACCAGCTACTGAAGGAGCCTCTGAAAAATGTATATCCCTCTTGCCTCAAAGGAACAGAGAAGTTCCACTTCTCCATCCCTAACAGCTCCATATAGGATATTTCCCCTGACTCTTCTGGTCATGTGGAACAGGGATTTGAAGCTCCCCATCCTCTTCCAATCCAATACAGGGAGGACGCTGTCCTGCCACTCACACACAGACACATTCTTGCTAGCTCAAGTAGCACATCTCGAAGAGATAAACATTGTGATCTCCAAAACATTCATGTCAGCAGGACATCCCAGTGAGTTACACTTAGAGTGCCAAAAATGCATTTTAAAAATATAGTTTCCTTGCTTCAAAATTCATGGCTTTACTGTGCTGGCTTTTCTAGTAGAAACAAGCCACAGACCTACCAGTACAACTGCAACTGTTTTCTGCCAGGGAAAGCAGACCCCAAAATAGCTTCTTTAAGATAAATGTGACAATTTCTTCTACAAAACTAAAGCCTACATAAAAAATTACAGTGATGTAACTGTACAGATGCAGCAGTAAGTTTCCTCAAGACTGATTTTTCACTGTACTTTCAAGTCTGGTTACCTCTCAGTTTGTTTTCTGGCATATAGACAAGTGATCTGATTTTCATGAGTGTTCAGTACTCAGCAGATTCCAAGGGAACAGTTTACTTTCTAGTCACTAGTGCCACTTTCAGAAACACTGCAAGACAGACAAATCAGGGTCAAAGGGTTTCCTCCAATTATTTACATTTTTTGTCTGCTCATCTTACCTAAAAATAGAACAAATGCTACCAATTTTATTAATTTTCATACCATAAGTTAAAAAAAATTTTAAAATCCCCTGCTTAAGCAGCATCTCACATTAAGACTCTTATCTAGCATCTTGGAAATGGTACAAGCAAAATGATGTTCCTATCCAGTGTAATATATGATTCCTCCAAGGAAAGAAAGTTGTGTACGCAGATAATACATTCTCTCCTTGTAGTTATTATAGACATTGCTAAGTATTGCATACAACTTTTTGTTAAAGCATTTATAATTGTCTTTATAATTATTTTTTTTATAATTGAATGTATTTATTTATAATTAAAGTATTTGCAAATTAACTTTAAGTTGGAATGCTTCAAGACGAAGGTATAATCACTAAGGTCAGGTAATGGAGAGAAAATTAACAGACACAGACGAAAAAAAGGTATCATTTATGGTTTATTGGTTGTTAACTAACTAGTACGTGTGTGTGCATGCTCTCCCTCAGGAAGCATAGCCCAGGAGGAGCAGCAGTGTGGGATGTGTTGCCTTCTGGCTTTCTGCTGAGGGGCACCAGTCAGATCAGGGTAACTGCTGTGGGAAGGGAAGTATTTGGGAGTTCAGACTGTTTTCCCAAAGGAGCAGTGGGTGATTGATATCATTGGGATCACCAATTTGCTCTGCAGTTGCTAATGTGACAGTGTTAATACAGGTTGCCCTTCATTTAGAATTTCTGGCACTGTCACAGCTTTGTCATAAAAAATGTGAAACAGTGAATTGTAGATTGTTACTGCAAAGAGATTTTTGGAATGCCATGCTTGTATCTTTTCATATCATTTTGAAAAATGAAGAAGTCTGCCTGCCTGCTCCAGTTAGCATTTGTTGTAGGAGGTTTTTTTAAGTAATTTCTGACCTTGTTAATGTTTAGTGTCCTTGAGCTTAGCTTTAATATTAAACAAGAGCACAAGAAATGCTATGTTTTCAAAGACACAGCTGAAAAGCCTTTGACAACAAATATTGTAATATTTTTATTCCACTTTGCTAAACTCTTATACTTGTTAGGAGCTCTGATTCAACCAAGTTAACAAAGTTATCAGATTATATGTCTATTGTCTTGTTATGACTTCCTTGGCTGAGTTCCTGCAGTAAACAATGCTGAAGTGATGCTTTGTTCGAGTGGCGGAACTGGAGGGAGCTGGCGGGAGGGACAAAGGTCACGGAGCTGTCAAGGCCTCTGCAGCAGTGGGGAGCTCTACCTGTGGCCAGTATTAATCAGCCTCTTGCTATGTGTGCTCCAGGGAGTCACTGACAGTCCGTGACAGCCCAGGAGCCAGACCTGGGAATCTTCACACAATAATGGGGTTGCAAGCAAGCAGGACATTGCAGACATTATTTATCCAAGCTGACACATGCCAAAGACCTTGAAAGGGAGGTAATTAAAAACACTTAAAGCAAATAGACCTATGCATTAACTTAAAAATACCTTTCCACTCACCTCATCATATGCCAGAGTGCACAAGTTATAAGAGTAACTCTTTAAATCTCCAGGAAAAAGGAAAGATCATTACATGCTCCCTTTTCTGCTCTTCTGTGTAAATGCCAGGTGCATTCAGCTTTCCTCTAAGCACTGCCATAAACTTGCTGTCTCCCTGCTGGTGTAATTAACATAGGGAACTGTTGCTGTCTAAAGAACAGAGGATGCCAGGGCAGCAGCTGCACAGTTGTAGAACTCCCATTAGCATCATGCCAGTTGGCTGGTAATTCTGATCGCTTTTTGTACTCTCATGATGCTTTGGGAAATAGAAAAAATATTAGCTCTTTCTACAGGATCAGTTGGTAATATGGAAGTAAAAGGACTACCTCATGGGACTACAGCAAAATTCACTATTCAATTTTTTTTCCCCAAAATAGTGTATGTGAAAGTACAGAAGACATCATGGAAACCCTTGATGTTCTTTTCCCTTCTCCTTCATGCTCCCAGCAACTTTCAAGCAGCTGATGTTACTGTTTATACTCTTGCCAATAACTAGTGATTTGTTGAAGATACCAGTGGGTCCTTTTGTAGGTCCCAAATAGAAATAGGAGAACTTGAAAATTTTTAGATGTTTTATTCAGAATCTGTAAGTGCTAAAATCTAGAGTATTTCTTTGAACTTTCAATAACTGAATGATAAGAAAATTCACTCCTAGTTCTACAGTGATGATTAAGTTGTGGCCAGGATCCTGCTTCTGGACAGGCTGGTTCAAAAATTATATTCAAACATGATCTCAGCTTTAAAACACTCAAATTACTGCTGCCCGTGTAAAAAATATGTGCTGACAAGGGCCAACAGTACCATCGCTTGAACAGTGTGTGAAGCCATTACCTTCAGTTGGGTTTTAGCATGTGTAAGTGCACTGCCAGGCCCCAGCATCTTGTTCCACAAAGGTGTGTGCCTCCAGCTCTGTCTCCCGCACTGTGCCCTCTACCTCCCTCCCCTATTTCTCCTCTTTCTGTGGTTGCCACTTGCCCTAGTGGCGCCTGTCCAGTCCCATGCACTCCCCAGCTCCTCTTTCTGCTTTCTTCTTATTTTCCATAAGTTACTCACATGTTTCTTCACTGTCCTAATCTTCTAAATTATCTCTATGCCTTTTGTAAATAGCTTTCCATGGGATGCTGCCTGAAGTTTGAGCTTTCAGCTGCTGTAATCTTTATATCCGTTGTGCCTCAGACCCCACTCAGTCTCTCATGTCACTGTAGCTCTTGGCTTCATTTAGAAGAAAAAAAAAACCCAAATCAACCCAACAAACAAAGCCCCGCTGTTTTATTTCAGTGGTGTGCTTTCAGAGAGACTTAAACTGAGAGGGGCAGGGAGGACTGAAGGCCCTGCTGCCTACAGCCCTCTGTCAGTGCACCTCAGAGCTGCTGTCACAGTGCCCAAACCCAAAACACCAGAGAGTTAACAAATTAGAGCACTTAATTTCCTTCAAAATCAGGGGCAGACCAGGATACTCAACACCCTTTCTGACCTCTGTTCTCTGATAACGTTGGAGGCCAAAGGTGGAGAGAAGCCAAGAGAAATGACAGTGGATTCCTTTCCTCCATTGTTCTATCCACAGGGAGCCCTTCTGGGATGGTACCTGTCCATCTTCTCCACATTCCCCAGGTAAGACCTGTTTCTTGTCCACCCCCTTCTTTCCCCACTCCTGAGAGAGTCAGGCGCACTGAAACAGTTCGTGTCCTCATCCAGGTGTGCCTCTTGTTAGGACAAACTTTCTCCAGTTAGTGTATAAAAAACCCCTACTGTAAAATGCTAACAGAGGGCGTTCCAGACTGCTTTTTTTGAATACTAAGGTTCTCACACTGCGTGTGTACCATACACAAAAACAGCTTTATAATTTCAAAGAAATCCTCTGGCTCTAGACAAAACCTTGCTTTGTCACACTCATTTCAGGCCACTGCAGTGAGGTATTTCACTCTGAGGCCATTTGATGTTGCTTGCTTTCTAACACTTCAAAATCTATTTTACTTTCAGGTCAAATACAAACAGGGCACTTACTGTTCATTGCAACTAAGCATATGTTACTAGAATTAGTAGAGAGTCAAATGTGACTCTTTCAAAGCGAAATGTCAGAAGATCCAGAAGGTGTTGTGTATGCATTTTTCTTCCAAGTACTGGTTTTCATCAGAAGTTCACCCTTGATAATTTTCTTTGTGCCAGTAAAGTTTCAGTGAATAGAGCTGAAAACAGCTCACGTAGGGGCTTCACCAAAATGTATTATCCCTGTAGGAGCAGAAAAGTGAGTCCAATCTTTGTGATTCAGGAAATAATGTTCTACACAAAGGGCACCAAATGTTTCAGTAGAGACTTTGAATCTCCAGACCCTTTGAAGACATTATTTTCAAAACACTGTTGTGAGAGAGACTTTACAGTTACAGAGACCTGGGTGAGTAATTCACCACTGTGGAGTACAGAGACATCTTAGTCTTCTGGGTTCCACAACTTGAAATCCCTCTTGAAAAACTGCACCTCTAACCTTTCGTATAAAACACTGCAGCATCCCCTGCAACCACCAGGGAGACCCTGCTCCCCCTCATGCCCCCAGAAGGTCCCCCAAATAAATGCAAACAACAAGACCAAATCCAAACTCTACGAAACTGAAAGAAAGAGAGAATGAGAGGAAAGACCATGTTTAACCCGGAGAATTCCTGGCTAACACCAGACCATCACAAAGGATCTGGGGACTACAGTGGGTGAAAAATTCGATGTGAATCAGCAATGCCCCATTGTGAAAAAGGCATACTACAGATTAGGATGCATTATAATTTTTAAGTCTTGTTAAAGACTTTTCCTCTTTGCTCAGCATAGTGGGCACTTGGATGTATCCAACTCTGGATACTGTGTTCAAATTATAGCAAGTGTGCACAGAAAATAACAAGGTGATCAAAGTGATTCTTACATTGCTGATAAGGAAAAGACAAACCCAGTGAGTGCATTCTGCTTCATTCTGGAAATGACAAGAAGTCACAAGCTTTAATTGTCATTTAAAAAGCAAAAAGATAAGATGGAGAACTGTGTAGCAATAAAGAAAATTACCTTGTGAAGTCAAGGGAATTCTGTCCATGTAGTTTTTTAAGAACATAATAAACACATCTCTGGTAGAAATAACACATATAGCTTTGGTTTCCTCAAGCAGAAGAAATCTGTGTCATTCCTATTTTGCATGAGAGTTTTACTCACAAAACTTCCAGGTCAAAGGAAACAAACCATGTTCTGTAAAGTCTGCTTTACATGCTTATGAGTCTGGAAAGGGAGACAGTTGGGACATTGTTGAAGTGAGTTTTTAGTTTTCAGCTAGACACTGTCCAAACCAGGTTTTTTTTCAACACATCCTGAAGTAGCTTCTGTGCTCCTCTGAAAAAGTATTTGTAAAAACTGGTAGTTTTGGGTGTTCTCAGAGATAAGTTGAAAGCAAGCAGGAATTTTGGAGGTATGATCTTTGGATGTGATTACTTAGCAGCTCTTTGGTCTTATTCATTCTTTAGAGCAAAGACTTTCTTGGAAAGACAGTAGGCAAGAAGGAAGATCCAAGGACCTACGGGCTGTTCAGCTTGACCTCAATCCATAGGGAGGCAATATTTTTGGAAGTCACTTCCAGCCACATGAAAAACAAGAAGGTGGATTTACTAAGAGCAGATTGTGCCCAACCAACCTGATTTCTCTGAGGGGTTGACTGAAAATGTGGATGAGGAGTGGATGTTACCAACCAATAGCAGGTTAGTAGTTGTGACCACTGTGGTTCATCATGAAGCCAAAAAGTGTTCAATGTCTTTATTAAGGATCTGGACATCTGACTGGGGCAGTATTCAGTATGAAGGAGGAAGGCAGGTTTATTCAAAGGAACACAGACAGGCTGGGGAACTTAATGAAGTCCAGCAAAGCAATGTGCTGCACTTGTCTTGGAATAACCCCATGGGGCAGTACATGCTGTGGACTGACTGAGAAAAAGCTTGGTGGGAGGAGACCTGGCAGACAAGAAGTTGAACACCAACCAGCAACAGGCCCCTGAAGCAAAGAAGACCAACATAATCCTGGGTCTCCCACCAAGTGTTGCTAAGGAGATGACTACTGTCTTCTCCCTGGGCACTGCTGGAACCATGGCCAAGGTCTTATGGAGTGTTTTGTGAGTACAAGAAACCCCCGTAAAAGAAAGCCACGGGTGTGGGCCCAGTTCAGAGCTGCCATAGCAGATGGGTCTGAAGCCCACAGTGAGTGAGGAGTGGCTGAGGGTTGTGTTTGTTCAGTCAGGAGAAGAGATGGCTCAGGGAATATCTCACTGCAAATTACAGCTGATTGACCAGAAAAGGTGGAGCCAGACTCTTCTCAGTACAGTGGGAGCATGAGAAGCATTGGCAAAAATGGAAATTTTGATGACATAATGAAGAATACTTTCATTACCAGAGTGGTCAGACAGTGGTACAGGGGCCCAGGAAGATTCTGAAATCTCCATCTTCAGAGAGATTCAAAACACAACAGGACACAGCCCAGAACTACCTGCTGTAGCCAGACCTGCTTCATGCAGCAGGTTGGTCCAGTTGACTTCCAGTGGTCCCTTCCAGCCCATGGAGTCCTATGAAAAACACTGTACTGATGTTTCCTTAAACAGTGTACTTAAGACAGTGGGTTGTTTTGTAGATCAGGATGAGTAAGGGACAGCAATAAGTATATAATCCTTTTGTTTGAAACTAACATTTAAATGAAAGCTAAATGGTCAGGCAATTGGAAACTAAGATGCTCTTCCAGTGTTGAGACTGTGATCTTCTTGTGTGAGCAGAGAATCCACAGTAAATCCTGGTGGTGCATCAATCTTAATGACAGCTCAACCTCCTATCTGCTCCCCTGCTGTTTGCCTGAGAGGTTCGAGGAGGGAGAAAAGATCTCTTTGACATTAGATGTTTTCCTTTGATGTTTGATTAGGCATGCTTAAATTTCTTAGCCTTTTCTGTCCTGGGAACATGCTGGTGTGCATCCTGTTTTCGCAAGGTAATATATGACTGATGAATGTGTATCTGCTTCCCTGGCTCCCTTACATTGTGGAACCAAAAATACACAGCATGAATCTATAAATTATTTAATATTATTACATATGTTTCACAACAAAATCTAGCTGGCTTGTCAGAGCTAAACTACCTTTCTTCAGGATTCAGTGATGATAAAGTGTATCTTTGACTTGAAAGAAGTTTTAATTTGAATCACAAATTCTTTCATGTCTGATTTATCAGCAGTACAGTAAGGGTATCCAGGAGTGAATCACTTTCCAATTCAAACTCTAAAACACTACTGGCACATTGAAATTATGTATATCATACCCTTTAGGCATGTCAAGTGTACTGCTGAAATTTCAGTGGACAATTCCACACCATGCAATATTACTAAAATGAGATGGTGCTTTATTTGAAGTTCATGCCTGTCAGCCTTAAGACACATGGTTCTGAATGCAAAAAGGATTTTAAAATAATCTTTTTTTAAAGGTTGACTACCAGACTGAATCATCTGTGGCTGGAGAGAGATGACATGCCATTACCTGATCAGTAAAGGTAATTTTTTCATATACATGCTATAAAGCCCAACATAGTCTCAATTGGGAAAACCTTTAGGACTCATCACATGCAGGACTTATAAAGTGATTAGGACTAATCTAACAGACTCAGGTGAGATCTCAGCTCCTGACACATCTTAATTCAAAACTCAAACCAAAGGGAAAAATAACTATCTGTCATGACACTAGAGTTTGATATATTTTTTTTTTAAATCTCCAGCTTATTTTTCTAGCTAAATATAGCTTCTGTGGGTTTGCCATCTGTCTGTTAGTCCCCCTCAAACATCTTCTAAATGTTGGACAATTTTGAAAACAGTGGCACAGATTTAATGGCCTCAGAGGTGTTGTGTTTATGTCTCTGGCCCTCATATGCTGTTATTCCAAGCTATTATTTCTGGTTGGTCTCATGCAGGATGTGCTTCCTGGGCCAAGAAATGAGAAAGCAGGAATTTTGTAAGACATGGCATTAAAAAAAAACCCCAAACAAACCAACCAACTAACCAAACAAAAAAACTCCCAACACATCCCACTTGTATTCTATGCTGTAAGACTCTCAGCATGATGTTATATATTTTAGATCTTAATACACAAAACCACACACACACAAAAATTTTAGTTATTTTCAGTGTTCAGTGAAATCTAAAATATGAGATTTAGTCATTAGTGTTCCTGTTTTCAGAGCAGAGCTGCTATTGAGATTAGATACCAATAAATATTACAATGAAACACTACAAAAAAGTCTGCAAAAGTCTGGGTAATAAGTCTTTATTGGTGGAGCTCCCCTTCTGATTTCTGTCTTGTCTATTTAAACTGCACACTCTAGAAGGAAAGGAGTCTCTCAAAATATGTTTTTGTAAAACCCTTACCATCTTGAGCTTGGTCTTCTGGGCATGAAAATAATAATAAAAAATATCCTGTAATAGTATTTTTTTCAGACTATTATGTGGGAAAAAACACAAATCCCTTATACGTGTAGGATTAATGTTATGTCTGGGAGGTAACTCATAGCTCTGTCTTGTGTGTGGCCAACTCTCTTGAATAATGTGTTTGCTCTACTCAACATAAATAGGCTTTTGTAAAATCGACAAAACAGAAATCTTAATTTAAACCTCAGAAAAAAATGAGTTCTTATTTCACCCATTACTTTCCCATCTTATTGCAATTCAAGTTCTTAGGAAAGCCAAAATATTTCTAGGCAGTCCAGATTGGATTGCTTAGTGCTATTACAAAATATAAAAAAATGCATAAAAGAAGAAAATTAATAAGCAAATATTTTCAATGAGTATTATCTCTAGAAATAAACTGTTTTAATGAATGTGTTTAAACTCTTTAAGTCATTACCTGTAAGAGAGGTGTAGCTTTTGCAAGAATTATGAATCCAATTATAGTAATGTCACACATATAAGTTTGACCCAATCGTCTTGTGGGTTTCTGGGTTGTTTTCAGAAATGACTTGCTCTTAGCCTGCAAACTCTTTGGGATGAGATCTGTCTTGGAGTGTTTGCAGAGCCTAGCAATAAACAGTACAAATAATCATAATTTAGCCTAATCTTTGCAGTTATAAATAAGGGTGATAGTTGGGTCATCCTGTCCCAGAAACATTTTTCTTACCAGTGCTGATTTGAAGCATTTTTGGCATTTCATAATTACATTTTTTAACTCGTTTTGTTGGGAGTCATTTGCCTGGGAAAGATTTCTTGAGATTTGGCAGGAGGCTTGACTGCTGGCCCTTAGGAGTGACCTGTTATTCTCTTGGAGGATACAAAGGAATGGGATAATATGATTTCATGTCTTCTCAGGTTTTTGGGACCATGGCTTGGAAGTGCAGTATTCAAGTGACTTTCCATGACAAGTTATGAAATAACGTGTGTTCTTTCACTTCCTCAAGTCCTTGAGAAATTATATAGGTTCTCTAACTTTGTGTAAAACCTTAAGATATCTTTGGCAGTTATGATACATCAAAAATAGTACCCATGCATGCCTTCTGACTTTGGCCTTTTTTCTTTGAAATTTGACAAGCTGAACCAACTTATGGTTGTTTTGCTTCAGCCCTTTTGCCTCCCATAGAAGTCTTTAACATGCTTCAATGTAAAGACTATTTTAGTTTTGTATTTGAAGGGTTTTGCTGCAGCCATCTGGAATAGTCTGAAATGATTGCTCAACTTCAAGGCATATACAACAGAAACAAGAACAAAAAATAACCCCTGTACCCAAGGAAGCAGCACATTTTTATATCTGTCTCCTTCCTTGCAGCACAGAAAGGCAAAGGCTGGAGGATCTGTGTACATTACAAAAGGTGTTGAAAATGCCTGTGATGTCACTACATGAGTGGGATACATTTTTCTGACAAAACGTGCTGTGGGTGTCACACCCTCACAGAGATACACACGTAACATCCTGTCTTGTCCTTTGTCACTCCCATGCAGGCCAGTAGAGGCAGGTGGGAGGGTAAGTGTATAGTTAGATAGTAACAAAGTGTGTCCAGTTTTTCTCTGGTGATGGAAATATGGTGATGAATTTAACTTGATTGCCTTTTTTTTTTTTTTTCTTGTTCTATGTTTTGCTTGTCTACTTATGTCTTTTTACCAGGAGGTATAGTCAGAGATGGAACTGAAACTCCTTTCCTTTTTCCAAGGTCCAACACTGCTGAATTTTGTCCATGCTTGAAATCAAAGCTGTACATATAAATGATAAACAATCCAAATTGTTCAAACAGTGAAATAAAGTCCTTAAGCATGAAAAGCATTGAGTTGGGGTGAGCAAAGCTGCCTTATGCTATCTGAGAACCTTGATTCCATGCTGCAATCTGCCAGATTGTGATATGAAACCCAGCTTCATATTTGGTTGCTTGTATTTATCTTACACTTTCTGTGAGTAGAAGTTTCAAACAACAGAAACATACTACTTGACTATTTACACCAGAAGTTTCTTTCCTTTCTTGTCTATTATTATGCTGAAGACTGACAGTGATTTTTGTGAGCTGTGAAGATATCCTAGGTCTTACAATTCAGTGCTGAAAGAAGTTGAACAGAAGCACACACAGACTACAGATGTTCTTCATGTCAATAGCCACACAGGTTTGAGTAGCTGCCCAACTTTATGGCAGGTTAATGGCAACTTCTGAGTGTCTTAGTACTGGGAAAAAAAATGACATTGATGTATTTTCCTTTTTTTCCTTTTCGTTTTTCCTTTTCCTTTTCCTTTTTCCTTTTCCTGGTTTCCTTTTCCTTTTGTCCTTTTCCTTTTTTCCTTTTCCTTTTTTCCTTTTCGTTT